>CM042144.1:65974241-66074057 GCA_023376005.1 Doryteuthis pealeii | reverse complement strand
GCTCATCTCTCTCTCCTCGCTCTCCTCTTCTCTCTCTCCCCTCATCTCTCTTTTAATAAATTATCATCGATTATCCATTACTTACTGTTTTTATTGTTAGTAGTCATTGCCTAATTGGTTGTTAGTTTTAGTTCTATTTGCTTTATCTTGACAATTATGTGTCTACTTGTTGCTTTTTAGTTAACTCTTTTCGTGGCGCGTCTCACCATGCACTAATGGCTTCGCTATCAGATCTTGCAGAATCATTTACTACTGAGTAAGTGAGTTCCGATCCCACCAGTTGCGTGCATGCTTCTGTACTTGTTAATTAAAAATTTCTATAACTATATTCTTTTGAAAAAATGGACACGTCTTCCTATGGTTATCGTTTTTATGGAAATGGGATCGGTGGACCCGGGGTTCAAATCCTGGGACACGGCCTGTTTTTTAGTTAGACTGTTAATTCATGGGCCGTAAAAATTCTTCCCATACTAGCTCCTACTGGAAGGATGATGTGGAATATAGAGGCAAAACTTAAACTTGTTTTTGTTTTTCTTTTGTTGGTTTGGTTCTTTTTTTTCTTATTTTTTTTTTTTTTTGCGGCGGCGTGGGGTTACTCGAAATATAAATATCGTTAACATACTCCAGCAAAAATTAACCAGCGTAACGCAGTTTAATTTTCCAGTTTAATTTCAGTATTCGGTTCGTGATGCAGTTTTTATTAACTCAATTCCCTTTAAAATAACAACGCCTTGAGCGTCAAAAAAAATTGCTACAAACCTGAGATCACTACGCCAACAACTTTAAATCTATACAGCACAATTAATTTGTCCTTTAATTTAAAAAAAATAAAATGATAAATGAAATAACGTAGTTAAGTTCATGTATTTTCCTAGTATGTTCATTTTTTATAAAAAAGTGTTAATCCTAGTTGGAGAAAGAAATTTAAAATACTATTACATTAGACTTCGTGTCACTATTCCAATTAAACATCTGTTACTATACACTTATGGTAAAAAATTTTATGTCCACTGAATATTAAGCAGTTCTACCGACATGTTTGTACTGTTAAAGCCCTTGATGCAGACGTATGAGTCGATCTGTTCCCTCTCCTTCCAAGATATGGAAAGATAGTTGCACGGACTGTTTTTTTTCTTTTTAGCTTTTTGTCTAGGCAACCAGTTTGGTGCAGAAGGAAAACAATGAATTCCACTAACAGGCTTTATCCGCCCTAAAACATTAACTTTACATTCTTCCCAAGGTGTTTGCGGGAATACATTTCTTACTTGAATGAACTTTACGTCTAATGAATAAGTTAGCAAGAAGTCATCGCAGATCTTGAGCAATGAGGGTTCGAATCCTCACCGATGAGGGTTACCGGGGCGTTCTGTGGTCCCAGTGCTTCGCTCCTGGGGACCGTGGTTACATATTATCAGCGTTGATTCCAGGGGCTATCCCCCCAGCGCCCAGATACATGCCCTCTCGATTTAATGGCGCAGGGCTGGGTTTATTTTCCAGTGCCTGAAGGCACCACCTTGAGGGAGAATGGCCCGACAGGATTTCAATCATTTTGTCCACCCGCCACCCATGAGCTCGGCTGTCGGTGTGTTCCCCACATTTTAATACCCGGCCTTGGTGTCTCTCCAATGTACGTGGTAAAATATCAGAAACTATTATGCATTGTTCGGTTATCAATCTTAGTCCACGCCTACACGACATATTGATTCGTCACAGCAAACAAAACGCAAACATCTTCCAGAGATATGACATGAATATTATCCCGCCGACAACTTAATTGGTTTAGATTGGTATATTTGGCAGCCTTTACCCAGGGTGAGTTGGAGCGCGGCTCCATATTATTGAATATACTGTTAGTTCCCTCAAGACGCCGAACCAATACCTGGCAATCCGATGCGAGTGAGAGGGTGACATGGGTGAATCTCGAGTCAAGTCGGGCTTGTCCCGGTGCTATCCGCTAGACACAAAGGGCCCATATGGTGTTCGTCTTTTCAAGATCAGTCCTCATCATCATTAAGGCCACTTTTCCCTCTGACCCTCGCAGATCGTTTCACTAGGTATATCTCCAGATGGGCATGAAGAGCCATAACCGACGCCAAACGCGCTCACGTCTCCCTGACCACAGCTTGCTGAACCGAGTTGATTCCGCATCGAAGACACACAAGTGCGTGCGTTTGAGTATGAAGTAAATGCCACTGGGTCAAAATTGATGTCTTTGGCGCGTTAAAAAGTAGTGATCAAACGTCTAGGGTTGAGCAGGTGGGTGTTACATGGGTAGCCTGCGAATTATGTAAGTAGTTGTAGATATTGATTTTGAATTTGAGTTCGTATTAAAAAAAGTCAAATCCGGATGAGTTGAGTTGAAAGTTACTGCGATGGTTATGATTCGACATTGGTAACCCTCCCTTTGACCCCTCCCCCCAAAAAAAAAACATCGCGTTAGGTTAGAAGAAAGCGTGCGGTGAAACAGAAGTTTAAATATTTTGATTAGTTCCGCCAGTCACTCACCGAGAATAGAGAAGACGTTTCGTTCTTAAGAGGCTGCCTTCGCAACACCACGGGGTTTTGGGCTGAAGTTTTTTTTTAATAAAAAAAGACTAGAAAAAAACAAGATCTTTTTTAATTAATCCCACAAGAGATGAGCCTCTGATACCCCAGCACTTGAACACAGAAGAAGAAGTCAACCCACAGATATCAGCCCTGAAAGAAAAGCACATCAAAAACAAGTAAGAACCTCTCTCTCTCTCTCTCTCTCTTATCCTCTCCCTTCTCTCCTCTCTCATCTCTTCTCTCTCTCTCTCTCCAATTATATCCCCAATAATGTTAATGTCGTATATAACAGAGATCCTCCACCATAATTGACCAGGATTTGCCAGCCAAAAAAAAAGAGGATATACCATATAGATCCTCGTTAAATGGCATTTGATCTTACATTTGGGCCAAGCGCTTTTTATTCTCTGATTCCGTTTATGAGCCACACATCGGCGATTTGGAAATGTAAGTGTCTCTCACCATTGTTGGCTGAAAGTTGGACAAAATATATATAAAAAAAATTACCATGTACAAAATATTTTTTCAGACTTTCCTTCATTTGAGGAAATAGATTTCATACTTTTAAAATGTTATCACTGTTACAGCTTAATTATTAAAGTAAAAAAAGCAGCATATTGGAGGTGTCGGTGGTGATGGGGTGCATATTTTGAATTTGAATTCTAGTTATAATTTTTTATTCATTTCTTTTAAAATGACAACCTTTTCTGTTTTGAATTCTGAAATGCTAAATTTTCAAACCAATTTTTAGACTGATATAATTTAAAGTCGTCGGGGTGCCTAAGTCGATATCAGTCGGACAGCGAGGGAGTCTATCCCCTTTTCTTCTAGCGCTTAGACCAAGGAGATTGTCTTTTTTTACCGTTTGAGACGGAACGCCACACCTACTATCAGCACCTCACTTTACCATACAGAACCCTGGCTACTTATAACGCTCAGTTGGCGAGGAAACGGTATCGAACCAGGAACCCTTAAGGTTCCATCAAGACTGAATAAAGCAAAACATCTCCGGCATAAAATTTAACCCAATAATGGTTACATTGCTGTAAAATCTAACCAGCCCACAAAAGGTTTTAACAGTTAAAAAAAATTGTCATCGGTGATCGTTTTCTTCTCGAAACTTTAAAATTATCTTTAAGTGTCACATTCTCTGAATTGTTTGCGTTTGTTTGCTGTGACTATCAGGTCTGTGTAAGCGTGGACTAAGATTGATACCACAAGTAGTGGGCATCACTTCGGATTTGGAAAGGTGATGAAAGTCCTGATAAATACCTGCCCACTATCGCATGAAAAGATGATAAACAATGACCAAAGAAACAGAAGAACTTCAAAAGCAGAAGCTAAAGAAAGAAAGGGTCAGGATTGTGAAACAGTAAGCGGCTTCAAAGACCTTGGGTGAAATTGTCAAGACGAAGATTCCAATTCTTTTAGAATGGTATCGAGTTATTACAAAGGAAAATCTTCAGATCTAAAGACAACAGAGAGAGAGAGAGAGAGAGAGAGGAGAGGAGAGAGGAGAGAGAGAGAGGGGGGTAGGAAGAGAGTGGAGAGAAAAAATACTGCATTTTACTTTGTTAGTATCTTCTTTTCTGTATAAAAGATGAAAATCTTATACAAGAGATCAAACAAGAAAAAGAGGAATGGTTAGCGCAGATAAACAGAAGGAAATGAAGAGAAAACAAGAACAGATTGAAACAATTTGAGACAAAATAACAACAAACCTGTGGATATACCCGATATGATAATTCAATTATTAACAACGTTTATATGTTTACTTAAGAGCTATTGCTTAGTACGGGGTTATAAAAAAAATAAGCCATTTGGTTTAGAACAGGTATAATTACAACCACAGGAACATGTATCATACATCAAAATGAAGCTGGTCCTCTGTGGATCACATCCTACTACTCCACAGAGTCAGCGTTTCTCTCAATAGCAATGTTCCACCTTCGAAGGAGAGAATGTACCCCTGTTCGTAAAATTCTGTTGACTGTTCTTTTGAGCCCTTCTTCGCCTACAGATTTCACTTCCTCGTCACTGTAATAATGTTTGCCTCTCAAACGCTCTTTCATGGGACCAAAGAGTTGATGTCTGAAGGCGCTAAATCTGGTGAGATGGAGGATCCGGTAAAGTTGTCCACCCGAATGAGGCGATTTCCTCCCCTTGTCTTGATGCTTGGGGTGTGGTCGAGCATTGTCATTGCAGAGAACATTTGTCAATGGCAAGTTTGGGTCTTACTCGTCGGACATTTGCAATGAGTCTCATTAGGTCTCAATGTAGGCCCTTAGTTTTTATAAAAAAAGAATTCATATGAAACAAAAGAAAATGGCATTACTTTTTGAATGTCCTTTATATTGATTTCCAAACATTTTATGGCTATTTGAATGTTTTAAAAGTCACGTTTTTTAAACAGTTATTTCTTCTTTGAAAATGCGACATTTTCAGCTGATTAATATTGATTTACACATTACATTTACATTTAGTTGAAGGTGCGTGGTATAATGGGTTCCGTTTCGTGGAAATAAACACGGTGAGACGAGTTCAAATCCTTAAACACAGAGAACACATCTTCCCGAATGGACTCTACCTAAAACTAACTACCTCAGCTCCCATTAGTTCACAATTGATTAATGGATTCTCAACCACGAACTCCCAAAATAGAACTAGTTATATAGCATTCTACAACTTCCCACGTAATCCACGCCTCACCACTTCGAAATTCCTATGTACATTTCGTTATCACGACTTCATCCGAAAGAATACCTCCGCCAAAGCAACATCTTCATCTGGTCAGAACGCCTAAACACTTTTTTTTATGTTTGGTGACCGCATTGTTACCCTTCCTTTTCCGAATCCATTGTTTGCTTAAGTAAAGTCTTTGGGGCGGCTTAATGTCGGTATCAGCCGGACAGCGAGGGAGTCTATCCGTTTTTCACTAGTGCTAGACAAGTAGATTATTTTAGCGTCTGACGTGGAGCGCTACAACTACCATCAGCTTTTCTCTTTACCGCACAGATCCTTGTGCCACTCAAACGCTGAGTTGGCGAGGGCTGGTATCGAACCAGCAGCCTTGGGATTCCTAGCCGAACGCATTACCGACTGAGGTAAACCGGTCCTAAGTTAACCTAAACATCCTTAAATCTAATCTAATCCTGACCGACTAATGTCAAGTTCAGATGGGAAAAAAAGGATGGTCAGCCACAATGACTTCGTTCCTATCTGTGTATGGGATCTATTTATCCATTTATTTGAGATTTTTCTGCTGATTTTTTTAAAGTTCTCTTTTTCCCGACTAGTAAAGCTAGTTTGAATTCATTGTTTTGCTACTCCGAAACTGGTCGCTTAACGAAAGGTAAAAAAATAAACCAATCCGTTCAACTATCTTTCCATATCTTGGAGAGAGGAGAACAGATCGACTCATGCGTCTCCCAAGGGCTTTACATACAAACAACGGTAGACTGTGAATTCAGATACGTAAATTATTACCATAATGCAAAACTATGCCTATCTATTATCTAACATAGTTTCATAGCTTTATGATAAAATAAAACATTTATTTTACATAGCAATTTCCTTTCAACGTAATCTTGCAGTTAAGCCAACGCCCCATCCACAGATAATATATAGCATCACTATAAGTACATTCCTACCAATGGTTTATAAGTTCATTTTGTTCTAAACCAGATATTTTTTATTGCTACTAACCTACCTTCGTTCTCGGGATATAAGGCGTACGTCACGCTAAGCGGGGAAAATGACGGCGAGAATAAGCTCAGTGATGTTTATCACAGATCATTTTTAGCGTAATGAGTTTGATACTCACCGGGTACATCATCATTGCAGCACTAGGCTGCATTGAAATATGCTTAGTAAGTATATGTACAGTATAGCAGCTTTGCAGTAGCGTTATGGTTAACAAGTCTCACAGCTCATTTTCTTTCGCAGTGAGTGCGATCCTCACCGAGTACAGCTCTATGCTCCATAAATCTATGCTTAGTAAGTAGCTTCATAGTATAGCTGCTTTGTTTAGAGTGATGGTTAACAAGACTTACAGCTCATTTCCTTGTGTAGTGAGCTCGATCCTTACTGAGTTCAGCACCGCTGTAGCTCTATGCTGGCTTGAACCATGGTTTACGGTCAACGTATCAACTCCGGTTACGACTGAGGGGTCCAGTGGGCTTCGGGCTCTGGATCTTTATAAGTTAACATCGGTGATTCCTGGGGGAAATCCTCCCAGGCAACACCTGCCCCCTCGATTTAAAGAGACAGGGCTATGTTTATTGCCCAGTATTTAAGGCGCCCCCTTGCGGGGGAATGCCTACGGTGTCAACGCATTTTTTGCACCCACCACTCATGGTCATCGGTTCGTGGGTGGTCCCACATTAATAGGGCCTTGTACCTAACCCGTACACGTGGGGTACGTGGTAAATATCAAGCACCTGGACAGTATAGCTGCTTTTCTGTTGGGTGATAGTGAACAGGTCTCACAGCTCATTTCTTGCATACTCTTTTGTGTTCCTTATTTGTACGACCGTTATCATTTTGCAACAACCTCTGGTTAAAAATGAGACCGTCCAAATCGTCCAAGATGAAATGCAAAAATGTAAATTCTCATTATCTGGAGTTGCTTGTCTGCCGAATTCTTATTTCTTATAAGTGTCGTTACCTCAGCTAAATAATGGATAATTCTGTTTTTATTATAAGAAAGAAAGAGAAGAAAAAGGTTATGCTACACGAGAAAAAAAATAATTAAAAAGAAAGCAAGCAAGCAAGAAAGAAACAGTGTAGGGGAAATATAGAGAAACGAGTGAGCTCACGGAAGCGATAACGCTAATCTGTTTCCATCGAACATAATGAAAAAGGAGAGAAAAAGAGGGGGAGGGTGTTAAATGAAGAATATTATACCTTTTTTACATATTGGCACTATTTGCAATAGTTCTTTAGTTAAATGTATCAAACGCTTGTATAATTAAATTATCATACCTGTAGTATATCCACAGGTCCTGCTAGTGCATGTTTACTTTTTGGCAAACATGTACTCATATAAGATATGACTTACGGTAAGGTACTTTAGTGAATTATGACATTTATTAAGAGTTGGAAATCGAATGCGAAGGATATTGTTGGCAAAAACGGGGGTGATGGACGGAAAAAAATTTGGCGACCCCACAGATCTAGATAGAATTGTGAACTGAATGAGATTATTATCAGCTCAACGAGTATCGTTAATAACTGCAAATGTTCATATTTAAAGTTTAGAGAAAAAATGATTTGCAAAGAATGATTCATTTCAGCCTGATCAAGTTGAATGCCGTCACAGAACAGAGAGAGAGGCTGAAGGTCTTAATATCCTGGGTATGACGTTAAACTCTATCTAAAGATAAATTTCCAATTCTGGAAGCTCTGGGAAATGTGAGAAACCCGTTATCACCATTATTTACAGGTCCACTCTGACCGGAATGGTAGTAGCTGTTGTTTGTATACCCTTTCTTACTTCTTACTTCTAGTCGTCTTTTCTTCTGGCCGGCTTTGCTATTCTGATGTCTATCTTGATTGGTCTTTTCTAAGGTCTGGACTTTCTTGAGACTTCGGGTCTGGTTTCTGTTAGGGATTTTCTCGTTATCAAGCCCTGTGTCATTGTTAGTTTTTAGGTAATAAACACAAGACTTTCGATTTACTTTGATGTTACTTTATTTGTAAATCCCCCAAACCAGACATCTGCGCACATCCTACGGAGCTCGGCTCCTACTTGCTAACTGACTTACTTATATCCTTAAACCGGAAGACAGGGACTTCTATGCCTTCCGGTCTCACGATTTATCCCCGGAAGGCAAGGTGAGAGTGAAGTCAAGCGTTGTCACTCATCCTCAAAGCCATGGGCTGTAGCTTATAACGGCCATTTTGATTTTCTAAAACTTATAATACCAGTAAATATTAGGTATCTTAAAATTATGTAACACTGTTAAGGTCCCATCTATGGGTTAAATTTTTTTTTTTAATTAAAAAAGTTGATTTTCAAAAATCTTTTTTCAAACTATCGCTACAGTTTCTTTCAAAAACTTTTCTGGCATTAAATATTTAAAAATGATTTTCTTAAATGTGTTTTAAAAATTTGCGTTTAAAAAAAAAATTGTGATCTTATCAGAATGAATTAAAACAAAGCGTCTTCGGCATAAATAACTCAACAGGAATTGGTATGCCGTAAAATTCAACCAACTTTAGTATTATGACATTCTATAATAGGTGGGGGGTGATACGAAAAGAGATGGGGCTAAAGGGGGCGATGGAAGAAAATATTTGGCGACCCCCTGATCTAGATAAATGCAACTGACTTGAGATATATCAGCCCAACAAGCATCACTAATAAATGCAAACATTCATGTAAAGTTTAGAGAAATATGAGTGCAATAAATAAATTCCTTCCAACAGCCCCCATGGCCACCTTTAAGCTGTGGGCAATTGGGGAGTGGCTGGTGGGTGAGGGTATAAAATTTACTCTGTAAAGATTTGCGGCTTGTCAGCGTCGAGACAAGGCATCACCCAATCATAAAAGTTGAACCGACATTTTAGATGTCACTGCAATGGCGACTCATTCCCCCAAAAAGATTCTATTCAGGCCAACCATTTCTCAGAATTTTGGCAATCACGAAAGCTAGTTACCACCATAAAGACTCTGATATTAAAACATATTTTCATATATATATATATATATATATATATATATATATATATACGTAAAGAAAAAGTCTTAAAAATCGGCCATTTTGCGGCTATAGACCTATTTCTTTCCACAGCTATCTGTGTATACCTATGAGTTTCATGCCACCGCTAACTTTACTGAAAATGGTACAAGCTTTTATATACAGGCCAACTTAGAATCATCATAATAGCAAGTTTACCTGGTAACCCATCTACGTATATATATATATATATATATTATATTATATATATATATATATATATATATATATATATATATATATATATAAAAGAATAGGAATTTCCCTTGCTATTTTTTTAATAATTAATTCATGTGATCAGGCTATGGATAAAATACATACATAATAAAAAAAAGCGCAAGTTACACTACCTTAAACAAAATAAACTTTGAAATAAGTCAACACTAAATGCTTATAATTTTCCGCCTATCCTCCTTCACTAACCCCTTCCCCTTCTCACAACCTGTGCCCCCCCACAAAAAATCACTATAGCAACCCTCGCTCGAACCACAACCTTTCCTAAAACCTCCCACTACCAATGGTTATTACCTCCCACTTCTAATTCATTGCTACTACTCGTTCTCGTTAAAAACGAGACACGAAACCATACCATCGTTTCCTACCTGAGGATGGCAATTGTATTGCCGAAAGCGCTCGTTTTGAAACCTTTGGTGGACTGTTATACCAGTTACACCCCCGACACCAGAAAGATGGACGAAAATTGGAACGAATCAACGAAAAACTTGTCCGACAGGAATTGTCTGTACAGTTCAACAAAACTATATATATATTATATTATATAATATATAATATATATATAATATATAGGCAGAAATAAGTGTATTCTAATTAATTATGATTAAATATTTTATAATTTAATTAGAAAGACTAATGAAGATAATTACGAACACAAAAAAGATTACACTTATTTTTCATCATCATGTCGCACTGGTAGCACAGATACCCATGACAATCTTTCGCCAAACGTCCCTATCTTTCATTGCCTCTGGGAGGTCCTCTGCGCAGCATCCAATATCCATGCAGAGTTGGTTTATGTACGTCTTTGCTGAGTGACCTACACTGACGTTCCCATGTGATGGCTTCCACAGAAGAACGACACTTATGAGTTCATCCTTGCTTTTCCAGCAGTGCCCAGCGTGGATTGTTTGTGTGATATGGGGCAGGTGGCCATACATCTATTTTCTCGTGGGGTATTGTTTCCACGTCTTGTTTAAGATTGCACGCAGCAGAGGGTGTGGCAAGATGATAACGGTCGTACTATTAGGGAACACGAGTATTAATATATAGATATTTATATTTATTTTAATTGCTTTCTCCTTTTTGTTCTATTCTGACTGACGTTCTAAAACAACTCGCAAGATATTCACATTTTCTACTCGGAAATATTAGATTCTTTTATAAAAAAAAAAAATGAGAAAAAAGAGAAAGAAAACAAGATATTATTTTTTAAAGGGGGGGGATGGAATGCAAATAAATGAAGCAGAAAAAATGTCCAAAATGCAATGTATCCCTTGCCAAAACCTACCCTAACCTCTTGGAATAAAATAACTTCATACAAGCTTTTACTTGGCAGCCCTCGTAAGGACTCTCTCTCTCTCTCTCTCTCTCTCTCTCTCTCTCTCTCTCTCTCTCTCTCTCTCTCTCTCTCTCTCTCTGTCTCTGTCTCTCTATGGTTATATATTTTTTCTTTATTTATTTCTTGTTTTTTATTTACAACCCCTTTCCAATTTATAGCTTAACTTAGCAGCGGCTACCCGGTGTCGCCTGGCTAGAGGGTGATTTTTTAGTTCGTCCTGCAGATGCAGCCCCCGCCGGTTCGACCGGGGGTCCGGTGAGCTTCGGCCACTGGACCGGTTCTGTTATAAATAATAGCGTCGATCCCCAGGGGGCCATCCCCCAGGCAACACCTGCCCCCCTTTGATTTAAAGGGGCAGGGCTGGGTTTATTGCCCAGCGCCTGAGGCGCCTCCTTTGAGGGGGAATGCCGACGGGATCGACGCAATTTTTCACCTGCCACTCCTTGAGCTTCGGCTTGTGGGTGGTCCCACGTTAATAGGGACTTTGTGCCTGACCCGTACAAGTGGGGTACGCGGTAAATATCCTGCAGATCCATTATTACTGAATCGTGAGTTGAATCCTCGTGGAATGCTTCATTTAAATCCCTATTTAAAAAGTAGACCTAGCATTGATCCAGCTACTCTGAAAAGATATGTTAATGTCTACTATCTAAAATACTAAATGAAAAAATATCCATGATGTTATCATTTAAATTTTATTTTTTAATTATCTTCACGAATATTAATCAAATCTCTATTATTTTTGCTCAAAAACCAAGCCCTAGTGATATTTAATTTGATATATTAATATTATACTTTGTCTTTAATTGTTTTATTTTCGAAGTTTCCTCCAGACATACACATACACACAACTGCTCTTTTATATTGTATGTATAGGTAGAAATCTTAAAAGAGGACAGGACAGGAGAGAGAGGAGAGAGAAAGGAGGGAGAGGTAAAAGAGAGGAGAGAGAGGTGAGACAGTGGAGGGAGAGGTAAGAGAGAGTGGGGAGAGATGCGAGAAAGGGGAGAGTGGTGAGAGAGAGAGGATAAAGAGTTAAGAGAGAGGGGAAAGAGAGGAGAGAGTAATGAAAAGAGAGAGTAGAGAGTTGGGAGATTGAAGGGAGAGGTGAGAAAATGGAAGAGAGGTAAAAGAGGAGAGAGAAGAGGAAGAGAAGAGGTGAAAAGACTGGTGAGAAAGTGGAGAGAGAGGTAAGAGAGGAGAGAGAGGGGTGGAGAGAGTGAAGCGAGGGGTAATAAAGTGGAGAGAGAGTAAGAGACGCGAGAAGAGAGAGAGAGAGAGAGAGAAAGGGGGGAGAGAGAGTGAAGCGAGAAGTGAGAAAGTGGAGAGAGAGGTAAGAGAGGAGGTAAGAGAGAAGAGAGGGGGAAGAGGAGAGAGAGTGAAAGAGAGAGGAGAGAGGAGAGAGAGTGAAGCGAGAAGTAAGAAAGTGGAGAGAGGTAAGAGAGGTAAGAGAGAGGGAGAGGAGCGAGAGAGAGAGAGATGTGAAAGAGGAGAAAGAGGTGAAAGAGAGGAGAGAGGTGAGAGAGTGAAGGGAGATGTGAGAAAATGGCGACAGATGGAAGAGAGGAGACAGAGAGAGAAAAGAGGATTGAGAGGTGAAAGAGTGAGGAAAGAGATAAGAGAGTGAATGTGGTGGGGGGTGAGACAGTTGAGAAAGGTGCGAGGAGAGAGGAGGAGAAAAGTAAGAGAAGAGAGAGAGAAGAGAAGAGGAGAGAGAAATGTGGGAGAGAAAACAAAATGAAATAGAAAAAAATAGAGGGAAAAGAGAAAAAATATGATTTTTCTGATTGTTATAATTTATAATAAGGAAAGAAGATGAATGAAGAATGTGTACGAGTAATGACAGATAATCGCACTCTGGAAACCTTTTTTTAAAAACGATAATCAAGATTTTCTTTCCTTCTTTTTTACATCGCAAAGGAAATGTGACCATTTTGGTACCGTCATTTGATTCTGATGTTCTAATATTTCGTTAGTCCAAACTCTTTCTTTTTTCTTGTTCTTTAGAATTATGGCGGCCCAGCAAATGTCACGTCATGGCCGTCTTTACTTAAAACCTTCTTGCGAAAAAGCCCAAGTGGCCCAGATGACATATAGAAAACGCCGCGAAAAGATCTAAACGATGCTAGTTGTATGGTTTTTGTTGCCTCGAAACTTAATAATTCGTCAGGGTAAGGTACTGAATTATCCAGAACGTGACTGATATGGCGCCGATATTTAGAAAAGGCGGGAGGTGGGTTGCCAAATATCCTGTCCCAGCCCCTGCCGATCATTTCCATTTCTCTTGGGGCTCACTCATTCGCTCACCTGCATCCCCTCTCTGTCTCTCCCCTTTGAGGGCTGGTCGTGGGTGGACAAGAAGTCGGAGACCGTTATCGAGATTGATAACTAAAGTTCGGATTAAAATGTCAGGTGAAATGAAGAAGAAAGAATGTTTCTTGGAAAGATAAAGAAGAAGAGAAGAAGGAAGAAGAAGAAGAAGAACAAGAAGAAAGAAGAATTAGAAGAAGTAACATCAATGACAATAGGGAAAGCCCAAAAGAGAAACAGAAGTCCACTTATATATTGCTGCACAAAATTAATGCATAAGGACAAAACTAACATCAAAGCAAAATGATAAGACCCAACAAAATAGTAAATGTAGACTGTCGGTAATAGATATGAGACTGGTTTAAACCATATACTGTACCTCTGCGAATGTAGCAAACTAGGCACAAACGAGAATACAAACTAGAACACGCTGGGTTTGGAAGAGTATCCACTGGGAATTATGCAAGAAAATAAATTTTGAACCACACAACAAAATGGTATATGAAAACCAAGGAAATCTGTTCTTGAGAAACAAAACGCACAAATCTCTGGGACTTTTGAAAATTTAAAATCGGATGCACCTTATGCCCAGCAAGAAAGACTCAGACCTAGTGTTGATTTAACAAAAAAGAAAAGAACTGTGTCCAACTGTGGATTTTGCAGTGCCAGCGGGATCAGCAGGTGAATGTTAAAGGAAATGAAAAATTGAAACAAATACTGGGACCTTGGCGCAGAGAACTGAAAAAGGTTATGGAATATGAGTGAAAGTTATACCGAATTGTAGTTGGTGCACTTGGACATCCAAAAGCATTAGAAAAGGGTTTGGAAAGTTTGGATATAGAGGAAGGATTGGAAACCATTGCAGAACACTTGCATGCTGGAGCAATCTGCAGAATAGCTCAGTAAGTAGTCCTGGAGACCTTGAGGAGGACTGCTGTCACTCAACTCCAGTGAAAGCCTCAGCTAAACACTGATGTGAAACTCAAAAGAGTAAATAATAGATAATAATAGTAATTAATAATGAATAATAGAAGAAGAAAAGAGAAGAAGAAGAAGAAAAGCAAGAGAAGAAAAAAGAAGAAACATAAGAAAAAAAGAAAAAATGAAAAAGAAATAAGAAGAAGAATTAGAAGAAGTAATCTTCGATAATAATAATAATAATAGAAATAATAAGAAGAAAGAAGAAGAAGAAGAAAGAAGAAGAAGAAGAAAAGGAGGAAGAGGGAATGAGAAGGAGAAAGAGAAGGAGAAGGTGAGGCAAGTGAAAGAAAAAGAAAAAAAAGAATTGCGGAAACATAAGATTTAAAGGTAAGAAATATGACGATAAACAAAAACTAAGTGAAAATAAGATGATAAAGAAGGAGAAAACGGTTGCTGAAAAAAATATTAAGAGTCAAAGGGGGGGGGGGGAAGAAGAGAAGAGAAAGAAGAAGAAGAACCAGAACAATATGAACGAAAACGAGAACCGAGACGGAACCGGACGTAGAAACAAAGAAAAATAAGTTAATAATAATTAATAATAATTCAAAATAATAAGATAATAATAATAATAATAATAGATTAATTATAATGAGCAGATCCCCCAGGGTGAAGCAGAAAGAAATGAAAAGATGGACAAATAACTGAACCTTGCCCAGAGAAATTGAAAAAGCTGGTGGAATATGAGGTCAAGTGATAACGCAATTGTACTAGGTGCACTTGAATCGGCATAAAAAGAAAAACTGGAAAAAAACTGAGGATCTGGAAATTAGAGGAAGAATTGAAACATCCCAGAACTAGCTGCATTGCTGCAATCCGTTAGAAGATGTCTGGAGACCTGAAGGAGACTTGTTGTCACGCTGCAGACTTCATAAGAACCGATGAAAATAATAATAATATAATAATAATAATAATAATAATAATATGATATAAAGAACAATCTTTAAATTGCTATACAAAGTTCCTAAAGAAATTGAATAAAAAAAAGAATAAAAAGTAAAAAAAAAAAAAATAAAAAATAAATAAAATATAAATAATAATAAATTTTAACCATACAACAAAAGGGTATATGCATAAAACAGAAATCTGTTCTTGAGAACAAAACGCATAAGCATTCTCTGCTTTGAATAAAACGGGATCACCTTATCCCACAAGAAGACCAACCTAGTGTGATTACAAAAAAGAAAGAACTTGTCACTGGTGGAATTTTGCAGTTCCCAGCAGATCACAGGGTGTAAGCTAAAAGAAAATGAACAAAAGTGGACAAATAACTTTTTGACCTTGCCAAGAACTGAAAAAGTTATGGAAGTATGTATAGTCAAAGTTATACAATTGTAGTTGGTGCACTTGGAACAGTCCCCAAAAAGATTGGAAAAAAGTTGGAAATAGAGGAAGATTCGAGACCATCCCAGATATTGCATCTGCTACAAGCTGCTAGAATAGCTCCAGAAGAGTCCTGGAGAACTGAGAAACTTGTTGTCACTCAGACCCCCATTAAAGGCTATCAGCTAACGCCTGATGTGAAAAACTCAAAAGGAGTGAATAATAATATATAATAATAATAGATAATAATAATAATAGATAATTACAGAAAGCCTATGACGATGGTCTCCACTACTGGAATTTTAGAAGCCTACAAATGTATAGAAATTTCGCGAACAACATTAATAAACTTCATTAAAAAGCCATGGAAAACTGCGAGTTCAATTAAGCTGGAAACAATCCCTGGCAGAAGTAAAAAATCAAAGAGGTATCTTCCAAGGAAGACTCATTATCACCACTACTCTTTATTATTGCAATGATGCCGCTTAAACATATACTGAAAAATGTACCGGGGGATACAAATTTAGTAATTCACAAAGAAAGATCAACCACCTTATGTACAGGATACAATTAAAATTTTTGCAAAATGAAAAAAATTGGAGAGCCTAGAGCAAACTATTAGGTATTATCCAGGATATAGGGATGGAATTTTTGGAATCGAAAAATGTGCTAATGGCGTGTAATAAAAGGGTGAAAGAAAACTAGTTAAATGAATACTAACTACCGATAATCAGGAAAAACTATAAATTCTTTGATTGAAAATGAAAGCTAAAATACTTAGGAATTTTGGAAGCGGACAATATCATGCAAGCAGAAATGAAAGAAGTAAAAGAATATCTACAGAGAACTAGAAAACTTTAAGAAACGAAAATTAACAGCAGAATTCGTGATCAAAGGAATTAATACCTGGGCTGTCCCCATTATAGAGATATCAGACCATTCTAAAATGGACAAAAGAAGAACTCAGACAGAAGACCAAAGGACGAGAAAAAATTAATGACCATGCATAAGGCTACTCCAAACCCCCCCCCTAAGATGATAGAGATAGATTGTATGTGTCAAGAAAAGGAAGGGGAAGAGGTATTTGCCACATAGAGAATGCGTAGAAACCACAATCCAACACTTGAAGATTACAACAAGGAAGAGCAAAGACAAATTACTTAATGGCGACCAACAATAGAGAAAAAAAGCGGCAGATGGACAACAGTAGAAGAACGATCAAAGACTAGAAAACAAAAATGGAAGAAAAACAATTATATGACGCTCAACGCAAAATAATGGGTTGCACATCAAAGACTGGACATGTTAAAGGAAACCTCAAAAAGAGTAAACAGAATCACTTATAATTGCTGCACAAAATAATGCCATATAGGACAAAACTACAATCAAGAGCGGAAAAATTGATTAAGACCCAAACAAATAGTAAATGTTAGACTTTGCGTAATAAGATGAGACTGTTACCATATACTCTGGCGAATGTAGCAAACTAGGCACAACGAGAATACAACAACGACATGGTTGGGAGTGAATTCCACTGGAATAATGCAAGAAATTAATTTGACCAACACTACAAAAGGTATAGCATAAACAGAATCTTGTTCTTGGAAACGAAAACGCACAAAATTCCTGGGACTTGAAAATTAAAACGATCACCTTATTCCCACAAGAAGACCAGGACCTAGTGTTGATTAACAAAAAAGAAAGAACTTGTCAACTGGTGGATTTTGCAGTGCCAGCTGATCACAGGTGAGTTAAAGGAAAATGAAAAAATTGACAAAATATCTGGACCTTGCAGAGAATCTGAAAAAGTTTATGGAATTGAAAAGTGAAGAGTTATACCAAATTTGTAGTATGTGCACCTGGAACATCCCAAAGGATTAGAAAAGGGTTGGAGTTTGGATATCAAGAGGAAGGATTGAAACGCATTCAGTAACACTCACTGCTGCAATCCTGCAGAATATTCAGAAGAGTCCTGGAACCTGAGGAGACTTGCTGTCACTCAGACTACCAGTGAAAAGACCATCAGCTAATCACTGATGTGAAACTCAATAAGTAAGAAGAAGAGAAGAAGAAGAAGAAGAAGAAGAAGAAAGAAGAAGAAGAAGAGAAGAAGAAGAAAAGAAGAAATACGAGAACAATTAAAGATGCAATAGTAATATAGGAAGAAGAAAAAAGTGATAAAGAGGGATAGGGTAGAAATAAAAATACCCGAAATGTCGAAGACAATGAAAGATCGGTAACAAGAAGAGAAAAGACAAGAACAAGGAAGAAAAGAAGAAGAAAAGAAGAGAGAAGAAGAAGAAGAAGAGAAGAAGAAGAAGAAGAAGAAGAAAGAAGAAGAAGTGTGGGAACGGTTCCCAAAAACCTTGGAAAAAAGACTGAAGAATCTGGAAATCAGAGGAAGAAATTGAAACATCCAACTACGCATTGCCTGCAATCGGTTAGAATACTCAGAAGAGTCCTGGAGACATGAGGAGATTGTTGTCACTCTCAGACTCCAATGAAAACACCATAGTTAACGCTGATGTGAAAAAACTCAAAACAGAAGAAGAAGAAGAAGAAGAAAAGAGAAGAAGAAGAAGAAGTTCATATATAAAAAAGATGTAAAAAAGAACAAGATACGCAAAAAAGTACAAACAAAAGGGAAGAATCAGGGATAATATAATTATTAAAAAGCGACTAAGTAAGTCTAGCCCCTTTTCAAATACCATGTGTACGATATAATTGTTCCAATAGGCAATACAGAAAATCAAGAAATATACTTAAAATCCACTAAGTAGGCATAACATGAAAATAAAAAGACAGCTATCCGATTTCGTCGTCACTCGCCCCTCTAGAATTTCACACTAGTTTGTAGGAATATGTGAAAATAAAAGCGAGAAAGTCGTAAGTACTTTTTTTCGAATGGGGTTGTGACGAAAGGCAGGGAATAATTTTATTGCCGGAAACTGACGTTTTGTCCAAGCCGATTCACTTATTCATCAATGTCCTGATAAATTTTTAACAACTTTTATCTCCTTCGCATATGGAAGTAAATGTATTCACTGTCAAGAAAAAACATTTAGGTTTGCCGGGAACTGGAATAATATGGATTTTGATGTTTTCAGATGAAAAAGGTAATAAAGAAATATAATGTATGTCTGTCTCTCTGTCTATCTACATATCTCTATCTAACATTCAGTATGTATGTATGTAGTATGTAGTATGTATCTATCTATATAATAATATATATATATATATATATATATATATTATGTGTTGTGTGTGTGTGTTGTGTGTGTGTGGTGTGTGTGTATGTGGTGGAGTGTAGTAAGTAAGATAGAATGAAACACAGGTTTAAATGAGTTAATGGTGAGTTTTAATTGGCCGACCTGCAGTGTTTCGATCTATTAATTAGATACTTCAGGCATTTGTTGGTATATGGAGGTAATAAGATATAATATATATATATAATATATATATATATATATATATATTATATACATAATACGAATAATATTATTGTTAGACGGAAAATAAAGGGTGTACCCTGGTTTCAATCAAAAAATGATTTCCTCAGGACCCTACTCTACATTGACTTTATTTTCCATCTAACATAATATTATTAGTATTAATTACTGGCTCTATACTTTAGTATAGATTGAGCCATTTTGGATATTTACTGGCGCCACTGCGATGGAAAAGTTAAAGGGCAATTGGATATAATAATTAGTATTATATATATAATATATATAATAATACACACGTATATATATATATAGTTATAATATAATATATATATATATATATATATATATATTCCATCATCACAGACACGTATTTCGACCGTTTACGTCTCATCAGTGCGGGCTCGAACATTTTTAACAAGCTACGTCTAGTCGGGGCGAAAGCCCGACAGAAATTTTCTCTGACAAGCTCCTTACTCTCACGGCTTACGGGGACGTTAGTCAGGGGTGAACAATTAATTGATATAAACTTAAAGGGTGTATGTTTTTACAATCACCAGAGAACTCAAGCCTGTAAACAACAGGCGTGTAAAAGCTTTTTCCGCTAAAACGGTGAAAGGTAAACTAATGTCTCATTACAAGTGCTCTACCAGAAATTGGAGCATATATATATACCAGTCATCCAGAGACACGTGTTTTCGACGTTTTCGTCTCATCAGATAGATATGAATATAATTTTTCGATGTTTACATCTTAGATAGATACAAACATAATGAATATATATATAATATATATATATATATATATATATATAATATATATATATATAATATATATCAGTAGGTTCCTATCTATCTACCTATCCAAAAATCTTGTCTTTTCATATATTTTAATTTGTCTGAGTCGTTCATCTATTTACATATTATTTATCTCTCAGTCCTCTCTTTCCTCTCCTCTCTCTCTCTCTCTCTCTTCTCTCTCTTTATATATATATTATATATAATATAATAATATATATATATATATATAATAGAATGTATATATATATACATACATATATTATATATAAGTTGTTGTGTGTGTTTCATATATATCTGTCAATCTATTTACCTCTGATCATATCTATTAATCTTTCAATCTATTAATCTGTTTAATATATATATATATATATATATATATATATATATATATATATATATAACGACAGTCTGTCCATATTATATATATATCTATACAGCCTTGTCTATCATGCCTACTTGGGTCTTTGCAACTAGCGTCGTTAGCTATCACTTCATGCCAAGTTAGATCTAAGTACTAAATCGAGAAGAAGAAGAAGAAGGAAAGAAGAGAAGAAGAAGAACAACAACAACAACAACAACACAACCCAACAACTTTTTTGCTATACAGGAAATATAAAATTTAGAGCATTTTCAGAAGAACGTGATCTTAAGTTAAAATGTATTCTTCCGCCAATAACGGCAACAAAAATACAAAAAAAAAAACAAAAGCTATTTGCATGTAAATAATCTACACACGAACATACATGCACATATAGAGTATAATATATATATATATATATATATATATATATATATATACGAGGGTGAGTCAAAAGTTAATGCCATTTTCTTTAATGCACTTGAATTTTTAAATAAAACTAACGCCTATATTGAGACCCTAACGAGCAAGAATCCGACGAATAAGAACCAACTTGGCCAATTGAAATGTCTCCCTCTGTATGACAATGCTCGACAACACCGAAGCCTCAGGACAAGTGACAAAATTGCCTCATTCGATGGACAACTTTACCGCATCCTTCATACTCACCAGATTTAGCGGCCTTCCACTTTAACATCTCTTCGGACCTATGAAAGAGGGTTTGAGAAGCAAACAATATTCCAGTGACAAAAAGTAAAATCATGTAGTGAAGAATGGCTCAAAAGAACAGTTAACAGAATTTTACGGGGGAAAGAATACATGCCTCTCATTTGAAGGTGAAACATTGCTATTGAGAGAAATGGTGTAAGAAGTATGATGTGATTCACAGAGGACCAGCTTCATTTTGATGTATGTTACATGTTCCTGTTTTTGGTAATTATACCTGTCCTTAAAAAAATTGCATTACTTTTTTTTTTGTTAGTTCGATACCCGGTACCCGCCTACTCAGCGTATGACTATACAGATTGGTAATACTGATTTGGGCGGTAGGTGTGGCGTTTCACAATAGCAAAAACAATCTACCTGATCTAGGGCAATAGGGGATAGACTCCATCGCTAACTGACTGATACCGCCAATTGGCCACCCGACAATTTTAAGTTTTTACATATGGTACCGTATAGCTGCTTCCACGATTTTTCAGAATAACACACAGCATTATTGTGCAGCTCCCATCTAGCGTATTCTCGTCAAGGTCCAAGTGGTGAAGCCATACAGTAGTACTTATTAGGCCCTGTCCCCCTATTACACAATCATCCGATAAAGACAGAAAAAGACATGCTGAAACTGCTGGAGAAGTTAAGATGGAACTTGTAAGTGACGTCCTCCAGTGGAAACCAGCACGTGGAACATCTCGTGAGCATCGTCCAGCAAGGACCTACATAAACCAGCTCTGTGCAGTGACTGGAATGCTAACGGCGAGGATATCCTGTCAGGACAATGAATAACAGGGAGGGCTAAAAGGGTTGTCATGGATATCTGTGCCGCCAGCGGCGACATGATGATGATGAGAGATATATGGACTCACACTAATGGTTTCGAGAACATCTCGTTAAGTTACGGCTCTACGGTAGTTGCCCCCAAATATTTAAACGCCCAGCAAAATCTAACAAAGGTCACAAATATTGAAATACCATGGGAATGTCATTCACAAGTAGTTTCTTATGAGACTAATCCACTAACATCTGTTTTGGCAGTGCCCTCAATATATATACATACACACCTACACATACCTACAATATATAATATATATTATATATGGGCTGTGTTTAAAGATTGGCGTAGCGACAGAGAGGAGAGTTCGATATCTAGATAAAGCATATACAAGGATTTAACACGAAAATTAAAACTCTGTTTTGCAACTAATAGTTTCATATATATATATATATAATATATATATATATATATATAATATATACATGGTACCCAGAATTCGAACACCGTCTTGGTTTTTCGCAATAAATAAAAGGAGTTTTTTATGATAAAGGTGTATTTTGAAAAGCAAAATAGTGCGTGAACTTCTGGGATACCATATATATATATATATATAATATATATAATATATATACATATATATATAGGGTGTCCAGAAATCAAGTTCTATATTGCTTTTCAAAGTACTTCTGACGAAAGGGTCTTTCATCATGAAATATTAAGAAAATAAATCGAAGGTAAAATGATCATCATATTACCCTCGTTTTTTTCTTTAAAAATGGTTGTACTTTTAATATTAAGAATTCCTTAAATATTGCCCGTATATGTTATTTCTCTAAAAAATTATGTTGATTTTTTAAATATTCCTCTGCTGTTACTTAATTTCAACTCACTATTACTGCCAACCCTCTCTCATTGAAACGTCTTCTCCTCCTTCCCCCTTGTAAAGAAGTCTCCAGGGTTTCGATACAATTTCTATTGAAATCTACTTTGCTAGTTCTCTCTCTGAATATAGTTTAAGATGTATACAAAGTTTAATCATGATCGGATCACTGGTGTAGGCACCAAACTGGTAATAAACAGACAGAGCAAAAAATTGCCAGCTTGTTGACATAAGCAAAGTAAAGTAAAGTCGTCGGGTAGCCTAAATCAGTATTAGCCAATCAGAGAGGGAGTCTATCCCCTTTTCCCTAGCACTAGATCAAGGAGATTGTTTTGGATTCCTACCCTCAGTTCCTTACTTTACTGCACATTCCCTGTGCTACTCATCGCTCAGTTGGTGAGGGCCAGTATCGAATGAGCTAAAAAAAACCATTAATATCACACCTCTGCACATAAAAAGTACAGTAAAATCAGCGAGTGTCATTGTCGGAAATTCCGGACGCGAGGAGTCTATTCACTTTTACTAGCGCTTGAACCAGGAGGTTGTCTTTGTGTCTGAGGTGGACTACAATAAAACTTGCTATGTTAAATTCGTTAAACCTTGCCATTGAACACGAATGTTACATTGTAAAGATGTCCCCAAGAGTTCGATTATTGGTTTCTATTGAGATTCAGTGAACCAGTCCAGTTTCTGAAAATATAGCTTAACATGAGTTGTAAAGTTTCATCATCGCGTTTTTGCTTTCACAACAACCAGTTGGAACACATCCGGAAGTTTAAAAAAAACTGACTGTGCCGAGCTGACCACAAATTTCATAAGTCAATCAAACCAAACAGATAGCAGGGAATAGGACTGCTCGTATTTTAGCACTCCCTAACCATGGAACTCGAAGATGGCGTCGTCGCTAGACCGTAAACTACCACAATCCCCTAATTCCATATCTTTCAATCTGAGCCTGTCACTTGGTAACAACTGTAACTCAAAATCTGGCGGAGACAGTAGGGGAAAAAAAGCTTCGTTATACCAGATAGAAACACTTAAACTATAAGAATAAACTACCAAAGTATGTGCAGCCGGGGCTCGACTATTCAAGTTTAATGTAGATAATATATTTAAATTAAGAAATACAAACGAAACTAAATAGGAGCGAATATAAAAATATTACACTTATGTTGATATTCATTTAATTGATTTCAGTATGAAATTAAATATAAGATAGCTTTTAATGCATCTGAGAATAACATGAAGTATTAGAAATCAATAACAGCAAATAATTATTTATTAAACATAGTTTTGTTAAAATCATTATCAAATTATTACACAATATACTATGTAAATCTTTATTTCTTAATAATACTAGAAAATATATGCACCCTCCGGGTGCAAGTATTTAAGTTTTTAATAATCAAATATATTAAAAAAAGGCTAATGAAACTAAATAAGAAAGGCTAGATAAAAAGAGTTAAACGGAGGGGATATAATTGAAAAATGACAACCTGAAATTACCTCCATCACTCGTCGTCCTCATTGTTATTTTTTCTAAATTAAAATATTAGTTAAAAGAGGAAGTAAAAGAAAAATACAGGTTATCTTTTCTTGTTAATGGATTTATTTAAGATCATGAAAATTTGCTTATATTCATAAAAAACCAAACAGTTAGAAACCAATAATACTAAGCATAATAATTAAAATACATTCTTAATATCAATATGCAAATTAGCCTCCCGTTCACACTGCAAAACGCGCTAGTTTGTATATATAAATACTAGCATTATAGTATGTAGCGCCGCCCAACGGGGGAGTGCTATAATTAACGGCGTCGATCCCAGGGGGCACCCCAGGCAACACCTTCCCCTCGATTTAAAGGCAGGGCTGGGTATTGGCCCAGTGCCTGAGGCCCCCTTGAGGGGGAATGGCCGACGGGATCGACGCAATTTTTGCACCTGCCATTCCATAGCTTCGGCTTGTGGGTTTCCCACGTTAAGGGACTTTGTGCCTGACCCGTAAAGTGGGTACCGTAAATACAATGTAGATCTGGCCAACGCCAGGGGTCCAGTGGCTTCGCCCTGGACTTTACGAGTTAATAGCATCGATCCCAGGGGGCCACCCCCCAGGCAACACCTGCCCCCTCGATTTAAAAGGGCAGGCTGGGTTTATTGCCCAGTGCCTGAGGCCCCCCCCGAGGGGAATGCCGACGGGATCGACGCAATTTTTCACTCGCCAATCTCATGAGCTTCGGCTGTGGGTGTCCCACGTTAATAGGGACTTTCTGACCCGTACAAGGAGGTACGCGGTAAATACATGTAGATATGGACAACAATAAAAAAAGGTGAAGCAATTTATTAATAATTGAGGTTTAAATATAAATAAAGTCATAAAATGTGATGAAAAAAACTATGTAGACTCGATTAGTAATATAGTTTCGTGACAGACAGAAAACACACATCCTAATAAGATGTAACATATTTTAGGATTTTAAATCATTAATATCAGTTTCAGCTAGACTTTAATAGAGACATCGTTAATAAATAAGATGCTAAAGATTATATAATGACAATTTCATAATTGTTGAGATTATAATTTGAATAACTAAGCAATCGTGACGTCATTGGGGATGTAGTTTTGATTACAGACAGACAGTTGCACAATCTGTATATATCAGATTTTTAGAAAAGGAAAAAGAAAAAATGTAAAGGGGGAATTGAAAAAGTATTATTAAATGGAATGAGGAAGAAGAAGTAAAGAAAAGAACAAACGTATAGAAATTCTTTTACCGTTGAAAATTCAACTTATGCGGTCGCAATCGTTTCGACGGGCACGAGAATGGATATACGTTATATTTTTTTTTAGATACCAGGTTTTATTAATCAGTAAAAAAAGTCAGGATTTAATTGTAAAATAAGCAATAGATAGATAGATAGATAGATAGACAATAGATGGAACTGTATGAATATAAATATGTATGAAAATACAGAGAGGAAAAGAGATAGATTATACAGACAGACAACAGATTATATATATAAATATATATAATATACATACATACATACATACAATAAAATTGAACAATCTGATAGATATGAACCGAAATACAGAAGGAAGATAGACAGATAGATAGATAGATTAATTGATTGATTGATTGATTGATTGATGCAAGTAAACTGAAATATCCAGAAAAGAATGAAAAGATATGACATACATACATACATACATAACACGCCAACAGTCCTTTATCTATGTATAGATACATTATTCTAACTATATATAAAGGGGCAGTTGGTGTATATGTATACATGTATGTATGGTATGTCCGGAGGAAACCAAGAAATTAACGACGAAGTAAATACATTTACTATCAC
Organism: Doryteuthis pealeii; assembly: GCA_023376005.1. Lineage (NCBI taxonomy): Eukaryota > Metazoa > Mollusca > Cephalopoda > Myopsida > Loliginidae > Doryteuthis > Doryteuthis pealeii. Next base: position 66,048,245 of record CM042144.1, on the reverse strand, counting down.
CACAGCTTGCTTTTTTGCAAGAATGCAGATTTGATTTATATTCGAAGATATTTATAAATTAAAAATTTACATAGAAATAGCATTGAATTTCTTACTTAAAAATGCCCCGTATTTTTAATCTCAAAAATGGGTTCCTCCTCCATTCTACACAGCCGATGCTGGGTAGCTGCTTCTAGTTCTAATATAAATCTTGGCCACATTGCTTTTAAGGAAAATAATTTTGTAGAAAATATTTTGATCTTTAAAACTAAGCTCGGCCATTTTGCAGTTATTTAATCATTCTCTAGCAGGACCTGTGGATATACCACAGTATGATAATTTAATTATTAGTTTGATATATTTACGTTAAGGCTAATTGCTAAATAGTTCATAATGTGAAAAAGTAATAATAATCTTAAATTCAACTCTCTCTCTCTCTCTCTCTCTCTCTCTCTCTCGCACACCACACAACACACACACACATACACACTCACACATACCCACACAACACACACACTTTTTTATTCTTTCTTTTCATTTTTCATTATGTTCGATTGAAATAGATTAGCTTTATCGCTTCCGTGCGCTCTTCCTTTCTCTATCTTTCCCCCACTTTCTTTTTCTTTTTTTCTTGCTTATAAACTTTCAGTGTATTAATGTCATTTTTATTTCCCTTTCTTTCTTTATAATAAAAACGGAATGTCCATTATTGTAGCTGAGGGTGACCACACATAATAAGAAAAAAATCAGTGAATAACCCACACTAAATAATCAAGATTTACATTTTTGTATTTCATCTTGACGATTTGGACAGTCTCATTTTTTAAGCAGAGGGTGTTGCAAGATGATAAGGTATCGTTGCTATGGAAACTTGTAAAGGTCAAAAATATGTCACGTCGCACTGAAGATGTTCTAAAAAAAACCTCATCGTATTTAAGATTCAGAATTGAGTAAAATTAGCGACTACAAACCCCAGATAATTTCAATGCGTCTCATACTCTCGGGCGGATTCCGGTTCGTGCATATAACATTTGGAAGCGCGTGGTGTATGGTTAAAGTCATAGGAAATGGACTCGTCGCCCCGAGTTCAAATCCTGGACATGGTAATTGCATTTCACTTAGCGCTAATACCCTTGGGAAATGTATGAATTTACTCCCCTCCAGCTATGGGTATAGTAGGGCAGACTGGGATCTTCAACCTTGGTTAGGCAAGTCTAGGAGAAGGAAAACTCTGAATTTAAACCTGTTAAACTCCGCTTAAGAAATTGATCTTGTGTCACACCCTGCTCGTGTGGAGGGGTCGGTAATATATATTAACATTGGTAGCAGGATTAAAATTCAACTTTCTTGCACAATTTCAGTGGATTTTTGTTTAGTTTTATCTATGGAAATAATCTTGTCATTACTCATGAGAACATACAAATGGAAGTTGACGGGCGTCCGCCCCTTCGTGCATCACGCTTGTCCGGTCACTTTTAACTTTTCTATCCACTCAAAAACACTTCTGGTAGTGCCTGTACCTATATATGGCTAAAAGCCTGGCACTGATTTCGACGTAAAGAATTGGGCCACTTCCTTGATGCATAATGCTAGTGGAGCACTATACTGTAAAAAAAAAGCAAGCAAAATAACATGATCAAGCTCAAACTTCAAATTACGTGGCTACACGATTGCCAACTATAAGCACGCATGCACAAAATGCAGTGTGACAATAATAAAGATTGTTATGGCGAAAGTGCGCATAATTTTTTTACTCACCATAAATATGTAGGTGTATATATATAGTATATATATATATATATATATATATATATATATATATATATATTAGAGCTCTTTAGGGGTGTCTTAAATTAACTTCTCTGCCAGCATATATAAGCAATGATCGTCTGTACACAGACTGGATCTTGTGGTGATCGTAAAATATATAAACAAACGCATGTATGTAATAGTTTAAACACCACCCTTTACGACAGCTGCCAGATGGCCGAGAGGTTGAGAAATCATGCGGACAAAAATTCAGTCGGATTTCGATCCCTGGCCATTGGTAGTTGTTGTGTCTAGCCACACTAAAGAGACGTAAAACGGCGAAGCATGGTGTCTGTGGATGACTTATTATATATATATATATATATATATATATATATATATATATTATAGTCAATCCACAGACATCGTGTTTCAACGTTTCACATCTCAATATATATATAACATATATATATTATGTATGGCTCTAGGTTTTTATTTCTTGGTTAGGTCGTGAAACTTTTTACTAAGCCTTCATAAATATATGCCAACAGGTCTGGGTTTTGTTCCTTATGACAGTATTCAACCAGCTCTGTCAAGTTTCGGTCCGTTACACTGAATGCCACAGGCCGATGCACACTCGTGACCACATACCAAAGGATAGATGACACCAAACCTTTCCTTTTATGTTTGACGTAGTCGTTCCTTTCCGCTAACATTTTTTCAATCACAGTTCCGGCTTTAACTTTTTTGCTTTGTTATGTCTTCGTAATTATGTGTTTGTTTGCGCATGGCGTGTGTACGAGAAGAATTAAACCGTCAGCCATTTTTATTTTGTGGGTGGTTTTAAAGAGATCTCTCTCTTTTCATACAATATATTTGTTTTCAATATACGAGTTTTAATATAGTTACAGTGGACATTTATTCCTCTTTTTACTCACTTCGTTCTTCTTCCTGTTTTCTTGTTTGTTTGTTTATGTTTTTAAGGTTCTTATTTCTTTTCTTCTACTTTTTATTGTCTCGAAAGCTTATAGTTAAGCAATAAAGATATTTATTAAAGCGAGAAACGTGATATCTATTAGGGAGATCATGAAAGGACACAGATCCGGATGAAAAAGTAAGTGAATAAGATAAAAATCAAAGTGTCAGTTCTAGAGAAAGAAAATTCCTCTTGCGGAAAAAGAACGGAATCTAAAACTGTGCGGTTCTTTTTGAGCAAGAAAGAATGAATATATCGATACCATTTTATGACCAATGGATGTCGTAAAAAATAGCGATGTCTGACGTGATGGACTATGATCAAATAGCAAACGTCTCAGAAAGCTGTGTCTGAGCAAGTGTCAATTTTTACGAGGGTAATCCCAAAAGCAAGGTCTCCAAATCGCCGGGGACGCAGGGAACTGTTTGTGCGGCTATTGGCAATGCTCCGCACCCCGCAAAGTTTGTTTTTTTCCTTTTTTTTTTTTCTTTTTGTTTTCTTTGTTTTACGGCATATCAACCTCAGTGGGTCATTTAATGCCAAATAAAGTTTGAAATATATCAATTCTTAATGGATAATACCATTTTTTTAAATATACATTTTTCTATTTAACCCATAGATGGGACCTAACAGGTACTACCACTCCGGGTCAGAGTGGACCAGGGAGCAATGGTGATGAAGGGTGCTCCACATTCCCCAAACTCCAAACTGGAACCTCGCCATTAGATAGAGTTTAACGTCATTCCCAGGACATGTATACCCGCATCCACCGCCTTCTAGCACCCATAATAAAAAGAGGTTAGGGCTTGCCATAAGGGCAATAGGATTGGGGAAAATCATATAGGTGCTAGGGCTTGACGTGACCAGCCGATTGATCGGAGGGGGCCTCTCCGACCGCCCGTCTAGCCCAAGATAGGGCCAAAGTGGAGTATTGCATGTTATGAACTGCTCATCCACCTGGGCTCTATCCTTAAGCATCACGGGTTGCCACCCACGGCCAACAAGTGGCCCCATTGGGGGAGTCTTACCTCTCTGCAGAGGTGCAGTCGGTGCATTCTAACGCCCCACCGACAGGGCAGGCAAACAGTTATTCGGTTTTAGAACGCAAAAGTTATTAAATCGACTGAAATTAATCGCCCATTTACGGAAATGTATGGCGAGTCGAGTATAGATGTTAAAAACGTCCGCAAGTGACACAGGGATTTTACAACGACAACGAGGTTCAACGCTTCCTCAGCGACATGGCGGCGATCTGATATGACATAGAAATACAAAAACTGACACAGCGCCTCAACAATGCATCGACTGATATGGGAAAGAGTCTATCCACTTTTCACTAGCGTTAGACCGTTTGGAGTCCGGATTAAAAACATTTACATTTAAAAACTGACCTAATCATCATTATGCTTAGATGATGATTTTTTATAAATCGAACTATTGTGTATATTAGCAATGAAAAAGATATACAAATTTATTCATTTTAAAAACAAAGGGTTGTTTTCATACTCATCTATCTATCTATCTATCAATCTAATATATATATATATATATATTATAATATATATATAATATATATATATATATATAGTATTTTTACAGAGGCAACGACAATTGAAACAAAAGATTTCTTTTAAAATATTTTTTTTTATATATATATTTTAGAAAAAATATATTGTGGGACAGTTGTCGTATATATATATATATATATATATATATATAATATATATTATTATATATATATATATACTGTTTTTAATTTATATATATGTATTTTCTTGTCTATATTTTTTTTACTTAATGTATAAATATGGATTCTCTAATTATATTTATGGATATATTTTTACATATGTATATGTATGTACATTTTCTTAAACCTATATGTTATTATTGTTATGAAGAGATGACATATACAATATATATAATATAATGTACGTATATATATATATATATATATATATATATATATATATATATATATATATATATATATATATATATGCGTGTGTGTGAGATAATATTACTGATTCACATAACAATTACCGAATTACGGATCTACGGTGATATTTTAATTGTCATGAGCAATTCTACTTCAGAACAATTGATACTACTGAGAATTATATTTCTAATCTAATCTTCAACTATCCTTGATGAAGCCGAATATAAAAAAAGAAACTCGATGAGCACCATCAGCCACAGTGATCTCATTCAATTAATTTGCATTTATAAGAATTACTAACTTAGGCCTATCTTAAAATGGTCTATTATGGTTATAGTTATAGTTTTCCTTCAAAACAAAGCATGATCATTTATTATTTCTTTAATTACACTGGTTTACAAAAAATATTTTTTCTCTGTGGCAAGAATGTGAATAGGTATTTTTTTTACTAATTTGGGTGTGCCGAATTCAAATTTATAAACAGTTTTGCTCTATCACCTCTAGTTTTCTGTCTTTTAAATAGTCTCGTTTTAGTATATACAGAGTATATACGAACTTATTTCAACAGTTGCAGCAGCTTATGACAGATAAACAGGGATAGATATATACTGGTAGAAGTAAAATATATGTGTGCGTATATAATATATATATATATATATATATATTATATATATATATATATATATATATATATATATAGGTAATCACAAATATATACATATATGTTTCATGTATACATGTAGAATTAAACAAAAGGCACGTCTCCTGTTTAACAATTTTATTAACGATCTTTTCGACCTTTGTGGTCAACTTTTTACAATTGGATGGAATCCGTGGATGAGTTCACCGAAGTTTTTCAACCACGCACGATAAACTAAAATTAATTATTTATTACACTAAATTTAAAACCTCTAACCTTGTTATCTGCAACAACTCATCTTCCCAGACAAGTCGTCTTAATGAGACTAATGTAGTATACACATTTAAATGCCCCTTAGGAGATTGTTGTCTCCCCAAAAAATGAGGTGCCGAAAGTACTTTTGATAAAGATTTCGGTGGAATATCCAAATGTAAAAAAAAAAGGCCAGAAAGCTCTAAAAGATTGTTAATAAAATTGTTAAACAGGAGACGTGCCTTTTATTTAATTTACATGTATAAATGAAAGAATGCTACCCAAATGCACATATTTCATGTAATATATATTTCAGATATATATATATATATATATTATATATATTATAATATATATATATTTCAAAATAATATATGAATATTTCAATATATATATATTATATATATATATATATATATATATATATATATATATATATATCAAATAATACACACATACACACAAATATATATATATTCATATTGCAAGTGTGTGTTTATATACTGGATAATTTTTACGAGATTACAGTAGAGTACTTAATTTGTGTTAGATTTGCAGAAATTAGTAAATTTTTACTAATTCATTTCATAATTTATTTCATTAATTTTATTTCTTTCATTACTTTATTCAATCATTTTGCTATTTCGCCAAGTAGCATAAATCAAATTACTCTGCCCAGAAAAAATGTCTATTTTATTATTTCTTTTTTCTACCACTTGATAAACAGACAGACGATTTAAGTAATGCGGATCATTAACTTAAACCAACGTCTGAATATAATGGAATTTATTTTAATTAACTTAATTAAATAATTAGTAATTAAACTTTGACGTCCATGAAGTTGCTGTATGTTTTTTTTTTGTTTTTTTTGTTTCTTTCTTCTTCTTTTTCTTGTAATGAAGTCAGCGGTAAAGTATTTAAATATTAGCCCACTCTATTTTTTTTCTCGCAATTGGCTAATTAACTCAAACTCTCTAATCACTTCTGTGCGTTTCTGAATCTAGTTTAATTCTTAACGAATAAACTAAGTCAGCGTAGACCTAGAAGTAAAGGCAATGTACGGGTAATCCACAATTCCCATAGCTCAAGGGTAATCTGAACATTAGCTACATAAATTCATGTAACCTCCCTTTGATTGTTTCACTTTGAGGAAGTCTTTATATTTGGTCGGCCATTTTCATTTCACCGTAAATCTACACTGAAAATACGAATTTGTTCGAATCAATACAACTGCATGTTTTAACACGAAAATATCATAAAATGTGTTCTTGATTGTGCTTGCACATTATTTGTAAAGAACTTAACTGTTATTAAGAACACATTTTATGATATTTTTGTGTTAAAACATGCAGTTGTATTGATTCGAACAAATTTGTATTTTCAGTGTAGATTTACGGTGAAATGAAAATGGCCGACCAAAATATAAAGGCTTCCTCAAAGTGAAACAAACAAGGGTAGGTTACTCTCATTTATGTAACTAATGTTCAGATTACCAACTCAAGAATTGGAATCTCACCTTTAGATGGAGTTTGATGTCATAACCAAGACACTAAGACCCTCAGCCACCACCTTCTAGTAATACATAATGCATGGTAGCCTATGAATTGTGTAAGTAGTGTAGATAATTTCGAATCAGAGTTCGTTAGAAAATTCAAAATCGGAGGGAGTTGGGTGGAAATTACCGTTAGCAAGATTGACACGTGGTAACCTTTATTTAATCCCTTCCGGAGACACGTCAATAGGAAGTTTGTGACAAGTTACTCGTTTATAGAAAACGTTTTCTTAAGATGTCACTTATCACGCGCCGGTTTTGGGCTGGGATTGTTTTAATAAAGAAAATAGAAAAAGAAGTCTTTGTTAATTAATTAAAACAAGAAATGCACAGACTGTTATAGATAGTAATAAGATTATATATGAACAGTCCAAAAAGCGTGGAAAAAAGACTGAAGGAAGTGGTTTTTTTGGTTTGGTTTGGTTTGGTTGGTTGGGTTTTATGGCATGTCAAACCCCTTGGGTTATTTTATGCCGAATACTTCTATTGGTAAAAAAAATGCTAACAATGTTTTTGAAATAATTTCATTTTTAATGGATAATACAATTTTGTTTATAAACTCATGTTTCTATTTAACCCATAGATGGGGACCCTAACAGGTACTACCACTCCGGGTCAGAATGGACAGGGAGCAATCGTGATGACTGGGTGCTCCACATTTCCAAAACCTCCAAAACTGGAACCTCACTATCAGATAGGAATTTAACGTCATTCTCAGGACTGTAGACCCGCAGTCACCGCCTTCTAGCACCCATATGATAAAAAGGGCTGGGGTTTGCCATAAGGGCAATATGGTTGGGGAATCATATAGTTGCTAGGGCTTGACGTGACCAGCCGATTGATCGGAGGGCCTCCCCGACCGCCCGTCTAGCCCAAGATAGGGCCAAAGTGGAATATTACAAGTCATGGACTGCTCATCCACCTGGGTTCTATCCTTTAGCATCACGGGTTCGGCACCCACGGCAAACAGGTGGCCTCATTAGAGGAGGGGGAAGTGGAAATCAGGGGATGAATTGAGACCATCCAGACAACTGCATTGCTGCAATAAGTGTTATTTGATTTTATTTATTCATTAATGTATACATTTATTCATCTAAAAAAACAATAGTCCCGTCAGTTGGGGATGTAGAATACGTCGACTGCACCTCTGCAGAGGGGTAAGACCCTCTCCTTCAATGGGTCCACCTGTTAACCGTAGGTGACAATCAGTGATGTTTAATGACAGGATCTTCGTAGCTGAGCAGTAAACTGTAACTGTTACTTGGGCTAAACAGGGAGTTGTAGAGGCCCCCTCTGATCAATCGGGTGGTCACGTCAAGCCCTAGCTCCTACATGATTGTCCTCACCCTATTGTCCTGATAGCAAGCTTCAACTCATTGCATCATATATGTGCTAAAAGGCGGTGGCTGAGAGTCTTAGTGTCCCGTGTATGACGTTAAACTGCATCTAGTGGTGAGGTTCCAATTCTGGAGCTTCGGGGAGTGTGGAGTACCCCTTTATCACCATTACACTCAGATCCGGAATGTTAATACCTGTTAGGGTTCCATCTATGGGTAAAATAAAAAAAATGAGTTTTAAAAAATGTGTTAAAAAATTAGTTTTGAAAATGTTGAATACCATTAAGCATGAATAGAACAAAACGATTTCGACATAAAATAACCCAACAAGATTTGATATGCCATAAGATCCAACAAACTAAACAAATCATCTGATCCCGAAAAAAAAAGAAATCATCAAAAAATTTAAAAAAAAAACAGTAACATTATTTATGTTTGTTTCTTCTATACTGACAAAGGAACGTGTTTTGCATACATATGTTGTTGGTAGTCACATATGGAAAAAAATGCAGTCGTTCACAAAACAATTTTTTATTCGCTTTTTCAACGTAATTGTATTCCTTTTCGTATCTTATGTCTTTTTACGATAAGAGAACACGTTTATACGGTAATCAGAGAATGCACAAAGTTTTAATTCAAAGGGGAACAAACTTTTTTCCATGTGAGTGAAAGAGAGAACGAACAATAGAGAGAGAGAGAGAGAGAGAGAGAGAGGAGAGAGAGAGAGCGCGAATGCTGTGTGTGTGTGTGAAAGAGATGTGGAACGTCAGAGCGAGTGTGAACGGAGAGACAGAGAGAGAGTGTCTTATGTGTATGTGCGTGAAAGAAAGAGAAAGAGAGAGATTGATAATGGATGGAAATGGAAAGACAAGAGAGGAGTGGTGGGGACATAGTGGTGCTCTCTATACAGATAAAAAATAAGGATCTCATTCATCAAACCGGCACGATGAAAACCGCTTTTTCTACATTTGCGATTCTAAAGTTATTAGATTTCCTTACTCATATTAGTGAGAAGAACACTGCAGTACAGAGAGAGAATGTCAAAAAAAATTATCCACTTTATACTATTTATTAAGCTTTGATCAGCATAGGAACCACAATCCCGTTATATCGCCCTCACTCAGTGTCTTGCGGTAAGCGCGCAGATAAGCTAGCGTAGGACCTGGGCACACCCCAATAGCAAAACGAAATCCTATATCTAGTGCAGTGAAAGGGAATAGACTCCCTGCTGGACTGTGCTAGATACTAACAATAGGCCACTACATTGACTTTTTTAAAAAGCATTTTTAGATTAGTAAGAATTGGAAGCATATATAAGTAAGGTAAAGTTTGCAAAGTGGCCTATTGTACGGTATCAGCCAACAGCGAGGGAGTTTATCCCCTTTTCTCTAGCGCTAGACCAATCATTTTTTGGCTGATTAGAGCGTCTCACCTACTACATCAGTCCCCACTTTACTGCACAGATCAGATTACTCAGTATATGCTACTCATGCGCAGAGTTGGCGGGGACCTGTATTGAATCCGGAATCTTGGGATTCCTAGGCGGGTGCTCTACCAACTCCCAGGTCCACTTTCACCCAGAGTGGTATACCTATTTGAGTTCCCACCTATGGGTAAATACGAGTAATGCCATTGTCAAAAAAAAAGTAATGCCCTTTTGTTTAGACATGTATAATTACCAATACAGGACATGTATCATACATCAAAAAAAGCTGACCCTCTGTGTATCACATCCTCTCCTCTTGTACCCCCGGTCCGAAATCTCTGACTGCTCTTTGCGACAACCTTTCTCTACAGACTTCCTTCTCCACTAACTGTAATTAACCTCTCTCGCCTCATCAACATCAATTATGAATAATTCCCGGACTGGCAACAAGCCTGATATCAATAATATGTAGTGAAGAAGTGGCAACAAGAGAGTCAACATAATCTTATCAATCAGCACGGTGATTCGTGCTAACTATGACCGTGGGGAAAAAGTGTTAAGCTATGATAAGCATACTGGTGTTGTTATCACCCCTACAAATATGTCACTTAGAAACTGTGTTACGTCAAGCCCTATATCCGTTGCGCCATGTGTCCAACTAGACAATTCATTTCCGCATATTCATACAGCTACTAAATTTTGTTTGTTCCTTTATCGAGGCGTATTCACCCTTACTATATCTCACAACTACACACACACACACACACACACAACACCAAAATATATATATATACATATAATCTAATATAATATCATATATATATATAATCATCATCATCAATGTCCCGCCGTTAAAACGAAACCCATCAATCTCTCGGCAACTTTCCTTCATATCACATCTGTCCCAGGAGTCCTCTAACACCATCCAAGTGTCCGTTCAGAGTTGGGCAAGGTTGGTCTTCGCTGGCGCCCCATATTGCCATGTCCATGTGCCGGAGAACGTCGCTTATGAGTCGTACTTTGCTCCTCCAGCAGTGTCCAGCATGTCTTGTCCGTCTCACTTATAACTAGAAAAACATGACCCATTGTGCCACCCATGAACTCCTGGTAGATAATTGGGATCAAGGAAAAAAGTGATTGCAAAGCTAATTAATTTTAAAAATAAACATGACCGGAGGAATTAAAGTAAAACATTTTAATCAATTTTGCAATTCTAAAGAAACATCCAATTTATAGATCAATTTCCCTTCACACACACTCACTCTCCCTCTCTATCTCATATATATTATATATAAATATCTTATATATAATAATATATAATATATATATAATATATAATATAAAGTATATTCACAGCGGCGGTTGTTTCGAGGTTTCACCTCTCATCTCGTGTGGTTTATACCTAACAGTTACCCTGGCCGGGTTTGAGACCTGGATGACTTTCGTCCGCCAAGTTATTAACTACTCCCTTATATATGTTAGTTTTCTTCAATTATCTATGGTCTCAATGACATATGCACTGTGTTGAGTTTATTTATATGTGTGACGATCCTACAAAGTCTGTAATAGAGAGATACTACTGGGGCGCTCTGAATATGTGGCTCGAACCCGTGAACCACGTCTGAACCCAGAGTCATCAACATGAGGCTTTATTGGAAGCAATACTTGCTGTGTTAACATAGCCGTCATTGATATGAATCATCCTATCTATTTCTATATTCTCTTTCTCCCCCTCTTCCCCCCTCTCTCTCTCTCTCTCTCTATATATATATATATTATATATATAGTACGAACAAAAGTATTAGACAATCAGGAATATTTCTTGTGTGTTGTTTATTCTCAACTAGTTTCGACCTTAGGTCATCGTCAGGAGAAAAATTCTTATTTGAAGAAAATTGTTGATAGATTATTAGAAAAGGGAGCATTATAGAATAACTATAAAAGTTAAAGTGTTTTGTGGGTTTGACATGCTGTTAAAATTCCGGGTAGACGAGTGTGAGTAGCATGTCCATTTGTTTCCGTGGAAGACCTCTATGAGTGTGTTATTTTTTTAATGCTCTTATATATGTGAGGGGCGGTTCATGGGATTTGTGTGTAGACTATATGTGTATACATATTAAATGTTTTGTTGTTGTTTTCATTATACGTGTGTTGAATGTGAGTGTGTGTCTGTATCACGTTACTGTGCGCGTGACTTCTAGATTTTAATTGCGGTCAAGAGTGGCTTGTTTGATGCGTGTGGTCAGTGTTTGTTTATTTTAGGTGACTCGGCACCTTCGTAGTGTAGACAGTTTTATTGCCCTATGTTAAAGTGGGGCCTGTTTTTTGATTAAAAGCCAACGGATGAAAAGCTTTTAACTTTTTTATCCATCTGTACTCGTGGTTTTCGATTACAGATTTGGTGTGTATATATTATATATTCTGATGAATTCTTTAGAAACAAATAAAGACAAAATGTGTAATTAACCGATTGTTCATTATTTCCTTTTAAATTCTTCACATTTTGTCGGTATTATTTATTGCTTTATTCATATATATTATATATATTATATATATCATATATATATATATATATATATATATATATATATAAAGAGTGGGGAGGGGAGATAGTTTATTTTACATTTAAGTTGTTTGGAAAACACTGACCGATTTTATAACATTAAATGAAAAAAATCGACTATTATTTTCACATACACACTAATATATATATATATATATATAAAATATATAATATATATATATATATATTATATTTGGCGTTGAGTGGTGGGGGTGGCATAACACATTTTTACGCTACTAGAATTTTGTCGGGCGATTCAGTAATGAGAAACTTTGTTGTGATTACACCAGGCTATATATAAATACATTGTTTTTGTTTTTCTAAAAAAAAAATCTTTTTCATGAGAATATGCGTCTTTTAACTTTAAGCTTGAGGGTCATTTTCACCTAAATTTTCTTTTACATTCAGGAAGTATTGAATGTAAACTAGAAAATGAAAAAAATAGTGTATTCACATTTATCAGTAGAGCCACTTTTAATCTCTTGCACAATTCCCAGTGGATAACCATTCCCACCAGTCGCGCCCAGTCTTTTTATTTTACTTTTTTTTAGTCAGTTGCCGCATTCGCTTATTATATGAATTAACTTTTCATCTCTTTTAGCCCGTAATCTACAGTTGCTATTCTTCAATTTATGATCTAAATTTGTTTTCTTTATGGCATTATTTTGGCTTGCTTTCTTAAAAATGATTTCAGGTTTTCGGCCTTTGTGGAAAAATATTGAGGGTGGAACCTCTTGCTCACGTGGATGTCATCGCTGGAAGGAAGGCCTGAGTGGCAGCCGCTATAATCCGAACATCGAAGGCAAGACCTGCCCCTGACCGGAATGTATACCAATTTTTAACGGAAGAGATAGCCGCAGGCCCATATGCTATATATATATATAACGAATTTTTTTTATGCTTTTTACCACTTGACCCTAATTTAATCTCTTAATTTCACCCTCTATTTATCTTTTAAAAAAATCCTCTGGACACTGTGTGCATTAAAGACCTTTTTTATTTGTTTTTTTATACAACTTTAGGTTATAACTTCCATCGCATGAACACGCTTCAAGGTATATAACGCTAAACAAGCCACAGTTTAAAAAAAAAAAACTTTAGCATTATAACATTCCATCGCCAACACGCTTCCCGTTTTTTATAAACGCTTAAGAAAACCACCGTTTTTTTTTATCTTAACATTTGACCGTCTCGTCTGATGATTTGCAGTTAAGCATGAAACTTTAGTAACGGAATATAAAATCCGTAATATATATATTTTGATTGTATAACTGCTCTGCTATTTTAGCATGAGCACCTTTATTCTCTATTCATTTCTATCCCTCTCTCTCTCTCTCTCTCTCTCTCTCTCTATATATATATTATATATATATATATATATTATATATAATATATATAATCAGCCGTGTGTAGTATTCTCTCTCTTTTTTNAATAATATAACTTAAATTGTGCTCATGGAGAAACGCCTTCGAGTAACCAATATGCCGTTGCTTCATATCACGCTTATTAACACCTGTGCATCATATTCAGAACCCCATTGCTACACACTCCTATCTGAGAGAAAAAGGGAAAATCTCCTAATAGCAACCTTCAGCTAACACCACAACAGACCACCCCTCCCCTTATACACGACCTCCAAAATCACCAGTATGATGAAAATGTTCACTATGTTGATCCAAAAGTCCTGAAGAAGGCCCCAACAGATCGAAACGTACAACACGTCGACATCACTACCTACAATTAATATCCATTTCTTTCAAACAATCCAGTTTGTATTGTTTACTTTCTCCACATACTGTAGGATATTTCCTCTTATTTAAACTAAAAATTTAGTGCTAGGTGAGAACTCGCTCAGTAATTCAAATGCCTTTTGGACTTCATATCACGCTACCCAAACACACTTCTCTCACCGTAGCCGTACACACCACACTTATATATAACTATATATATATATATATATATATATTATTATATATGATTATATATTGTTGCCGATAACCGCTTCAACCTTTTCGGTCTGGAGTTAAAGCTATTATTCAAGTAATAAATCCAATGATTGTTCATACTTAATGAAAGTAAAAGGTTCAAAAGATTCCGTGGCCATGTGACAAATTTCGGTGTACCTGAGTGCTCTCTTTATTTTTTTTTAAAATAAATCAGTTTTATTTTTAAAAGAGATTCTATCATACTGTCATCGGACTTGGCTGTTGTAATGAGTGTGCGAAAAACCCATGCCAACGGAAAATTTTAATGGTCAATACTCAACCGCTTTCCTCCATGTATAAAGCAATCCGCCTCAAAATTGAAGATATATATAATATTTTGATTTTTTGCATTTTGCCAACGCTTAACCAAAATCAATACTTCTTTTTTGTTTAAAAAATTATTGACGCGCAAACAAAAGAACTCCACTTGCGTGTTCTACCAGATCAACAAAAAAACAAAATCACGTCAACAATAGAGAAATAGAAGGCCGTGAAGATAGCTAAGACTAAAGAAAAAATAATATCAAAGACGGTACCATGCAGCTACTCCGCAAGTAAGGTAGAAGGATGTTAAAATATGACGGGGAATCAACCACGGTTGATCGCATGATCATAGTATATGACAAGTTAGTATATTGTTTCATTTACACAATGTATTCTCCGTCCTTCGCTGGTGCTTTTGTAGAAATATGCCGACGTTACACCTTTTCAGAGATATTAGATTATAAACTCTTCATGGGACCAAACCGTTTGGCGTTCAGTCCCTGTGTGGCGGCTTGTGATGCTTAAGGTGAATATGGTGACTGAAAAAAGTCCATTGACATCAACAACCCCAACTAGTTCTTACTTGTATGCGAGAGGGAGATTGGAGAGGTATCCCCCCCTTCGATCAACGCCCCCTGCTTATGTCAAGCCCTAGTATTATATGCATGTTCGACTAATTTGCTCTTATGGCAATCCTCAAGCCTTTATGATATGTGCGTAGAGGGTGGTGGCTGATGGTCTTAGTTTCTTGTAGGCGAGAGGGAGTCTAAGATTATGGTGTTAAACTGGCATCTAATTTCTAAGGTGAAGTTTCAGGAATCGTTTGGGATGTTGAGTAATTGCCTCTCATCACCATGTTTATCTTCAGACCTCACTCGGAATGGGTTTTACCTCTTATCGGTCCCATCAGTTGCGTTAAAATAGATTTTAAAAATAGTTTTAAAAATTGGTTTTAAAGAAAAAAAGTTGACATACCCACAAGGAATGGAATAAACAAATATGTTTTCGACAATAAAACAAACCTAAGATCTTCGACCCAATATCGGTGTAATAAAACCAGCCAACCAAACCAATCAACTGACCAGCCAGCCAACCAGCCAATAACAATATTATTTATTTTTTTTATTTATTAATTAATTTCTGAATTTTTCACACCTGTCGTTAGCTGTTGGTTCACTGGAGGACCTGGAGTGGACAGCAAGGTCTCTCAGGTCTTACAGGAACCGTTTCTGAGTATTTATAGGCCAAATCCCAACAGTGCGTAGTTCGGAGGTCATCAATTTCTCGTGTTCTGATTTCCAATTACCCAAATTCTTTTCCAGAGCTTTGGAGGACGTTCCAAGGGCTCAATTGAACTGGCTGACGACCTTCGATCTTCATGTATCCATAGTTTCCTCAGTTTCTCTGGGTAACGGTCCATGTATTTGTCTATCTTTTCTGCCCTTACTTTCCATTTCACTCGGTGGTCGCGTGGGACGGCAAAAATCAACGAGATGAAGGTTTCCTTCTTTTCTGTCAATAAATACTAGGGCCCGGTCTTCAGCCGGGATAATGATTTAGTTGATCCGTAATTATATACTTCGAAGGTCCATGGAAATTTTTTATGCGTCCGTTTCTAAGACAGGCGTTTAGGTTTTGTGATACGACCATGGTTGTCAATGGGTTAAAAAATCGAATTTCTTGCGCATTCCCAGGGATTACCTTTCCACAGGATTCATGCCCCGTAGTTCTTGTACTCTCGTTCGTGTTAATCCCGTTGTTGCATTCGCTACTTATATACATTGACCCATTTTCTGTCTTACTCTATCTATATCTCTGCACATTTTGCAGTTTGCTATTCTGCTGTGTCTGTGTATTATCTATGTTCACCGTTATTTAGTTTTGTTTGTTTTAATGGCCATTAATGGCATTTGTGCTTGCGCAATTTATAAGGGTACCCGGTTTAGTGTTTTCTTCTTAGCCATATATTTCCATGTCTTCTGATGTGACATTCTCTTTTGAGTTGACACTTAAAGTATCCATGTAGTTATTTATTTCTTGTCTATTTCTGTTTTTTTGTTTTGTTTGATGGTAATTTCTGTTTGTCAAAATTGCTTTTTTCCTGGTTCTGCTAGGAGATTAGCTTTCCTTGCTTTTTTTAGTTATTCATCCAAGTACTCGGATTGCCGTATCTATACAGTCTTCCATGCTGGCGAGGACCCCTTCCTCCCCCTTTCTCTTGGGCTCATAGGAGTCTGTCTGACCTGTCTCTTGGGTTGAAAGCTGTTGGTGCATGGTATGGTTTCCTTGTTCTGTTTGGTCCATCTGCTCGAAGCTCCCTCTTGTCTATTTTAGGAATAGTCCCGAATGTCTTACGGAGAGGGAACCGCGCCCACGCGTGTTTTATTCCCTTAATAAGGGTTTGCTTCATGGCTTGGTGTTCTAGGAGCTTTTGTTCTTCTGAAAGTATTATTTCTACTTTCTTTATTTTATTTACATTTGTGATTTTCGGTTCTGCTTCTATATGTCCCCAGATATCTATATTCTTTTTTCTTAGTGTCCTAATTTTCTCTCGATTCGGTAGTTCTATTCCATTCGCTGTTTCAATTTTCCTTCTTCATCACTAACATGCGCCGCGCACTTGTCGATGCCTAACTCCATCCCTACTTATTGCGTATATTCTTATAGTTGTGTATAAGGGTTTCTAACTCTTGTCGCTTTTGCAAAAACCATGTTGTCCATGTACATTAGATGATTTATTTTTTTCTCTGTGATTTACTAAATTTGTATCCGCTGTACATTCCTTGAGTATATGGTTGAGTGGCATCATTTCTATGACAAATAGTAGTGGTTATAGCGAGTCTCCCTGGAAGATGCCACTTTGTTTTTCACCTCGCTAAGTTTGTTTTCTCCTGCTGTCAATTTCTACTTTCCAATTTTCCATGTTTTTTTTTTTTTTAACGAATTTTATTATTTTGTCTGATATTTTATATATCTTTAGACACTCGATTATCCAAGTTTGTGTCGAGGACCATGTCGGTAAGCCTTTTTTAGTCAATCCATGCCGTGGCTAAATTTTTCCCTTGTTTTTACTTCTTAAGAATGCTCTGATCTATGTATAGTGCTCTTGTTTCCTTGCGGCATCTTTTTTTCTTTTGTTTCCGGGAAACAGGCCGCGGAATCAATTGAGTAGTAGATCTTCTTCTATATTTGTGCGGTCAGTTTTTCCACCTTATTATTATTTACTCCTTTTGAGGTTTTCACATCAGCATTAGCTGATGGTCTTTCACTGGAGTCTGAGTGAGAGCAAGTCTCCTCAGGTCTCCAGGACTCTTCTGGGTATTCTGGCAGATTGCAGCAGTGCAGTGTTCTGAATGATTTCAATCCTTCCTCTGATTTCCAAACTTTCCCAAACCCTTTACCAATGATTTTGGACCGTTCCAAGTGCACCAACTACAATTGGTATCACTTTCACTTTCATATCCATAACTTTTTCAGTACTCTGGCAAGGTCCAGATTTTTTTCCTTTAGCTTCACCCTGTGATCTGCAGGCACTGCAAAAATCCACCAGTTGACAAGTTCTTTCTTTTGAAAAGGTAAAGCATTAACTCATTAAAAATTTTGAGAAAGCTTCAGCTAATAATTGAGGCGAAATATCAATTGAATTTAGCTGTTTGAGTTGTTATATCCACATTTCCCACTATTCTCAACCCCATTTTGTGGGATTTATTCAAATCCTTCACTCTCTCACACACACACACACACACACACACACACACACACACACACATACATGTATATATATATATTATTAATATATAATATATATATATATATATTTTGTGTGTGTGTGTGGAGTGTATGTGTGTGTGTGTGTGTTGTGTAGGAATAATTTTAAACTTGTCCCCCCGAACATAAATATACGTTAGGGGTGGGGAACACTTTCATGTGAAAAGGTCATTAATTGAAATTTAATTGTCTAATATAAGGAGCACTCAGTTTACAGGAAAATCTAAAATTTAAACGTTTAGCTAATAACTTAGTCGAAATTTTAATTGTTTAGTATATTCTACTTTAAAAGAAATGAAAAACCTTTAGACGACTTTTTTCAAGATTGCATTCGTGAGAAAGTAATTGGGAATATAGTGTTTTTAAAGAAGAGGTGAGCAATTTTAATTTACTTTTTTGACAGGCTGTGGAAGGCCATATTCGATGCAGCTTAAAGCGGCATGTTCCCAACATGTAGCTGAATAGATGATTAGGGACAACCATCAATGAAAATGGTTAAAAGTCAATCTGACCATATGAGAAAGAAGAAGAGAAGAAGAAGAAGAAGAAGAAGAAGAAGAAGAAGAAGAAAGAAGAAGAAGAAGAAGAAGAAAAGAAAAAAGAAGAAGAAGAAGAAGAAGAAGAAGAAGAGAAGAGAAGAAGAAGAAGAAGAAAGAAGAGAAGAAAGAGAAGAAGAAGAGAAGAAGAAGAAGAAGAAGAAGGAAGAAGAAGAAGAAGAAGAAGAAGAAGAGAAGAAGAAGAAGAAGAAGAAGAAGAAGAAGAGAAGAAGAAGAAGAAGAGAAGAAGAAGAAGAGAGAAGAGAAGAAGAAGAAGAAGAAGAAGAAGAAGAAGAAGAAGAAAGAGAAGAAGAAGAGAAAGAAGAAAGAAGAAGAAGAAGAAGAAGAAGAAGAAGAAGAAGAAGAAGAAGAAGAAGAAGAAAAGAGAAAGAAGAGAAGAAGAAGAAGAAGAAGAAGAAGAAGAAGAAGAAGAAGAAACAACAACAACAACAACAAGAATTTGGAGAGAAAGAAAGAAAAAAAAAGAATGAATGGACCTGGAAGGATGGAAATTTGAAGAAAGAAAAACTAATTTGAAGAAAGAAAGAAAGAATAAAAAGCACAAGATTATAACGTAATAATGAAATGCAAAAATGTAAATATTGATTATCTGGTGTTGCTTATTGTGGGAATTTAAATTAAATCAAAATTGAGCGTCTGGATGCTAGCGTTCAGACTTAACGGTCTAATCCATAAAGTCTCCATCTATACAGCTAAACAGTTGTGTCTTGTTATTTCTCTTCATCTTCTTATTTCATATTCCCTATATTATCCTCCGAATTCTTATTTCTTTCGAGTGTCGTCACCTCAGCTAAATAATGGACCATTCAATTTTATTATAAAGAAAGAAAGGAGAGAGAAAAGGACATGCTACACAGAAAAATATACGAAAGAAAGAAATAATGAGTAGGGGAAGGATAGAGATAGGGGTGTATCTTTTTTTATTCAAAGATTAAAATTTACATAGTTATGTACTGTCGAGTTTTTCGGTGTCTGTCATTCAAAAATGTGTAAACAAACCCTTTTGTAGTTTTCATGTTAACCATTGTTTATAAAATAATCGCGTTTATTTATTCATATTGATCTTAAGAATACAAATAAAATCAAGATACTAATGCAGAATAGTGCGCAAGCGATAATACCATTAGGTTACGTATACAATGCATTACCTTTCACAGAAATACCTGAAACATTTGAGACACTCGAGTCAGGTTAATGATTCGGGTTTTATTAAGATTAGGCTACTTCGGGAGTATCTGTAGTCTAATGTTATTTATTCGTAAAATGCGATTCTGATGATATCTATTGTGCGCTATTCTGCATTTATACCAAAATCAGTACTGTAATTTGATTTTAAACTTTTAAGCACATTCAAAATTCTATTTAAAAAAGTATGCATTTAGGTTTCTTTTCTTTTCCTAATGGCTTCAGGTCTGTGCACTTTTCGATTTAAAAGATAATATACTATAATAATTTGATATTCGATTGGATACGCTTTCAATTATTAATGTTATTTTTTTTTTTAATTATTAAAAAAATTCAAGAATTGTTTTAAATTTAAATACAGTCGTTTTACTCTCATTCGATTACTTTATTTAATTTGTTTTAGTATGTTAAAAAAAATTTGCTTTGAAATATCAATTTAGAATTTAGCAGATCGGGTCATTTATATCTTATTCTAAAAAAATATAATTAATCATTGAATTAAAATTTCTTACTATATTCTTATGTGATGTCATTTCCTCTACCCTGATGTAAAGAAATTCCCTGACCTCCTACCTGACCGGATCTTTTTTACTGGGAGTATCGAACTCGCTATTCAGTAGTAGTTGATCTGCAAGACTAGCTTGCTAACCATCACACAATGTTTTTTTTTACCTCCCCACTACCCAGGTTTTGCCGGGTAGCCGCTTCTAGTTATACATATAACACGGATACTATTAGGTATTATTTATTATCAAATTCACTTTAGCTTAGTCAGTAGTACATCCACTTAGGAGTCACAAGGTTCCGGGTTCGATATCGGCCCTTGCCAACTCGGTACATGAGCTTGCATCTGTGCGGTAAAATGGAGAGCAGATTGTACGTGCGGCGCTCCACCTCAGAATTGGTAGGAGTGTTTTTATTTATGGGCGATATTGCATATATCAGTATGCTGGCGCCTGTCTTACATACGCACAAGTGTCCTGAGTATAACTTTAAAGTGCATATAGTAGTGAAGTTCCATTCTGGAGTCCTAGAAAGTGTAGAGTACCCTTTCATTGCCATTACTCCCAGGTATACTCTGATCCGGAGTGGTAGTACCCGTTAGGGTCCCACCTACATATTCACTAATCCCTCCGCATGAGAAGGATGTGACACAAAGTCAATTTTTTAGGCGAAGTTTAACTGGTTTCAATTCCTTCTGCTAAACTGGTTGCCTACACAAGGTTAAAGAGCCCAGTCTGCCCTTCTATTTACCAAAAGCTGGAGTGATAGCAGGTAGATGCATACCTTTCCCAAGGGTATTAGCGCTATGTGAAATGTAGACAGACTTGTCTAGGATTTGAACTCGGGTTGACGAGTCCATTTTCTACGATTCTAACCATTACAATACCTATCTATGGTTTAAATCTATGGGTTAAATAGCTAAAAAAATGAGTTTTTAAAAAATTGATTTTGAAAAAATATCAAATACAACACCAACGAAAATGAATAAAACAGAACGTCTTCGGCATAAGATAACCCAACGAGGGTTGACATGCCGTAAAATCCAACCAACCTAACCAAATACACACATAAGAAACAAATACAGTTGACTGTAACGCGTTATATGGAAGACAGATCCAATTGTGAACCAGTGAAAGACTGTGGTCATATATCACGGATAAATGACAGGCGATTCACTCACTCTCTCTTTACTCCTTTCAGTCACTCATACATTCTCTCTTTCTCTCATTTAGCCCCCCCTCTCTATCTTTATTCCTCTCTCGCTCTCACTCTTGCTCTCCTCTTTTCATTTGCTCCCTCGACTTACTCTCCCTTACTCTCCCCTTTTTTCTCCCCCAAGTCTACTCTTTTCTCTTTTGGTGATGATGTCTGCAAAGCATCTCCTCCACCCTGCGACGTTGGGTGTGAGATTAACGGCTCACCGAACCTGAAACTCTCGGTATACAGGAAGTCTATCTATTTGACATAAATACCGTGTTATTCATACCGGGGTAGCAAACCTAGGGAGGTGTATATATCGCATATCGCCTATTTTCATCTGTTCGTCATTATTTCAAATAGATAGAATTGAGAGTTAAGAGGAAAGGAGGAGATACAAGGGTAAATGAAGCTAAGATGAATTAACTTTCTTTTTCTACGATAATCGGTGAATCGTGGAATCGGGAAAAACATTCGTGTGCAAGTATTCACAGACACTCACAAACATTTTGTATTCATTATATATATATATAATATATATATATATATATATATATATATATATATTGGAGGATATGTGCTTAATTGAAGTCATACCTAATTTTGAAAATTAATTAGTTAATAATAAATGAATTTAGGCGGGCATACATGTTCAAATGTAAGGCTAAGCGATTTGAAAAAAATGTCAATCCCTGAATGTACATTTCGACCTATTCAGAGATTGACATTTTCTCGAATCGCTTAGCCTTACATTTGAACATATATGCCCGCCTAAATTCATTAATTATTAACTAATTAATTTTCAAAATTAGGTATGAGTTCAATTAAGCACATATCCTCCAAAAATTGTCGACTTAAAGCCATATAAAAATAAACACATTTGTTTGTTTACTTAACTTCGTATATATATATATATATATATATATATATATATATATATGGTGATTGCCGCTTCTTGACATAATAAGGCCATTTCTACAAGTAGTCCAGATGTGAGCAGTTGTGAGCGCGCAGATGGCCCACGGATCCAGCTTGTTTTTTATGTACCCTATCACACATATGAAATCCTCGACATACAGGCGCTGCCACACAGGCCAGACTTCAATGTAGGAAATGTTTCCATGGTGTCCGTCATGTGTCGCTTCAGAATGGAGGGCTCGAGTCACCTTACCTCAAACTTCTTACAGCTATCATCGGCCTGTCTTTCCATGAGGATGTGTATCCAGACCTTCTGTCAATTGGACCTTATAGCTGGAGCTGATTTCCGCAAGAGCATCGGTGTCTGTCCCTTATCGAGATACTTCCCTGTCACGATGCAAGTATGTAGTTTGGGGTTTCCCAATCTCAAGATCGGGATGTGTCCAGACATTCCAGGTGGCTATTCTTAGCCTTGTTTTGTGTTGTATTTTCTAGTTTTCACCCAGCTAATGTGGACAACCTTCGAGATTTTGGTTTCTGCCCAGCTTGATAGGTGAACCGGCATTTGTTTAGGTCATTTTTTCTAGACATTTCCCAAAAGGCTGGGTGAACAGTGTTAACCAAGGGGCTGCTCATTCACCCACAACCTCGCCGAGGCACGTTGCTGTTCAATCAGCAAAGCTGTGACGTTGAGTGCGCCACAAATCACGCCGTATGTATGTAGATTCACATCTGCATGCTTCCATCCCATCAGGCCTGCATACCACACCATTCCTACATCACTCGGGGACTTGTAGAAATATCTGCACAGGTTTTTTGTTTTACATGTTGCGCGCTTGTGCGACACGCACCGCATGCTCTCCTTCCCCAAAGTCAAGTATCAGTGACAAGCCGAGGCAAGATGACTGGGAGACTTTGGGGAACGCAGGTGGATGATCTGATGAGATCTACGGGTCCACCACACCGAAAAAAAAAGAAAAGAAAAAAAAAGGACTAAGTTTTAACTTAGTATAAGTCCACAGGTACCATTTAGATTAGGAAATACGAATCGGTAAGCAAATTCCACTTAATGTTTTTCAAAGACACTGGAGTTAGGACTGTTAGCAGTAATCAATAGGGTAAAACTATATAAACATGAGTTAATGTCTACGGTGACACTGTGTTAGAGTCAAAATGAAATGCTAGGCATAAAATTCGATATATTAGGTCTTTCTTATAAAGAAATAAATAGTAAAACGGCAACTTATCTCAAATAATTTTCGTCTTTGACCAATTCACTTGTTCACTTGCTAATGGACAAGCATGTATTATTTATCTTTTTTTTTTTTTTTTCTTTTTTTTTTCCTTTTTGACACGAGATAGCCGGGAAAAGAATGTTTTGACAACTCGAAGAAGGCGGTAGGTCTTCGCTCGAATTGCTGCATGGGCTGCTTTTTTCTCTGCTGTTTTGACAAATCGAAGAAGGCAGTAGGTCTTCGTCCGAATTGTTGCAGTTCTCTGCTGTTTTGACAACTCGGTAAAGAAAAAAATCTTAAAGAAAAAATCTTAAAAATTGGTCATTTTGCGCTTATAGATCTATAACTACAACACGGCTGATTATATATATATATATATATATATATATATATATATATATATATATATAATATATAGAGAGAGAGAGAGAGAGAGAGAGAGGGGGATAGAATGAATAGAGAATAAAGGTGCTCAATGCTAAAATAGCAGAGCAGTATACAATCAAATATTATATATTACGGATTTTATATTCCGTTACTAAAGTTTCATGCTTACTGCAATCATCAGACGAGACGGTCAAAATGTTAAGATAAAAAAAAACGGTGGTTTTCTTAGCGTTTATAAAAACGGGAAGCGTGTTTGTGCGATGGAATGTTATAATGCTAAAGTTTTTTTTTAAAACTGTGGCTTGTTTAGCGTTTATATACCTTGAAGCGTGTTCATGCGATGGAATGTTATAACGCTAAAGTTGTATAAAAAAACAAATAAAAAAGGTCTTAATGCACACAGTGTCCAGAGGATTTTTTTAAAAGATAAATAGAGGGTGAAAATTAAGAGATTAATTAGGGTCAAGTGGTAAAAAGCATAATAAAAATTCGTTCATATATATATATACATATGGGCCTGCGCTTATCTCTTTCCGTTAAAAAATTGGTATACATTCCGGTCAGGGGCAGGTCTTGCCTTCGATGTTTCGGATTATAGCGCTGCCACTCCAGCGGATGACATCCACGTGAGCAGAGGTTCCACCCTCAAATATTTTTCCACAAAGGCCGAAACCTGAAATCATTTTTAAGAGCAGCACAAAATAATGCCATAAGAACAAATTTAGATCATAAATTGAAGAATAGCAACTGTAGATTACGGGCTAAAAGAGATGACAAAGTTAATCATATAATAAGCGAATGCGGCAAACTGACTAAAAAAAAAAGGAATAAAAAGACTGGGCGCGACTGGGTGGGAATGGTTATCCACTGGGAATTGTGCAAGAGATTAAAATGTGGCTCTATTGATAAATGGTGAATACACTATTTTTCATTTTCTAGTTTACATTCAATACTTCCTGAATGTAAAAGAAAATTTAGGTGAAAATGATCCTCAGCTTAAAGTTGAAAGACGCATATTCTCATGAAAAGATTTTTTTTTTTTAGAAAAACAAAAACAATGTATTTACATATAGCCTCGTGTAATCACAACAACCGGTTTTCTCATTACTGAATCGCCGACAAAATTCTAGTAGCGTAAAAATGTGTTATGCACCCCCACCATTCAACGCCAATATATATATATATATATATATATATATATATATATATATATATATATTATTAGTGTGTATGTGAAATAATAGTCGATTTTTCATTTAATGTTATAAAATCGGTCAGTGTTTTCCAAACAACTTAAATGTAATAAAACTATCTCCCCCTCCCCACTCTTTATATATATATATATATATATATATATATATATATATATATATATATATATATATATGAATAAAGCAATAAATAATATCCGACAAAATGTGAAGAATTTAAAAGGAAATAACGGACAATCGGTTTAATTACTATTTTGTCTTTATTTGTTTCAAGAATTCTTCAGAATATATATATATATACCAAATCTGTAATCGAAAACCACGAGTACAGATGGATAAAAAAGTTATAAAGCTTTCATCCGTTTGGCTTTAATAAAAAAACAGGCCCACTTTAACATAGGGCAATAAAACTGTCTACACCTACGAGGGTGGCCGATGTCACCTAAACAAACAAACACTGACCACCACGCATCAAACAAGCCACTCGTGACCCAATTAAAAATCTAGAAGTCACGCGCACAGTACCGTGATACAAACACACTCACATTCACACACGTATATGAAAACACACACATACATTTATATGTATACACATATGTCATGCACACATCTCCCATGAACCGCCCTTCACATATATAAGAGCATTAAAAAAAATAACCCACCTCATAGAGGTTCTTCACGGAACAAATGGACATGCTACTATTAACACACTCGTCTACCCGGATTTTAATAGCATGTCAAACCCACAAAAACACTTCAACTTTTATAGTTCTTCTATAATGCTCCCTTCCTAATAATCTATCAACAATTTTTTCAAATAAGAATTTTTTTCCTGACGATGACCTAAGGTCGAAACTAGTTGAGAATAAACAACATACAAGAAATATTCCTGATTGTCTTAATACTTTTTGTTCGTACTATATATATATATATTATATATATATATATAGAAGAGAGAGAGAGAGAGAGAGGGAGAGAGAGAGGTATAAGAGAATATAGAAATAGATAGGATGATTCATACAATGACGGCTGTTAACACAGCAGTATTGCTTCCAATAAAGCCTTCATCAGTTGATGACTCTGGGTTCAGACGTGGTTTCAGGTTTCGAGCCACTATTCAGAGCGCCCCAGTAGTATCTCTCAATACTACCAGACTTTGTTGGATCGTCATATAAAATAAACAACAACAGTGCATATGTCATTGATGTACCATAGACTAATTGAAGAAAACTAACATATATAAGGAGTAGTTAATAACTTGGCGGACGAAAGTTCATTCTGGTCTCAAACCCGGCCAGGGGTAACTGTTATGGTATAACCACACTGATGAGAGGTGAAACCTCGAAACACGCGTCTGTGGATTACTTATATATATATATATATATATATATATATATATATATATATATATATAGAGAGAGAGAGAGAGAGAGAGAGAGAGTGTGTGTGAGGGAAAGTGACTAGAATGTGGAGTTTGAGTTATTTGCAAAATGATTTAATTGACTTTTCTTTAATTCTCCGGTCATGTTTATTTTTAAAATTTAATTAGCTTTGCAAACTCACTTTTTTCCTGATCCCAATTATCTACCCAGGGCTCAATGGGTGGCACAATGGGTCATGTTTTTCTAGTGTATAAGTGAGACGGACAAGACATGCTGGACACTGCTGGAGGAGCAAGTACGAACTCATAAGCGACGTTCTCCGGCACATGGACATGGCAATATGGGCCGCCCAGCGAAGACCAACCTTGCCCAACTCTGAACGGACACTGGATGCTGTGTAGAGGACCTCCCTGGGACAGTGAATGATAGAAAAAGTTGCCGAGAGATTGTGATGGATGTCCGTTTTAACGGCGGGACATGATGATGATGATGATTATATATATATATATATGTGTGTGTGTGTGTGTGTGTGTGTGTGTGTGTATTGTGAATGGTAAGGAATACGCCTCGATAAAGGAACAAACAAATTTAGTAGCTGTATGAATATGCGGAAAATGAATTGTCTAGTTGGACACATGGCGCAACGGATATAGGGCTTGACGTAATACAGTTCTAAGTGACAATTATTTGTAGGGGTGATAACAACACAGTATACTTATCATAGCTTAACACTTTTTCCCGGTCATAGTTAGCACAGAATCACCGTGGATTGAATAAATTATGTTGACTCTTCTTTGAGCCACTTCTTCACTACATATTTCACTTCCACGTCACTGGAATAATGTTTGCCTCTCAAACCCTCTTTCATGGGGCCGAAGAGAGGCAAACATTATTCCAGTGACGAGTAAGTTAAATCTGTAGAGAAAAAGTTGCTCAAAGAACAGTCAACAGAATTTTACGGACCCGGGATACAAAGTGGAACATAGGGATGTGATACACAGAGGGTCAGCTTCATTTTGATGTATGATACATGTCCTGTATTGGTAATTATACATCAAATAGGTATTACCACTCTGGGTGAAAGTGGACCTGGGAGTTGGTAGAGCACCCGCCTAGGAATCCCAAGATTCCGGATTCAATACAGGTCCCCGCCAACTCTGCGCATGAGTAGCATATACTGAGTAATCTGATGTGTGCAGTAAAGTGGGGAGCTGATGGTAGGTGTGACGCTCTACCTCAGCCAAAAACAATCTCCTTGGTCTAGCGCTAGAGAAAAGGGGATAAACTCCCTCGCTGTTAGGCTGATACCGACAATAGGCCACTTCGCAAACTTTACCTTACTTATATGCTTTCATGTATTACTATCTAAAAATGCTTTTTAAAAAGTCAATGTAGTGGCCTATTGTTAGTATCAGCCGGTCAGCCAGGGAGTCTATTCCCTTTTCACTAGCACTAGACTAGGAAGATTGGTTTTGCATCTGAGGTGGAGTGCCACACCTACCATCAGCTTCCCGCTTTACCGCACATATCCAAACAGTGAGGGCCGATATCGAACCCGGAGACTTGCGGTTCCTATGCTGATCAAAGCTTAATAAATAGTTATAAAAGTGGATAATTTTTTTTTTACATTTACTTCACGTAATGCATTTTTTTTCTTTTCACTAATATGAGAAAGGCAAATCTAAGTAACTGATTAGAAAATGTTATTAAAAAACGGGGTTTCATGCCGTTGATGAATGGTCCAATATCAAGACACCATATAACCCCACCCCCTCTCTCTCCCTTTCTTTCTCTCTCTCCTCTTTCTTTCACGCACATACACATACAATCTCTTCTCTCTCTCTCTCTCTCTCTCTCTCTCTCTCTCTCTCTATCACACACACACACACTTTACTCTCTCTTCTCTCTCTCTCCTCTCTCTCTTCTTCTCTCATCACACACTTCTCTTTCTCTTTCACACACACACACACACACTCTCTCTCTCTCTCTCTCTCTCTCTCTCTCTACTCACATGGAAAAAAGTTGTTCCTCTTTGAATTAAAACTTTGTGCATTCTCTGATTACCGTATAAACGTGTTCTCTTATCGTAAAAAGGCATAAGATACGAAAAGGAATACAATTACGTTGAAAAAGCGAATAAAAAATTGTTTTGTGAACGACTGCATTTTTTTCCATATGTGACTACCAACAACATATGTATGCAAAACACGTTCCTTTGTCAGTATAGAAGAAACAAACATAAATAATGTTACTGTTTTTTTTTTTTAATTTTTGATGATTTCTTCTTTTTTTTTTTCGGGATCAGATGGTTTAGTTGTTGGATCTTATGGCATATCGAACCTTGCTGGGTTATTTTATGTCGAAATCGTTTTGTTCTATTCATGCTTAATGGTATTCAACATTTTCAAAACTAATTTTTAACACATTTTTTAAAACTCATTTTTTCTATTTAACCCATAGATGGAACCCTAACAGGTATTAACATTCCGGATCTGAGTGTAATGGTGATAAAGGGGTACTCCACACTCCCCGAAGCTCCAGAATTGGAACCTCACCACTAGATGCAGTTTAACGTCATACACGGGACACTAAGACTCTCAGCCACCGCCTTTTAGCACATATATGATGCAATGGTTGAAGCTTGCTATCAGGACAATAGGGTGAGGACAATCATGTAGGAGCTAGGGCTTGACGTGACCACCCAATTGATCAGAGGGGGCCTCTACAACTCCCTGTTTAGCCCAAGTAACAGTTACAGTTTACTGCTCAGCTACGAAGATCCTGTCCTTAAACATCACTGATTGTCACCTACGGTTAACAGGTGGACCCATTGAAGGAGAGGGTCTTACCCCTCTGCAGAGGTGCAGTCGACGTATTCTACATCCCCAACTGACGGGACTATTGTTTTTTTAGATGAATAAATGTATACATTAATGAATAAATAAATCAATAACACTTATTGCAGCAATGCAGTTGTCTGGATGGTCTCAATTCATCCCCTGATTTCCACTTCCCCCTCCTCTAATGAGGCCACCTGTTTGCCGTGGGTGCCAACCCGTGATGCTAAAGGATAGAACCCAGGTGGATGAGCAGTCCATGACTTGTAATATTCCAATTTGGCCCTATCTTGGGCTAGACGGGCGGTCGGGGAGGCCCCCTCCGATCAATCGGCTGGTCACGTCAAGCCCTAGCACCTATATGATTGCCCCAACCATATTGCCCTTATGGCAAACCCCAGCCCCTTTTTATCATATGGGTGCTAGAAGGCGGTGACTGCGGGTCCTGAGAATGACGTTAAATTCTATCTGATAGTGAGGTTCCAGTTTTGGAGGTTTTGGGAATGTGGAGCACCCCTTCATCACGATTGCTCCCTGGTCCATTCTGACCCGGAGTGGTAGTACCTGTTAGGGTCTCATCTATGGGTTAAATAGAAAACATGAGTTTATAAACAAAATTGTATTATCCATTAAAAATGAAATTATTTCAAAACATTGTTAGCATTTTTTTTACCAATAGAAGTATTCGGCATAAAATAACCCAAGGGGTTGACATGCCATAAAACCCAACCAACCAAACCAAACCAAACCAAAATAAACCACTTCCTTCAGTCTTTTTTCCACGCTTTTGGGACTGTTCATATATAATCTTATTACTATCTATAACAGTCTGTGCATTTCTTGTTTTAATTAATTAACAAAGACTTCTTTTTCTATTTTCTTTATTAAAAACAATCCCAGCCCAAAACCGCGCGGTGATAAGTGACATCTTAAGAAAACGTTTTCTATAAACGAGTAACTTGTCACAACTTCCTATTGACGTGTCTCCGGAAGGGATTAAATAAAGGTTACCACGTGTCAATCTTGCTAACGGTAATTTTCCACCCAACTCCCTCCGATTTTGAATTTTCTAACGAACTCTGATTCGAAATTATCTACACTACTTACACAATTCATAGGCTACCCATGCATTATGTATCACTAGAAGGTGGTGGCTGAGGGTCTTAGTGTCTTGGTTATGACATCAAACTCCATCTAAAGGTGAGATTCCAATTCTTGAGTTGGTAATCTGAACATTAGTTACATAAATGAGAGTAACCTACCCTTGTTTGTTTCACTTTGAGGAAGCCTTTATATTTTGGTCGGCCATTTTCATTTCACCGTAAATCTACACTGAAAATACAAATTTGTTCGAATCAATACAACTGCATGTTTTAACACAAAAATATCATAAAATGTGTTCTTAATAACAGTTAAGTTCTTTACAAATAATGTGAAAGCACAATCAAGAACACATTTTATAATATTTTCGTGTTAAAACATGCAGTTGTATTGATTCGAACAAATTCGTATTTTCAGTGTAGATTTACGGTGAAATGAAAATGGCCGACCAAAATATAAAGACTTCCTCAAAGTGAAACAATCAAAGGGAGGTTACATGAATTTATGTAGCTAATGTTCAGATTACCCTTGAGCTATGGGAATTGTGGATTACCCGTACATTGCCTTTACTTCTAGGTCTACGCTGACTTGAGTTTATTCGTTAAGAATTAAACTAGATTCAGAAACGCACAGAAGTGATTAGAGAGTTTGAGTTAATTAGCCAATTGCGAGAAAAAAAATAGAGTGGGCTAATATTAAATACTTTACCGCTGACTTCATTACAAGAAAAAGAAGAAGAAAGAAAACAAAAAAAAAAAAAAAAAAAAACATACAGCAACTTCATGGACGTCAAAGTTTAATTACTAATTATTTAATTAAGTTAATTAAAATAAATTCCATTATATTCAGACGTTGGTTTAAGTTAATGATCCGCATTACTTAAATCGTCTGTCTGTTTATCAAGTGGTAGAAAAAAGAAATAATAAAATAGACATTTTTTCTGGGCAGAGTAATTTGATTTATGCTACTTGGCGAAATAGCAAAATGATTGAATAAAGTAATGAAAGAAATAAAATTAATGAGATAAATTATGAAATGAATTAGTAAAAATTTACTAATTTCTGCAAATCTAACACAAATTAAGTACTCTACTGTAATCTCGTAAAAATTATCCAGTATATAAACACACACTTGCAATATGAATATATATATATTTGTGTGTATGTGTGTATTATTTGATATATATATATATATATATATATATATATATATATATATATATTATATATATATATATAATTGAAATATTCATATATTATTTGAAATATATATATATATATATATATATATATATATATATATAATATATATATATATATATCTGAATATATATTACATGAAATATGTGCATTTGGGTAGCATTCTTTCATTTATACATGTAAAATTAAATAAAAGGCACGTCTCCTGTTTAACAATTTTATTAACAATCTTTTAGAGCTTTCTGGCCTTTTTTTACATTTGGATATTCCACCGAAATCTTTATCAAAAGTACTTTCGGCACCTCATTTTTTGGGGAGACAACAATCTCCTAAGGGGCATTTAAATTTGTATACTACATTAGTCTCATTAAGACGACTTGTCTGGGGAGATGAGTTGTTGCGGATAACAAGGATAGTGGTTTTAAAATTGGTGTAATAAATAATTAATTTTAGTTTATCGGGCGTGGTTGAAAAACTTCGGTGGACTAATCCATGGATTCCATCCAATTGTAAAAAGTTGGCCACAAAGGTCGAAAAGATCGTTAATAAAATTGTTAAACAGGAGATGTACCTTTTGTTTAATTCTACATGTGTACATGAAACATATATGTATATATTTGTGATTACCTATATATATATATATATATATATATATATATATACGCACACATATATTTTACTTCTACCAGTATATATCTAACCTGTTTTATCTGTAATAAGCTGCTGCAACTGTTGAAATAAGCACGTATATACTCTGTATATACTAAAATGAGACTATTTAAAAGACAGAAAACTCGAGGGGATAGAGCAAAACTGTTTATAAATTTGAATTCAGCACACCCAAATTAGTAAAAAAACACCTATTCACATTTTTGCCACAGAGAAAAAATATTTTTTGTAAACCAGTGTAATTAAAGAAATAATAAATGATCATGCTTTGTTTTGAAGGAAAACTATATCTATAACCATAATAGACCATTTTAAAATAGGCCTAAGTTAGTAATTCTTATAAATGCAAATTAATTGAATGAGATCACTGTGGCTGATGGTGCTCATCGAGTTTCTTTTTTTATATTCGGCTTCATCAAGGATAGTTGAAGATTAGATTACTGTAGAAATATAATTCTCAGTAGTATCAATTGTTCTGAAGTAGAATTGCTCATGACAATTAAAATATCACCGTAGATCCGTAATTCGGTAATTGTTGTGTGAATCAGTAATATTATCTCACACACACGCATATATATATATATATATATATATATATATATATATATATATATATATATATATATATACGTACATTATATTACATATATATTGTATATGCCATCTCTTCATAACAATAATGATATATAGGTTTAAGTAAAATGTACATACATATACATATGTAAAATATATCCATAAATATAATTAGAGAATCCATATTTATACATTAGTAAAAAAAAAAATAAATATACATGACAAGAAAATACATATATATAATTAAAATATTATATTATATATATATATATATATATATATTATATATATATATATATATATACACACGACAACTGTCCCACAATATATTTTTCTAAAATATATAAAAAAATAGTATTTAAAAAGTATTTAAAAAAATTTTTTTGTTTCAATTGTCGTTACCTCTGTAAAATACCATATATATATATATATATATATATATATATATATATATATATATAGAGAGAGAGAGATAGATAGATAGATAGATAGATGGGTATGAAAAACACACTTTGTTTTTAAAATGAATATATTTGTATATCTTTTTCATTGCTAATATTGACAATAGTTCGATTTATAAAAACTATAATGATAACTAGATCAGTTTTAAAAAGTAAATGTTTTTAATCCGGAATCCAAACGGTCTAACGCTAGTAAAAAGTTGATAGATTCTTTTCCATATCAGTCGATGCATTATTGAGGCGTGGTGTCAGTTTTTGTATTTCCATGTCATATCAGATCGCCGCCATGTCGTTGAGGAAGCGTTGAACCTCGTTGTCGTTGCAAACTCCCTGTGTCACTTGAGGACGTTTCTGACATTTATATTCGACTCGCCATACATTTCCGTAAATTGGCTATGAATTTCAGTCGGCTTAATAACTTTTGCGTTCTAAAACCGAATAACTGCGTGCGGAGTGCGGAAGCATTTCCAATAGCCGCACAAACAGTTTCCCTGCGTCCCCGGCGATTTGGAGACCTTGCTTTTGGGATTACCCTCGTAAAATTGACACTTGCTCTGACACAGCTTTCTGAGACGTTGCTATTTGATCATAGCCCATCACGTCAGACATCGCTATTTTTTACGACATCCATTGGCCATAAAATGGTATCGATATATTCATTCTTTCTTGCTCAAAAAGAACCGCACAGTTTTAGATCCCGTTCTTTTTCCGCAAGAGGAATTTTCTTTCTATAGAACTGACACTTTGATTTTTATCTTATTCACTTACTTTTTCATCCGGATCTCTGTCCTTTCATGATCTCCCTAATAGATATCACGTTTCTCGCTTTAATAAATATCTTTATTGCTTAACTATAAGCTTTCGAGACAATAAAAAGTAGAAAAAAGAAATAAGAACCTTAAAAAACATAAACAAACAAACAAGAAAACAGGAAGAAGAACGAAGTGAGTAAAAAGAGGAATAAATGTCCACTGTAACTATTATAAAACTCGTATATTGAAAGACAAATATATTGTATGAAAAAGAGAGAGATCTCTTTAAAACCACCCACAAAATAAAAATGGCTGACGGTTTAATTCTTCTCGTACACACGCATGCGCAAACAAACACATAATTACGAAGACATAACAAAGCAAAAAAGTTAAAGCCGGAACTGTGATGAAAAAATGTTAGCGGAAAGGAACGACTACGTCAAACATAAAAGGAAAGGTTTGGTGTCATCTATCCTTTGGTATGTGGTCACGAGTGTGCATCGGCTGTGGCATTCAGTGTAACGGACCGAAACTTGACAGAGTTCGTTGAATACTGTCATAAGGAACAAAACCCAGACCTGTTGGCATATATTTATGAAGGCTTAGTAAAAAGTTCACGACCTAACCAAGAAATAAATAACCTAGAGCCATACATAATATATATATGTATATATATATATGAGATGTGAAACGTTGAAACACGATGTCTGTGGATGACTATATATATATATATATATATATATATATATATATATATATAATAAGTCATCCACAGACACCATGCTTCGGCGTTTTACGTCTCTTTAGTGTGGCTAGACACAACAACTACCAATGGCCAGGATCGAAATCCGACTGAATTTTTGTCCGCATGATTTCTCAACCTCTCGGCCATCTGGCAGCTGTCGTAAAGGGTGGTGTTTAAACTATTACATACATGCGTTTGTTTATATATTTTACGATCACCACAGAGATCCAGTCTGTGTACAGACAATCATTGCTTTATATATGCTGGCAGAGAAAGTTAATTTAAGACACCCCTAAAGAGCTCTAAATATATATATATATATATATATATATATATATATATATATATATATATATATATATATATACACACCTACATATTTATGGGTGAGTAAAAAAATTATGCGCACTTTCGCCATAACATATCTTTATTATTGTCACACTGCATTTTGCGCATGCGTGCTTATAGTTGGCAATCGTGTAGCCACATAATTGAAGTTTGAGCTTGATCATGTTATTTTGCTTGCTTTTTTTTTACAGTATAGTGCTCCACTAGCATTATGCATCAAGGAAGTGGCCCAATTTCTTACGTCGAAATCAGTGCCAGGCTTTTAGCCATATATAGGTACAGTGCACTACCAGAAGTGTTTTTGAGTGGATAGAAAAGTTTAAAAGTGACCGGACAAGCGTGATGCACGAAGGGGCCGGACGCCCGTCAACTTCCATTTGTATGTTCTCATGAGTAATGACAAGATTATTTCCATAGATAAAACTAAACAAAAATCCACTGGAAATTGTGCAAGAAGTTGAATTTTAATCCTGCTACCAAATGTTATATATATTTACCGACCCCTCCACACGAGCAGGGTGTGACACAAGATCAATTTCTTAAGCGGAGTTTAACAGGTTTAAATTCAGAGTTTTCCTTCTCCTAGACTTGCCTAACCAAGGTTGAAGATCCCAGTCTGCCCTACTATTTACCCATAGCTGGAGGGGGAGTAGAATTCATACATTTCCCAAGGGTATTAGCGCTAAGTGAAATGCAATTACCATGTCCAGGATTTGAACTCGGGGCGACGAGTCCATTTCCTATGACTTTAACCATTACACCACGCGCTTCCAAATGTTATATGCACGAACCGGAATCCGCCCGAGAGTATGAGACGCATGAAATTATCTGGGGTTTTGTAGTCGCTAATTTTACTCAATTCTGAATCTTAAATACGATGAGGTTTTTTTTAGAACATCTTCAGTGCGACGTGACATATTTTTGACCTTTACAAGTTTCCATAGCAACGATACCTTATCATCTTGCAACACCCTCTGCTTAAAAAATGAGACTGTCCAAATCGTCCAAGATGAAATACAAAAATGTAAATCTTGATTATTTAGTGTGGGTTATTCACTGATTTTTTTCTTTATTATGTGTGGTCACCTCAGCTAAATAATGGACCATTCCGTTTTTATTATAAAGAAAGAAAGGGAATAAAAATGACATTATACACTGAAAGTTTATAAGCAAGAAAAAAGGAAAGTGGGGGAAAGATAGAGAAAGGAAGAGCGCACGGAAGCGATAAAGCTAATCTATTTCAATCGAACATAATGAAAAAAGAAGAAAGAAATAAAAAAAGTGTGTGTGTGTGTGTGTGTATGTGTGAGTGTGTATGTGTGTGTGTGTGTGTGTGTGAGAGAGAGAGAGAGAGAGAGAGAGAGAGTTGAATTAAGATTATTTACTTTTTCACATATTGAACTATTTAGCAATAGCTCCTAATAAATATATCAAACGTAATAATTAAATTATCATACTGTGGTATATCCACAGGTCCTGCTAGAGAATGATAAATACTGCAAAATGGCCGAGCTTAGTTTTAAAAGATCAAAATAATTTTCTACAAAATTAATTTTCCTTAAAAGCAATGTGGCCAAGATTTATATTAGAACTAGAAGCAGCTACCCAGCATCGGCTGTGTAGAATGGGAGGAGGAACCCATTTTTGAGATTAAAAATACGGGGCATTTTTAAGTAGAAATTCAATGCTATTTCTATGTAAATTTTTAATTTATAAATATCTTCGAATATAAATCAAATCTGCATTCTTGCAAAAAAGCAAGCTGTGGTGATAGTAAATGTATTTACTTCGTCGTTAATTTCTTGGTTTCCTCCGGACATACATACATACATGTATACATATACACTGCCCTTTATATATGTATAGATAATGTATCTATACATAGATAAAGGACTGTTGGCGTGTATGTATGTATGTATGTATGTCAATATCTTTTCATTCTTTTTCTGGATATTTCAGTTTACTTGCATCAATCAATCAATCAATCAATCAATTAATCTATCTATCTATCTGTCTATCTTCCTTCTGTATTTCGGTTCATATCTATCAGATTGTTCAATTTATGTATGTATGTATGTATGTATATATATATATATATAATATATATCTGTCTGTCTGTCTGTATATCTATCTCTTTTCCTTCTGTATTTTCATACATATTATTATCATACAGTTCCATCTATCTGTCTATCTATCTATCTATCTATCTATTGCTTATTTTACAAAATTAAATCCTGACTTTTTTTTACTGATTAATAAAACCTGGTATCTAAAAAATATAAACGTATATCCATTCTCGTGCCCGTCGAAACGATGCGACGCATAAGTTGAATTTTTCATACGGTAAAAAAGAATTTCTATACGTTTTGTTTTCTTTTTTCTTTACTTCTTCTTCCTCATTCCATTTAATAATACTTTTTCAATTTTACCCCCTTTACATTTTTTCTTTTTCCTTTTCTTAAAAATCTGATAATAATACAGATTGTGCAAGTGTCTGTCTGTAATCAAAACTACATCCCCAATGACGTCACGATTGCCTTAGTTATTTCAAATAGAAGAGATTAGTTCGGAACAATCATATAGATACTAGGGCTTGACATAAGCAGGCGGTTGATCGAAGGGGGGGTACCTCTCCAATCTCCCTCTCGCATAAGTAAGAAACTAGTGTGGGGTGTTGCATGTCATGGACTTTTCAGTCCCAGTATTCACCCTTAAGCATCACAAGCCGCCACACAACGCGCAACGGTTGGTCCCATTGAAGAGTTTATATCTCTGAAAGGTGTAGTCGGCATATTCTACAGCCCCAGCTGAAAGAGCGAGAATACATTGTGTAAATGAACAATATATAACTGTCATATAGCCATTGAGCGACACCCGTGGTTATTCCTCATATTTAAATCTTTACTTACTTGCTGGAGTAGCTGCATGGTACCTTATATTTCTTTAGTCTGTAGCTATCTTCATGGCTTCTATTTCTTCTATGTTTGACTGATTTTTTGTTGACTGGTATGACACAATGAGTTTCTTTTGTTGGCGTCAACTAATTTTAAACGAAAAAGAAAGTAGTTGATTTTGGTTAAGGTGCAAAATGCAAAAATTCAAAATATTATATATATTCTTAATTTGCGATTGTTTAATACATGGAAGGAAGGGTTGTAGTATTGACATTAAAAGAATTTTCGTGGCCATGGGTTTCGCACTTATTACACCAAAGTCCGATGACAGATATAGATAGAATTCTTTTTAAAATAAAATTGATTTATTTTAAAATAAAGAGACACTCAGGTACAGAAATTTGTCACAGGCCACGGGAATTTCTTGAACCTTTACTTTTCATTAAGTATTGAACAATCATTGATAAATTACTGACATAATACTACAACCAACGAAAAGGTTGAAGCGGTATTCGGCAGCAATATATATATATATATATATATATATATTATATATATATATATATATATATATATAGTGTGTGTGTTACGTACGCGTGCGAGAGTGTGTTAGGGTAGCGTGGATATGAAGTCAAAGGCATTTGATTACTGAGGGTTTCTCACCTGAGCACTATTTAGTTAAATTAAGAGGAAATTATATCCTACAGTATGTGGAGAAAAAGTAAACAACACACTGGAATGTTGAAGAAAATGGATATTATTGTAGGTAGTGATGTCGACGTTGTAACGTTTCGATCTGTTAGGCCTTCTTCAGGACTTTGGATTCAATAGTGCATTTTACTGGTGAATTAGGAGGTCGTGTATAAGGGGAGGGTGG
Organism: Doryteuthis pealeii; assembly: GCA_023376005.1. NCBI lineage: Eukaryota > Metazoa > Mollusca > Cephalopoda > Myopsida > Loliginidae > Doryteuthis > Doryteuthis pealeii. The sequence continues at coordinate 66,008,785 of CM042144.1, read as the reverse complement.
TCTGTTGTTGGTGTTAGCTGAGGTTGCTATTAGGAGATTTTCCTTTTTCTCTCAGATAGGGTTTGTAGCAATGGGGTTCTGATAATGATCCACAGGTGTTAATAGCGTGGATATGAAGTCACGGCATTTGGTTACTGAGGGTTTCTCACATGAGCACAATTTAGTTATATAATATATATATATATATATATATATATATATATATATATATTATATATATAAGGCTTTTCCCCCTGGCAACTTTAACATGGTTTAAGCATATCTCTGGGTTTATGTGTATGTGTGTGTGTGTGTGTGTGTGTGTGTGTGGTTGAGAGAGCGTGTCTGTGTTCAGACTCTCCAAACCCACTCCCCGCACTATGATAGTTGTGCCTGGACCTCTCTAAATATATTTTCAAATATAACATGCAATATTAAAGCACTTTTGTTCTATAATTCTTATTTTTCTTTACACACAAACACAGACTCTCTCTCTCTCTCTCTCTCTCTCTCTCTCTCTCTCTTCTCTCCTCTCTCTCTCTCTCTCCTCTCTCTCTTCTCGAATATCTCTTATCTAATCTAATTGTCAAACAAGAATTTCCGTATAGTCTTTCCCGTCAGTATTACCAGCGACAATCCATCTTCCTATGAAGACTGTTATTGTCGCGACCATTGTGTCAAGTATCCCCACGACGAACGGGATGAAACTCGAACAGGCTATAATCCATGATCGGTTTACATTGAGCGCCCAAGTAACTGAGTAGGTGTCTGAAAGTTTTCAGGAAGGAGAGAAGGAAGAAAGGAAGGAAGTGATAAAGGAGAGGGAAGATTAAGTAGAAAGAAAGAAAGAAAGAAAGAAAGAAAGAACCAGACGTTAAAAAAGAAACAGTTTTGAAAAGCAAATAATCTGCCTTAAAAAGGAAAAAAAGGCATTCTTTAGGAATGAAGGGAGGAAGGAAGAAAAGAGAACAATTAAGTAGAAAGAAAGAAAGAAAGAAAGAAAGAAGGAAAAAATGAAAGATACGACGTTAAAAAAGAAACTATTAAAAAAGGGAGCAAATAATCTTGCTTTNTATATTCTCAACCTTATGAATTGTCTTATATAATCTTAATAGCATCTTATTTATTAACGATGTCTCTATTAAAGTCTAGGACTGAACTCTCATATTAAATGCATTTAAAATCCTAAAATATGTTTTACATCTTATTATAATGGAGATTTGTGTGTTTTCTGTCTGTAACCGAAACTATATTACTAATCGAGTCACAATTAACATAGTTATTTTCATCACATCTTCATGACTTTATTTATATTTTTAACCTCAATTACTCTCAATAAAATGTCACCAATTTTTATTATTGTTGGTCCTATCTAATAGTATTTACCGGCGCTACCTCACTTGTACGGGTCAGGCACAAAGTCCCTATTAACGTGGACCACCACAAGCCGAAGCTCATGAGATGGCGGTGTGAAAATTTGCGTCGCTCGTCGGCCATTCCCCTCAAGGGGGGGGCGCTCAGGCACTTGGCAATAAACCCAGCCCTGCCCCTTTAAATGAGGGGGCAGGTTGCTCTGGGGTGATGGCCCCTCGGGATCGATGCATTAAAAAATGTAAGAAAGTTCTAGGAAAGTTTTGAAGGGGGGGGGGACAAAAAGGAAGAGGGGAGGAAGATAGATTATTAAGAAAAGAAAGAAAGAAAGAAAGAAAGAAAGAAAGAAAGAAAAACCCTGGGTGGTAAAAAAGAAGGAACGAAAGAGGAAAAAATAAAGCCGGAAAAGAAAAAAGAAAGAAAGAAAAAAGAAAGAAAGAAAATAATGAGAAAGAAAAAAGAAAGAAAGAAATAAAGAAAAGATTAAGAAAAAAATGAAAGAAGAAAGAAAGAAAGAAAGAAAGAAAGAAAGAAAATAATAAGAACGAAACAAGAAAAAAAAGAAAGAAAATAATGAGAAAGAAAAAAAAGAAAGAAAGAAAGAAAATAATGAGAAAGAAAAAGAAAGGAAGAAATAAAGAAAAGATTAAGGAAAAAGTGAAAGACAGAAAGAAAGAAAGAAAGAAAATAAGAAAAAAGAAAGAAAGAAAGAAAATAATGAGAAAGAAACAAGAAAGGAAGAAATAAAGAAAACATTAAGACAAAATGAAAGACAGAAAGAAAGAAAGAAAGAAAGAAAGAAAGAGAAAAAGAAAGAAAGAAAGAAAGAAAAATTACATAGGAAAGAAAATAAAAGATAAACATTTAAAGAAATGAGTTGAAAAACGTGTATCCAATATTCCATTAATCAGGATGATATCAGACAACGATTTCTTCTATCGAGTATCACCAATGTCTGCCCTTCGGTCAGAATAACGGCGGCGCGTGTATGTTGAATTCAAATGAATGAAAGGAGAGCAAGGCTGAAGAAGATTTATATTAAAAAGGAGAGCAGCAATAGGTGGAAAAAATCGGATAGTAAAGAGAATACAAGCAAGTGTAATCTGAGAATAAAGGGTTACAAAAAATTGAACAAAAAGAGCTAATCGAAGAAAATACCTCGAATGATATGAAAAAAAAAAGATTGAGGGAAAAGATAAAAGATGATAGGTTGGTTCGTTGGTTGATTGATTGGTTGGTTTTGACGGTATGTCAACCCTTGGGTTGACATACCGTCAAAACCATTGGATTTTACGGTATGTCAACCCTTGGGTTATTTTATGCCGAAGACGCTTTTTATTCGTCTGAATTTTTTATGAGGCTTGATAGTTTGTATTATTCGGACAATTGTCCTCATCTCTATTGTTATATATACAACGCTTCGGTCGTTGTTCTCTCCGGCCTTCATCAGGTGTTTCTTTTTGAACTCGAGAACGTTATTGACGAACCCGGGAGCCTTCACGGAACTTCGAACTAAACCCATTATCTAATCAATTGGGGTAGATTGTTCTCAATCTGTTAACCATGACCGGGTACAAGTGTTAAGCTCTGTTAAGTATTTTATGTAATTATCACCCTTGGCTATGATTGAACCTGCACACTAGAGATGATTGTCACTTAAAACTGTATTGACTCACCCCTTATATCCGTTGCGCCATGTGTCCAAGACATTTTTGTTTTATTAATTTCATTGGGTATTCAATTTTTCTAACATTTTTTTAAATTCATTTTTTATCTATTCAGTCCGTAGATGGGACTCTAACAGGTACTACCAATACGAGTCAGAGTGGACCTGGGAGTAATGGCAATAAAGGGATATTCCACATTGCCCAGAGCTTCAAAATTGGAACCTCGCCACTAATGCAGTTTAACGGATAAAGGTGGGGAAAATACCAACGAAAACTACACAGGTACTTTGACTTACGAGTGCCCCAAATTACAAGTTTTCCAAGTTACGAGTTTTTACTCGATTTTTTGCTTTGTGTTACGAGGTAAAATTTTAGGTACGAGTGAGCATCAGATACGTTTATGTTAATACGATCACTAAGAGCATTTAAGTTTCCAGATTTATTGTTGTATCTTTTCTTTTTCTGGCACAAATTCTATCGTCATGGTTATTTTTCAAAAAACAATGTTGATTTTGGAAAATTCAATATTTATAGTAATAAAATTAATAATCACAATTTAAAAAAAAGATGATGAATGCATTTACTCTGTCAGTTAATTATTTTTAATTTCAAAGGTAGTAATAATTACAAAATTTAACCCCCCCAAAAATTAATTTTTCAGGGAAGTCAAGTAATGCCATTTTGCTTAGGACAGGTAAAATTAACAACACAGGAACATGTATCCTACATCATAATGAAGCTGGTCCTTTATGGATCACATCCCTACTTCTCTACATAGTCACTGTTTCTTTCAATAGCCTCTCTTCGGCCCCATGAAAGAGGGTTTGAGAGGCAAACATTATTCCGGTGACGAGGAAATGAAATCTGTAGTGAAGAAGTGACTCAAAGAACAATCAACAAAATTTTACGTGGTAGGGATAAATGCTCTCATTCGAAGGTGGAACATTGCTATTGAGAGAAATGCTGACTATGTGGAGTAGTAGGGATTCGAACCACAGAGGACCAGTTTCCTTTTGACATATGATACATGTTCCTGTATTGGTAATTATACCTGTCATAAATAAAATGACATTACTTTTTGACTCTCCCTCGTATTCACTAAAAAAATAATAATTAAAACACATTACAGCACATAATTCATTACATCCTATTTTATTAGATACAGTGCTATTGTCTTATTCCAAAAAGTAAAACAAAAAAAATTAGGATCTTTTTGGTTAGCCTGAAACGAATTAATGGCATTTCAGTTTATTTCAATGGATGAAATTCATTTGATATACGATGAAATTTAGTTACGAACAGAATGAATTTATTCTGGCTGGCTGGTTGTTTGTTTGTTTAGATTTTACGGCATGTCAACCCTTGGGTTATTTTATGCCGAAAACGTTTTTGTTTTATTCATTCTTGCTGGCAATTCAAATTAACCCATAGATGGAACCTAACAGGTACTACCATTCTGGGTCAGGTTGGACCTGGGAGTAATGCCGGTGAAGGGGTACTCCCCACTCCCCAAAGCTTCAGAATGACTCAGAAGGATACAGGTCTGTGTGATACGAATGGCTACAAAAACGTTCTCAACCAGCTTCAAGACAGGAAAGGTGCATATATACGTACATTTAAATAGATTTTGTAAGAATCAGTTTAGCTCAGTCGGCAGAGCGTTCGACTACGAATCACAAGGTTCCTGGTTCGATACCGGCCCTCGCCAACTCAGCGTATGAGTAGCACAGGGATATGTCGGTAAACTGAGGAGCTGATGGTAGGTGTGGCGCTCCACCTCAGACGCTAGAATAATCTCCTAGCCCTAGTAAAAAGGAGATAGACTCCATCGCTGTCAGCCTGATACCGACATTAGGCCGCCCAGCCGACTTTACTTTAAATAGATTTTAAAATTGAAAAAATTGAAAAACTGGAAAAATAAGATTAAAATTGATTTTTTAATTTAAATTAAAAAGACATTTTTTAAAAATGAATACATACATTTTATCCGTTGGAGACACCAATAGGAATCTGCATGTTCTCTCTACCTTTACAAAAAAAAAAGGAAATGGTGAAGTTTTAACATCGACTAACTTTACCATCGACAAATAAATTCATCTTTTGGAATACTTTTTTACTTATTTATATTTCAAAATGCTGCCGTATTTATTTACATATTTTACCATATATATATATATATATATATATATATATATATATATATATATATATATATATATATATGAGTATAGATAAAAGGATATAAAAACAACACAAAGTGAAAATATTTTATATCATATTCATAGCTAATATTGAACAATATTTCGATTTATCTCTTGTTAAGTCCGGAGAAAGACAAGCTCTGAAGATGATTTTTATAAATCGAAATATTGTTCAATATTAGCTATGAATATGATATAAAATATTTTCACTTTAACAGCATATTGTGTTGTTTTCATATCCTTTTATCTATACTCATACTGTCGGATTCCTTTCCTTTCTATTAACTTTATATATATATATATATATATATATATATATATATATAATATATATATGTATGTGTGTGTGTGTGTGTGTGTGTGTGTGTGTGTGTGTGTGTTAAGGTAGCGTGAACATGAAGTCAACAGCGCCTGGTTACTGACAATTTCTCACCAATGTGATCTTCAGATCAAGTCTGAAGATCATATAGGCGAGAAACTGTCAGAAACAAGACGCCGTTGACTCCACGTTCACGCTACCTAAACTTAGATATAAATACTCTATACACGATATTGAGCACTGTTTACTTATGAATATAGCACCCATATTATCTATATGATATATACGGGGCGTCCATAAAGTCAGTGTATACTTTAAAACAATTTAAAATTAAAAATGAACACGAACTTTGTGTACAACCTGTATACATATATACATATATAAATATGTGTGTGTGTGTTTGTGAGTTTGAGAGAGAGAGAGAGAGAGAGAGAGAGAGAGAGAGAGAGAGTGAAGAAGAGGATTGGTTTAAATGTATAGGTATGAATGTAGAGTATATGTGTTGGTATAGAGACATTTCTTTCATGTGTAAGAATGTATGTGTATGTTTGTGTGTGTATGTGTATAATGTTTCTCTGTGCATTTCAGCCCTCTCGCTCTTGTTATAGGGCGTCGTTTTTAGAAGCGCTACGTTTCGCGCCAGTGATATATATCCGATATTTTTTTTTCTTTTTGATTCACTTTCGAATAGCGTCCAGTGGTCGGCAGCAGCGCCATCTTGTCTCTCGTTCGTCACGCTTGCCGAATTCTCTTTTTCTCTTATTGTCTTACCCAGACATAACATGTCGATTCGCTAACTAGGCAAAACTAATCGCATATTCCAAACAAAGACATTTGTTTTGTTAAAAAGAAAAACAATGTGTAATAGAAACCGCTCTTCTAACTGGAAAGGTGCTTTGCTTCGTAACACCTTGCTGAACAGAACATTCCTTATTTTCAAACTAGCAACATCTTGAATAATTATATTTCAGACTGTGGTCCTCATGTTACATAATTCATTGGTAGCTTATGAATTATGTACGTGCTGTAGCTAAATATATTTGAATCACAGTTCGTTAGATTCAAAATAACGGGGGTTGAGTGGGAAATCAACCTAATTGTTATGCTTATGATTGATTAGTGATGACTCATTGACAAACGCGCCAGTAGAAGTGTGAGACAAGTTATAGTTTTAGTTTAGTTGCGACCAGAAAGTCAGTGTGAGCCGATGCAGCGGTCCGCTCCCTCTGAGCGTCGCTTCTCAGCCCCTTTATCCCCATTATTACTCGGTCCACACTGACCCGGAGTGGTAGTACCTGTTAGGGTCCCATCTATGGGTTATGTAGTAAAAAATGAGTTAAGAAAAATTGAGGACACATCAAGAATGAATGAAACAACGTTTTTGGCATAAAATAACCCAACAAGAGTTGATAAGCATTAAAATCCAATCAACCAAACCAATAAAAATTATTTTCGAACCTATTTATCGGTTAATGGTATAATGGATTAATATAACAATTTACTGAACACCGCTTCTACAAAACAAAACAAAAAATGAAAATCAAAACGGATTAATCGGTTAATGGCTTTTTTCTTTCTTTTTTTTTTTAGGTTATAACAATTTACTGAACACGCTTCTACAAAACAAAACAAAAAAGACAAAAAAAAAAAACAAAACAATGAAAATCAATTTCGAACCTATTTATCGGTTAATGGTCTTTTTTTTTTCCTTTTTTTTTTTTAAAGGTATAACAATTTACTGAACACCGCTTCTACAAAACAAAAAAAACAAAAAAAAAAAACAATGAAATCATTTTCGATCCTATTTATCGGTTAATGGTCTTTTTTCTTCTTTTTTTTTTAGGTATAACAATTTACTGAACACCGCTTCTACAAAACAAAACAAAAAACAAAAAAAAAAAAAAAAACAATGAAAATCAATTTCGAACCTATTTATCGGTTAATGGTATTTTTTTTCCTTTTTTTTTTTTTAAGGTATAACAATCTACTGAACACCGCTTCTACAAAAGAAAAAAAAAACAAAGAAAAAAACAATGAAAATCAATTTCGAAGCTATTTATCGGTTAATGGTCTTTTTTTTTTTTAAGGTATAACAATTTACTGAACACCGCTTCTACAAAAAAAAAAAAAAAAAAAAAAAAAAAACAATGAAAATCAATTTCGAACCTATTTATCGGTTAATGGTCTTTTTTCTTTCTTTTTTTTTTAAGGTATAACAATTTACTGAACACCGCTTCTACAAAACAAAACAAAAAAAAAAAACAATGAAAATCATTTTCGAACCTATTTATCGGTTAATGGTCTTTTTTTCTTTCTTTTTCTTTAAGGTATAACAATTTACTGAACACCGCTTCTACAAAAAAAACAAAACAAAAAAGACAAAAAAAATGAAAATCAATTTCGAACCTATTTATCGGTTAATGGTCTTTTTTTTTCTTTTTTTTTTAAGGTATAACAATTTACTGAACACCGCTTCTACAAAACAAAACAAAACAAAAAAAAAAAAAAACAATGAAAATCAATTTCGAACCTATTTATCGGTTAATGGTCTTTTTTTTTTTTTTTTTTCAAGGTATAACAATTTACTGAACACTGCTGCTACAAAACAAAACAAAAAAAACAAAAAAAACAATGAAAATCAATTTCGAACCTATTTATCGGTTAATGGTCTTTTTTCTTTCTTTTTTTTTTAAGGTATAACAATTTACTGAACACCGCTTCTACAAAATAAAAAAAAAAAAAAAAACAATGAAAATCAATTTCGAACCTATTTATCGGTTAATGGTCTTTTTTTTTTTTTAAGGTATAACAATTTACTGAACACCACTTCTACAAAACAAAAAAAAAACAAAAAAAACAATGAAAATCAATTTCGAACCTATTTATCGGTTAATGGTCTTTTTTCTTTCTTTTTTTTTAAGGTATAAAAATTTAGTGAACACTGCTTCTACAAAACAAAACAAAACAACAAAAAAAACCAATGAAAATCAATTTCGAACCTATTTATCGGTTAATGGTCTTTTTTCTTTCTTTTTTTTAAAGGTATAAAAATTTACTGAACAGTGCTTCTACAAAACAAACAAAACAAAAAAAAAAAAAAACAATGAAAATCAATTTCGAACCTATTTATCGGTTAATGGTCTTTTTTCTTTCTTTTTTTTAAGGTATAACAATTTACTGAACACCGCTTCTACAAAACAAAACAAAAAAAAAACAATGAAAATTATTTTCGAACCTATTTATCGGTTAATGGTCTTTTTTTTCTTTTTTTTTTTAAGGTATAACAATTTACTGAACACTGCTTCTACAAAAAAAAAAAAAAAAAAAAAAAACAATGGAAATCATTTTCGAACCTACTTAACGGTTAATGGTCTTTTTTTCTTTCTTTTTTTTTTTAAGGTATAACAATTTACTGAACACCGCTTCTACAAACAAAAACAAAACAAAAAAACAAAACAAAAAAAAAAACAATAAAAATCATTTTCGAACCTATTTATTGGTTAATGGTCCTACTTTTTTAAAAACGTATAACAATTTACTGAACACCACTCCTACAAAACAAAACGGTCGAGAAAATTCAAAAGTGCCAAACCCTAAATGATTTGCAAATGCTTTTTCAATTCTGCCGTTTTTAATGTTTGCTTTAACGTTTCCTTTCATTTCTTTTTTTCTATTTATCGCCTTCGTTTCATAGTTAACCCCTGAAGTATTTTGTCTCGTCGCCTCAAGAGGTCACCTACCCACCCCCCATTTACGCACAACACAACATGTTCCAACCAGATAAGAAACGAGTGGGTGGTCATTTCACCACAGACGCTCAGTTATTTCATTTTGCGTTTTTTTTCCTGGTGTGTTTCTGGAATACAAATGAAAAAATAAAAATAAAACTAATTTATTTATTTGCTTGTTTATTTTGAAAATGCACTTTATCTATTTTTAACTGTATCTTTTTTTTCCTAATAAGCAGTTAACCTATATAATAAGTCGGTTGTGTCAACGTCTGCGTTTCGAATTCTCGCGAGATGATTTTGTAGTCGTCTCTCTCTTTGGAAATAATTCAAAAGCAGTGCGTATCGCAAGGAAATAGAAAATAAACCTATTACGAGGATACTTTAAAATGATGGAGATTTATTTGAAAAACTCAAATTGATACTATTCTAACACACACACAAACACACAGACCCATTATATATATATATATATATATATATAATATATATATATATATATATATATATATATATATATATAACATTCAAAAACAGAAATACTTTCTTTTAAAGTTAGATATTGCTCTGTATATAATTAACTTATTAGTTATTATACATTGAGCTCTCTTAGGGACTTATAACAATCCTTGTATGAATCTATAAGTCTGTTCGTACATGAGCATACAATTTGGATGTACAATGAGACTTTGATGTTCCCAAATCGAATCATCCCCTATTTACCAGTCAACTGGATAATTTTACACACACACACACACACACACACACACACACACACACATATATATATATATATATATATATATGTGTGTGTGTGTGTGTGTGTGTGTGTGTGTGTGTGTGTGAAATGAAAATGGAAGTGAATCTGACGGTATGTTGAAAAGAGAAATAACGGAAAGAAAGTATTGAATGGATAAAATTGGATATTTTAATTAATTTAACTTACACATGTTTCGGTCGGGAGTTTATCCATGTTTACATTATTCTATCTATTATTATTTTTAAATAAAAAAATGAAATGAAATAATAATAATAATAATAGAAAAATGTAGAAATGTTCCGCACACAAAAAAATATCGACCTTCCTCAGAGTAAATCCTTTTTTTTTTAAATAAAATTTGTTGGAACGCGGAGAATTTTGAAATGTTCGAAAAAATAACTTAAAAAAAAATCACTTGAAGAAAGTGTTCAAACGCGGTGGAGAAGACAGTTATAATGACGTCATGTCGCATGCGACGGATTTTGAAACGAAGAGAAGATGGCTGGAACAAAGTCATGCGGAATTTTAATTTTCAAAATCCTATCATAAGTTCGATTTTACCTTATTTTTTATTCAGTAAATTAAGAATTGTTATCAATAAGAAAAATGAATTCAAGATGAGTTAAGATTGCGTTTATGAATTTATCAAGAACACTGCTTCAATTACAAATACACTGCAGTCTTAGTTGTTAACCAGAAACAAAATATGGAATATATTTTATATTATTTACATTTTTCGTACAGTTGTCCACATATTTATTATGATTATACCTACGTTTCGGTCAATGTGTCCTCCGAGAATTAAATTTTAAAAAAAGAGAGAGAAGAGAGAGAGAGAGAGAGAGAGAGAGAGAGAGAGAGAGAGTGAGTGAATATATATAGTTGTATATTTTACTAGTGTGTTGTAGTTTATGTGCCGTAACTATGGGCACATTTTGTTTAGTGATACCGCTTCATCTCAGACGGAGAAAGAATAAATGTCATCACTTAGACAAATAGCTAAAATGGGCGATTGGTTAGGGTAGACTTCCGTTTCTCTAACCAGTAGGTAGACGTACATGAAGGCATGTTTTCACTACCAGTTACCGATTTGGCATGGCATTTCTGTAGTTTTGTATGGGATAGGGGTAAAGTTGAACTCGTTTGATTTAATTATAGTTATCATAGATACTGCACATTAGTAGAACCGTACTAGCTTATTTAATTTAGATTTCACAGAGTACAAAAGCCAGAAAAGCTAGTAAAAATGCAAGAAATTAATTGACTTACATATTTGCCAACATATTTGCTCAGAAGTGAAAAAAAGTTTGTTGTTTTTTTAATCTACGGGGGAATAATAAATAAATAAAGTTTAAATAAAACATAGAATGAAAAAACGAAAAAAATTAAAATAAAATACCCCAAAATTGCACTTTATTTTATGACTATGGGGAATGTAGAAGAATCTCCCATTTTAACTATCATATGTTGGGTCTGTTAGCTAAATAAAAAAGAGAATACCATAAATTGTTTTAATAAAAGTTGGTTAATTTTGGTTGGTTGCAAAACGCACGTCACATCTAGTAGGTTGGCAGGGCTTGAAGAAACTGTTCTTCTTTTTGGCGTTGAACATTATAATTTCGGTGGAAGTGGAATTGTGGTATATTTCATTTTCATATTTTCATATTTGTTTTTTTTTTTTTGTTTTTTGTTTTTTAATTCAAATTTAAATCAAATACAAAAATGAAAAAATAACGATTATTTGGAACCCAGCAGTACCTATGGATATACCACAGTATGATAATTTAATTATTATAACGTTTTATATGTATACTTAAGAGCAATTGCAAAATAGCTCAATATGTAAAAAGTATAATAATCTTGTTTTATTTCTCTCGCTATTTTTTTCTTTCTTACCTTTTTTACCTTTCCATTATGTTCAATTAAAACAGATTAGCCTTATCGCGTCCGCATGCTCATTCCCTCTCTCTATCTTTCACAACTCTCTTTCTTTCTTTTTTAAATATTTTCTGTGTAGCATGTCCTTTTCTTCCCTTTCTTTATAATAAAAACGAAATGGTCCATTATTTAGCTGGGTAACAACAGAAATAATAATTAGCCTGATAAGCAACCCCAGAAAATCAGGATTTACATTTTTGAATTTCATCTTGGACGATTTGGACGGTCTCATTCTTAACCAGAGAGTGTTGCAAGATGATAAGGTTCGTACAATTAGGGAGCACGAGTATTATTGTATCAATATATTATATATTATTATATAAAGTCTTCCTAACGATATAGTCAGTTGCTTTAGCCAAATATTAACACTTTGTCGCCTACTTAAGATTCTAGGAAATACCAGCAACGTGTGATTCAAGTTAATTTATAGCAGACCATGCGTATGGAAATCCGATCTCACAGTCAAGCTACAGTGCCAATTCCAAGCCGTAGTTGTATCAGTGATACTATACGGCTTCACCACTTGGACCCCAACGAAGCGCCTAGAGAATAAGCTAGATAGGAGCTGCACAAGAATGCTGCACGCAATCTTAAACAATCTTGAAAACAATGAAAAAATTAAAAACACATTGAACACAACAAAAATAATAAAAGGTAAAAGACAACCGAAACATATCAAATACATACCAACCTCGTTCAAATTTGGGGTACACGTTGGAATGCTAGAACACAACATGTATTTGTCCTATGAATATCATGTGTAAAGTAAAAAGTAAAGTCGTCGGGCGGTCTAGTGTCGGTATCAGCCAGGCAGCGAGGGAGTCTATCCTCTTTTCACCAGCGCTAGATCAAGGAGATTATTTTAGCATCTGAGGTGGAGCGCCACACCTACCATCAGCTCATCACTTTACCGCACATATCCCTGTGCTACTCATACGCTGAGTTTGGCGAGGGTCGGTATGGAACCAAGAACCTTGTGATTTCTAGCCGAACACTCTACCGACTGAGCTAAACCGGCCCTTAAAAAGTATGTAAAGAAATTACGTTATTGTTTCTAGCAGTTTTTCTATAACTGTGTATGTTAACGTTTCAAAATAAACCTTTCTCTATTCGGATGTCTGAACAGGTTTAGTTGACCCTCAATAATCAGTGTAGCAAGAAGCAACACATTTCCAACTGAGGAGTCTATTGACATGAAACTCAGAGTCACGAGTTGTAGCCCGGGGTACATAAAACCGGTTTTTTTAAACGTTACTTTATGCCGAAGATGTTTTTGTTTTATTCATTATAGTTGGATATTCAAATTATATGTGTTACATAATTCATGGATAGCCTATGAATTGAGTAAGTAGTGTAGATATTCTTTAATTGAGTTAGTTAAAAATTCAAAATCGGAGGAGGCTAAAGTGAAAATTAACGTTAGCATGATTGACGGGTGGTAACCTACGCTTGACCCATTCCGGGATCCGCCAGTGGACTCATGTGAACAGAAATAAAGTTTTAGTTACTTGCAGCAAGTCACTCACCGAGAGAAGACGTTCTTTAAGATGTTGCTTCTCACCACGCGATTTCGAGAAATCCTTTGGGGATGGTTGTTTTAATTAAAAAAATAGAAAAAATAAGTCTTTGTTAATTAATCAACAAAATATGACCAGTCCGAACAGTCAAGAACAAACAAGTAAACCTCTTATCATCCCCTCATGTCTGTCTGTCTGTGTCTGTCTGTCTGTCTGTCTCTGTCTCTGTCTCTGTCTCTCTCTCTCTCTCTCTCTCTCTCTCTCTCTCTCTCTCTCTCTCTCTCTCTCTCTCTCTCTCTCTCTCTCTCTCTGTCTCTCTCTATCTCTGGTTTTCTTCTCTCTCTCTCTCTCTCTCTCTCATCTCTATCTCTCTCATACATTATATACCCGATATATGGGTATATAACATATACATACTTTGAGATTTGAGATTCAACTATCCAACAGGATTGGGGGGGGGCGCTTAAGCAACAGCAGCTACTGTACAAGACATAAAACTGCGCACAAAAAGAATCTGGATGAAAATGAAAGAAAAATAGTTCAGGGTGACAGGGCGCAAAAACAAAACTGTGTCTTTGATTGACAGGCAGTTTAGCTCAGCCCGTCCTAACTAAATGTAAAGAGGCAAACATTCAAAATGTTTCTATGGCGATAGAAAACACGCATGCGTGGTCGCCCCTCTGGAGAGAAAGAAAGAAGGAAAGAAAGAAGGAAAATGGAGGAAAAGGGCTACGTAAAAGATTAGATGGATTCTCTCACGAGTTTATCAACAACTGTAACAGATTAGATCATAAGGGCAAACGAATAGGACATGTGTAGAAGTCATTGTGGCTGGATAAGAAGTATGAAGCGAAAAGGGACGCAAATAGACGAAGCGAAAAAAAAATATACCCAAAATAAATCTATAAAAATGGGGTTGGAAATGGGCAAGGTGAAACGGTTTGGGCTATCTATATTGTCAAACATATGTACCCAACAAAATCCAAGGGGAGTCGTTTCTTTTCAACCGTAAAGAGTTTTTTTTTCTTTAAGTCTAAGGGCTGAATAGAATATATATATATATATATATATATATATATATATATATATATATATATACATACACACACAAACACACACACACACACACACACACACACACACACACACACATATATATATATATATATATATATATATATATGAACGAGAGGGGGTAGTCTACTTTTGGCCATTGAAATCGAAGAATTTTATTTTTCCTTCTTACGTCAAGCGAAAACTATTTTGAAAAAAAAATAGAAAAAGTTTGAGAGACTTCTTTTTCTTTTTGTTTCTTTTAAATTTTTACGTACTGATGCACTTGAAGCATATATTAAAGACTATTTGTAGTGATAGCCTTTATATATATATATAGCCTTATATATATATATGGTGGGTAGTCTACTTTTGGCCATTGAAATTTAAGAATTTTATTTTGCTTCTTACGTCAAGCGAAAACTATTTTGAAAAAAATACAAAATGTTTTGAGAGACTTCTTTTTTTTTTTTTTTAAATTTTTACGCGACTTTATTTTTTATTATATATATATATATATATATATATATATATATATATATATATATATATAATATATATATATATATAGGAGAGTTTTATAATTTGCTTGAAGCATTATGTGTATATTGGTTTCTTGGTTGGTTTTGAAGGTTATCACAATGCAAGTGTATATGCATTGTGATAGCCTTTAAAACCAACCCCCAAAAATATATATATATATATATATATATATATATATATATATATATATATATGTGTGTGTGTGTGTGTGTGTGTGTGTGTGTGTGTGTTTCAAAAATTCTATAACTAAATAAATAGAAATTATTCCAAGCTGTAGCCGTGTCAATGATATACGGCTATACCCGAACAAAACGATAAGAGAAAAAAACTAGATTCGAACTGTACGAAGATGCTACGTGCTGTCTTGATCCCTGGAAACAGCATCCACAAAAAGTAACTGTACGACATTTGCCTCCTATCACAAAAAAGATTCAGAATAGACAAACAAGGCATGCTGGACACAGCGTGACTTGAATGGAATTGTTTCCATCGATTTCTGTTGTGACTGAATTTTGATCTTACAAAATTATTCGCCGTGTTGAGGTTAATTCCAACTTTTACCTAAAAAGAACTTTAAATTTTACCCCACATGAGTATATTATACTCGTCACCCGAGTTCAAATCCTGGGCATGGTAATGCATTTCACTTAGCGCTAATACCCTTGGATATAAATTCTACTCTTCCCACTCTTTTAAACCTTGGTTAGGCAACCAGTCTAGGAGAAAAAAACTCTGAATAAAATCTGTTAAACTCCGCTTAATTGACCCTGTGTCAATCTACACACACACACACACACACACACATATATATATATATATATATATATATATATATATATGTGTGTGTGTGTGTGTGTGTGTGTGTGAATGTGGATATATAACTTGTTTAGATATAAAACGCGGATTTTTTTTTTAAATTGAAAAAACAAAAGTTAAAGAAAACGAGAAAATCACAAAGTGAGATCAGGTGAAGTCTTTAAAAAAACAAAACAAAAAAAAACACTTTTATTTTTTTTATTGTCTATGATGTTTATATCTATTTTTTCTACACAATCGCCATTTCGGTCAATGCATTTTTGTAGACACTGTGGCAGTTTTTGTATGCCTATGTCATACCAGCAGCTCATCGCCATGTCATCGAGAAAGCGTTGAAACTCAGTGTTGCATAGCATACTCATCTTGCATCTCATCTTACGCACCGTGTCGTATAATAGAGTACGCCTGCATACCCGTGGCTTCATACTGGTGTACCAGTCCTCCTTACTTGAATATTTAACTTCCATCTTAACTTGGGCTGGATATGTCTATCTCTGGGCCGGTGGTTGGATTCTGTTATTCTAGTAGATGTTTCTTCATCTGGGCTGGATCTTCTTACTCGTGTTGTTTGTATGTTCTTAGTATCAGCGCAATACATTGCTCTGTTTTGAGCCCAACGGTTACTCAAAGACTGATTCTTCTCTTAGCTAACGTCCCACGTTCGCACTCGCGAACGGAAGTGTAGGTCAAAACACAATTCAGAAAGTGCCAATCACTTTTTTCTCCAGTATTTTTCCATTAACCGATATTTTAAAATCTACGCTACTGTACATAATTAATAGGCTACCCATCAATTATGTAACTGAACTCCACTAAAAAACTGACCTTCTGTGGTTGGGTAAATGAATACTTGGTATTCTAGCCTGTATAAAAGCCAAGATTTCAATACTGATTTCTGAGACAAATAAACTGGTTCTTCTTACTTGAAAAATTGGCACAATACAATCTTTAAACCTACCTTGTCACCATTCTCTCAGTACTGAACTAATTTATAACTTTCGTAAGTATCTAAAATCGGTCAATATAAAAATAAAAATGGAACATTCGCACCAAAAGGAAATAAAGTCTGACATTATATGACTCATATAACTGTCAATGTGCCAAAAAGTATTCGTGTTCTTTCTCTTGTGCAGTTTCTGTCCTCTTACTACTGCCTTTTGTAGTTATTTGTAGAGAAGTGATTTTAATTTTATAACGTCAAAGTACGATAGTAATCGTAAATTATGGAACACGCATAAATTCCACGCACTCTGTTTTCGAAACCCCCTGACTACTGGCCCTAAGTACTGGCGATGAATTAACTGGGAATCTTCTTCTCTCTCTTTCTCTCTCTCTCTCTCTCTATCTCTCTCTCTCTCTCTCTCTCTATATATATATATATATATATATATATATATATATATATATATATTCATCTATCTATCTCTCTTCATTTGCTATCCCCCTGATAGTGATTTCTATTGGAACCGTAGAATACAAAATGGACGCTTTATATTTACTGTGTAGTTTAATGTATAAGAAAAGCTGTGAAAATCTGGTAAGTAAGAATGAATGTATTGATAAAAAAAATGTATCACAGAAAATGGCGACAAAACTGCCAAGTGAGGTCTAAGAAGTTTGGGTTTCTCTCTCTCTCTCTCTCTCTCTCTCTCTCTCTCTCTCTCTCTCTCTCTCTCTCTCTCTCTCTCTTCTCTCTCTCTCTCTCTCTCTCTCTCTCTCTCTCTCTCTGTTTGCTATCCCCCTGATAGTGATTTCTTTTGGAAGCGTAGAAAACAAAATGGAGTCTGTGTAGTTTAATGTATAAGAAAAGCTGTGAAGATCTTGTAAGTAAAAATGAATGTATTGATAAAAAAAACTTGTATCAAAGAAAGTGGTGACAAAACTGCCAAGTGAGGTCTAAGAAGTTTGGATTTTTTTTTATTTTGCGGAGAAGAAAAAACTGAAGAAAAGATGGCCCTACTCACGACTCGTATCTTTAAATCACCATAAAAAATCAATCTTTGACATGTAAAAGCAAAAAAACGAAAAAAAGTGAATACTACAGTCGCCCGGCAAAGAAATGCTGCAAAACATAAAAGTCTCGTTCTTAAACGCATTTCTCACCAAAAAATGTATCATGTCTTTTTGTCATACATTATTTATTTATTTATGTATTTATTTATCTTCCTTTCGTGTTTTGAGAAGTACGAGGACATATTTCGACATTTTTCTTTTCTTTTCTTCCTTTCTTTCTTTTGTTCTTATTTTCTTTCTTTCTTTTGTTGTTATTGTTGTTGCTCCTTTTCTTTTCGGAATTAAGTATTGCTAGATAATAATTTTAAAAAATACGCTTCAATTTTTCTTTTATATTTTCATATTTATTTTATGTTAACTTTATATTAACTTTATTGCTATTTCTTTATCACTGCTTTCCCATAATAGAATTTTATTTAGACATTATTAAACAACACACCACACACACACACACACACATACATACACGCAGACGCAACATGCGCACGCAGACACATATACGCACATCGAGAGAGAGAGAAAGAGAGAGAGAGACAGACAGACAGACAGACAACAGACAGACAGAGACAGACAGACAGAAAGACAGAAAGAGAGACAGACAGACAGACAGACAGACAGACAGAGAGAAATGTATTGGGAAGGTGAATAACGAACACAATAAAGTGTTCTACAGAGCTTCAAACTTTCAACAAAAAACCCCAAAGAAAATGGCTTCCTCAAAGTAAGAAAAATAATAGAAAATGAACATATTTTATTTCATTGTTGAAGGATTTAGAGCAGGGGTCGGCAACTTACAGTCCGCGGGACAGATCCAGCACGCAACCCATAATCATCTGGCCCACAATCCCAAAGAGAATTATTACGAGGGTGAGTCAAAAAGTAATTTCATTTAATTTAGGACAGGTATAATTACCAACACAGGAACTGAATGTAACATACATCAATGAATCTGTCTTATGAAAGAGGGTTTGAGAGGTAAACATTATTCCTTTGACGAAGAAGTGAAATCGGTAGTGAGCGTATGTGTATGCATGTATATATATATATATATATATATATATGTGTGTGTGTGTGTGTGTGTGTGTGTGTGTGTGTGTGTGTGTGAGAGAGAGCAATTAAATTAGACAGTATGTAGAAAATTGAAAACACGAAGTATTAAAAAAGATGAATTTATTCTTGATAGTAACGCCGACGTTATAACTTTTCGGCTTTTTAACACACCTTCATCAGGACTTGAGATGGAAGAAGTGTGGTAAGGGTGGATGACATTCCAAACGTCGGGGAATGGTTGGTTGTGAAAATCTTCATGCGAACTAGAACTAACGCGCCCCTACATCGATTTTGGCCTTTCTTATACAACCAGCCATTCTCCCATTTTTCGGAAGTCATCCACCCTTAACACACAACACTTCGTCAGGGTGGCCTAAAGTCGGTATCAGCCAGACAGCGAGGGAGTCTATCCACTTTTCACTAGCGTTAGACAAAGGAGATTGGTTTGGCGCTTGACGTGAGGCGCCACACCTATCATCAGCTCCTCACTTTACTGCACAGTGCTATTCATCGAACCTGGAACATTGTGGTTCCCAGTCGGACGCTCTACTGACTGAGCTAAAGCGGCCCTAATATATATATATATATATATATATATATATATATATATATATTGGGTAATGTGGAGCGCCCCTTCATCATCATTGTTCCCTGGTCCACTCTGGTCTGGAGTGGTAGTCCCTGTTAGGGTCCCATCCATGGGTTAAATAGAAAATGTTTATGAAAACTATTGAGTATCCATTAAGAATGAATTTATTTCGAAACTTTGTCGGCATTGAATGACCAACTGAGGTTGATATGTCGTAAAACAAAACAAACCAAACAAACTTATCATAAAACTTTATCTATTTATAATTTCAATATATTTTCATGTTATTTACAAAAACACGGCTATTTCAGCATTTATTCAATTTGATTTTGTTTGCATTCATTTTACGCTTACTTTGGCTGTAATCTTTCTTTTCTTTTTTTTTTAATGTGATATTCAGCCACAGCCTCCATTTTATTTATTTGACCCTGGTTTAGAGGCACAAGGTCAGACAACGTAGTCAGAGGTCAACTAATAATGTTGATTGCTCTCTAGACCCCCGTATGGAAATGGCATGAATAGCTCTTTCTTTTTTTTTTCTTTTCTTTTTTCTTTATCTCCTTATGACGCCGTAGTCGTAATTGTTTTGGTAACGGGATGAACAAAAATGAGCGGGAAAAATGGTCACCGTTCAATTCGAAAAAAAAAAAAGAAAAAAAAATGGCGACGAATAACCGATTTTTTAAAGGTGTTAAAATGGCCGTCCTTTGTTGCTATTATTATTGTCGCTGGCTTGTTTTGGTAATCTCACGATAAGTTAAACACTTTTCCTCCATTTAATTTATTGCCTTTTTTTCCCCCTGTTCGTTAACGAAATGAAAAGTTGAGAGAAAAAAATAGCCGTACATTTGTCTTCTGTAAGCGGTAGTCGATATTTAGAGTCACCAGCTCACAAATGAGTTTCAGGTTTCTGATTAAAACATTACATTACAAAAAAACCAAGGTTCAATTCTTTTGTATGCGACTCCGCCAATGATATTTAATCTGATCGCAAATTTCGACGATGGCCGGGTACTGTGTCGAAACTACTGGGTGTTTAATACAGTCACCTTTCTTAAGAAACAACTCTTTTTTATTAATAAATTTATTGATTTGGTGACACTTCGAGGAGAATGATGTACTTGTCAGTGGTTTTTTAACCTCATACACACACTCCTCGTCTTCAGCGATTTCCATTGTTTGAAATGACCAACTCCACCCCTTTTTATATTGGGTTTCGAAGGCGGTAGTGGCTACCCACCGATCTGGCTCGGGTGCCGTGTCAATGAGGGAGTGTGTTAGTCTTTATCAAACACATAATGATCCGACCCCCCCCCTCTCTCTCTCTCTCTCTCTCTCTCTCTCTCTCTCTCTCTCTCTCTCTCTCTTCTCTGCTTAACACTTTGATCGGTTGAGGATCTTTTTTGTACGCCTCCATCTTTTCTTTGGACATTCTCTTACTTTCACCTTCATAGTCACCTCTCTCTCTCTCTCTCTCTCTCAACCACTTTAACCTCTCTCTCCCTTCTCGCTCTTGTGCATATTTCTCTTTTTATTTTGTTTCTACCACAGCCTTCCCCACTTCTCTCTCCACCCACCCCTCTCTCTCACTCTAACTTACATATACACACACGCACACGCACACACACACATACACCACACAAACACACACACACACACACACATATATATATATATATATATATATATATATATATATATATATATATATATATATATATATATATGTTAATTCTAATGAGTCAGGTATATCTACTAATAGTTTCGCTTAGTCGCTTATCAGGGCAAGAATCTTGCCCTGATGAGCTTCTAAGCGAAGCTATTAGTAGATATATCTGACTCATTAGGATTAACTTCACTATTTGGTCTGCTTATGTATCGCACACCTTTTACATTTTAGCTTTAGACAAACCTAGCGGTTTATACACACACACACACATGTACATATATATATATACATATATATATATATATATTTTTTCTTTTGTCGAAGTGTTATAGTGTTAATCGATTATTTACGGTTGGGGTGACCTTTTGGTCTTTTCGTTTTTCATTTTTCCCCAGGTGAAGTTTGGTAGTATATTCTTACTAACAAATTATTTGTCGTTTTTTTTCTTACCGCAAGGGTTTAATAATAGGATAGTATATATATATATATATATATATATATATATAAAGCGACATCTCAACCATCGATGGCAAACTCCTAAACTCTGTAGAACAATTTAGATACTTAGGCAGTAACATCTCCTCCACAGAAAAATACGTTAATGCACGCATAGGAAAGCATGGGCTGCTATAAATAGATTATCTATCATTGGAGGTCCAATCTCACAGATAAGTTAAAGAGACAGTTCTTCCAGGCCGTTGTCGTGTCAGTACTGCTATATGGTTGCACCACCTGGACCCTAACTAAGCGACTAGAGAATAAACTAGATGGGGCTGCACAAGAATGCTGCGGGTGATCATGAACAAGATGTGGAAACAGCACCCTACGAGAAAACAGCTGTACGGCCACCTACCACATATCACCCAAACCATCCGAGTAAGACGGACAAGACATGCGGGACACTGCTGGAGAAGCAGGACGAACTCATAAGCGACGTCCTCCTGTGGAAGCCAGCACATGGACAAGCCAATGTAGGCCGACCAGCAAAAACGTACGTTGATTAGCTCTGTGCGGATGCGGGATGCTGCACAGAGGACCTCCCGAGAATGATGAGCAATAGGGACGGATGGAGAGGGATTGTCATGGATATCCGCGCTGAAAGCGCGACATGATGATGATGATATAATATATATATATATATATATATATATATATATATATATATACTGTGTTTTTTTCAGCAAGTTATTATCTAAGCAGCTTTTGTTAAAGACCACAAAATTTTACTTGTAATTTTCAGGTATAGACGTTCAAAAAATCGATATTATCGACAGTATTATATCGTAAAGTAGAAATAAACGATATTTATACATATCTGTCCTAAAGATAATCTGCGGTTCGCATGTACAGGTATTTTAATTTACTTTATTTCATCTAAAATACTTTTTAAATAAATATTCCGTGCATATAACCAAAAGAGATCGAAACACATGTGTCGTCGTATTAAAACAATAGATTTCACCCGTATTATCGTACATATATTTTTGTTGACTGAAATTATTAAAAGATTTATTCTTAAAACTTTAATTTTTTAAAGAAGATTTTTTAAAATGTTTAAATTTAAATTTTAAAAAATATTTTTAGAAAGATATATATGTTTAAATATTCCACGTTAACGGTCATATTTATGATACAACAACATTGTAATATTATATATATATATATATATATATATATATATATATATATATAATAATACTATATATATATATAATTATAATACTATATATATATATATAATACTATATATATATATATATATATATATATATATATATATATATAATACTGGGCCGGGTTAGCTCAGTCGGTAGAGCGTTCGGCTAGTTCGATACCGGTCCTCGCTAACTCAGCGTATGAGTAGCACAGGGATCTGTGCGGTAAAGTAAGGAGCTGATGGTAGGTGTGGCGCCCCACCTCAAACACCAAATCAATCTCCTTGGTCTAGCGCTATTGAAAAGGGGATAGACACCCTCGCTGACTGGCTGATACCGACTTTAGGCCGCCCCGACGTCTTTACTTTACTATATATATATATATATATATATATATATATATATATATATACATATGCATTTACCCAGCCCCTTCGCACCTGCCAAATGCGGCACAATGTTATTTTAAGACAATATATATATATATATATATATATATATATATATATATATATATATATATAAGCAGATTAATCATGTGCACACAAAGAAAAAGGACATTGTTCATTTCTGCATTAGACAGTGCTCGCCTGATTCAGATTTGTATGCAAGTTTGCACGAAAATGCATCCCGTTTATTTGGGGTTTTTTTGGGAGGGGGTGTTTTTTTGTGTGCGGGGTGTGCAGCACGTGCCCTGGTGCGTAAACATGTCTTGAGAGAAAAGAATCCAAGTATGCACAGACAATGCACCAAGGGGGCATTCTCCCCCCTCCATTCAGCAGTGTTCCTATCCAATTTTCCTTTAACTGATAATCAAACCTTTCTTCTTTTTTTCATTGGAGTGGAGGGTGGCTTTTTTTTATTCTTGGGACCGCAAGGGTGGGTGGGTCATTGTCTAATTTTCATTATCGTATGACTCCGCCATTTTGCCAATTAGAAACACATAGTGGTGAAAAGTTTACAAGCCGCGACCAGTGCGCCCTACAAGGAAGGCTATAAACTCTTGCGACAGGCCTGATTTTTTTTTTCAGGTCGATATGCACAATTGAAAGGGTTAAAAAGAGGCGCTGATGTCGTTCTGTTGCTGTAACATGATACGCTGCTAGCCAGTGTCATCCATCATGACATTACAGTAGGACCCCTGGTCGATCTTAGTCGGGTTTGTTTTGTTTTGTTTTGTTTTTTTTGTTGTTTTTTTTGCCATTGTTGTTGCTGACACTGCAACTGCTGTTGCTATTGTTGTTGCTATTCTCTCTTTCTTCTTCTTCTTCTTCTTCTTCTTCTTCTTCTTCTTCTTCTTCTTCTCGCCCTTCTTCTCGCCCTTCTTCTCGCCCTTCTTCTTCCCATCCTTCTTCTTCTATACACACACAGACAAACAAACATAGACTCAGACATGCGTATATACATTCCTAGTTCAGAATATATGCGCTTTTTATTCTTTCTTATTTAATTACTTTTTCCTTCTTCTAGCTTCTTTCCTTCTTTTTTATTTCTTCTAATTTCCTTTCTTCTAGCTTTTTCTTTCTTTCTCTTCTAATTAATTTTTCCTTCTTCTAGCTTATTTCTTTCTTTCTTTCTTCTGATTCATTTTCTTTCTTCAAATTTCCATCTTTTTAGCTTCTTTCTTTCTTTTTTTTTCTTTTAATTACTCTTTCCTTCCTCTTATTTCCATCGTTCTAGATTCTTTTTCCTCTTTCTTTCTTTCTTTCTTTCTTTTCTAATTACTTTTTACTCGTTCTAGCTTCTTTCTTTCTTTCTTCTAATTTTTATCTTTTTAATTTCTTTCTTTCTTTCTTCTAATTCTTTTCCCTTCTTTCTTTTTATTAATCACTTTTTACTTCTTCTAATTTACATACTTCTAGCTTCATTTTTTTCTTTCTTTTGTTTTCTTTCTTTCTTTCTCATCAAGTATCTGAGATATACCACTTAGTCTTTTATACGGGTTTAGTCTTTTTTTTTTTATTTAAAGAAAAAAACTTATTTCAAAACGCCAATAATAACGCACTGAAAAAAAAAGTTCCGACACCAGGTAATGCTCAGGACCTTTTAATGGAGTTATGAAAAATTTGATTAAAAGCTAGGCTAAATAATCTACTGACTTTTATTCTTTCTCTCTATCAGCTTCCATCGTAGATCCTTATAAGAACTTAACGATATCCTAAAAAATTATCAATAAATTGATAAATCACAAAACATATAACGAACAACGTGGTTGGTTGATTGATTGGTTTTTACGGCTTGTCAAGCCTTGTTGGGTTATTTTATACTGAAGACATTTTGTTTTATTCATTCTTGTTGCGTATTATTTGTATTTTCAGACTCAATATCTTCAAATTCAATACCAATGGCCAAAACAACTGGACTCAGTACACAGGGTCCGTTAGCCCTATGTCAGGTAAATATCCTGTGGTAATACACAGTAGTATTCTAAATAAATTTTCATTGTAAACTTTGCTAAACAAAGACAAGTGCATCTCGTCCTGGTGCATCGATTTTTAAGCTGGTCTTGCAGACAAATTACAACATAGAAATGAGGTTGATGCTTTCTACGCGCCCTGTACTTACGGTACTGACTTAAATCAAATACATTTTCAGGGTACTTCATTGTGGTGTAATCGCTTGCAAACTTATTTTGCATATCATTTGCTACTGAATAGTGATTTTGACCTTCACCCTATTTTTGGGACCAGGTGATAAATCGAAACTAGCTGGGTGCAAGTATTTAAGTTTTAATCTAATAGAATATTATATTAAATTAGAAAGACTAACGAACATAAATAAGAACAAATATAAAAATATTACGCTTATTTTAATATTATTTTAAGTGATTTCTATATAAAGAATTGCTTTTAATACTTTTGAGAATAACATGATAGTATTAGAAATCAATAAGGGCAAATAATTATTTATTAGACCCATTTTGTTAAAATCCTTATGCAAATTATTCCCCCAATATATTATGTAATTCTTTATTTCTTAGAGATATATAACGGATATTTCAGTATTTTAAATGCATTAATAACAGGAACAGTTTTGGGGACAAAACTAACTCATGCTAATTAAGATTAAATAATGACTACTTCTTAATCGTTGAGAATATAACTTAAATAACTAAGGAAATTGTGACGTCGGTAGTGACGTAGTTTTTGTTAAAGACATACAGTTACATAATCTCTATTATTATAGGATGTAGGGTGATAATTAAACAGCTTGGCTAGTTGTCGGCGGAGTGGCCAATTGTCAATATCAGCCGGACAGCGAGGGAGTCTATTACCTTTTCACTAATGCTAAACAAGGGAGATTGTTTTTAGATGAAGTGCCACACCTACCGTCAGTTTCCCACTTTACTGCACAGATCCAAGCTGGGCTACTCATGCGTTGGGTTGGTGACAAGCCAGTATCAAACCTGGTAGCTTAGGTTTCTAGACGGATGCTCTGCTGACTGAGCTAAACCTGCAACTTAGGCAAGAGTAGTCTATAATTATTTCTTGTAAAGTAGGCAGAGTGGCCTATTGTTTGTATCAAGTAGGTTTTTGGGTACTTCATTGTGTTGGAATAGCTAGCAAGCTTATCTTGAATATATATATTTACCAACCTCTCCGCATGTGCAGGATGTGACATAAAGTCAATTTCTTAAGCGCAGTTTAACAGGTTTGAATTCAAAGTTTTCCTTCTCCTATATTACTTACCTAGCCAAGGTTAAAGAGCTCAGTCTGCCCTACTATTTGCCCATAGCTGGAGTGTAAGTGGATTTATACCTTTCCCAAGGGTATTAGCTCAATGTGAAACGTAAACAACCTCGTCTAGGATTTGAACTCAGGTCGACGAGTCCATTTCCTACGATTCTAATCATTACACCACGCACCTCCTAAGGCCTGGTGACAAATCTAAGCTAAATTTGTATATTTTTGTTGCGAAGACCTAACGAAAATAAAGTTGTTCCCCTTGATCAGTAGGGGACTGTTGGGAACCCGGAAGTGCGATTTCCGCCATGTTACTTTTGGATTGAGATTCGTACTGAGTGGATACACATGCAGAGCACAATTGATCTAGTTAAGTCACTTTTAGGGTAGAAGTATTCTCAACCCAGAGTTAAATAAAACCATGTTAATTTTCCAACAACCTGGTCTTGCATTATCATTCAGTCTTCCGTATTTTATCTAAGTAAAAACATTACAATTCTTTTTTTTAAAGATGCAGGGGCATAATTAAACACCTTAGCTAGCAGGCCATTATTTGTGAGTTCGATTCTCGCTATCTGCTCCCTGCTACTGGTATTGTGCCTCAACTAAGTAGACAACTACTATACAAATACTATTTCAAAGCCTTCATAAAAACGTAACTAAGAAAATTGTGATAATTTACTGTATTGGATTGAATGGAAGGTTAGATTTTACGGCATGTCAACCTATGTTGGGTTATTTTATGCCGTAGACATTTTGTATTATTTGTCGGTATCATACGAAGTCTATCCCTTTTTCACTAACGCAAGACTATGTGGAGCAATAGACCTACCATCAGCTCCCCACTTTACTGCACAGTTATGCGCTGTGCTACTCATGCAATTAATTGGCTACAGGCCGGTTTTGAACACGAAACCTTGTGGTTTCTAGACGGATGCTCTACCGACTGAGCTAAGACGGTAGGCTATGATTAGTGAGGTCGATTCTCACTATCTGAACCCTGCCTTGTGTCATAACTAAATAGGCAACTACTATAAAAAAAATAATAGGCCCTATTCCCCGTATGGCAAGATCTAACCCTTTTTATCATATATGTGCTAGAAGGTGGTGACTGAAGGTCTTCATGTCCTGAGTAAGACGTTAAACTCTATCTGATGGTGAGATTGTACCTGTTAGAGTCCCATCTATGGGTTCAATATAAAAATGTGTTTATAAAAAAAATTAAGTTTCCGTTAAGAATTAATTTATTTCGAAACTTTGTCGGCATTAAATGACCCACTGAGGTTGATATGCCGTAAAGCATAACAAAAACAAATATGAAGCCCATTTTCAATGCTGTTATAGAAAGATCTTCAAAATATGATTTCGAATTGTCATTAATTTACTGTATTGCCGTTTTACGGCGACTAAATTCAAGATAAAACTTGTTTAAAGTATTTAAACGAATATGAAGATCATTAAATATAAGCTATATAAATTCTGTGCTCTGTTGTTATTGCTGCTGTTGTTCTTTGGCAGTGATTTGTCTTCTCGTTTTGCTTAATTTTTACTTATATTTATCTTAATGTTTGAAAATGTCTCCTTCAATTTGAAAAACCTAATCCGTTTAACGCCGCTTTGTTTATTTGTTTATAACTCTGTAAAATATATTCGTATTTCGAAAACGACAATAGATAATTGAGTATATGAGAATCTAAATGTACATTACTAGGTCTGATGAACAACAAAACACACATACACATACACACACATACACACACACACACACATATATTGGTTTCTAATATATATATATATATATATATATATATATATATTAGAAACAAATATATATATATAATTTATATATATATATTAGTTTCTACTATATATATATATATATATATATATATATATGTATTGGTATCTAATATATATATATATATATATATATATATATATAGTAAAAGTAAATATACACAAAACTTCTACACTTCATAAATCTTTTACAGCTATGCGCGAATATAAACATAAAAAATACATATATAAAAAAAGAATTAGTCATTTATATTTTTTTTTTCTTTCTTTGAAAGTTAAATATTGCTATGTATATTATCTAATTTATTGATAATCATACATTGAGCTCTCTTTAGGGTTTTATAAAAATGCCTGTATGAGTATATATATCTATATATGTATTTATTCATATATATATATTTATATATATACATATATATATTTGTGTGTGTGTGTGTGTGTGTGTGTGTGTGTGTGTGTATGAGGTTCGGGATTTTTTATATATATATATATATATATATATATATATATATATATATGTGTGTGTGTGTGTGTGTGTGTGTGTGTGTGTGTGAAGAAATAACAGAATTAGGAAATTAGACAAAATGTGATGACATGCATTGGAAAGGTGAATAACAATCAGAAAAGAATTCAATTCAATTAATATTTATTGTTTGTGTTCGTTATTCATCTTCCTAATACATTCCTCCCCTCTCTCTCGCTCTCTCTCTCTCTCTCTCTCTCTCTCTCTCTCTCTCTCTCTCTCTCTCTCACACACACACACACATACACACACACACAAATATATATATATATATATATATATATATATATATATATATATATATATATATAGGTGATATGGGTAAATTATCACCATTTTTAATTATTAATTTCATGCATGCGCTTTGTTTCGATTTTCACCTACTGTTCAGCGAACTAGAATCATTTAGCCACTGTAAGTGAGGAAAGCTGGAATATGATGCAATTCATTCCTCCAGATATTCAGAAACGGTGTGCTTTCTAACTTGTTATTCACTCCGGAAGCTCTAATATGAAGATTTCATGGTGTTTCAGAGGGTTTGAAAACAATCAGATGATTCCAATGGGGATTACATAGGTACGACAGCACAGAATCTTCACTGATTATTCTGACGAGAAAAGAAGCCTCAAATTTGTTGATAAGATCCAGCTCTATGACTGATAATGATTCTCAGTGTATCAATCAGATGAAAAGCTAGGGACATTGGGGTATCTGACTTTCTTCTCAGGTTGATAGTGCATGAAAACATTCGCTATTTCTCATACAAGATAAGAAAATGGCAGTTTCTATCACAGGCCATTAAGTGTAACATAATGGGGCGGGGTTGGAGCTATGAGTGTAACCTGATATGTAAATTAACACGGAAAAGCTTTTAGCAAGAATTATGTGTTAGATGAGAATGGAAAAGTTTAAAGATGAAGGATTAATGCCACGTGTTTTTATTGGACGAGCCGTAAGACGTGGCGAAGTGGGAGAGAGAAGGGGTGAGAGGTCAGACTGGGAATTGAGTTTGGAATTATGAGTTGAAGGAGCCAGGCGTGCTCTCGGATCTTGTGACTTGGGGAAAATAAAATATCTTACAAGAAAAAGAAGCGGCCTTGTGTTATTACTAAAAACTCTAAATGGCACAAGGCAAGATATCCCTCAGAGCCCCAAGTAGTTTTCCAGACTTCAAGCAACATAGAATTGCCAGTCAATTGAACAGCAGCCCAGCAACCAGGATTCTAGCCTCTCCCAATATAGTACTGGTCAAAAGATAAGTATACAACTAATCATTTTACTATCAACACATCATCACTCCATTCAGAGTAAGAACCAGAACGTAACAAACGTTGACACGTCATCTCTTCATTCCGAAAGGAGAGCGTAACGCAACATTAAGAACAAAAGGAAATACCGCGCTGCAAAGCTTTTCAACAAACTGAAGCATTCCCTCCAACTAAACGTACTTTGTTGTTATTCAGATGAGAAAATTTTCCAGGATCAGATGGTGAAATCACAGAAGAACCGTTGGCTTGCTCTGTCCCCACAAGATGTACTGATAGTGAGGAAACCCAATACACAGTCTAAATCATTGTGTTTGAGATTATCACTAGTGATAGTGACGTTATGCCTCCATTTATATTCCCACAATGCCTTGGACTCAACCCATAGGCATAAATTATGTGTCTAGCATTTAAAAATTGATTTAAGTATCATTACTCTATTTTATCTTATATAATATTTATTTACACTAAAACTAAATGTTTGTTAAATGTAAGATAAATAAGGTGAATGCTAAATTTTTTTTTCAAAATTTTTAGAAATACTCAAAACAAAAAAAATTATTTTGTATAGTTAATTGTTTTATTCATTGATAAACTAAATTTTATTTTATTATTAGATATTATTTCAGGAATAGTTTTGGTGTAGAAAAGTTAACTTTCCTAATTTCTATTTCAAATTGTTTATTTTTTTACTTCTTTAATGAATTTGATGATTTTAATTACTAAAATCATTAAATGTTGAATGCCCTTTTAAAGTTTTTGGCATATTTTGGCATTGTTGTTTTTTATTACTTTAATTGATTTATTAATTTTACTTGGATACTACCCCTCTGACATTGAATTTTAAATCCCGCTCCCCTCAAAAGTTTATTTTTACACCACCCGAAGGTCGGTTTTGTTATGCTCTATATAATAGAGCGTTCGCTTTATTTAATGTAGTAATAAAAATGGACTATGAATTAAATACTTATTGATAAAGTTACGTAATGCCGGAAGTTACTGCGAGGTAAACAGTGATGTAGTTTCGGTTACAGACAGAAAAATACTGAATCTCCATTATACATACAAGTTTATATGATGATATTTTGCTTCTAAAAAAATTTCTCGTAAAATTCTATACGTTAGATAACTTTAAATATATATTAAAATAAAACAAACTACATATAAGTCAATAATACCGGACATGTATTTATTAAAACTTGTTTTAAAAACTACAGTAGACAATCCTATGTTGTTTACTATTAAAGAGCATATTATATATGATAGAGCGTTTGCTTTATTTAATGTAGTAATAATATTGGCTATAAATTAAATAAATCAATGATAAAGTTACGAAATTCCTGAAATTACTGTGACGTAAGCAGTGACGTAGTTTTGGGTACAGACAGAAAAAATACTGAATCTCCATTATATAGAGATTAGATAAGAATTATTGGATCCATATAACTGTGTATTAATTATTTGTATTAGATAGGAAAACTTGAGATCCTACAAGTATGTGTAAATTATTTGAATCAAGAATTCAAACTTGAAGCTATATTTGTTCAAAAATATCATATTTTTTCATAAATCTTTTTGAATAATATATATACTTAAATGAATATAAGTTTTAAATAAATAAAAGATTAATTATAGAATATAACTAAATAATTAATATAATTATATAATATTTAATATAATTAATATAATTGAATATAAAATTAATCATAAAATATAATTTTTTAATTTTTTAATTTTAATTTTTTAAATAAATAAGTTTTAAATAAATATTTAATCTTTTTAGATAATAAATATGTTTTTATAAATCTTCATATATTTTTATAAATATATTTTTCAAAAATAATTATCTCTAGTAACTTGACCCCATGTAATTACTCTTACTTGGGCTACACCATCGGTTAGAGAGGTAACCTCCGATCAATCAAGTCCTAGCACCTATATGATTGTCCCAACCGAGTTGTGCCGACAGCACGGATCTACATGACTCTTCCTTGACACTCATCTCAATCGGCCTTCACTCCTGGCAGATCCACTGAGATTGAGATTGCCTTAATGCATCCCAAATAGTTTCATAAGTAATTTTACTACTTTGATAAACTGTACGTCTGCACCACCTGGACCCTAACAAAGCGACTGGGGAATAAACTAAACGGTAGCTGCACAAGAATGCTGCGTGAAATCTTAAACAAGACCTGGAAACAACACCCTACGAGAAAACAGTTGTACGGCCACCTGCCCCATATCACACAAACCATCCGGGTAAAGTGAAAAAGACACGCTGGGCACTTCTGGAGAAGCAAGGACGAACTGATTAGTGACGTTCTTCTGTGGAAGCCATCACATGGGCACGCCAGAGTAGGCCGTCTAGCAAAGATGCACATAAACCAAATCTGTGCGGATACTGGATGCTGCACAGAGAACCTCCCAGGAGCAATGAATGATGGTTGGCGAGCGATTGTCATTGATATCCGTGCTGCTAGCGTGACATGATTGTGATGATACATACATAACGCACTGTAAGAGCCTACATCTAGCAACATGGCTTTCCGTCTCGCCACACAAGCAGAAGAACCCGGCCTTGGTTATTAGAAAATTTCTGCGACCCCATCATTTGTAACATTTGTAGACCCACGAAATTACAACTCGCTTGGTTACTATGGTTATTACCTAAGCGTGGCATAAGGCCAGAAGTATGGGACGCCCAGTGAGAATCAAATTCACAAGCAATGGTCCGCGAATCTAGCTTGCTAAGCAGTACATCACGTGAGGTGCCTAAAAATCTCAACCCGTTCACTACTGGTAGGATTTGACACTAGGACACAAGTATAGGACATCCAGCGAAGACCGAACTCGCTTTTCAGTAGCAATGGATCTGCGAGACTAGCTTGATAACCATTGCACCACGATGGAACGCTGGTTATTGTGTGTGGGACGCGGTTGAGTAAGAGATCAACAAAACTTCGTGCAAGACCAAAGATGAACTGAAAGCAAGGATAATGGCAGCACTTATTATTTTAAACAAGGAAACCGTCGTAAAATATTGCAGGAAACTCTGAAGTCATCTGGAAGCCGTGGTTTAAGCCAATGACGATTTTATAATGAACATTTGATCTTAATTCGTCTGTAACAGAAACTATGTCACTGCTTACGTCGCATTACCCAAAATTGTCAATACATAGAATAAAAAACAACTTTATATTATATACACTCAAAATGTGAGTATGCAACCTTAGAAGAAGCTTGATGTTTATTAATTTTTTTTTAATAAATACATGCCCGGTATTATATAGCTGTATCTAGTTTGTTTTATTTTAATATATGTTTTAAGTTATCTAACGTATAGAGACGTTTACGAGAAAATTATTTACAATCAAGAAAGGGTCAATTTTTTAGTATCAAGAGCTTAACTAAAAAGTTTACACATAAATAAATACCAACGATCGTGTGTAAGATTTATGAGTAAAATATTCAAAATAATTATTTCATTAATAATCAATAGATGCGCGCAACATTTTATTTGAGGGGACAGAACTAAGTTTCCATTTCAAAATGTTTTATCTTTTGTACTCCTTTAATAAATTTGAGGATTTTACTTATTTAAGATACAACCCTCTGACATTGAATTTTTAACTCCCCTCTTTCAGACAATGATTTTCGAAAATTAAATTTTACACCGCCTGGAGGCCGTTTCGTTTTTTTTTTATTTGCTTTTTTAAAATCTTTTGCTAGTAGATTTAATATATCTAATTAAGTCAGGTGTCAATTTTATTTTGATTTTTGCGTAATTTAGATGAAAATTTACTTATCTCACCCCATATATGAAGCAGTAGCTGAATGCATATTAAACAAATCATATATATATATATATATATGGTTTGGTTAATATACGAAAGTTCAAACACACACATGCACAGACATACACAGACATGCGTGCGCATTCACACACACAGACACACTGATATATATATATATATATATATATATATATATATATATACGTATGTATATATATATATATATGTGTGTGTGCGTGTGTGCGTGTGTGTGTGTGCATACGAAAGTTCATATACACACAAGCACAGACCCATATATGTCTGTGAATACACACGGGTACAAACACACATACATTTGCAAGTTCACTCACATCCGTACATGCAACCATTTATATATATATATATATATATATATATATATATATATATGTATATATATGTGTGTGTGTGTGTGTGTGTGTATGCATATATATATATATATATATATATATATATATATTCGAAAGTTCAAACACACACACACACACACACACACACACATATATATATATATATATATATATATATTTGTGTGTGTGTAGGGGGTTTCTGTGTGTGTATGTAGTAGGCTTATATTTGTTATGTCTTTTTTGTGA
>CM042144.1:65901741-65969241 GCA_023376005.1 Doryteuthis pealeii | reverse complement strand
ATTAAGGAACATACATTGAAGAATTGACAAAAATGTTACTGCATATAAAGAAGATTATATTAAGGAACATACATTGAAGAATTGAGAAAATGTAACTGCATATAAAGAAAATTATATTAAGGAACATACATTGAAGAATTGACAAAAATGTTACTGCATATAAAGAAATTATATTAAGGAACATACATTGAAGAATTGAGAAAAATGTTACTGCATATAAAGAAATTATATTAAGGAACATACATTGAAGAATTGAGAAAAATGTAACTGCATATAAAGAAAATTAAAAGTGGAACATACATTAAAGAATTGAGAAAAATGTAACTGCATATAAAGAAAATTATATTAAGGAACATACATTGAAGAATTGACAAAAATGTAACTGCATATAAAGAAATTATATTAAGGAACATACATTGAAGAATGACATATAAAGAAGATTATATTAAGGACATACATTGAAGAATTGACAAAAGGAAGAATGTTAATTTTCACATATAAAGAAAATTATATTAAGGAACATACATTGAGAATTGAGAAAAATGTAAATATACATACATTAAAGAATTGACATGCATATGAAAAAAGTATAAATAATTTCCAATAGGAGTTACTTTTCAATCACACTATATATTTTTGGTCTATGTATGAAAATGCTGCTACGAGCTAACCTTGTTGCAGTTGAAATAAATTATCATATGGAGCAACTATATTTTTCTTTCGTTTATTCATTGTATTGTTCTATCCGTTCACACACGTGGAATAAGGCACATCGAGCTCTTAGCTCCTATTATGGATAACCTGTACTATTACTGTTGAACCCAACATGGAATGATCCTAATCACCAACTATATATATATATATATATATATATATATATATATATATATATATATATATATATATATATATATATACATATATATTGATCATATAAAATCTCAGAAATGTTTATTGTCAATGATGTTTACATCATTTTAAATTTTCAGCACGTATGTATTTTTATACATATTCTTATACATATAATATGTATTCTATATTTACATAAAAGAAAGTTTGGTATGTACGTGTTGACTTATAACTTCAAAAAGAGACATCACTCAGATTCGAAATCTTGCATAGTCCTTCTAACTAAGAAACACACCAAATTTGGTTATTGATTTTTCTGATTAAGGAATATAATAAATTAATCAGACAAAAATCAAAGGATTTTCGGAAATCATCGTATAGCTGCTGCTTGTGCCATTGTATAAGCAGGAGCTTACTTGCTGCCTATATCAGCAGTGAAATGAAAAATAAAAGGAAATACGAAAAGAATTACGTATACGAACAAACAAAAATTAAATGAAAACATTTTTATCAATGATTTTTTTTTTTTTACGAATACTTTCATATTTCTTTGAATAAAAAATATCCATTTTTAATCAGTGAAACTCAAAACTATTTTTAAATAAACTATTTACCAGCAGTTTAGTTTAATCTTATTAAACAAAATTGCATTCTAAGTAGTTCAGCTCGGAATTTCTCGTGTCAATCTTTAAAATATTCATTTGGTTGGAAAGTAAAGAAAGTAATCTTTCTAAATATGTAATGTGTATGTGTTTTTAACCATTTAATTATTTTTTTTTACAGCAAATTAAAAAATAAAATAACAAATTAAACGAAAACATTTAACGATAGCTCAACATTTTTTTATTAATACATTCGTTTTAGAATAAAATTATTTTATTCTAAAAGAAATGTAGTTATTAAAAGAAGTTGAATTTTTAAATTAAATTCAGTTCTTAATTCCTATAAAAATGTATCAGTTGAATTTATTTCCTTTTTCGACCCTTAAAAGTAACCGAAAAATTGATAACTAAACATTCTTACTTGTAAGTTAAATATTTCGTGTAATGTTTATTTCATGAATAGTTTCTTTAAAAAAAGGTTTGAGTTATTATACAAATTTATTTTTATCACTTTAACGCAACAAGCAATTAAGAACTGATTTCAAGTTTTTGTCATATGTACAAAAAGTTTTTAGAAAAAACATATTTCAAAACGCTGAAATTTAACAATACATTTTTTTTTAAATAATATTCTAGATGGAAAAAAATCCTAAAATAAACAATCATTGTACTATACCAATTCTCGGCGTTTTTTTTTTAATTTGATAGATGATTTTCCTCTTATTCTCTCTCTTACTACCATTTTCTCTTTCTCGCTCACTCTCTGGCGTTCCTCTGGCGTTTTTTTTAGTCCGGTCATGGACCGGGTACTTTTGCTAGTATATATACATATATATATATATATATATATATATATATATATATATATATATATATATATATATATAACATTTACTATACTAGCAAAAATATGCGCTCTCTGGGCGTAAGTATTTCAGTTTTAATGTAATGAAATATATTAAATTAAAAGACTAAGGAAATTAAATAAGGACATATATAAAAAGCTTGCACTTATTTTAATTATATTTTAATTAGGTTTCGATATAAAATCCTTCATAGGAATGATTTTAATTCGTTGGAGAATAAAACAATAATATTACTGATCAATAACACCAAGTAATTATTTGATAAATCCGGTTTTGTTAAAACCAGTATGCAAATTAACCATACCATATATTATGTAAACCTTTATTTCTTTGTTATAAATTGCAGTATTTTAAACACATTCATAACATGGGCTGTTTTGAAGCAAATCTAACACAGATTTTCACAGAAATATCGTTAATAAATAAGATTTATACTATGTATTAATGATTTTGATTACAAATTAAATACTCATTGATGAACTCACGCAATTCCTGAGGGTATTGTGATGTAAGCAGGGACGTTGTTTCGATAAAAGACAGACACCGAAACTCTATTATAATAAGATGTATACCAGTAATGTCATATAAAATTATCCAAACTTTCTCGATATTGATTCTTTAATGCAATTTAATAATTGTCCGAAGAGTTCCATTAATTACGGACATGGCGGACATTTCCAATGTTCTCTTCATTGTCAAATTCCTGGTATTTCATTTAAACACTTTTTTAATACTTTTCTGAAGCACGTCATCAATATCATCATCATCATAAACTACTAAGTTACTATTTTCTTCTTCTTCTTCGAAAAATAATAAACTGTTACGATGTGCGTAGGTAATACGAAACTGGTTCCAGGAAGAGTCGACTGATTTCCAGATTCCCTACCGGATATCCGGTTAGACAACATTTATTGTGATTTATTCCTTCTTGTTTGATAAAAGAACAACTTCAAATGTCTCTATTCATAGATTTACGTTGTTATCTATTATGTTCTTTCCGGTTAAGTTTTTTTGGGTAAAT
Organism: Doryteuthis pealeii; assembly: GCA_023376005.1. Lineage (NCBI taxonomy): Eukaryota > Metazoa > Mollusca > Cephalopoda > Myopsida > Loliginidae > Doryteuthis > Doryteuthis pealeii. The sequence continues at coordinate 65,965,903 of CM042144.1, read as the reverse complement.
TACAATTATTTCTTGGGAATTCTTTTTTTTTAACTTTTCGAGAAAAATTAAGTCTAAAATCGAAGCGAGTTAAATGGTCCTTAAGAGGGAGTTTGATTTACAATACATGTATAATACTAAAATCTACCCTGATTTTTCGGGGTTCATCTTTATGGCAGCATGAAAATGTTCTTTCCAATTTAGTTTTATCGGTTAGGTATTAAAAAAATAATCATTATTTCTTTGGACTTTTTTGTACTTCTCGATGAAATTTAAGTCTAAAATCGAAACGGGTGAAATGGTTCTAAAGAAGGAGTTCGATTTACAATATATATATATATATATATATATATATATATATATATATATATATATATAGTATTTGATAATTTGCTTGAAGTATTGTTAAGTATATCATTATTTATTTATATAAAGAAGGCAATTACAATGCGTATAAAAAATAAAATAATGTCCAGTGTCTATTCAATTTCGAAGAAACTTCATCCTCACAGAGTGTTAAAGTGTAGTATTATAATATATATATATATATATATATATATAATATATATAATACTAAACTTTACCCTGATTGGGGGGGGGGTTCGTCACTATGGAAGCAGGTAAGATGTAATAAAATAAATTCATGTTACATTTATAAAAATGTCCTGTAGTAAAAGTAATGTCAGTTGAGTGGCCTATTGTCAGTATCAATCGGTTAGCGAGGGGGCCTATCCCCTTCTTGCTTGGGCTGGACCAGGGATATTGTTTTTACGTCTGAGGTGGAGTGCCATTCTTAACATTAGCTCCTTACTTTACCGAACAGATCCAATATGTGCTACTCATGTGCTGAGTTAGTGAGGGCCGGTATCAAACCTGAAATCCTGTGGTTCCTAGGGGATGCTCTACGGACTGAGTTAATCCGGCGCCCAGATATGTACTCCCCCCCCTAAAAAGTGCACACGTACGTTTTATTTTGGTTTGATTTGATTTGGTTTGGTTTAGTTCCTTTTTAATGGCATATTAACCTTCGTAAGTTATTTAATGCCAAATCCATCATTGTAAAAGAATATTAGTGGTACCATTCAATCCATAGCTGAGTGATGAGGGGTTTATACATTTCCTATTCCGGTCAAGCCACGTTCAAAGCCGCGGTTCCCACAAGAATACCGAAGTTAAGCAGTACTGTTCAATACTTAATTGGGTGACCACTTAAACAACACCAAGTAATGTAAACCACCCGATTTGGTTTGTTTTGTTTTACGGCATATCAACCTCAGTGGGTCATTTAATGCCGATAAAGTTTTGAAATAAATCAATTCTTAATGGATAATAAAAAAATTTTATAAATACATTTTTATATTTAACCCATAGATGGGACCCTAACAGGTACTACCACTCCGGGTCAGAGTGGACCAGGGAGCAATGGTGATGAAGGGGTGCTCCACATTCCCCAAACCTCCAAAACTGGAACCTCACCATCAGATAGAGTTTAACGTCATTCCCAGAACATGTAGACCCGCAGCCACCGCCTTCTAGCACCCATATGATAAAAAGGGGTTGGGGCTTGCCATAAAGGCAATAGGGTTGGGAAAATCATATAGGTGCTAGGGCTTGACGTGACCAGCCGATTGATCGGAGGGGGCCTCTCCGACCGCCTGTCTAGCCCAAGATGAGTGTGGAAGTGGAGTATTGCAAGTCATGAACTGCTCATCCACCTGGTTTCTATCCTTAAGCATCACGGGTCGCTACCCACGGTCAACAGGTGGCCCCATTGGAGGAGTCTTACCCCTCTGCAGAGGTGCAGTCGGTGCATTCTAACGCCCCAGCCGACAGGGCGGTAAACCACACGAGTCCTTTGTTTATTAAAATGGCTTTTTACGGCACTAAATAATCCGGAAGAGGGTTAATATACTGTAAAACAAAATAACCAAGCTATCATACATTTCCCAAGAGTTTAAGTCCGAAAGTGAACGAGATAGCGTGATTAGAGTTCGAACTCGCTTATTACGAAATCGCAGTCCAACATGTTAGCCACTTTTAATGTTAGCCAATAAACTGCTACATAAGTAATACGCACTGATTCCAGGAACACTTGATCTACTTCCTGGTACTCCGTTGACTTCCGGGTCAGCTAAAGTTGAATCTCATTGAGCGTTTACGTTACAGATATCAGTAAATTCATTGTAAGACGCTCCTAATAAATTCAGTTCATTTCCTTCCGTTTTTATGACTCTTAAATTTTTATAAACATTTTAATAAAAAATGATTCATTTTCTCGCATAATCATCGGCCAGTGATCGTTATCAGTAGCAAGAAACGTAAATTCGACGGAGTGGCCTATTTTCGGTATCAGCCGGACAGCGTGGGAGTCTATCTCCTTTTCACTAGCACTAGACCAGGGAAATTATTTTTGCATCTGTAATAGAGTGCCACATCTACTGTCAGTTCCCACTTTAACGCACAGATAAGATTACCCAATCTGTGTTACTCATGCGCTGAATTGGCAGGGACCAGTATCGAACCTGAAATCTTGCGATCACCAAGGCAACTGATCTACCGACCGAGGTAAACCAGCAAAGTCTCGCCAATTATTGATATAGATAAAAAAAATAAAGAGATTTAATGTTTAAGATAATGTTTTTATTCATTTGGATTGTTAGTCCTAAATGATAACACAATAAAATCATTTTACATCTTCAGCATGAACAACTATCTATAACCTAAATAGGAAGTGTTCCTGGAATCAGTGCGTATTACTTATGTAGCAGTTTATTATACTTATAAAGCGGGACCTGTGCATATACCACAGTATGATAATTCAATTATTACAACGTTTAATATGTTTACTTAAGAGCTAATGCTAAATAGTTCAATATGTAAATAGTATAATAATCTTGATTTAAAACTCTCCCACTTCTTTTTTCTTTATTTCTTTGTTTTCATCTTTTCATTATGCTCGATTGAAACAGATTAGCGTTATCGCTTCCGTATGCTCCTCACCTCTCTCTCTATCTTTCATCTACTCTCTTTCTTTCTTTCTTTCTTTCTTATTAAATTATTTTTTGTGTAGCATTTTTTTTTCTTTCCTTTCTTTACAATAAAAACGGAATGATCCATTATATAGCTTAGGTGACGACACTCATGAGAAATAAGAATTCGACGGATAAGCAACACCAGATAATCAGGATATACAATTTTGCACGTAAAGCCTGTGGAGTGGCCTATTGTTGATACCAGCCAAACAGCGAGGGAGTCTATCCCCTTTTCACTAGCTCTAGGCCAGGGAGATTGTTTTTACGTCTGTGGTGGAGCACCATACTTACCACCAGCTAACCACACAGATCCAAGCTGTGTTACTCATGCGCTAAGTTGTGAAAACACACAATCCATTATCATTGAATAGCGAGTTCGATCCTTACTGGATACTGTGACCCTGCGTCACATCCTACCTGTGGCCAACGGGTTAGGTAAATACCTACGTAGATAAATCTTGACTATATACAATTTTAAACTTTATTTACAGTAAAAAAAAGGAAATTCGGTGGAGTGGCCTATTGTAGGTATCAGCGGAACAGGGAGTCTATCCACTTTTCACTAGTGCCAGACCAGGGAAAGTGGTCTTGTATCTGTAGTAGAGCGTCACATCTACCATCAGCTTATCACGTTACCGCACAGATCCAAAGTTGTGCTGAGTTGACGAGGTCCGACATTGGACCCAGAATTTTGTAATTTCTCGGCGGATGCTCTACCGACTTAAAAAAAGGACTTTAGACTTTAATGCATTTGTTTATTTGATACTGCAACTATATATTAAACTGCTCCAATTGTAAAAACAAACAAAAAAAAACAATTGGCTCTCCTTTAGTAATTCAAATGTAGTCAACCCTGTGAGCTGAGATTTTAGAATACATCGACAGCAGAGGGATAACACCCCCACCCCCACCCCAATGGGGCCTCATGTCGGCTGTGAGTGGCGACCCGTGATGCTTAAGGACATAATCCTGATAGATAAGCTGTCCATGACATGCAACACTCTACTTCTACTTAGGCTAGACGGGCGGTCGGAGAGCCCTCCCTCCGATCAATCGGTTGGTCACTTCAAGCCCTAGAACCTATATGATTATCCCAACTCTATTGCTCTTATGGCAACCTCCAATTCTTTTTAACATATGAAGGCGGTGACTGAAGGTCATATTGTACTGGGAATGACGTTAAACTCTATCTGATTGTGAAGTTCCAATTCTGGAGTTCTGAGAAATGTGAAGTACCTCTTCATCACCATTACTCCCAGGTCCACTGACCTGGAGTGGTGGCACCTGTTAGTGTCCAATCTATGGGTTAAATAGAAGAAAGTGAATTTAAAAAATGTGTTTGAATACCAATCAAGAATGTATAAAACAAAATGTTTTATTATTTCCCATAATATATACATTTTTAAAACCTTCCATAAAATAAACAAATATTTAGAAAGTTTTTTTCAGCTTACGGAAATAATGAAAATTATGATTGAAAAACAATGTTTTCATTTTTGCACCGTTAAATAAACTGAAATTTAACGTAGCCAAAAACAAGTTACGACTTGCACTTTTTATTTCAGAATTCATGATTTTTCTACAAAAACTACTGCCTTGAATATCATACAATTTTTTTATATAGTTATTCAGACTCTTATCTTTAAAGAAAAAGAAAAAAGATTTTTAGACAGTTCATTTTTTTAATATCTCATAAAATAAAGTAGGGGGATAGACCTCGTAAAAAATATTTCCCCTAATATATTTTAGGAAAATCTACTTCAGACATAATTACATCCAAAGGTAAATAGTTATGGAAATTTTCGTGAAAATCGGACCATTAATTGATTTTTCACAGAATTTTTTTAAAGATACTCTTGTCGTAACTTGTTTTTAGCTACGTTAACTTTCAGTTGATTTAACGGGGCAAAAATGAAAAAATTGTTTTTCAATCATAATTTCCATTATTTGTGTGAGCTGAAAAAAACTTTCTAAAATCATCAGAAACGTCTTCGGTATAAAATAAACCAACAAATGCGGACATTTTTTAAACTCAATTTTTTTAAACACATTTTTCTTAACTCATTTTTCTTCTATTTAACCCATAGATGGGACCCTAACAGGTAGTACCACTCCGAGTCAACTACACCCGGTGAGAGGCAATTCAATTTCGACTTCTTTATAAGTATACCATTTTAAAAATCAAAGTTGGCGTTTGTGTATCTGCGCGTGTGCGTGGGCATACATGTGCCTGTCTGTAGTATCTATATATTAATACTCGTGTTCATTAATTGTACGACAGTTATCATCTTGCAACACCATCTGGTTAAAAATCAGACCATCCAAATCGTCCAAGTTGAAATGCAAAAATGTAAATACTGATTATCTGGTGTTGCTTATCCGTCGAATTCTTATTTCTAACGAGTGTCGTCACCTCAGCTAAATAATGAACCATTCCATTTTTATTATAGAGAAACAAAGGGAAGGAAAAGAACTTGCTACACAGGAAAATATCATAGATTTATAAAGAGAGGCGCGGAAGCGATAACGTTGAAAGACAGAAGAAAAAAGAGTGAGAGAGAGTTAAAGCAAGATTATTGTACTTTTTAAATAACAGCTCTTGATTAAACGTATCAAACGTTGTAAAATCAAATTCTCATACTGTGGTATATCCACAGGTCTCGCTAGTTAATATGAATGTGCCGATGTACGTAAACTGATAAGCGTACATAAGTATATGTGTGTTCACATATCAAACATTTTTTTTGCGTTTGTAAATTTATAAAAAAAAACAAAACAAAAACAAACATGCTAGCGAAAAACAATCTGTGTACGCGTATGAGGGTGGATGATAATGTGTGTGTGTGTGTGTGTGTGTGTGTGTGCGCGCGCGCACGCGTGCACACATATAGATACTACACACAGGCACATGTATGCGCACAAAAGCAAGAATCAGTGATATCTAATGTGTATATATATTTACTGTGTTCTTAATTGTTGTATTTTCGTAATTTCATCCGGATATACATATATACACACATACATAGACACCAACTGCCCTTCATATATGTATAGATAGACAACTTAAAAAATCAAAATTTGCGTCTGCGTATCTGCACATGTGCATGCGCATGCGTGCGCACTATAAATATGAATAGGTGGATATACATACACTCATAAGCTTACATAAGTTTTATGTGTATGCACATACCTAACAGTATTTTTGTGTTTGTACATTTTATTTTTTAAAGTGCAAGCGAAAAAGGAATGTGTGTGTGCGTATGAGAGTGTATGATAATGTGTGCACGTCACGCGTGTCTCATGTGTCTCTGTGTGTGTGTGTGTGTGTGTGTGTGTGTGTGTGTGGTGTGTGTGTGCGTGTGTGTGTGTGTGTGTGTTGTCACGCGCGGTATATGTCCGTGTTTATTCGACTCAATACTTAAGCTATTCTTTTCCTTGTGACAATCAGGAACATAAATTTTAAAATGTTTTCTTTTCCTCGGCAGGTTATAAGAAAGACATGAACCGCAATATTTTATGGCTACACGTTTCGTTTTTTTTTTGTTTTTTTTTAATCACTGCCGACGTCAACAGAATTTTCGTATAGTAACACTTCTTGGGAAAAGCTCACGTTGTGTAATGGTTAGTGAGCCAGGCTAGCAGATCCTCGCTAGTGAGTTCCATTCTCAGTGACTGCCCATACTGAATGTGGATATGTGTGTGCATGATATTACTTTATGCGTATATATGCATACAGATATAGGCGCATACATATATATTCATACGTCATTATATATACTAGGGAAAAAACACACCCTCCAGGTGGTATAAAAAATTGAGGGGGGATGAAAATTCAATGTCAGAGGGTTTTTATGTAAAATCAACAAATTTATTAAAGGAGTAAAAAAAAACAATATGAAATAGAAACTTAGTTTTGTCCTTCTCAAATAAAATGTTGTGTGCATCTATTAATTACACTGGGGAACAATTTTGGATATAATTTCTGCTGAGTTTAATTTTTCATTTGATTTAGACTAAACATCAATGCATTTGTGAAGCTAGTCTATTTTGCATATTTTGTATTAGAATGTGTCGATTAAGACAATTTCTGGGATTCAGAGTCCAAAAGTTTGTCAAAAACAAGTGTCAGATCTAGCTCAAGAAAATTTGCGATGCCCAGTGTAATGTTTTATTATTTACCATGATATATACATTTTTAAAACCTTCCATAAATAAACAAATATTTAGAAAGTTTTTTTCAGCTTACGGAAATAATGAAAATTATGATTGAAAAACAATGTTTTCATTTTTGCACCGTTAAATAAACTGAAATTTAACGTAACCAAAAACAAGTTACGACTTGCACTTTTTATTTCAGAATTCATGATTTTTCTACAAAAACTACTGCCTTGAATATCATACAATTTTTTTATATAGTTATTCAGACTCTTATCTTTATAGAAAAGGAAAAAACATTTTTAGACGGTTCATTTATTTAATATCTCATAAAATGAAATAGGGGGATAGACCTCGTAAAAAAATATTTCCCTTAATGTATTTTAGAAAAAAACTATTTCAGACATAATTACATCCAAAGGTAAATAGTTATGGAAATTTTCGTGAAAATCGGACCATTAATTGATTTTACATAGAATTCTTTAAAGATCCTTTGTCGTAACTTGTTTTTAGCTACGTCAAATTTCAGTTGATTTAATGGTGCAAAAATGAAAAAATTGTTTTTCAATCATAATTTCCATTATTTCCGTAAGCTGAAAAAAACTTTCTAAAATCATCAGGAGTTTGTTTAATATTTCTTCTTTCGAATGGAATTTTTTTTCAAGATAATAATACATTTATGCAAGTTTTATTCTGTTAAATATAGGGGGCGGGTAAGTTCCACATGGAAAATTGGTGGTACCTAAGATATTGTTATCATTTTTGTTACATTCCAATTTTCAATTCTATGAAATGTGGTGCCGATATTGACGTTTGTATATTGTCAGAATTTTGCAGGCTATATGATTGATACATGGGAAATATATTGTTTGTATAATATTTTAAATATATCCAACCACCAACATAATCCTGATAATTTCTATCGAACTCTGACAGTTATTTTGCTCCATATGGTGCTTATTCAATGGCTGAACGTAAAAGTGCCAAATTTTAACTGATGTTGTAACTTCGCTTGTGAGCAAAATCCAAACTTCATTTTTGGTACAAATAATGTTCAATATATGTAGAATAATAATTTAAAGGAAAAAAACAATTATATGTAGTGCCACATTGTGAATTTTTCACGTATTGATCTTGCATTGAAAAAAATCAGAAATCGTTAACGTAAAAAGGGTTAATAGTATGCCTATTGTGATAACCTTTTTGGATTCCTCAGGCCCAAAAGCTTCTACAAACCAATTTTTAGGAGATAGGGAGCTCTAGAACACATTTTATAGACAAAAATAGATTACATAATGTGGCCATTTTTCTCCGCCTCCCTCAAAATTTTCGAGTTTAAAATCGACATAACTCGGCGAATATTTCGAAATGGAAGCTCAAATTTGGGGAATTATCTAACTTTAACCTAGTCTATACCTGTCCAAAATTTCAGAAAAATTGAAGGAGGTAGGTGACAATTTTATTTTTTTCTTGATGATTTGATATTGAATTGCCAATATATATATATATATATATATATATATATATATATATATATATATATATATATATATATATATATATATTGTATTGTTTCTTAAGAGTTTTTTTTTTGTTTTTTGGGTTTTATGTTTTTGCTTTATTTTTGTACACACGTAGCTATGGACAAATGGTTTGGGGGATATAACTCTTTTTTTTTTCATCTGAAAAAAAAAACTTACGATGAGATAAAATCAACGAACGCCTACAAAATTTTATCAAAGAAAGTTACACTGCGTAGCCAAAAATACAAGAAAAATAAGAAGGACACGCGTTTTGAAACAGTTGCTGTTGTCTTGGGAGTGAAATTCCTAGTTTTTTAAGTAAAAAAAGGGGAATAACTTATAATACTAAAGAAAGACTAACGAAATTAGATAAGAACGCATATAAAAATATCACACATATCTTAATTATATTTTAATTGGTTTCTATATAATATCATTCATAGGATTGATTTTAATAAGTTGGAGAATAAAACAATTATATTAGAGATCAATAACACTTAGTCATTATTATTAAACCCGGTTTTGTTAAAACCAGTATGCAAATTAACCACACCATATATTATGAAAACCTTTTGAAGCAAATCTAACTCATTTTTCATAGAAATATCATTGATCTGGTTTGCATTTGACCACCCACCCAATAAAAAATTTCCCCCCAGGGTGTCAAAAAGAGGAGTTTTCAAATTTCAAAAGAAGATACCCTAAGCTTCTTCTTCTTATCTACCTGACTATCGTTAATGAATAGGATATATTCTATGTATTAATGATTTTGATATGAAGTTAAATACTCATTGATAATCTTAAGCAATTACTGGGGATATTGCGACATAAGCAGTGACATAGATTCAGTTACAGATAGACACCGATTCTACATTATAATAACATAATAGTTATTTGAATAAGAATTCAAAGAGACTTCTAAGATTTCATAAACATTATGCTACAGATATCTCCGCTGGGAACCGAAATTCTCATAAGATATTTACAGGAGCAGGAATTCGTGTAAGGACCATATTCTCAAGTAGTGACCTGCGAGCCTAGAATTTTCTGGAAAGCTACACACACACACACACACACACACACGTACGCCTCTGAATATAATCACACATGCACATACACTTGTTATTTAATTTATATACAAGTGCTTAAATCTCAGAAGCCGATGGAAAAGACATTACTTATACAAATGCCCTATGTTTCTGTCTCCTCTCATATAGATTTTGTTTTATTTCATTTTATTCTATTCTTACTTCTTTTTCATTCTTTTTATTTTATTTTATTTTATTTTATTTTGTCTGTTTTTTTTTTTTGTTTTTTTTTTCTTCTCCAAGATTTTTATCTCCCTCTGTTTTATCATCTTTTGGAACGTGAAACCTCGTAAAGTTTCTCAATTTTCCCTTAACTCAATAGATATTTTTATGATGTCATTTTAGAATAAATTTTTCCTGGTCTTTTGGCCAGCCGCATTCTCTTCGAAAAAAAAAAGTTTCTTTTTAGGATTTTCCTACCTCGTAACCTGCTTTTACCCCAAACACGCGTCTCTCAATTTTCTCTTACCCTCTACCTCTATTTCATTCATGGTAGATGATTCATCTATCTATCTATCTATCTATCTATCTATCTATCTCCCCTCCATCTCTCTCCCTCCATCTCTCTTTCTTTCTCTCTCCCCCTCTCTTTCTCTCCCTCTCTCTCTCTCTCTCTCTCTCTCTCTCTCTATATATATATATATATATATATATATATATATATATATATATCCATCCATCCATACATCTCAGTCTGTTCATACCTATCCCAGTCTTTCTATCTATTTATATGTGTATCTATTTATTTGTGTCTGTCTGTTTATAAGTCTGTTTTTCTTATTCTGTTAATATCTATCTATATATCTACCAATCTCTCTCTCTCTCTCTCTCTCTCTCTCTCTCTATATATATATATATATATATATATATATATATATATATATATATATATATATATATTTCAGTCTATTTATCTATCCATTCACCCGTCTCAGTCTGTTCATATCTTTCAATCTATTTATTTATCTCAGTCTATCTATTTACCTATGTATCTGTTGTTTTTTTTTTTGTCTGTCTATCTGTCTTAGTTTGTTCATATCTATCAATTTATATATACATATATATATATGTGTGTAAATAAAAAGGCCTGAAATACCATGGGTATCATGATTATGGACAATTTCCACTCCTGGGTATCTGGGGCCCACCGAGCTTCGTCAGACCACGTTTTTATTTTATTAAGACTGGTAAATGGCCAAATTCAAAGGGCCATTTGCCAGTCTTAATTAAATAAAAACGTGGTCATGATACCCATGGTATTTAAGGCTTTTTTTATTCACAAATAAATTTGCTCTGTTTATAAAAATTAAACATTGAGCTCTCATACGGAACCGAAACTCTACAACAAACTACTGTGAGAGAATAGGACCAGCCTAGAATCACCTTGTACCAAGAAACTTGGTACCCCAACAAAGTATATATATATATATATATATATATATATATATATATAAACCTTTTCATAATCTACCTACCTACCTAACTACCTATCTATCTATCTATCTATCTATATATATATATATATATATATATATATATATATATATATATATATATATACTTCAGTGTGTACACATACATATATCTATTTATATATGTATCTATGTATCTATATGACTGTATGTATGCCAGCCTGTTTATATCTATCAATCTATTCATCTATCACTTTCACACACACACACACACACACACACACACACACACACACAAGCACACACACACACAGTGTCTGTCTGTCTGTCTGTCTGTCTGTCTGTCTCTCTCTCTCTCTCTCTATATATATATATATATATATATTATATATATTGTGTGTGTGTGTGTGTGAGAGAGAGAGAGAGAGAGAGAGAGAGAGAGAGAGAGAGAGAGAGAGAGAAAGAGAAAGAAGCAGAGATAGGGAAAGGAATGAGTAAATTGACGTCTAAATAACGTAAAAATTAAAATAACACTCAAATTTCACACTATCAGGTATATTTATCAAAAGTACCAGGAAATAACCTGAAATACTATGGATTAAATTTATTCAAGGAAATTTCCATTGGCTTTAACAACGATTTCCTGATGACTTTGGAATTTCCACGAAATCCTTCCTACGATTTCCTTGTTTAGATAAGTGATGTTTTTGCAGCGATGTACAACCATGTACTTTTCCTTGTTTAGATAGTGATAGCACTTATCAACTAGTAAGTGCTGCCCTTTTTATTGTCTTCAGTCCACCTTTGTTGTTGCATGCAGTTCTGTTTGTCTCTCGCTCAACCGCGACCCAGAGAATTTTATACGTCTCATTTTATAGGATAGATTTGGGTCTATATATATTAACCAACCCTCCACACGGGAAGGATGTAACACATGGTCAATTTCTTAAGCGGGGTTTAACATGTTTGAATTTAGAGTTTTCCTTCTCCTAGACTGGTTGCCTAATCACGGTTAAAGAGTCTAGTCTGATCTACTATTTACCCATAGCTGGAGGAGAGCTGGTGGATTCATAGAATTTTCCCAATGGTATTTGCCATTGTGAAATTCGGGTTTATACGTACATCATTTGTTAGGATGCGCAGTTTTATTCTCTTGCCAAATTTTCAATGGGTCACTTTTGCTACCCAGTCATTCTTGTGTTCCTTTGAGAAATTTTTGGATTTTTTATGGGGTGGGTGGGTTGTGCTGCTGCTGCTGCTGCAGAGGAGGAGCAGGAGGAGGAAGAGGAAGGTTCTAATCATTGCACCGATTTTTCCAAATTCTGACCATGACTGTAACTCCAGAGTTGTTAGGGGGCCAGTTCAAGTAGTTACATCGCCATAAAAATTGTAAAAATGTTAAATTTCTTTCTTTTAGTTGTTCTCTTTTAAAAGAATATAGTGAACAAAAAAAAAATCCGAGCGTTTTAACAGTCGCGTAAATAAAAGCCAATGGTGACAGCCGTTTTTATGCATCATAAATTTACTCTCTGGCTGATGCAAAATTGAGGCCTTTATTTCTTTTTTTAAGTATGTGTTACATTGCACTATGTAATGTCAACTTTGCAGAAATGAGCTATTATAAATAGAGCCGATCGCAAATTGTTTTTTGCACTGAATTCAGTGAAAAAATATAAATGGAATAAGTTGTACATCGCTGCAAAAACATCACCTATATATATATATATATAAAGGACAATTGCATGTATGTATGTATGTATGTATGTATGTATGTAGAACCACAGGAAGAGTTTTTGACTTGAGAAGATTTAACTTCAAGTCAAAGACATCCTACACACTTATCAGAGAGTTTATTTTACGTCGATGACGTTGACTTTCTAGCTCACACTGAGGAGGATATTAAAAATATTGTGAACCTATTCGCTCCCTCGTGCACTGCTTTTGCATTAAAAATAAGCTTGACGAAGACAAAGGTAATGTAAAAAGTGAGCTGTATATTAAACCAACTATAACCATTCATGTTACTTGTTTGGATGTTGTTGAATCTTTCACATACTTGGGAAGTACACTGACTTGTGATGGCTCTTAGATGCTGAGATTCACCAACGCATCCAGAAGGGATATGTGGTCTATGGAAGGCTTGAAAAACGGGTATGGTCTAATACCAGCATTACCCATAAAACAAAATTGAAGGTTTATAGATCCTGCGTGTTGAGTGTTTTATTGTACTCATCGGAAAGATGGACTTTTTTTCGAAGACATTTGAAAATTCTTGAACACTTTCATGAGAAATGTTTGAGACGCATTCTAAACATCAAGTAGAATTCCAACACACCTAACACAAAGGTCCTTACAAGGGCAACATGCACAAGCATTGAAATTCTTATCATAACGGCCCAAATGCGATGGGCAGGTCATATTGTGTGTATGAGTGATGTTAGAATGTCAAAGCAACTCCTTTACGGTCAGCTGCATGATGACAAAAGGCCGCAGCATAAGCCTTGGAAGAGTTATAAGGATTGCTTAAAAAACAACCTTGTAAAAATAAAAATAGATCCTGACAACTGGGAAAAGCTGCCACTGAAGAGGACTGGCTGGAGAATTCACGTGGATGATGGCTGTACCAGTTTTGAGAGTGAAAGAATTGAGAATGAACACCTCAAACGTTAACTTTGAAAGGGATACACCTGTCATATTGGAGAGAAAATGGAGGGTTGAAAATGTCAGACATGTGGTTGAATTCTGCTTGCTAAGGCTGAATATGTCAATCATAGGAAATCTCATTAGGAACAATTCATGCCAACTCCTTGAACAAACAATTGTGCAATCTGTAACAAAGTCTGTAAGTCGGCTTCTGGTCTTAAGATTTTATCATCTGATACAACGGGAAGGACGTCCTTCCTATGTCATATTTGCATCAAATTTTGTGGATCTGCAGTTGGTTTGATGAGTCATTTGAGGGCTCATGAGAGAAAAGGTTCTGGTGGTGGGGTTATAGGATTGTAAGGTACTCCAGTTATCTTTAAAGATTATGCCATTGCTATGTATGTATGTATGTATGTATGTCCGGCTGAAACCACGAAAATAAAATAATAAACGAGAAAGTAAATATATATAGATATTCGCTATCACCGAAACTAGCTTTCAAGTAAAAGAAATATGAAGATTTTATTTATATTCTCGAAGATATTTGAAAAAATTTAAATTTACATAGTAATAGCATTGAAATCCAATTTCCGGCGTTCATCGATAAAAAGTAAACAAATCAATTGTGAAAGACTAAAATAATCAATTTTTTTCTTTTTATTATATCAAGTATTCATATCGAATACAATTAATTCACACACAGTTGTGTGGTTTTAAGCATTCCTATCCAATACTAATATGGTTTCAAGTAATTATTTCTACTAGCAAATATATGCACCCTACGGGGGAAAGTATTTAAGTTTTAAAGCAATAAAATGTTATATTTAATTAGAAAGGCTAATGAAACTAAATAAGAATGCAGATAAAAAGATTTGAAACAGCGGTGGATATAATCGAAAAATAGAACAACGGACACTTACTCTTCCATCACCTCTTTCACTGCTAAATTTTCCTAATTTAACTATTTAGTTAAAATAGGAAGTAAAGAATAAAATTACAATTATTTCTTCTTGTTAATGAAAACCTTTTAAGATTTATCCCCTAAATTTTGCTCATATTCATTAAGAGAAAACCAAATAATAAGAAATCAATGATACTAAGCACATATTTATGAAAATCAAATTTTTAATATCAATATGCACCTTCCGGGTGCAAGTAATAAAATTTTATATTAAATTAGAAAAGGCTAATGAAACTAAATAACAATGCTGATAAAACGATTTGAAACAAAGAGGCGGTATAATCGATAAATAGAACAACTGAAACTTACTCTTCCATCACTCCCGTCTTTCATTGCTAAATTTTCCTAATTTATCTATTTAGTTAAATTAGGAAATAAAGAATAACATTACAGTAATTGTTAATCATTTATGATTTATCCTAAAAATCTTTGTTCATATCCATTAAGATAAAACCAAACAATTAGAAATCAATAATCCTAAGCCAATATTTACTAAAATAAAATGTTTAATATCAATATGCAAATTAACCTTCCCGTTCACACTGTAAACCACTATTTTGTTGTATATATAAATACAATTGCATGTTATAAGTATGCAGTTTTGGTCAACCGTATTAATAATGTAAAATAAATTGTTAATAATTGAGGATTAAATAAAGATAAAATCATGGAGTATGTGACGTAAATAACAATTGGAATTGTGACTTGAGTAGTAATATAGTTTCGATTATAGACAGACAAGCATATAATCTCCATTATAATAAGATTTAATCTAAGTCATTTGTTTACACTCAATTATATGGTTTCAAGTAACTAATAATAATCCTTAGTAAACAATTATACATATTTAGCAACCCCTTGCTACGAGTAGGACAGACAAAGTGACAGAAGGTCAATTTTTTAAGCGGAGTTTAACAGGTTTGAATTCAGAGGTTTTTTTTTCTCTTAGACTTGTTGCCTAATTAAGGTTAAAGAGTCTAGTCTTCTCCACTATTCACCCATAGCTGCAAGGAGAATAGTTAGATTCATATTTCCCAATGATATTAGCGCTATGTGAAATGAAATCAGACTCGTTCAGGATCAGAACTCGTCCCACCGTGTTCATTTCTTACAACGGTAACCGCCACCCCGCACCTCTACAATTCTTAGTAATCCATTATAGCTTCTAATAACTATTCTTATTACAAAGGATTTGCAGTTATATGATATCAAGCATTTAACCTATTTAATACAAATGATTTACGCACAGCAGTAGGGAAAAATTAGTTTTTAAAATTGTGTTTAAAAAATTAAGTTTAAATTTTTTTTGAATAGCCATCAAGCATGAATATAACAAAACGTCTTCGGCATAGAATAATCCAACAAGGGTTGACATGCCGTAAAAATGTAACACATCAAACCAAACTATATCTCCAGAACTCACTATCAGACGCAGTTTAGTGTCAGACCCAGAACACCCATTACCCCATACACAGAGGATACAGTCAGCGTGTACTAAGGTCCATCGACTGGGTACACCCACAGAAGAGAAGGGAAATTCTAAACGGTGCCGTTATAGTATGTGGCCTACCTTTTTGATTCTGTTATAGTATGTGGCCTACCCAGTTTGAATGTGTCCTACCCAGTAAGAGTATATTTATAGATATAAGTAGTAGGCAATTTATTGAAACTAATTATTTTTCACATATATTCAATTTCAAGAAATTCAATTCAGCCATAAGCTGATATAGTAATTAAGAATCATTAAAAAAGAATTCATCCATAATTTACATGAATCAGAGATCTATTTAATTCTAAAATATTCTAAAATTCTGAAATAGGGTTAGGGTTAGGGATTAGGGTTAGGGTAAGTTTAGGGTTGGGGTTAGGGTTAGGATTAGCAGTTATTATTATAACCTTATAATATGCTTTTTTATTGGAGGCCACATACTCTAAGAGAGACATGATTTCGTAGGCCACATTAAAAAGGTCGGCCACATACTATAATGGTACCTTCTAAACTATATGCAAGACAATAGTCATTATCCAAATTACTTTGCAGTGCTGCATGGAACTGGTTAAAAATTCTTAACAGTTGAGTGCTATTTGGGTCCCAATTTTCACAGCCACGCGAAAAAGGACTTCGCTGTGGTGTTTGCTTTAATTTGCTTCAGAGAAAATGACTGACTAAATTGAAAAGGCAGATTCTTACACCGGGTCCTGTGTCCAGTGGTTTCGGCCATTGAACCGGATACTTAATATCAGTGTGATCCTAGGGAGCCATCGCCTCAGGCAACACGCCCACTTGATTTAAAGGGACAGGGCTAGGTTTATTGCCCAGTGCCTAAGGCACCTCAAAAAAAGAATGCCGAAGGGATTCGCGCAATTTTTAAACACTAGCCACGCATGAGCTTCGGTTGGTGCATGGTTCCCCACTAAAAACGATCCTTGTGTTCGACTGACATAATGGGATGCCTGTAAATTCTTTCTTACACCAAGGATAATTTTTCTCAAATTTCTCCCCACATTTGATATGTTGCAGGTGACCAATAATATAGGTTAAGATAGGTGTAAAGTCAACTATGTGTGTGTGTGTTTGTGTATGTGTGTGTATGTGAGTGTGTGTATGTGTGTGTGTATGTATGTGTGTGTGTTTGTGTATGTGTGTGTATGTGAGTGTGTATGTGTGTGTGTGTGTGTGTGTGTGTATGTGTGAGTGTGTGTTTGTGTGTTTGTGCGCGGGTATTTGTGTGTGTGTGTTTGTGTATGTATGTGTATGTGTGTATGCGTGTGAGTGTGTGAGTGGGTGTGTGTGAGAGTGTGAGTGTGAGTGTGTTTGCGTGCGTCCGTGCGTGCGTGCGTGCGTGTGTATGTGTGACTATTTTTACACCTGGTCATGTCAACATCATGACTCTAAGTTTCATGTATTTTATTTTTCAAATATGTGAAACTTACAGCCCTGTCGGCTGGGGTTTAGAATATACCGACTGCACCTCTGCAGAGGGGTAAGACTCCCCACAATGGGGCCATCTAATGACCGTGGGTGGTGACCCGTGATGCTTAATGATGGGACACAGATGGCCGAGCAGTCCATAACATGCATCACTCCATTTTCACCCTTACTTATCCTAGACGGGCTGTCGGAGAGGCCCCTCTGACCAATCAGCTGATCACTTCAAGCCCTAGCACCTTTATGATTGCCCCGACCCTATTGCCCTTATGGCAACCCCCAACCCTTTTTATCATATATGTGCTAGAAAGCGGTGGCTGAGGGTCTTCAGGTCCTAGGTATGGCGTTAAACTCGATATCCGATGTTGAGGTTCCAGTTCAGAAGGTTGGTGAATATGGAGCACCTCTTCATCACTATTACTCTCAGGTCCACTTTGACCCGGAGTGCTAGTGCATGTTAAGGTCCCATCTATGGGTTGAATCGAAAAAATGTGTTCATCAAAAATGTGTTCATAAAAAGATAGTACCTATCAAGAATGAATTTATTTCAAAACTTTGTCGGCATTAAATGACTCACTGAGGTTGATATGCCGTAAAACAAAAACAAACAAACAAACCTGAAATTTATTGTCATGATAATGATATGGGGAGGTGAGAAAAGATTTACTTCGTCTTATGTTCATTGTAATAAAATCTAGTTCTTCTTGCGTAATGTTCCTATCTTTAACCTTAGAACCCGAACAGCCAGTATTTGTACAGGTACCAAGAAGTACGAGGGTAATCAAAAAGTAATGCCATTTTGTTTGGGACATGTATAATTACCAACAAAGGAACATATACCATACATCAAAAGGAAGTTGGTCCTCTGTGAATCACATCCCTACTTCTCCACATAGTCACCGTTTCTCTCAATAGCAACGTTCCACTTTCGAATGAGATCATGTATCCCTGTCCCGTAAAATTCTGTTGACTGTTCTTTGAGACACCTCTTCACTATAGATTTCACTTCCTCGTCACCGGAATAATGTTTGCTTCTCAAACCCTTTTTTATGGGACCGAAGAGATATACTGAAAGCGCTAAATCTGGTGAGTATGAAGGATTCGGTAAAGCTTCCACCCGATTAAGGCGATTTTCTCTTTGTCTTGATGCTTGTGTGTGGTCGAGCATTATCATGCAGGAGGAGGACATTGTCGATTGGTAAGCTGGCTCGTTAGAGTCTCAATATAGGCTTTAGTTTTATTTTAAAAATTCATATGAAATAAAGAAAATGGCATTGCTTTTTGACCCACCCTCGTACATATATTAGGACAGCCTGATTTCCGACCCGGGAATCCCTATTTCTATATGGCTATTGCCTATAGAATTCTGTCATCTGTATATTTAACAATCTGTAAGACTGCTAATTCGATTACAGGATAAAGTGCCCAACACAGACTTGCTGGATTGCGCCAACACGAACAGCATGTTCTCCATCCTTTGCGAGAGGCACCTTTGCTGGCTTGGTCATGTCAGGAGGAGGGAAAATGGCCGCATACCGAAAGACCTCTTGTATGGCGAATTGGTAAAAGGCTCTCGATCGGTAGGTAGAAAACGCCTACGCTTCAAATATATCTGCGGGAGAGATATGAGGATATGCCACATTGACACAAACACGTGAGACGTAGATGCAGAAAATCAAGCGGTCTACCACTTTAATGTAAAACAAGGCACGAAGAAAGAGGTGGAGAAGAGGTATCCGCCACAGCAAAAGAGCCAGAAAAAGGAGAGAAAACAACAGCCCCAGCCAGCATCATAGTTTATGCGTAGTCAGTGAACCAAAGACGGTCATGCAGGTGCAGATAATATTTTTTTTTTTTTTTCTGATAGATAGATAGATTATGAAAAGGTTCAGATATATTAGATAGATAGATAGATAGATAATGAAAAGGTTCAGATAGATAGATAGATAGATGATATAGATAATGAAAGCATTCAAATAGATAGATAGAAGAGATAGATATATTATGAAAAAGTTGAGATAGATAGATAGATAGATAGATAGATAGATAGAAGATAATTAAAAGGTTCAGATAGATAGAGATAGATAGATAGATAGATAATAGATAATGAAAACATTCAAATAGATAGATGGATAGATAGATAGATAATGAAAACATTCAAATAGATAGATAGATAGATAATGAAAACATTCAAATAGATAGATAGATAGATAGATAGATTATGAAAAGTTTGAGATAGATAGATAGATAGATAGATAGATAGATGAAAGTGTTCAGATAGATAGATAGATAGATATGTAGGATGATTACCATGACTGACATCCCTGGTGATGGGGGTGTTTACATGATTTCTTTGGCCATTGTCATCACACGCAAAGGGGATAATGTTACTAAGTTGAAATGTGTGCAGATACGCGTAAGTTGTATCACCCAATAAAATACCTGATGCAAATCTAGGGCCCTGTCGACCCCCCGGATTGACTTTCTCAGCTTAGGACGAAGGCTGGTTAACAAATAGCATGATTACTGATGCTGAACATCAGAATTTGTCAGGTGCACATCCCCCCCTCTCTCTCTCTCTCTCTCTCTCTCTCTCTCTCTATATATATATATATATATATATATATATATATATATATATATATGGAAGTAAGATGAGGAAATTAACCCGACAGTACGTGAGAAATTTTTTAAAGAAAACAAACACAGGATGTCATAAACGATGGAAACTCTTTATGTCGATACTTAAGTATTTCGTTTTTTTTGTTTTTTTTAAATAAAACCTTCTTCAGGCATTGAAAATTTGTATGAGTAAAAGATGAAAGATGTTCAGTGTATGTTGAATGTATGATGAAAGGTTATTTACCGTTATTTACGTGGCGTTTATAGACAAAAGCCGAAGACACGATCATTGCACGTGAAAGCGAAAATTAATGATCAGAAACCCTCGAATGTTGAATGTGGATTATCCACGAGTTAATTTTTATTTAAAAAAAAAACCGAAATACTTAAGTATCGACATAAAAAGTTTCCATCGTTCATGACATCCTGTGTTTGTTTTCTTTAAAATTTTCTCCACACACACACACACACACACACAGACATATATATATATATATATATATATATATTGACATATTCATATTTGGTTATTTTTATCCGTATGTTGGAGGTATTGACGCACAATACGCATCATATAAATGGTTGGACCCTTCTCATTCACATACGTGATGACAGATAGAATGGATGACAGGAACCCACCTGAATCATGGAAGAGAATAACTTGTATCATGATGATCTGTGCCGGCCATCAAAATAAGGAGATTATGGTTGCTGCCCAATGCTCCCTGAACACTGTAAAAAAATCAGGCATGAACTGGAGAATTGCAATAGTGACTACGAGGCTATGGCTAGAAGAAAGCAACATAACATACGATCTAATTACGTTCGTACAGCAGAATTCTTCGAAAATCTGCAGAAAAAAGTGTTGGAGGACCTTCAGATGCCTATGTGAAGTTGCTAAACACTGTAGTCAAGCCCTGGATAACAAGGGTAGCTAATGGTAGGTCATATGTATGACAGCAGGATTCAGCCCCCTGCCATACCTCTGGGAAAAGTAAAAAATGTTTGGCCTCCGACATCTCCATGGATTATTGTGTATGTGGCGAGAAAGACACCAATCGCTGTGCCAGTACTACAAAAGCCAAGTTAATCGACAGAATTAAGGTAGTTTTTGAGACCCTTCCCGGGGAAATTGTAACATCAGCTCCAGGTTTTGGAGCAGGATTGAGGTGTGATCAACGCTAGTGGCGGTTATTTTGAGTAAAACTTCTTGACAGCAGTGTAATTTCCGTACCTGTTGAATTTCTTTACTATCCATACAATTTTGTAGTTACCAAGCACTTTTTTCCTTAGGAAACTGTAAAATTTCGCCCGAACACACTCTTTCTCTCTCTCTCTCTCTCTCTCTCTCTCTCTCTATATTATATATATATATATATATATATATATATATAGTAACCTGAAAAAATCAGAGTGTTTTGAAATAAAATAACTGATGCATTATAAAATTAATTCATTGATAAATCAAATCAAAACCTGATTTTTGGCAATTTTTTTTCAATCGGGTGGGAGTGGAGGACTTTATTTTGTAAAATACGGATTTTACGCCATCTTTGGCAATGTATTAAAAATAAATCACGTGTAATATTATTTTGCTTTTTTTAAAAACTGATGCTCATTATGTTACTACTTTTCAACTTAGAGAAGAAGGCGTATATCGCATAAATGCATCCTGGCTTTCTGCCCTAACAAACGCTAGGCAGTGCCTGTTGAAAATCCGACCCGTGCTACTTATGATCTCCCTAGCTGGTTGAAGTGGTTTTTCCTGAAAAGTTAATGCGTTATATATATATTTTTAAAAAAAACTGTCACGAATTTTTGAATAAATACGGCCGAATTTCTAGAATAAAAAACAATCAATACATTATTAAACGAAAACAAATAGAAAATATTTACATTTATTCGTTGAGAAAAGACGTGGTGGTGGTGGTGGGGTAAAATATCACTTTCATATCGCATTAACTTTTCAGGAAAAACGCCTTCAAACAGCTAGGGAGTTCATAAGTAGCACGGGCCTGAGTATCCATGTTGTGTGCTTAAACTAGACTCACGATATATATATATATATATATATATATATATATATATATATAAAGTGCGTTTGACTGTGTGTGTGTGTGTCTGTGTATCTGTGTATATCTGTATCTGTGTATGTGTGTATTTGTGTCTGTATGTACATATGTGTGCGCGCATGTTTGTGCATAACTGAGAGTATGCGTGTCTGTGAAAAAATCTGTGAAAATTCACGCAAATATATATGGGCGTGTATATCCCGGTTGGGTTCATGCGTGTGTGTGTGTGTGTGTGTGTGTGTGTGTGTGTGTGTGTGTGTTCCTGAGGTGTGGGCATCTTTGTTCAAATGACAGTCTGCACCTGTTGTGTTATGCATCTATTTTCTATGCGGGGATGTTAAAAGTATCCATGGTAATACACTTAGATGTAATCCCGCGCATGCGTCTACGGATATGGGCGTGGGATGCTTAATTGGACTTCCTCTTCATCATTATTGTCAGATATCCCAGCATGCTCCTCTTCGCACTTCCTCTCTCATTCTTCTCTCTCTCTCTCTCTCTCTCTCTCTCTCTCTTTCTCTCTCTCACACACACACACTATCTCTTTCTCTCTCGCCCTCTCTCTCTCTCTCTCTTACACACACACAACATACAAGCAAACACACTCGCTCATAATTATAATGGGCTCTCTCTCTCTCTCTCTCTCTCTCTCTCTCTCTCTCTCTCTCTCTCTCTCTCTCTCTCTCTCTCTCAGGCAAATACGCTCGGGCGCACACATACACACACATTTGCATACGCGTGTGCACACGCAAACCAGCATAGAGACGTGCAAACATACACGTTGTTTCTCTCTCTCTCTCTCTCTCTCTCTCTCTCTCTCTCTCTCTCTCTCTCTCTCTCTCTCTCTCTCTCAGCTGGGACCCTTAGTGGGTAAATCATCATAGAACAAAAGGCACTTTGATGATAAAAAGACAAACCGGATGGTGCACTGGTTTCTGGTAATTATTTAAGGAAAGCCTCCTACTCCCCCCCTCCAAAAAAAAAAGACTGAAAGAAAGAAAGAAAGACTGAAAGAAAGAAAGAAAGAAAGAAAGAAAGAAAGAAAGAAAGAAAGAAAAGACGAGTACAATTACACTCAAAATTAGAAACACGGTTTCGTGAATTCCGCACGCCACTTAACTTTGAAGGCTCACATCATAAATATAAATTATGAGTTTAGTTTGGTTGGCTGGCCGGTTGGTTGGTTTTTGGTTGACAAAGGAGTAAAGGTATCCTAATTTTTATTGAGAGAAGGTAGATTTTTGTAGTACTTTCGATGTGATAGTAGATTTATATATTGTCATGACATACAGAAGGAGGACATTGTCGATTGGTAAGTTGGGTCTTCACATCGGAATCTTGATCTGAGCCTCGTTAGGGTCTCAATGTAAGCCATAGTTTTATAATAATAAAAAACTTCACATGAAATAAAGAAAACGGCGTTACTTTTTTACTCTCCCTCGTACAACTCAACTGAATAGTGACTGTCTATCGATATCTCAAATCAGAGCTTAAAGTGTGTCCTCTTCCACTATGGTAATTTAAATGGTGCAGTCCCAATTAGGCATTCAGTTTGTCTTCATGAAAAATATAAACACATAGAGAGTCATTGAGTTATTCTAGTATGACAAACACAGTTGGACCATCAGTATTGACCTTAAAATGGTATGCTTCCTTTTTTGTCAGAACATAAAGTGAAATTGTCCACAGATTGAACACCCTTGACAAAAACTATACGTGTAAAATTTTACCTTAACTACTTGCATACAATTTGACTTACAGTAACAATGTTGTATACCCTTTTCATTACTTGCTTACTTCTATTTTTCTTCTGGCGTCTTTTCTATCTTACGTCTTCTTCTAGCGTCTGGACTTCGTCTTGGGTCGGTCGCACTTAACTCATTTCTTCTTCTAGATCTGTCTTGTTACCAAGACCTTCACCAACCACAACACCATGTTATTTTCTTAAACTTTTATTTACTTAACTAAACATTTCATGTAACTAACACCTGACTAACATAGCGAGCGTATGCAGTGAGTTCCAGTTAAGGCAGGACATCTTCTCTGCCTGACGTCTAAACTGAAACTGAGGACCCAACCAGGTCCCACGTGACTTCACGTATTTCGCGGGCATTCTGTGCTATTTCATGGAAAGTCCCGCCCGTGATATGAAAAGGGCCATCCCTTTAGAAATACAGGGGATTGACAATAATCTTATGCAACCGCATAGATTATGTCACAACAATATCATTTGTATGAACAAGATGAAGTTGTACAAATATTATAGTTAAGCAATTAGTTAAATTATTTTTCATAGTGAATTTTTAATTTAAAACAAAAAGAAAGAAGGAGAGTACAATTACACTCAAAAGTAGAAACACTGTTTCGGGAATTCCTCACGCCACTTAACTTTAAAAGCTGGCATCATAAATATAACTTATGCGTTTGATTTGATTGGTTGGCTGGCTGGTTGGTTGGTTGGTTAGTTTTACAGCATGTACTAGGGCAATCCTAAACCAAATGACTGCGCGAATTTCACACTTGGTGGTAGTGTCAACCGGGAGCTCCATCAGAAATGACAACCAAGCCAAAGGTTAGCGTAGCATCGAGGCCAGCGTACGGACAGGCGCAGGTGCATGCACAACAAACACAACAGTACTGCCAATACCGGAACTAACAGTTTCCCTGCATCCCCAGTGTTTTGGAGACCTCATCTTTGGGATTACCCTTGTATAGAGATTCATTTTTCCCACTACTTATTAATAAACATTTGTTAACATGGAAAACCCGGATCCATATTCATCTATCAAGATTTTAAAAATGTGTTCTCTATTTTTATCAAAGTTTCTAGATCCGTTTTCTCTTGAAATAGTAAATCATGCGGTTAAATCGAACTTAACGGATCTAAATTCAACCATCGTATGGAACCCCGCCGAAAGATTAAAACAATTCCAAAAAATCTGTGTACGCCTCAAAGATACGTGGTTCAAAGTTAACTGACCTGAAAAATGTAAACGTTTTTATATAAAATAACTGGTGCATTATATCTTTTATTTATTAATATATCAACACTGAAAATTTCATTAAATTCGGTTAATTCCCGGATTTTTTTCTCTTTCGGCGAGGAGACATATGTTACTAATAAAAATATAATTCCCCAACTTATTTACGTCACATTATTCATTTTTATTTAAACCTCAATTATTAATAAAATTGCTTTACATTATTAATAGTACTAACCATATCTACATTCCAATAACATGCAATTGTATTTATATATTCAAAAATAACGCTTTACAGTGTGAACAGGAAGGCTAATTTGCATATTGATATTAAAAATTTGATTTGAATAAATATGTGCTTAGGATTATTGATTCCTAATTGTTTGGTTTTATCTTAATGGATATGAGCAAACATTTTGAGGATAAATCATAAACGAAACCGATTAACAAGAAGAAATAACTGTAATTTTATTCTTTATTTCCTAATTTAACTAAATAGTTAAATTAGGAAAATTCAGCAATGAAAGACAGGGGTGATGGAAGAGTAAGTTTCAGTTGTTCTGTTTTTCGATTATACCCCCCCTTCTGTTTCAAATCTTTTTATCAGCATTGTTATTTAGTTTCATTAGCCTTTTCTAATTCAATAGAATAGGAAGGTGCATATATCTGTAAGTAAGAAGGTATATCCAGAGATCACAAGGAGAGGTAATAATTCTTTTTATTTAGATTTTCAAACAATAGATGTAATCTTTTTATATGTGTTCATATTTAGTTTTGTTAGTCTTTCTAATCTATATATTGATAAACTGTCATCACCTCAGAGGAATAATTGACCATTCATAAGATATAAATGCATATGTTCAAATGTTATGCCATCTGATAAATTTACATTTTTATAGTGAGGAAAGAAAGGGGGGGGGGAGTACGTGCTACACGTCAGATGGAAGTCAACAGCAAAAATAGTATAGGTAAGTAACTATCAGTTACCAAATAACGTTTCTTCATGTCTTCGCTACCCTAACTTAATATACATGTTCTATCAAATATACTAAGCACTCTTTACTCCAAATATAGCAAACTATATATATATATATATATATATATATATATATATATATATATATATATATATATGTGTGTGTGTGTGTGTGTGTGTGTGTGTGTGTGTGTGTGTGTGTTTTGTTAAACTCTACTGACAATTCTTCTCAGACAATTTTTAGTTTCGTTAACCTTTTCTAATTTAATATAATATTTTATTACTTGCACCAGGAAGGTGCATATATCTGCTGGTAAGAAGGAATATCGAGAGATTACAAGGGAAGATAATAATTATTTTTTAAAAGATTTTCAAACAATAAATGTGATCTTTTTATATGTGTTCTTATTTAATTTTGTTTGTCTTTCTAACCCCCCCTCTCTCTCTCTCTCTCTCTCTCTCTCTCTCTCTCTCTCTCTCTCTATATATATATATATATATATATATATATATATATATATATATATCAAGGATTATCAAAGAAAATCTTTTGGTTGAAATAAATTATCTCTTTTTTAATATTCTTAAAAAAATAAGTTCATATGAAATCATTTACGAAAATATGTATCTGTCGTTCCCGGAACACGAAATGTTTACACTCTTATCTAAACATTTCTAGCATCCTTGTTTCTAAAATGATTACCGGATAAAGAAATTTTTACATATAGGTCAGCTGAGGCAAAAGAAAGTATTTAGTCACAGACTTTTCCCCGCCCTGTCGGGGAGGTTTAGAATACGCTGATTATACCCCCCTGCAGAGAGATAAAAAAAAAAACCACCACCACCACCAAAAAAAGTCGTGTCTTGTGTAGAATACTAAACTGCATCTGATGGTGAGACTCCCGTTTCGGAAATCAAAGGAGAGTGGAGTACCCCTTCATTGTCATTACTCCCAGGTCCACTCTGACTTTGAGTAGTACTACCTGTTAGTGTCTCATCTATGAGTCAAATATATATAAGATTTTTTGGATGTTTGTTTTTTAGAAGCATTGTTGAAAAAGTATATATTATATTTTTTTGCTCGAAGGCAATTACAATGCATGTATCGCATAAAATTCGATACTTATGCACATGAATTGTAATTGACTTCAAGCAAAAAAATATAATATATCAAATATGTTTGAACATTATTTGTTGGTTGGTTGGTTGGTTGGATTTTACGGCATGTCAACCTTTGTGTTATTCTATGCTGAAAACGTTTTTGTTTTATTCATTCTTGTTGGGCATTCAAGTTTTTAAAACTTAATTCTTTTTTAACACATTTTTAAAAACTCATTTTGATTTATTTAACCCATAGATGGGACCCTAACAGGTACTAGTACTCAGAGTTGACCTGCGAGAAATGGCAATAAATGTGTACTCTTATACACCCAATGCTCCAGAATTGGAACTTCACAACTAGATGCAGTTGAACGTCATACCCAGGACACTAAGACCCCCAACCACCGCCTTTTTGCAGGTTTATGATAAAGAGGGTTGAGGTTTACCATAAGGACAATAGGGTTGGGACAATCATATAGGTGCTAGGGTTTTGCAAAACTCGATTCTTTTTAACACACTCATTTTGTATTATTTAATCCGTACATTTGACCCTAACAGATTACTAAAGATCTGTCCTTAAACATAACGGGTCGTCACTCACGGCAAACAGATGACCCCATTGGGAGGATTTTACACTTCTGCAGAGGTGCAGTCGACATATTCTACAATCCCATCCGACAGGGCGCAAATTGCTATATTTGTTTATTAAGGATTATTATTAGTTAGTTGAAACCATATAGCTGTGTGTAAACAAATGATTATTATTAAATAGAAATAATTACTTGAAACCAGATAATTATTAGTATTAGATAGGAATACTTGAAACCATACAACTGTGTGTAAATTATTTGTATTAGATAGGAATACTTGATATCATAAAACCGTATGCAAAAATCTCTTACATCTATAAGAATTAGCAATATGTTAACTCGTAGCTAATACCCGCAATCTTATAATGCTTAGGTTATCGAATATTCGGTAGGGAAAAGGACAAATCAATTAATACAATATAACATTTAATTATGCTACTTACAAAGAGAGAACCAAGTTCGCGACCCAAAGCACAAAAAATCGCGAAGTGTTCGAGGAAAGGTTTAAACAAGAAAGGGGTGGAAACTACTTACTATTGTTCATGAGATCTGGGAACAAAGAAAGGTACTTTTATATTAAACTGTATCTGATGGTGCGGTTCCAGTTCCGTAGCTCTCTGGAGTAACACCTTCGTTGCCATTATTTCCAGATTCACTCTGACCCGAGTGTCGGGATTCTTTGAATCCCATTTATGTATTAAATATATCTGCTCAAAAATTATTTGTATTCGATAGGAATACTTGAAATAACTATGTGCAAATTATTATATTAAGAATCAGGGATGTGTAGTCGGAGTTGTGGAATTGGAATGGGAGTCGGAAGCAATTAAGGGGTCACTAGACTCCAGTTGAATTTATACTTTATATGGCCCTAATTTAGTCTGTAAAGTTATGCAGTGCACACAACTTATAAATAATAAAAAAGTAAAGTCGACGGGGCGGCCTAAAGTCGGTATCAGCCAGTCAGCGAGGGAGTCTATCCCCTTTTCAATAGCGCTAGACCAACGAGATTGTTTTAGCATCTGAGGTGGAACGCCATACCTACCATCAGCTCCTTACTTTACCGCACAGACCTCTGTGCTACTCATACGCTGAGTTGGCGGGGACCGGTATCGAACTAGGAACCTTGTGGTTTCTAGCCGAACGCTCTACCGACTGAGCTAACCCGGCCCCTATAGGGGCTTATAAATAGATTATAAAAAAGTATGGTTCTATATTTATTATGAATTGTAATCAGTTAATTACATAAAGAGGAATCGGAGTTGCCAAAATAGAGGAGTTAAAGTCAGAGTGTGCCAAAAATTGAGGAGTCAGAGTCGTCAAAAATAGAGGAATCGTAATCGTAGGTTTTGTGTTTCGACCCCACAGCCTTGTTAAGAATAACTACTTGAAGTAATAATCGTTTGCTAAAGATTATTATTATTATTCGTTACTTAAAATCAAATAATTACTTGCAAATAAAGACTGACTTTGGCATTAAATAACCCTACAACGGTTAAGATGCTGTAAAACCAACCATCCAACTTTTCTGCTAATAAAACTTGGCCGTTCATGATGACACTTTCACTTCATTTCAAGAAAGATAATCGTCATATGCGATGATTTAATATTGATGCAGGGGAGAGAACTCTGTTTTACTACAACCTACTATGTACGATAATTACCACCAATTTTCCCTGTAAAATTTACCCCACCCCTATATATTTAACACTATAAAACTTGCAAAGCAGTTAATATTATCTTAAGATTTTTTGTCCATTCGAAAGAAAGAATATTAAACAGACTCCTGATGATTTTTTTCAAAAAATTCAGTTTACGAAAATAAGAAAAATTATAAACGAAAAACAATCTTTACATTTTGGCACCCTTAAATCAATTGAAATTTAACGTAGCCAAAAACAAGTTATGACCATAGGCTTTTTAAAAAATTCTATGAAAAATTAGGGACTGGCAAAGGGAGCCTAAAATGCGTTTTTGACAAAATGACTTTAGCCCCCCTACAGAAAATAATTTACCAAAAATCAGGATATTATCGGATTTTAATGAAATTTTCAGTGTTTATGTATCAATAAATGATCTTTATAATGCATTATTTATGTTATTTCAAAACTTTCTCATTTTGTTCAGGTCACTTAATTTTAACCCCCCTTATGTTGGGGGCGTAAACTGTTTTGCAAGTTGATCATTTTTTATACTAATTACAGTATAAATAATAAGATAAAAGACCGAAGTTATGTATAGAAATAAAACATTTTTTACGGTGGCTTTTCTATGAGAAAATAAGTACCGAAAATCGAAAAATAAAATGTAAAAAAATAATAAATAATTAATTTTTTGGAGATTTCTTTTTTACTAATTTCGATAATTATTCAATTGGCTATTATTTTATAAAAGAAAAAATTATACATGAATGTTTTTTCTGCTTAAAAGGGGGAGGGGGTATATTTTTAATCGAGTTTTTCTTCAAAACTTATTACTTTTGGCGCCTAAAATAAGTTTTGCATTAAGTAGATATTTATTTTTAGAATCTAAAAATATAACATTTTTAACTGAACGTCAGGTTTTTCATATTTTAAATGTCAGAGTTACTTGACTGAAGAGATATACCACATCGATGATAAATGCCAATCAATTTATGCTATAAGAGGTCCTGGGGTATAAAGTTTACTTAGCATCTAAAATGTTAAATTTATTAGTTAAGAAATTAACAATTTAACTTGATTGAGTCCGTGGCGAAGTGGCACAAATATCATACGTTTTTACCTACTCTCCATTTGCCTCTTGCGTTCTGAATTTGATTTCTATGAACACCATCTGGCAATGATTTATTTTGCTTAACACCAGAACTGTTTCATCTATTACTACAGAAAATACCTAGCCAACCTAATTGCTTTCGTGGCGCAGTGGTACAGCATGAAGAAAATTAAGTTTTATTTGCAGTTATGATCTCTGGTTACAAGATCGAATAGTAAAAACTCTATTTGTATCTGATTAATTAATCTGAGCAACAGAAATTCTAAATATATATATTTACCAACCCCTACGCATGAGCAGGGTGTGAGACAAGGTCAATTTCTTAAGCGGAGTTCAACAGGTTTGAATTTAGAGTTTTCCTTCTCCTAGACCGGTTGTCTGACCAAGTTTAAGAACCCAGTCTGCCCTACTATTTATCCATAGCTGGAGGGAGAGTAGGATTCATACGTTTCCCAAGGGTATTAGCGCTAAGTGAAATGCAATTACCACATCCAGGATTTTAACTCAGGCGACGAGTCCATTTCCTAGGACTTTAACCATTACACCAAGCGCTTCCATTCTAAATATATAACCATTGAAAATGAATAAACCGACAGAGGTTTGTCTTGTGTGTCATAGGTACGAACTTGCTATTAGAGAAAGAGTATGTTCTCTACATCTGACTTTGACCGATAAGAGCTGATACACATGCGCTACCAACATCGAATTACTCATTTAGTTAAACTCCTAATGTAATAACGTCATGCATTCATGGCTATAAGCAAATTAAAACCATCCACGACAGTATTCGATCTCAAACAGGAAAAATAGCTTTACCTCTCTTTGTCCGTTAAGAGCATCGAGTCAGTCACTTGTCGTGGACTCTCACAAAGCTTGATTCAGTTATGTTGGCGAATGTGAAGTGTGGTTGGATAGAGTTATTAGAAGAGATTGCCAGCTTCCTTGATCGAGGTCTTTTATTCTATATTGCCAAAAACAAAGATAGTTAGGTAGAAATGAATAAAAACAAGGAACGAATGTCTTACTATTACCATCATGTCCAAATTAATCTGGTAGTAAGTAAAACAGGCTATAGTTGATGTCATTCGAACTCGCTATCTGAGAAAAAGAGTTTTACCTACATCTAACTTTGCCCGATAAGAGCTCATATACTTGCGCTACCAACATCGAGTGACGCACTTGGTTAAATTCTAATGTAATAAACTCATGTATTCGTGGCTATAAGCAAATTATAACCGTCTACAACAGTATTTTATCTCAAAACAGGAAAAACGATTAATGTCACTTTGTAGTCTCACCGAATAGTTTACCGTTGATCATATATGTACACCAATGACATAACCATGGAAATTGTGTATATTTTCTGTAGTATTAAAGATAACATTTCTGACGGAATGAAATGAGACACTTTGTACGATATATTGAATGTATTCGAACCTGGAACTAGAAAACTAAATCCGTTAGGGTAATAGGACTGAAGAGACATACCACTGCGCCAAACGCACATATAATACATGCTAATCAATTTATACCATAAGATCTTCTGGGGTTTAAAGTATACTAAGCACCAGAAACATTAATATATGCTTCCCTAGCAACCATAAATGGCATCCTTAGCAATTGATACCTGTAATAGCTAATAGCAACAGAATCAATCTCAAATAGAATCCTTCGCTTCCATTGCGACCGTCAATTATATCCTGAATAACAATAGCGTCCCAGGCAACCAAAAATAGCATCATTAGCAACCGACAGCTGTATAGCTAATAGCAACAAAATCAATCTCAAATAGAGTCCTTAGCTTCCATAGCATCTGTAACTTCAATCCTGAGTAACAATTGCGTCCCTAGCAACATAAATGGTGTCCTTAGCAACGGACACCTGTAATAGCTAATAGCAACAGAATCAATCTCAAATAGTCATTAGCTTCCATAGCGTCCCTAAATCCAATCCTGAGTAACAATAGCGCCCCTATGGAAATATAAGTCTTTACCTCCGCCATTTCAGAGCCTCAAAATCACCTTAGTTTCGTACGAATTTTAGGTGTCCTTTTTATTGACTTTTCTGATAGATTTCGATACGTAGATTAAAAGGATATCAAAGTAATTGCTCTATTTTGGGAATTGATGGAGATATGAGAGTCCAATTGACCTCTAATTATTCATTAAAAAGCACCTATTTTCGTTTAAATGTTAGGTGCATTTTAGTGTCTTTTCAGATATATTTCGATGCATAGGTTTCATTGATACCAAAGAAAGCGCTCAATTCACTGTATTGGCAGAGGTTTGAACCTTGAAAACCCACCTGACAGTACCTCAACATCATCTATTTTTGTGTGAATTTAATGTCGATTTTTTATTACTTCTGATAGATTTTGATGTCTAGATTTCATTGATACCAAAGAAACCGCTGAATCTGATGAATTGTTGGAGATATGAGCGTAACATTTTCCCTAATTATGCTTCAAAATGCACCTATGTTCGTGCAAATTCTTGGTATCAATTTTTTTGGCTTTTCTGATATATTTCGCTGCCTAGATTGCAATTATACCAATTGGTTGAGATATGAGTATTAAAATGTCTTCTAATTCCTTAAAAGCACATATTTTCGTGCTAATTTGCGGTGTCGATTATTTTGTTGTTTTTGATAGATTTCAAAACCGTTCTAGTCAAACAATTGGTTGTGATATGAGTCATTAAATTCCGTTTACAGTGTATTTAAATGCATTCATTTTCGAGCAAATTTAGCTGTCGCATCTCATTTCATAGATTTTTGATGCGTAGATTACAATATTAATTTGACGAATTGGTTGAAATATATGCCCTTAAAACCCTTGACCGTGCCTTAATAAAAAAACACCCAGTTTTGTGCAAATTTTAGTTTTCGATTTTATTGTCTCTCATAGATTTCGATGAGTAGAGTAGGTTACAATTTAAACTCATTCATCACAAGATGAAATAAAAATGTTAAACCTGGCAATATTTCAGAAAATTTATTCTATTTAAAACTGGTATAATCTAGTACAACAATATTTACTTTACTGCAGATTATAAATTACTATGGAACACTGATGAATTACTGGATAATCATTATTTTCTGGGAATTTTCTTGTTTAGACATTATCATCATGTCGCGCTTTCAGCGCGGATATCCATGACAATCTCTCTCCATCCGTCCCTATCGCTCATCATTCTCGAGAGATCCTCTATGCAGCATCCTGCATCCGCACAGAGCTGATCAACGTACGTTTTTGCTGGTCGGCCCACACTGGCTTGTCCATGTGCTGGCTTCCACATGAGGACGTCGCTTATGAGTTCGTCCTTGCTTCTCCAGCAGTGCCCCGCGTATCTTGTCCGTCTTACTCGGATGGTTTGGGTGATATGTGGTAGGTGGCCGTACAGCTGTTTTCTCGTAGGGTGCTGTTTCCACGTCTTGTTCATGATCACCCGCAGCATTCTTGTGCAGTTCCCATCTAGTTTATTCTCTAGTCGCTTAGTTAGGGTCCAGGTGGTACAGCCATACTGACACGACAACGGCCTGGAAGAACTGTCTCTTTAACTTGTCTGCGAGATTAGACCTCCATATGATCGATAATTTATTTATAGCGGCCCATGCTTTTCCTATGCGTGCATTAACGTCGTTTTCTGTGGAAGAGATGTTACCCAGACTCAAGTTTCCCCTGAATTAATAATTTATACCTTCAAACTACAATTTACATGTTTTTTTTTTCTTCTTAAATTTTAATACTTTCTGTGTTATTGAGAAAAGACATACATTTACTGCTAAAAAAATAAATATTCCTCAAACTTTTTGTGGATGCCTTTTCAGAGCCATGAAAATGTTTTTGACAGTAATATTTTCATTTAGCTCTTTGAATATTTTCATTTTGCTATTTGAATTTAAAAAGAACACTTATATTTAAACTTCAAGTACGTCTTTCCCTTCACAGAAACATGAGTAAACATCTTGTTTTGTTTAATGCTTGAATTGAACATTTCAGTAATCAAAAGAGAGGGCCAACAACAATTAATTTTCTATTACTTTATTTCAGGGTTACATACACCACAGAATTTATTGCTTTCAACCATTACCCAACGAGAGGGTGAGTTAAGTTTATATGATGACGTCATATATGTTGTTGATGACTTTTTAGCATTGGGATCCAAGCACGGCAACGCCAATGGAAGAAGTGAAAATAATAAACGCGAAATAAATAAGCCTTATTTGGTCAGTCTATGATCTATCTTCTTATAGTGAAGTAAGGTATATGTACTTGAGAATGATTGTAATATAAAAAAACAATACAAGGATTGTTATCAAAAGTTATTACTGAAACTCTCTACATGGACATTAAATACAGAAAAGTTTTACGATTGGGGATAAATCAATCTGATTACATCCCGTGCCTGGTTTTCTGTTTAAATACACTACACCGTTAGTAGACATTGGAAAATACAAATTACGTTCAATAAATGCTCATTAAGCAGAACAACGTCTTCGAGTTTTCATTACACAATTAAAGGAAATGTACAATATTCTATTCTTAAATTCAGATTGCATGTTTCTTGTTACATAATTTTTTAATAAGTTTCAAATAGATAATACAGCGTAAAAAAATTATTTTAAAGTTTCATTCATACAATAAAATATTTTCAAATATCTAAAACTAGGTATGTCCAAACTTAAGTGTTAAAGGGAGATAAATGATATTTTCAAACTTTAAAATAGTGAGAATGGAAAAAATAAATGTGTCAATTTCACAATCCGTGTATTTGACGCAGTAGTATGTCTCTTCAGTCAAGTAACTTTGAGAGAATTAGTTTCTAAGTTCTGGGTTCGAATACATTGAAGCTATCGTAATCAGTTTCTCATTTTACATTTCATTCCGTTAGACATATTATCTTTATTACTGCAGGAAATGTACACAATTTCAATGGTTAAATCGTTGGTGCAGAGATAATACCAACAGTTGACTATTCGGCCAGATTACAAAGCGAGATTAAGCATTTTTCCTGTTTTGAGATCGAAAACTGTGTTGATCGATTTTAATTTGATTATAGACATAAATGCATAAGATTATTACATTAGTTAGACTCGATGTTGGTAGGCAGGTGTATGAGGCTTATTGGACAACGTCAGATGTTGTGAATATTCTGTTTCTCGGGTAGCGAGTTCGAATGACATCAACTATAGACTGTTTTACTCACCACCAGATGGCTTTGTGCTTGATGGTTATAGTATGACATTCTGTGACGAGACTGAAAGGCAGCCCTATGAACAAGCGGATTCCCAGCCCCCACAAACAAAGCGCGTCAGGATATCTTTGGCCTGTGGCGAGTGGATACGGATACTCGAACTCGCTACCTCCTCGTAACTGAGGTACCAAATAAAGTATATCCGAATTTGCATAAGCGCATCCGAAAGAGCAGAAATAAAGACGGACTGTCGCTGACAGGCCGAGTGAGGAAGAAAGTGTTTGGACGGCAAGTGAAATCTGACGACTGTTATTTGAAGTGAGAGTTGGGAAAGGAATTGCATTTCGTTTGCTGGAGAGACTTTCAAAGGATTGATATTACCTTGAATTTTTGACCCTTTCAAAAGACATTCGTGTCTTGTTTTTATTCATTTCTACTGTAACCATCTTTGTTTTAGGCAACATAAAATAAATGTCCTCCATCAAAGAAGCTGGCAATCTTTTCTAGTAACTCTATCCAACCACACTTCACCAACATAATTGAATCAAGCTTTGTGAGAGAACCCGACGATTCGATCGCAGAACATCGTTAATTTTATGGTAGCACTGTCTAAGCACTGTCTAAACCCAACTCAACGACTACTTGTACCTCTGACCAACCAGACAAGCCGCCTCGCTTTATATATTTTCAATGGTTATATATTTAGGTTACAGTCCCAGAGGTGAAAAGTGCCTTAGTTTTTAAAATACGTCGGATGTAAATGATGACTCAATAATACTTATGTAATTATAAAGATAAAATCACTAAAAGTGTCCACTTATTTTCCGCTCATAGGTTTCTTGGTTTAATAATTAATTAATTAAGTTTTAAATGAGTGAAATACGTATAAAAACTAAGTAGCTCCGAAATTAGAATTAGCCAATGAGATTACTGATTTTATATGCCATGTTCTCATCAGCCAATGAGAACCGTGTTTACGAAATAAATAAATAAATAAATAAATGCTGTGCAGCCGTCAAAACAAACAATTCCTTTTACTAAACTAAACAAATGTGTTTTTTCTTCGCTAAAAAATTCAAAATATTATAATTTTCAATTAAAACAGGAACTGTTTTTTTAGAATATGTCGAAAAGCTAAAAAAATTTAAACCAAATTCAGAAAAATAGAAATAATAGTATTTCGCATACATGTGACAACAAGTCCCACTTCTCAAAAAACGTAAATGTTAATTGTTTTAAATTATCTATCTCAGCGCCACCCCCTCTCTTGACCCAGGTTGAAAAAAAGAGGCTGATAGATGTGTCACGTGACCGATGTCCAGCTTCCAGCGCCAGCCGAGCCTTTTCTTTAGTTTATGTTTGTAGCAAAATACGAAGCAAGAGATATTAAAAAACAGACAAAAAAGGGCATGCAAAATATCATACAGGTTTTTGGAATAAATAAAATTTCCGATTTCATCATTATCATTATAATTATATATTTATTTATTTATCTATTTTCATTTATTTATTTTGATAACTGAATTGCTTATTTTACTATCTGTAGAGTGAACATATATAAATTGAGGATAGAAAGGGAAAATACTATCTTAAAAAAAGTGAATTTTTAAATTTTATTTATACTTTCTAAATTCTGTTTCAATACTAATCGGTCATAACTCACTAACCGTACCTAAGTTTTTTTTTTCTTAAATTGGAAAATAATATCGATTATTGGAAAGGTTACATCAGTTATTTTTAATAACAAAGTAACAAAATGTTTAAATGTCCAATATTTAATGAAATTACGTAGAATATAGAATGTATTACTCTTGAATGTCAGTAATCAATTTATTATTATTATTATTATTATAACCATTATCGACACTTATGTTATAATATGTGAAAATAGTGTTAAGAAGAATTCATTTAAAACTAATTAAAAAGGAAGAAAAAAGTTAATTTACGAATTAGTTGATTTTGAAATTTAAACAAATTAAAAAAGAAAAGAAAGAGTTGCCTCCCTTGAACTATTTGCCACTAAACTAAATGGCGGCAAAAATGAAGAAATGCAGACGATAACTTTTAGAGAGATTAAGAATTATCTCTCAAAAACTGAAGACACATTTTCCTTTACAGAAAAGGAAATAATATATTTTTTAAAGTAACGACAACAAAGAACTCTTTCTAACTTGTTTGTTGTTTTTTTACGTTTTTTTTTCTTTCTGTGTAGTGTAAAATGATTATCTTAATAGAAATAATTATTTAAACTTATTTCAATTTTCTCGAGTTAGAATTTCTTGAAATTAAACTTTTTTTTAACTTCATCTTCCAATGCTTATTTATTGTTTTTTCTGGATATTCTTTTTTCTCTGCCCTCCACAAAAAAAAAAAAAAAATTATGATCGATCCCCTGAATAAACAACTTATTGCTGTGACAACAAAAAGGGTTGATTTTTTAAAATTAAAAACACTTCGTGGCAGACTTCAAAAATGAATATAAGGCAAACTCGCTTCCATATTATAGCTAAGTTAAATTGTTTGCATTTTTTTTTCAACAAAAGGATAATCTTACTTACTTGGTATGGTTGAACACTAGTGTTGAAATTGCAAGTCTTAATCTGTACCCGAGGCCCATTTCAATTGAGATCTACTTTACTTTGTCTGGGTGTAACTCTTTAGCATGTAAGAGTTGCGCCCCTTTAATCATAGTAGTCACAGTGACTGATCCCATAGCCTATTAGTTATGGAGTTGATTTGTTTTTAGACTTATTAGTTGATTTTCTTATTTTGACTGTTAGTACTTTAAGAAATTGAACACATTTTTTTAGAAATAAAAAGAATTTTCATTAAAATGTCTAAAAATTAATAGCTATTTTCAATCATTTTTGGAGGCTTTGTTTATTTTCATTTTTATAATTCATGTGTTTGACTTGTAAGGAGTATATTGTTAAAATTTAATCTAAGATTTATCAAGTCTATACCATCAAATAAGTCTTAAAATAAACACTCTAGAAAAATTTTGAAAGCTTTTACCATAAGTTGAAAAAATAGCCAAATATATATATATACATATATATTATACCTCTTTCATATGTTTCTTGTGCATAGAAGAATATGTGCACATTTTATAATATAATAATGAGATTTATTGTGTACAGTACTCAGGTGCACCACAACACATCAAAGTCTCATGTTTAGTACATAGAATAATGTATTAGTGTCAGGAACATGAATAGCGTACAGTAATATTATACATGTATGTGTGCGTGTGCGTGCGTATGTGTGTGGAGGGGGTATCAGGTATAGTGTTGGCGGATTACAGGAAGCATGGAGGCTTTGAAAGATGCAGTGTTTCGACAGCCTACAACGGGTAAGACAGTTTATTCCATGCCTCAGCAAATCTGTGTAATTGTTTGCAAGCTATATTAGCAAACCATTGTTAGTACGTTTGATTCTCATTGGGTGCCACATACTTCTGGCATTATGTTGAATCTAAGCTACGCTTAGTAAATAATTATATGATTAAGTCCCGACTGTATTCTTTAAACTGCTCTCATGTCAGACACACCCAACCCTTGTTGATAAGGGTCATAGAAAAAATGTTTGTATTGAGGTGTACAAATGCTCTTTTAAGTCATTTTGTTCCATAGAAAATAATGATACTACAAGTAACAATTTTAGTAAAAAAACATAAGAACAAAAAAAAAAAAAAAAAAAGAAGAAAATCTTCAAACATCAAATATCTGTAATATATTTTTCTGTAATTATTATTTGCTTTTTAAATCTATTGTTTGTATATAAGCTATTTGCTTGTTTGTATTCAATTGTTTTTAATTTGTTTGTTTATTTAATTATTGTTTGTTTGTTTGTTCCCTAATTCTTGAATCAATTGTTGTATTTATGTTAAAAATAACAAAGACAAAATACAAGGCATCATTGAGACAAGTCAGTTGTAGTTTGATGGAGATATGGACAGTTTCATAGAAATTCTGTTTGTGGAACCTCATGGAAAATGTGAGAGACCCCGACGGTTCGATTGCAAAACGTTCTACTGCTATGGTAGGGCTGTCTAAGCCTGATACAACGATTACTTGTACTTCTTAATCACCAGACAATCCGCTCTCGTTCTAAACATTTTTAATGGTTATATATTTAGAATTTATGATTCTCAGATAAATCAATCAGATAGAAATGGAGTTTTTACCATTCGATCTGGGAACCTGAGATGATAACTGCAAATAAATCTTAATTTCCAGCATTCCGTATTTTAGCGTCACGAACGTTGTCAGGCGAGCTGTGTATTTTCTGGAGTAATGAATATAAACATTTCCGTCTTAGATAGAGTTAATACAACTCGAACGCTGAACGTAATATGCAGATGCAGAGTAGGAATAATCTTATGATATAAGAGCCACTGCGTCAGAGACTCAATCACATTAAAGTGTTAAATTTGTTAATTAATAAGTTTGATATTTCTGATCCTAAGTAATCTTTTAACCCCAGAAACACTTACGGCATAAATTATTGGTCATCTCTAATCAGTGTATATAGCCTAATGGGGGCGCGTGGTGTAATGGTTAGAGTCATAGGAAATGGAGTCGTCAACCCGAGTTCAATTTCTGTGCGAAGCTGTTTGCATTTCACATGGCGCTAATACTCTTGGGAAAGGTATGAATCCAATTCTTCCTCTAGCTATGAATAAGTAGCAGGGCAGATTGGTCTCTTTTACCTTAGCAAGGTAACCAGTCTAGGAGAAAGAAAACTCTGAATTCTAAACCTTTTAAACCCCGCTTAAGAAATTGACCTTGTGTCACATCCTGCTCGTGCAGAGGGGTTGGTAAATATATATTTGGCGCAGTGGTATTTCATTTCAGTTAAATAACTCTGATAGCATTGACTTTTGAGTTCCAGTTTCGAATCCGTTAAATCTATTGTAAACTGTCTCATTTTAGATTTGATTCCGTCATAAAAAATACCTTTGTTCACGATCAAGGTAGCTGGCAATCCCTGCTAATAATTCTTTCCCACCACCGACCATACTTCCCATTAGCTAACATAATTGTATCAAGCTTTGTGAGAGACCACGATGATTCGATCGTAGAACGTTCTAATGCAATGGGAGCTACTTCTAAGGCTCACTCAACGACTTGTACCTCTGAACCACCAGACAAGCCGCGCTTGCGTTATACATTTCAATTGTTATATATTTAGAATTTCTGATGCTCAGATAAATTAATCAGATAGAATGCACTAGCTCAGTTCAAAAATCGACCTTCCCTACGTGTTTATTAGTGCTTATTCAGACAGGAAACGGAAAGTTATTATTTGAGAGAGAGAGAGAGAGAGAGAGAGAGAGAGAGAGAGAAGAGAGAGAGAGAGAGAGAGAAATATTAGAGAGAGGATGAAGAGAGAGAGAGAGAGAGAGTGGTGGAGAGAGAGAGAGAAAGAGATGTGAAAGGTAGAGAGTGATAGAGAGAAGAGTGAATTAGTAAAAGCAAAATAAATACGGAGCATTCGTCTTAACCGGAATTTAGTTTAGATTTCTTTTTCAAAAAACAATTCACGCTACTGACTTTTAAAAAAAGTATATAGTCCAAG
The DNA here is from genome assembly GCA_023376005.1 of Doryteuthis pealeii. Lineage (NCBI taxonomy): Eukaryota > Metazoa > Mollusca > Cephalopoda > Myopsida > Loliginidae > Doryteuthis > Doryteuthis pealeii. The sequence continues at coordinate 65,924,307 of CM042144.1, read as the reverse complement.
GGAAATAACTCTTACAATAGCGCGTAGATTTACTTCCCTTAAAAATCTGCAAATCGGAATAATAAGAATACTTTTTGGTATTAGTTCCACGTATTCATAGCCAATACAGCTGGTATCTCCAAAATCGGATCACGTGATCAGTTTAGGCCATATTGAATAAACGAAAGTAAATATTTTTTAACTTGTTTTTTTTTTTAAATCCCGCAGACAGAGTTGTTACAAAGAAAAACAGTTAATTCAAATATCAAATTATCCGATTGGGAAACATTACACCGTTATCTTGAAAAATAAATAAAACAGTTCATTTAACTTGCAAAAGGGTGATTTTTATGTAGGAATGGGGACTGCAAATTTACATATTATCTATCTTTGACAATTATACATTATTAGTATGGGTGGCTGTATTCGACATAATTGTTTTCTTGTGCATATTCAATAACCGATAATTGGTTTTCAACGATTTTTTAAATATATATTTTTTTGTGGTAGTTTCAGAATAACCCCGGAATATTTTTTTTAGTTGAACCTATAGTGTAACTGAAGAAAAGAAAAGACAATAAGTATTACAAATATTGTCAGTTTTGCTCTTCCGTATATTATAAGAATTAAACATTACTATTCAACAATAAAAAAAAATTCTCTTAAAAATATCAATATATCGTGGATCGAACAAATTTTTAGTTCACCTGAATTCTAAAATTCAGTGTTATATTATATTTGACTATAAGTGAAAAATTTGATTTTAAATATTAAAAAACCCAAATTATTTAAGCACACAAAAGATTTAAAATCTCTTATAGATTAATTTCTTAAACATTTTTTCTTGACAATTTAATAGAATATAGTACATATCAATTAAAAAAGAAAAAAAAAGTTTTCAAATAATAATATCATGACGTTTTTTAGTACTTTTTATTTCAGAATTCATGATTTTCTTCTACAAAATATACTGTCTTGAATATTATACAAATCTTTTGATATAGTTATTCAGACTCTTATCTTTATCGAAAAAGACTAAAGATATTTTTTCCGGTTCATCTTTTTCATATCTCATAAAATAAAAGTAGACCTCGTAAAAAATATTTCCCCTTATATATTTGAAAAAAAAAAAAAAAAAAAAAACTATTTCAGACATATCTACATGCAAAGGTAAATAGCTATGGAAATTTTCGTGAAAATCAGACCATTAATTGATTTTTCATAGAATTTTTAAAAATCCTCTTGTCGTAACTTGTTTTTGGCTACGTTAAATTTCAGTTGATTTAATGGTGAAAAAATGAAAACATTTTTTTCAATCATAATTTCCTTATTTCTGTGAGCTGAAATTTTTTTTAAATCATCAGGAGTTTTTAAATGTTTCTTCTTTCGAATGGAAAAATATTTTTCAAGCTAATATTAACTTTTATGCAAGTTTCATTGTGTTAAATATAGGGGGTAAATTTCACAGGGAAAATTGGTGGTACCTACAATACAGTATCTTTAAATTTATGTATGTATACATATATATGTAATGTATGTCTTCATGTGCGTATTTATTAGAGGTTTAATAAATTTGCGTTTGTTTGTGTCCGTATTGGCAAGATTGGCACAAAATATAGCCGAAATAAACAACACATTGAGGATTTTTTTTTTTCTTGTCAAAATACAAATCACACTATAAATTTTTAAAAAAATTGATTTTCAAGGGAAATAACTCTTATAATATTGTCTAAATTTACCTCCCTTAGTCTAAATTTTTTTTTTTAAATAAGTTCATACTTTTATTGTTCGTATCACGCATTTATATGCAATACAAAATATATATTAGGGTTACCCAAAAATTCGACTGCTTTCCATTTTAACAACGAATCAAAATTAATTAAATTGATTATTTAAGATCAAATTTTTGTCTCAAAGTAGAAAAGTAGTAACATAATGGGCATCAGTAAAAAAAAAAAAAAGCAAAATAATATTACACATTATTTATTTTTAATATATTTAAAACGATTTTTTCGGTCAATTTCGATTGTGTATGGTCGTAAACGCTGTTTAAAGATGGGGTAAAATCCGTGTTTACAAAATAAATTTAACATTCTCGATTGAAAAAAAATGCCAAAAATCACGGAATTATTCGATTTTAATGAAATTTTCAGTATTGATTTATGAATGAATGAATTTTATAATGCATCAGTTATTTTATTTCGAAATCTAATAGATATTTCTGCTATGATGAATTAATATATAAAATTCATTTAAAATACAAGCAGCATGATGTTAAGTTTAAAATATCATATTAGATTCTAAAAAATATTTTTTTAATAACTACTTTACTTTAGTATCAATCACACATATTTTTTTGGTCGAAAACTGTATTGGAAATATGGCGCCCCCTTTTAAATGGAACAAATATTTATGCATTTTTTTTCTTTTATAAAATAATAGGCAATTAAACAATTATCGAAATGAGTAAAATAAATCTCAAAAAATTATTATTTTAGTTTTTATTTTCATTTTATTATCCAATTTTCGGTACTTATTTACTACCAGAGCAGATTCATTAAAAAAACAAATTTTCTTCTATTCACACCTTCGATCTTTTGTCTTTTTATTTATGCAGAAAAAGTATCAATCACATATAACCTCACCGATATATTGTACGCCCAAAATAAGAAAGGGGTCAAATTTAAGTGACCTGAAAAAAATCAGAAAGTCTTGAAATAAAATAACTAATGCATTATAACATTCATTTATTGCTAAATCGATACTGAAAATTTCATTAAAATCGGATAATTCCCTGATTTTTGGTGATTTTTTTCAAACATGGGGGTTAAATTTGTTTTTTTAAAAACACGGATTTTTCGACTATTTGGTTATACCTAATATATATATATATATATATATATATATATATAATATATATATATGTGTGTGTGTGTGTGTGTGTGTGTGTGTGTGTGTGTGTGTGTGTGTGTGTGTGTGAAGTTTATAAAAAATGTACTGGGGTTTCTTGAAGCATGAGAATGGTGCAACTAATAATTACAATGGATTAATACTAAAGAAATACAGTTGACTTACCTATATAGTCTAGACTAATTGTGTCTTAATTTAAGATTCACCCCCCACACACACACACACACATATATATATATAATATATATATGTGTGTGTGTGTGTGTGTGTGTGTGTGTGTGTGTGTGTGTTCGTGTGTATCTGTGTATTTGTAAGAGTTTTAATACACTGTATTTGTGTGTGCATTAGTAATATTGGCACAAAATATGACCGAAAACAGCGATATAAATCCATTTTAAAAGATACTAGAACTAAAAGGAGGGAACTTTTCATTGGCCAAACTCTTTCGAAACTTAAAAAATAATCGAAGATAAACTTCTATTACGTTACTGTCCCGCCCCCATCTCTGGAGAATTAAGATACAGTGGAGTTATAAGATGCGCTTGCTGACAAAAGGTAATGAAAACCTATTAGAAATTACATCGAATAAATCAAATAATCTATTTCTGCATTAATCAAATGAAAAAAAAGAAAAAATGTAAAAAGGATTCCAAGTTTTAGATTAGAATTTTTAAAAATGTTCTTATAAAGCATTGAAACTCATTGTACAAGTTTTATTTTACCGGCTATTTGGTGCTAGGGAAGTTATTTAGTTGTGCATGTATTAACATACCCCCCCCCCGTGTCCATTTACTACGACGATAAACATTAAACAAATAGTAAATCATTAGTACAATAATGAATACAATCCTTAATAGAATCCCAACACGCATGACCTTGTGTCAAACTAAGATAAGCTTTAGAAATATCACTACTAAGAAGAAAATATATTAGTATGTGAATTTATGAAATGAGGTTTGAAATGAAAAAATATAATATTTCGGACTATTGTCCTCATCTTTATTGTGTATAAACCCAACGTTCTGGTCACTGTAACCTCGAGCTCTGTTTTAGGTGTTTTTATTTATTTTTTTAATTACCTTAAAATAAGTCATCTTCAGATGATTACCCATGAATTTAAACGCATTGGGGGCTTAAATATATGGGTAATCATCTGAAAATGACTTATTTTAAGGTAATTAAAATAATAAATAAAAACACCAACAAAACAGAGCTCGAGGTTACAGTGGCCTGAATGTTGTGTTTATACACAATAAAGATGAGGACAACAGTCCGAAATTTCAAAATTTTTCATAGGAAAACAATGTTCTACAATTGTCAAGTTAGAAAATTTTGAAGATGATTTAAAAAAATATTTATTTGATTTTGTAGCTTCAGTTAATTTCATTATTCAACAAGAAGTCCTAAGAAATACCCAAGCCAACCACAAAAACACCCAAGAAAATCAGACCACAAACAGAATTCATCCCAGTATAGCAGATAACAGTATAGAAGATAACAAGAATAAAATAAGTAGGAATAAGAGTATAAGACCATGCAACATAAGAATGTATTTTTTAAAGGACATTTTGATTATTTAGGATTCAAAACAATTTGAATCAGCGAACGTATTTTGAAAAGCAAAGTTCTCTACGAAATTGTAATCGTAAAAGAATCTAAAAACACTGCTGTCTATTATAAAAAGTAATTCAATTGAAACAAGAAATTATTTGAAATAAAAAAAGAATAAATTAAGAATTCTTTCTTTTTTCTAAATCTTAAAAATGTCATATTTAAAAAAAAATATTTAATACACTTTCGATTAGAATAGAATTTAATTGATAAAAATGAAATACCGTATTTGACGGCATATAGGACGCACTTTCCCAAACAATTTTGGCTCAAAATTGCCCTACGTCTTAATAGGCTAATCTTTTCTATGATGCTCACTAACCCAGCTTACGCTCAGTACTTTTTACCTACCCTAAACTCCATGCATCCTTATTTTATTATTATTATTGTTATAATCAAGGATGAAAAGAGCATATGGTAGACTGTTTTCAACAATATATGCTTCAATACACTAAAACCTTTTTTTCCCTGAATCTGACCTGCTGTAATGGGGGTGCGTCTTATATACCCGTGCGTCTTATATGCCGTCAAATACGGTAATTACGCATCAACATTGAACTAAAATCTATAAAAGAAACTCATCATAAAAATTAGAATCTATTTATCATCTCCGTTTGTAAATTTCTCGAAGCTATCATTAAAGAATATAAATACAGTAGATAAGAAATGAAGAAAATCACCAGTCGTTCGTAGTGTAGATTATAGAAACGATACGTAAATGGGTTGACGTTGTCAGAAATAAAACCAGTGTTTTCTGTTGTAAATGGCGTGTTCCTTGTTCTTTTTCCTAATTATTTGTAGCATCCTCACCTTGAATTGTGCAAACGACTCTACCCAGGGCAGGATTTACTTAGATGTGGGCCCTAGGTTAAAATCATCAGTGAGCACCAATGGTCCACCAGTTAAATACCCTTGTGGGTCTAAACTTATTGTACTGGGGCCTCATACTACGGGTACTGTACTTATTGTACAGGGACCGATATGGTTTTGAATATGTTATATATATATTTACCAACCCCTCTGCACGAGCAGGATCCGACACAAGATCAGTTTCTTAAGCTGAGTTTAACAGGTTTGAATTCAAGTTTTCCTTCTCCTAGACTGGTTACCTAGCAATGGTTAAAGAGTACAGTCTGCCCTGCTATTTACCAATAGCTGAAGGGAGAATTTGATTCATACCTTTCCCAAGTGTATTAGCGCCATGTGAAATGCCAACAGCTTCATCCAGAAATTGAACTCGCGTTGACGAGTCCATTTCCCACGACTCTAAACATTAGACCACGCGCCTCAACTATGTTATATAATGGAATACCCGGTGTATACCTGAAACAAGTTTATAATAAGGTACACTGCACGACAAATCAGTGTCAATGGCCACCCAGTTACCAGTGGCCAACTACGTCTATTCGTAAATCGGTCTCCGATTCTCCCAAATTAGCCGGAGGCTTTTCCAGATCAAAAGAAAACACAACATGGGTGGAGAAGTTGACGGCCAAACAGACGCACGACTGCTCGGCAGGGTCGTTATTTAATAAGCTGCGCTTAGTTTGATACAAAGGTTGCTCACATTACCCGCTGAATTGCTCGGCAAAGTTTAATTATTGATTATGCCTCCTTGGGCATCTCCTCTTTTTCCTATCTTCTCACATCAACCTATAACAAACAAAAAAGAAAAAAGAAAAAAGAAAGAAAGAAAGAATCCGTGTACAGAACATTTACACTGTTGATATAATATCTATCTACAGATCAAATTCTGTTAAGTAATTCATCCGATATTTCCCCAAATTGTCCTCTTAAATTCTTCCTACCATTTTATCTGAAGTCATTCAAATTAATCTTAATTCTTTTTATGTTATTACTGTTTTTTATCTGATGAGGTAATTTGTTCCAAAAATATATTACTCTATTAGCAAAAAAATCCAATTGGGTAATAGACTTAGTCTTTGAAATCTGCCTTGACAGTAAGTTTCCAATTCGAGGAGAGAGATTAAAAAGAATGTCTACCATAATTAGAAATTCTATTTATTACTTTGAAAGTTTCAATTAGATCACCTCTCATTCTTCTTTTCAGTAAAATAGTTTTCTAATTTCTAATACTAATGTTCTACAATCTCTCCCTGTAACAGTAATCTTTTACTCTTTCTATTAGTTTTGTCACTCTTCTTTCTATGCCCTCCAATCCTATATTACACTCCAATTTCTGTGCCTAGACACTGGAGCCCAGGCCTGAATATAATATTCTATATGAACTCTTATTAGGCAATTTTTTTTACATTATTGCAGTTTTTTTATCTGATGAGGTATTTTTTTTCAAAATTATATTACTTTATTAGCCAAAAAATCCAATTGGTTGATAGACTAAGTCTTTGAAATCTGCCTTGACAGTAAATTTCCAGTTGGAGGAGAAATATAAAAATGTCTACCATAGTAATTCCATTAATTAGTTAGAAAGTTCAAATTAGATCACCCCTAATTTTCTTTCTAGTAAAGTAGTTAATTCTAAATTTTTCTAATTTTTATTGTAATAATAAATCCGATACAAGTCGCAATAATATGTCGAATAGTATAAATACACATTTTGTTTCAAATTTTAAACAACATTTATAATAACATCAATAAATCTAATGAAAGAAAATGGTCTCACAATAAAAAAAAGGGCAAGAATCAAACTATATCCCGCGGAAACTATTACTGATGCAGACTACGCAGATGACCTAGGGCTACTTGTAAATACACCAGTTCAAGGTGGATCTCTAATGTATCGTATGGAACAAGCAACAAGACACATTAGTCTCTAGGTAAACTTGGATAAAACAGATCTCATGTGTTTTAAAGAAAATGGTGCTATCCCCTCATCGGATGGCAACCTATGAAATCAGTAAAGCAGTTCATATACCTCAGTAGCAGTATCTCATCTACCGAAAACGATGTCAACATACGCATAGGAAAGCATGGGCTTGATAGGTTATTAACCATATGGATATCTGATCTCTCTGTATTTTATGGCTGTACCACTTGGATTTAGCGAAACGCGGGAGCTGGAGTTCCACGGCGTAGTGGGTAAAGTATTGGACTGCAAAACCGCTGTAAGCGAGTTCAAAATCCAGTCTCACCATTACGTTCACTTTCGGACTAATAACATTGGAAAAGGTATGAACTCCTCAATCTAAGCTTTGTAGCACTACTGTTCTTCTACAAGGATTGCCTTGACATTAAATAACCCACAAAGGTTGATATTAAACAAAGAGACCAAACCAAGCCTAACCGAACCAAACCAAACCTAACGAAAGATTTAGAAAATTGATGGGAACTACACAATGATGTTACGTGCTGCTTTGAACAAATCCTGGAAGCAACACCCCACAAAACAACATGTGTACGGCCACTTACTGTACATCTCACAAATCATCCAAGTAAGATGAACAAGACACTGCTGGAGAAGTAAGACGTGCTCTTTTTGGGTTTGTTGTTTTGTATATTCGAGCGCCGAGAGAAATTCCACAACATACCATTCTTTTGCCATCCAATCACTACCAACAATTTATTTGCGAAAATGAACTGACTGACTTTGCGATAAACGAGAACGCCACTTTGGTTGAACATGTAATTAACTATTGATGGAAGAAAAGAGTCGAAAAATAACCAGAATTATTCTTGGGAAATCTATTTTTGTCGAAATGTTTCTTTTTTAATACGGCTTACTTTCTCACCTGTCGTTTTTGTTTGCCATACACTTCTTTTAATATACCAATTGTTATGTTTCTTCTATGACACGTTCAGGCATAATCAATTCCACCAGAGAATTTCCCAAAACACCCTGTCGGTGGGTATTAGAATACGATAACTGTAGAGGGGCAAGACATCGCCTCCTAAAAAAGGGGTGTCCTGCGTATGATAATAAACTGCATCTGCAGGTGAAGTCCCAGGTCTGGAGATCTTGGGAGTATGGTGTACCCATTGATTTCCATTATTTCCAGGACCACTCTGAGAGACGAACAGACTGGGTGAAAGCCTGTTGAGTTAAAGTGAAATGTATTAGTCTAATTCATTTCCTTTTTGGCCCAATTTTTCCTTACTTTATTTTTCCATACTGTGAAGAGTTCTAGAAATTGGTTGATTTTTATTTTATTATTGAATTATATCACTTAATTAGTAAAAATCAAAAAACAAATTTTGTGTGTTTCTTAGTTAGGAACACATTAATGTTTCTGCGAGATTTCAAATCAGAATGACATCTCTTTTCGGAGTTATAAGTCGACACGTACATACCAGAAAATTATTTATATATATATATATATATATATATATATATATATATAGATAACAAGATTATCTTAGAGAATGAAATGGTAAAAGATGTTATTGTACCAATATTTAAAATTGGGATGGACAACTTGGTTTTGATTCATATTTTGGTTTCTTTGTTTAATGGTATATCAACTTTCGTGAGTTATTTAATGCCAAAGCTATCCATGTTGAAGAATAGTAGTGGAACTATCTAACCCATAGCTAGGGATATAAGGGGGTTCATAACTTTTCTAAGGGTATTAGCCCATAAGAGAACGTAATAGTGCGACTGGAGTTCGAACTCGTATATTAAGATATCGCAGCCGAGCACATTAGCCACTACGCCACGGGGGCTCCCCCGTAAACATTCTAAGGTCCACGAGTCAAACTAAGTAAATCGTAGTAATAAATAACAATATATGCAATATCTTCAAATAAAGACCTATTACTGTCGCATAATCATATAACGGCCACGTCTGTTCAGAGTCTCAAAATGCAATATAACTGCGTTGTAATGGCTAGACGAACCCATATTCAATTGTCGCCTTTATTTGATATCACAATTTGGATAACTTGTGTCTCTCACGGCATCAACTACAACACTTCAGTAATTACATCAATTCGATAATCAAAAACCTAAATTTTATCAACTTCAAACAATTTCCTCCTCCTCCTCCTCCTCCTCCTCTTCTTCATCATCATCATCATCATCATCATCATCAATTTCCACTCGTTCCATTTCGCGTATTCATACGTATCTTTGCCTGCTCATTTTGGTTTAGATTGATTTATTGATTGATTTTTTTAACGGCATATCAACCCGTCCAGGGTTAATTTATTTATGCTTAGAGGTTGGGGAATCGCGTTCATTGTACGTTCATATTGATGGGAGTAATGATAACGAAAGGGGGAACTCCACACTACCTAGATCTCCAGAACTGGAGTTTCACCGTCTGATACAGTTTTGTTTCATATGGGATTTATTTGGACTAGGTGCATCACAGATACAGGGAGATTCTCATAGTGCAAATAGATATCTTATCAACTTCTGAACTAGTGGGGAAATTGTTGCTATTTCCTAAGTTTTTAACTGTGAAAATAGATTTATTATTATTATTATTATTATTATTATATTATTATTATTATTATTATTATTCACTCCTTTTGAGTTTTTCACATCAGCGTTAGCTGATGGTATTTCACTGGAGTCTGAGTGAAAATAAGTCTCCTCATGTCTCCAGGACTCTTCTGAGTATTCTAGCCGATTGCAGCAGTGCAGTAGTCTGGATGGTTTCAATTCTTCCTCTGATTTCTAGATCCCCCAGTCTTTTTTCCAAGTTTATTGGTACCGTTCCAAGTGCACCAACTACAATTGGTATCACTTTCACTCTCATATTCCACAGCCTTTTCAATTGTCTGGCAAGGTCCAGGTATTTATCCATCTTTTCATTTTCCTTCAGCCTCATCCTATTATTATTATTATTTCTTCTTTTTGAGTTTTCACATCAGCATTACCAGATGGCTTTTCACTGGAGTCTGAGTGACAGCAATTATTATTATTATTATTATTATTATTATTATTATTATTATTATTTACTCCTTTTGAGTTTTCACATCAGTGTTAGCTGATGGTCTTTCACTGGAGTCTGAGTGACAGCTAGTCTCCTCAGGTCTCTAGGACTCTTCTGAGTATTCTGGCAGATTGCAGCAGTGCAGTGTTCTGAATGGTTTCAATCCTTCCTCTGATATCCAAACTTTCCAAGCTCTTTTCTAATCCTTTTGGGACTGTTCCAAGTGCACCAACCACAATTGGTATAACTTTCACTTTCATGTTCCATAACTTTTTCAGTTCTCTGGCAAGGTCCTATTATTATTATTTCACTCCCTGTGAGTTTTTCCCACCAGTGTTTGCTGATGGTTTTTCATTGGAGTATGAATGACAACAAGTCTCCTGAGGTCCCCAGGACTCTTCTGAGTATTTCAGAAGATTTTAACAATGTTGTTGTCTGGATGGTCTTAATTCTATCTCTCATTTCCAGTTCCCCCAGTTTGTTTTCTAAGCTTTTTGGGACCGTTCCAAGTGCACCAAGTACAATTGGTATAACTTTTACACTGATATTTTGATAAGTATCTGGTCGGCATCCTTAGTTCCAGATGTAATAAGTAAGTAAGCAAGCCAATAAGAATCCGGTGTTAGGGTATTCTTTGTAAGTTCGTCGTCCAAGAGAATCCAAGTGTCAATGACATAAGCTCAGAATGGGGTCTCTATTAATACAGCAGAAGCAGCAGCAGCAGCAGTGCCAGTGATTGGACAATAGAAATCTTTCTCGGGTCACGTTGTAGTTGACGAGTCTATATTTAGGAGTGACCATTTGCCCCATGCCTTATATACAAAAACTTGCAACACGCCCCCTTTTTTTTTATATAAATGGGGATATTCCATTCAACAATATTAAATCTCTCCATTGAGGAAATTTACAATCGATTACAATCGACAATCTTTCCATTCATAAATGTTGACAATAAAGTTATTAAGAAATTTGTAATTTCATTTTTGTAGTAAAAGCAAAAATACTATAACTATTACTAATCTAATCTAATATTCTACTAAGCCTACTTTGTAAAAAAAAATATTAATTATTATTATTATTTTCCTACTCCTAATCCTATTACTGTAAAACGTTACTGTCCAAAGTTAGTATTGGCCACTTTTTGGGGTTTCTTTTTTTATTTTGATATTTTCTTCTTTTTTTTTTTGTTTTTTTTTTTGGTTGTGTTAATTCAAAAATACAGTACTACAGTACAATACAAGTTAATGGATTAGTAACTTATTGAACAGGTTTAATGTCATTGTCCAGGACATTCATTTTTGGGGGGATCTTACCCCTCTGCATGAATACAGTCGGATTATTCTACAGCCCAAACCGACAGGGCAAAATCTTCAGTTTAATTTTGGGCCCCCCATGATATCTCTTTTAAAAGCATTCAGCTTTATCCTGTTCAACGATCCTGTGAACAGATCTGAAATGTTGATCTTACCCCTCTTTAATTTCATCCCTTATAAATTGATATTTTATATCAATATGTTTTGTTCTCTGGTGTATGAGGGGGGTTTTGCCAGTAGTATGCTCGACTGACTGTCACAATAAATAGTTACAGGGTTTTTAACACTAATGTTTGTAAATAAAGGGTTTCGCGGACTGTTACCGCCATATTAACAAATTCGGCCTCACATGTTGACAAAGAGACCACTGAGTGTTTTTTTTTTTTTAGATTTTCAGGAAATACTCGAGCTTTCGTCCGATAATTTAAAACAGTACTTGCAACATATTTCACAGCTTTTTCAAATATCTGGCAAGGTCCAGGTATTTGTTTATCTTTTCGTTTTCCCCTGTGATCTGCTGGAACTGCAAAATCTACCAGTTTACAAGTTATCTTTTTTTGTTAATCAATACTAGGTCTGGTCTTCTGGCTGGGATGAAGTGACCCGTCTTAATCTCAAAGTCCTAGATAATTTTATGTGTTTCTCTCTCAAGAACAGATTCTGGTTTATGCATACACCATTTTGTTGGATGGTCAAAATTTTGTTCTTTGCACAATTCCCATTGGATCACCTTCCCAACCCAGTCATACCTAGCTTTGTATTCCTGTTGTACTAGTTTGCTACATTTGCTTAATACCTGGTTTATGGTCTCATCTCTGTCACCACACACTCTACATTTGCTGTTCTGTTGTCTTATCAATTTTTGCGTTGATATAATTAGTTCTAATGGCATTGTTTTGTGCAGCAATTATTAGTGATTCAGTTTCACTTTTGAGGTTTCCTCTTCTTAACAATGTACAGGTCTTTTCATGTGCAACCTCTCGAATTTGTCGTTTTAAGTATCCATATAATTGTTTTTCTTCCCTTTTCTGTTTTCTTGAATTTGTTGTTTTTCTTCTGTTTGTCCGAATTTTTCAGCTGCTGTTATTGGCTGCTTAGTTCTTTTTTGTGTATTCTTCTAGTTCTTGGATTACGGCATCTACAGAATCCTCTATGCTGGCAAGACCTCTTCCACCTTCTTCTCTTGATATATATAGCCTATCTCTATCATCTCTAAGGTGTAAGACCATGTACATATTTGCTCCTTTTGAGTTTTCACATCAGCATTAGCTGATGGTCTTTCACTGGAGTCTGGGTGACAGCAAGTCTCCTCAGGTCTCCAGGAGTCTTCTGAGTATTCTGGCAGATTGCAACAGTGCAGTGTTCTGAATGGTTCCAATCCTTCCTCTGATTTCCAAACTTTCCAAACCCTTTTCCAATCCTTTTGGGACTGTTCCAAATGCACCAACTACAATTGTTATCACTTTCACTTTCATATTCCATAACCTTTTCAGTTCTCTGGCAAGGTCCAGATATTTGTCCATTTTTTCATTTTTCCTTTAGCTTCACCCTGTGATCTGCTGGAACTGCAAAATCCACCAGTTGACAAATGCTTTCTTTTTTGTTTATCAACACCAGGTCTGGTCTTCTTGCTGGGATAAGGTGATCCGTTTTTATTTCAAAGTCCCAGAGAATTTTATGTGTTTCGTTCTCAAGAACAGATTTTGGTTTATACATATACCATTTTTTTGTATGGTCAAAATTAGATTTTTTGCATAATTCCCAGTGGATCACCTTCCCAACCCAGTCGTTCTAGTTTTGTATTCCCTTTCCCTTTCTCTTTTAAGGTTTCCTTTTCTTAACCACGTCCAGGTCTTTTCGTGTGCAACCTTTCCAATTTGTCGTTTGAAGTGTCCATATAATTGTTTTTCTTCCCATTTGTTTTCTAGTCTTTGTTGTTTTTCTGTTTGTCCATATGTCACATCTACTATTGTTGATCGCCATAAGTAATCTGTCTTTACTCTTTTTTGTGTAGTCTTCGCGTTGTTGGATTGTAGTTTCTACTCTATGTTGGCAAGACCTCTTCCTCCTTCTTTTCTTGACACATATAATCTATCTTTATCGTCTATAGGGTGGAGAGCCTTGTGCATGGTCATTAATTTTCTCGTTCTAGGGTCAATCTGTCTGAGTTCTTCTTTAGTCCATTTTAAGAATGGTCTTGAGTATCTTATAATGGGGACATCACAGGTATTGATTCCTTTGATTAGATTTCTGCTGTTGAGTTTTTCTAGTTCTCCTGAGATATTCTTTTTTAACTTTACCTTTCATTTCTGCTTGCATATTATTATTATTATTATTAGATTAATTTTGACCCGAAAAAAAAAAACACTTGTTTTATATCCGAGAATAAAATCCGCAAGAAAAGAAAATGACTTTTAGATTTCGACTTGAAAGAAATTTTCCAAACCTGAACCTTTAGTCAAAACATTCTTATATCTTTTCTCACAGATGATCATTACGTCTTATGTGTTTCCTGTGAAATCTACCAAGACAATGGGACAATCAGCATTTCGCTATAGTCAGAAGAAGAAGAAGAAGAAGAAGAAGAAGAAGAAGAAGAAGAAGAAGGAAAGAAAGAAAGAAAGAAAGAAAGAAAATGACCCAAACTAACGACGCACTGGACAGAACAAGACGTCTAATGATTATGGAACAAGCTTTTTCTAACGAGTCTCCTCTTCGTCTATTCATTCATACGTATCAGTGGCATAAAAAATCACCAAAAACAAATTCAGGACATTTAGGTCATTCTGGATATTCGTCTGAAACTTTTTGAATAATCCAGAGAGAGAACTGTTTCTGAACTCTTAATAAATAAACGAAACAACACATTTATACGCATCTACTAAACCCTCCACACGAGTAGGATGTGATGCAAAGTCAATTTCTTGGGCTTTAAGTTTAACAGGTTTAAATTCAGGGTCTTCCTTCTCCTAGACTGATTGCCTAATCAGGGTTAAAGGACCCAGCCTGTTCTACTATTTACCTATAGCTGGAGAGGGAATAGTCGGGTTCATACCTTTCACAAGGCTATTAGTACTTTGTGAAATGCAAACAGCCTCGTCCAGGATTTGAACTCGTCTTGCCGTGTCCATTTCCTACGAAAATAACCATTACACCATGCGCATCCAAACAAAATATTTATAAGCAAAGATTTCTTGCTGATTCAAATCCTTTTCATTTTGTCTGAATTTTCGAGAGGAAGCTGGATAATTTGTATTATTTAGATTTTTCGGACTGATGTCCTCATCTTTATTGTTATATTGGGCACATGGTACAACAGCTATAAGGGTCGAGTAAATACAGTTCTAAATTAAAATCATCTTCAGGTTGCAGGTTCAACCCTATCTAATGGCGACAATAACATAGAATACGTAACATAGCTTAAAACTTGTACCCGGTCATGGTTAATGGAATGAGAACAATCTACCCCAGTCGGTTAAATAATGGGTTCCGTGAAAGCTCCTGATTACGTCATGAAGGCTCCCGAGTTCGAGTAGAACGTTATGGAGTTCGACAAGAAATACCTGAAGAAGGCCGGAGGACACATCAGCTGAAACGTTTTCTATTTAACAATAAACATGAATTCAACAGTCCGAAAAGTCTAAAAAAATACCTTTTCATTTTGTACATTTCTCGTTTTCTGTAAAAATAATCTTAACAATCGATAAGGAATATTCTTACCCTCCAGTATAAAAGATGATTGCACAATACAATGTTTACAATACTCGGTTTACAAAGCTTCACTTTGTCATGCATATCGATTCGATCTGTAAACTTTGTATTTTCATAACCACTGAAAATATCATCTTGATTTTCAATATATTTCTATTATAAAAGCATTAGCAATGTATTTACATTGTAAATATTATAGCCTTATTAATACTTGCTTAAATTGATGACTACTGGTAATCCTTTTCTCCCCGATTTTGAATGCATTTCTATAGCAATATTATTACTAATATATTTACATTATATTGGTCACAGATGTTACACTAATCAGTTAAAAGTCTTTCTGATTAAACATTAATTATTCCAGTCTTCTGATCACAGGTATAAGGTTAATAAAGATTAATTTTCTGATAGTAAAACTTGATTTAACTTATAATTGTTTTTATTGATACTGAGTTTTATGTTAATTAAATTCTCTATTGAAAAGTTAAAGATTTTCCCAGTTGAAATTAATCTAAATTAATAAAAGGATACATCTTTTTGTATTCATTAATTGTGATAATCTTTTCATCGAAGCCCACAATCGGATTTTTATCTAGAGGGTGGAGGAAGGTAATTATTCTGACTTTTATAAACTGATTTTTTTCTTGCCCTTCTATTGAGATTTAATTACATTTTAATCATTTAGTTTTGTTAAGCAAGTGACGAAGACGAAAGCGATATTGTTGTTCGTATCATCAAATTATTTCCATTTTTACATTTTTAGGCGGAGGATCTTGTTAAATATTTTGTAAAATGACGACAATGTTAACGGAATATATATATATATATATATATATATATATATATATATATATATATATATATATATATATATATATATAATTTAATATACCAAACTAGTTGGTAAATCCTCGCGGTGAGAAAAAACCCAGCAAATAGTTTGATTGTAAAAATATACTACCAAACATCAACCGGGAAGAAGAAAAAAATTTGTAAAAAAGAAAAGACCAAGATAATCGTACCAACAAAAAATAGTCTATTAGTACAATATTTTGGCCAAAAGAAAAAAAAACAATTTGTATGCATATATATATATATATATATATATATATATATATAAGATATATATATTCATACAAAACCCCCAGGAGACTAAAGCTAATAAGTAAAAAGTGCCCAATACCTAAGTAGAGCAAATAATAAAGATAAATATAATGAGTCAGACGAACCTACTAAAAGTTTCGCTTAATGCTCTTCAGGGCTAAGATCTGACTCTTAGCCCTGAAGAGCATTAAGCGAAACTTTTAGTAGGTTCGTCTGACTCACCTATTTCTTCAATATATATATATATATATATATATATATATATATATATATAGTCAAATATTATATATTATGGATTTGATATCTCGTTACTAAAGTTTCATGCTTACTGCAATCATCAGACGGTCAAAATGTTAAGATTTTAAGATAAAAAACGGTGGATTGTTTAGCGTTTATATAAACCAATCACCTTTTTTTTATCTTAAAATCTTAACATTTTGACCGTCTCGTCTGATGATTGCAGTAAGCATGAAACTTTAGTAACGGGATATTAAATCCATAATATATAATATTTGATTGTAAATATCTTTTTTCTCATTAATTCTCTATTCATTATCTCTCTTCTTCTCTCTCTCTCTCTCTCTCTCTCGCTCTCTCTCTCTCTCTCTCTCTCTCTCTATATATATATATATATATATATATATATATATATATATATATATATATATATGTTAAAGGGGGTGGACATAGAGTCAACGGCACCTGGTAGCTAACAGTTTCTCGCCTATGCGATCTTCAGACCAAGAGATGATCTGATGATCGCATTGGCGAGAAAATATCAGTACCATTGAATCTTTGTTCACACTACCATGACTTAGATATAGATGCTCAAGCAATCGTATTGAGCACTGTTTACTCATAAATAGACCAGCTATATTATATATATATATATATATATATATATATATATATATATATAATATATATATATATATATATATATATATATAAAAGTACTGTAGTTTGGGTGGTCGCGATTCTTCTGATTTCTAATTCCCCAAATTCTTATCAAGAGCTTTGAGGCCGTTCCAAGGGCACTAATTACAATTGGTACGACCTTTACTTCCATGATCCACAGTTTCCACAGTTCTCTTTGTCGATCTTTTCGCTCTCTTTCATTTTCACTCGGTGGTCGGCTGGGACGGTAAAATCCACGAGATGACAGGTTGTCTTCCTCTTGTCGATCAGGTCTGGTGTCTTGGGCGGGATTAGGTGATCCGTTTGTACCTCGAAATCCCAGGTAATTTTATGCGTCTCATTCTCCAGGACAGGTTCAGGCTTGTGCCTAAACCATTTAATTGTATGGTGAAAATTAAATTTCTTACACAATTCCAAGTGGAGTCATGCCTAGTCTTCTACTTTCGATGTGCTAGTTTGTTGCATTCGCTTATTATATGATTAACCGTTTCGTTTATTATTATTATTATTATTATTATTATTATTATTATTATTATTATTATTAATTTTGATCTGGAAAATCTTTTATTTTAAATCCGAGAATAAAATCAGCAAGAAGAAGAAAATGAATTTTAGATTTCGAGTTGAAAAATTTTCAAAACCTAAACATGCAAATATTACAACAAATGGAATCTCAATCAGGTCAAGCGAAATCCGGTCACTGTGCGCATGCTCAAATGTGAAAACTGATAAGGAAAATGGTATAAGCAGCTCGTCTGCTCAGGTCTCCGGGATTCTTTTTGAATATTCTAGCCGATCTTAACAGTGCTATAGTTTTGGTGGTCTCGATTCTTCTTCTGATTTCTCGAGAGCAATCATGGACAAACTGAAGCCACATGTGGTGCTTTCTGAATGACTCACCTAATTTCACGTTTATTGAAATTTTGTTTGTCTCTTTCATTCTCACTTGTTCACTTTTTTCGTATAGTCAAATAAATGAATCAGAAACCAATCACTACTTTTTATACACTTACCACCCCCCAGGGGTACAGGTAAGTGAGGTAAAAGAACTCGTGTAGTTCCAGAGTCCTTTCTCCCAGGCAGCACCTGTCCCTTTACATAAAAAGATTACATTTCGTGTTTATTGCACGGTGCTCGAGGCCTCTCTGAAGTGGAATGCCTGAGGGGCCATTTTTTGTGTCGGGCATCGCATGAGCTTCAGTTTGTGCGTGACTCCTTACATTAAAATGACATTATGTTAAGCGCGTTCCTATTTATATTTCTTGTGTAGTTGTTTCTTAAATGTATTTTTGCACACGGTCATATCGAATACGATTCATTTTGAAATATATCTATTTGATTCATAAATGGGTCGCTTGGTTGGTTGGATTTTACGGTATGTCAACTCTTGTTTGGTTATTTTATGCCGAAGATATTTTTTTAATTTCATTCTTGCTGGGTATTCATTTTTCTTTTCAAATTCAATTTTTAAAAGACTCACATTTTATTCTCATTTTAGATGTGACCCTAAGAGGTACTACCACTCCGGGTTAGGGTGGACCTGGGAGTAATGGTGATAAAAGGGTATTCCACATTCCCCAGAGTTTCAGATTTGGAACATCACCACTAGTTTAATGTCATACCCAGTATAGAATACTAAGTTCAATTACCGTCGAATTGGCAAGACAAGACGGCAAACAGTCGTAACTCAATATGATTCTGAGATGCCGTAAAGACCACTGAAAAGTGGCAGGATTTATGGAGCCTCAGAGGACCCTACAAACCAAGCAGCCAATCAGGACTCAGGGAATGGACTCACCCAAATGCATGGGTGGACTGTTCTGAATTCCCATAAATACCAGTTGTCTTGACACTGTTGCAGTTGTGCTTGGCCAGTCACATTGCTCAAACCAATTGTTGACTGACTGTCTGACTTACTTCAATACCTAGGACATTAAGATCCTCAGCCACCGCTTTTTAACATATATATCGTAATCCCTCAAATGGGACCCTAACACTAAAACCCAGGGTCAGAGTGAACCTGTGAGTAATGGAAATGAAGGGTAATCCACACTCCCCAGATTTCCAGAAATTAGATACAGTTTACTTAGTGGAACACTACACCACGAAAAGATGCATTTAGTGAAAATCGACCTTAGCAAATGGCTTGTGGAATTAACTTGCTTTAATCTACAGATAAGTAGGCAATTTATTAAATCGTTTTTGCAAAACTTTATTAAAGAACTAATTAAATGTGGTTCAGTTATTGAGAAGATAATTCTACGCTTCCAAAAGAATAAGTTCCTGGAATCAAATATCCGACTGGAAGACAAAAGCGACTTGAATATTCCAAGTATCGATGGCTTCTATCTTCACCTCATTGAATAACAAATGACCAGTCTGTCCGATTGATGGCTTTGTTTCTCTCTTTCTTCTTGACTTGTGAATGTCTTAAAGCCTGAGAGCGACACAATTTCTAAATTCTTTGATGAATTAATCATGGCGCTTAGAATTACGAATGAATATTTTCGCATCATCGGCGCCATTTGCAACTGGCCTCAGAGAATCTCAGAAAAACGAAATAAATTTGCAGCAATAAGAATTCAACAATAAATCCGTATTCATTTATCGGAGATGTCCATTTTAGCGAGATAAACCGGTCTCTAATAATCATCATCAGATCGGGCTGACAGTACGGATATCCATGACTCTTTCTTTCTTTCCAACCATCCTCAGCACTGTCGGCTGGGGATTCAGAATATACTGCACCTCTGCAGAGAGGTAACGTTCTACTAATGGGCCACCTGTTGGCCGTGGGTGGCGACCTGTTATGCTTAAGGATGGAATCCTGGTGGTTGAGCAGTCCATGATATGCAACACTCCACTTTGACCTTTACTTAAGTTAGACAGGTGGTCGAAGATGCCTCCTCCGATCAATCGGCTGGTCACGTCAAGCCCCAGCACCTATACGAATGTTCCAACACGATTGCTCTTAGGACAGGCCCCCTTCCTTTTTATCATATTCTAATAAGAATGTTCTCTGGGGGGCACAGTTAAGTCCGACGCTTTTACTCTCCCAACTGACCAAGTGTTCAGTCTGAAACAATCTCTCCCAACAATGCTGCACCCTTCTCACCAACACTATCAAAATATCTTTTTTCTCGTCCAATCGTAACAACAGCCATAATGCTACTGCAAGCTTTTCTCTGGTTTGTCAGGGCTGGTCAATAAATACACAATTACGGTGTTCATCCGGGCTTCTTACTCTGATCTGCCCGTGTAGCACATGCGACACTAATCAGTACGCGTCAATCCTTCACACCCGGGCCACTCTGGATAGTTTAGCAATTCCATGCGTCAGGCCACGACTCACGATTAGGGGGATGCGAGTTCAATCTCCCCACTTACCCCTGATCTCATTCTACATGCCAAACACAGTCGTGCACGCTTCGAACCACTACGTTCGTGGTTTCTCTCTCCACACATATATATGCTAAAAGACGGCGGTTGAAGGTCTTAGGGTCCTGGATATGACTTTAAACTTTATCTGATGGTGATATTCCATTTGTAGAGCTCTTTATCATCATTATTCTCAGATCCACCCTGACCCGGTGTGGTAGTAGCTCTTAAGGTCCCATCTGTCAAAGGCAGTTGAATGGCAGTCACTCTAATGGGGACGATCGTCGTATATATAGTCTGTTGCAAATTAACTTTCTTACTCTTTTGCCAAAGAGTTCCTTTAACTAAATGAAATCGTCCAAGGGAAATAATTCATAATCCATATTGCGGCTCATTTTTCTAAAAGTTAGGATGTATCAAGTACTTCAAATTTTTTTAGCGTAGATGCTCCTCTTTTTCTCAGGGAATCTGCCCGTTGTAATTTCCCGTCAACCCAAAATACCTCAATTTCCCCCTCTGATACCTTTTCCCTCAATCTTGCCATGGAAACCCTTAATCTTCTATCACTAACAATATTTGTAGGGCTTAAAACACTAGTCAGTGATCCAATGTCTGTATAGCATCGTATTGGTAGCAGTACAGCCATACCAAAAGTTTCTTGCACCAAAGAAGAGATGAAGAATCCTACATCTGCTGCCTCACTTAATGCCAAAGTTTCAGATGCTAATGGACTTTTTGTCACAGTCCAACCTTTTAGATTGCCAGATAATATGTGCCACCTTGTTCTTGCCTTGAATAAAAACAAAAATACTACCCTGATATGATCCATCTGAATATGCTAAGATTCTGATATTTTTTTTTCGGATAACCTAAATTATGAAATTTTATTCCACATGTTTTGGCTTTCAAGTTAGACAACGCTTTGTTTGCCTCTTGTAGCATTCTTACTTTTGGATGTTTTCCTGTATTACTCATAACATACGTTTCATAACTTATATCTGATCTTGTTTGTGAGGAATCCCACATAATTTGTCTACTTAAGCGCTTTAAATCTGATTTCTCTTCTGCAGTTAGTTCATCTGTTTTCCTTGTGATACGACTTTTAGCTATACTAATTGGAGTTGTTGTGGAAATGTAGGATTCTTGTTTTATTTGAGTCCTTCTGTAGTTTGCACACCTTCTAATCTTAGATATTTAAAAGATCCAGTTTCATGTGTGCTGACTTCAAATATTCTCTTTAGCTTTTCTATAATCTGTTCTTGAAAAAGAACATTATCACTGAAGGCAAAATCATCTACAAAATTCCTATAATAGATACACTTTTATACCACTTGAATACGGCATTGTCGTACGAACTAACTGTACCTCCCGACTGTACGAGCACTTGCTTAACTCTTTTGTACCAAGATCTGGGTGCATCATTCAATCCATAGATGCATCTTTTAAGACGCCAAACCTTAGTTTTTGGACAGACATCACGAGGTGGACGTAGAAACACCTCTCTTGACAAAGGATTCCATTGCAGAAAATGCCGCTGTTATATCAATAGATTCCAGGACATCAGGAATCTTTCCCAAAATTGCTAGTGTCCTCTTCAAAGTCACGGGCTACTAATTTTGTTTTAGTTTTCTTCATGCCATCTATATATCTTTCAGATATTATCCAGCGAGAAGATAGTGTAGCCTGTTTTTTTTTCTTTTTCGAAAGGAACTATTTCAAATACATCGTTATTAATCAGGTTATAAAGCTGTCTTTTTTTTAGCCCACAACGCCCTGGACCATTT
>CM042144.1:65873659-65901641 GCA_023376005.1 Doryteuthis pealeii | reverse complement strand
AAAAAAGATGAAGAGATCACACCTCATTACGATAAACAAGTGACTTGGTCTTGAACGAGTGAATGGGCTTTGGTGGTCTCTCTCTTCTTTTGACATTGTGAGAGTTCCAAAGACTGAGAGCGCAACTTCGTGTATTCTTTGATGAATCTGGAATCATTGGCGCTTAGGAACTTACCGAAATGATCGCTATATTTTCGCGTGATTATCTTTAAGTTGTCAGCCGGCGCCATTTGGCAGACTGGCTCGAGAGAATCTCAGCATAAACCGAATTAAATTGCGCAATAAGAATTCAACAATAGAATCGTATTCAATTATGCGGAGAGTGTCCATTTAGCGAGGATAAACCGGTCGCTAATAATCATCAATCAGTCGGGCTGACGTGACGGATATCCATGATCATCTTTCTTTCCAAACCATTCCCAGCACTGTCGGCTGGGGATTTCAAGAATAACGCACCTCTGCAGCAAGGGTAAGATTCTCCAATGGGCCACCTGTATGCCGTGTGGTGGCGACCTATTATGCTCAGATTGGTAATCTGGTGGTTGAACCGTCCATGATATGCAACACTCCTTTGACCTTTACTTCTGTTAGACAGGTGGTCTGAAGATGTCCATCCGATCAAATCTGCTGATGTCATGTCAGCCCTAGCACTATACGGACTGTTCCAACCTCCATTTGCTCTTACGACAGGCCCCCCTTCCTTTTTATCAATATTTCTAATAAGAATGTTCTCTGGGGGCATGAGTTAAGGTCCGACGCTTTTGTACTCTCACCAACCTGACCAGTGTTTAGTCTGGAAAAAATCTCTCCACAATGCTGCACTGCACCAACACTATGAAATATCTGTCTCTCGTCACCTGTAGCAACAGCCAAATGCTACTGCAAGCTTTTCTCTGGTTTGTCAGGGCTGGCAATAAATACACAGATTACGGTGTTCATGGATACGGGCTTCTTACTCTGACTGCCCGTGCAGCACGTGCGACCACTAATCAGCACGCGTCAATCTCACATCCGGGCCGCACTATGGAACACTTCAGCAATTCCAATGCGTCAGGGCCACGCTCACGATCATGGAGATGCGAAGTTCATATCTCCCACTCACCTCTGACTCATTCTACATACCAAACTACTGTCGTGCACGCTTCGAACCACTACGTGTCGTGGTTTCTCTCTCCACAACATATATATGCTTAAAAGACGGCGGTTGAAGGTCTTACGGGTCCTGGTATACTTTAAACTTTATCTGAATGTGAATATTCCATTTGTAGAGCTCTTTATCATCATTATTGCTCAGATCCACCCTGACCCAGTGTAGTAGTAAAAGCTCTTAGGAGTTCCCATCTGGTCAAAGGGAAGTTGATGGCAGTCACTCTAATGTGTGGACCGATCGTCGTATATATAGGTCTGTTTGCAAATTATAATTTCTTACCTTTTGCCAAAGAGTTCTTCAACTAAATGAAATCGTCCAAGGGAGATAATTTCATAATTAGCCATATTGGCGGCTCATTTTTATTTTTAAGTTAGGATTATCAAGAACTTCAAACAATTTTAGCGTAGATGTTTTCTCTTTTGCTCAGGGAATCTGCCGTTGTAATTTCCGCGTCCTACCCTAAAATACTCATTTCCCCTCTGATAACCTTTTCCTCGATCTTCCAATGTAAACTCTTAATCTTCTATCACTACAACTATTTGTGGACTAAACATCTAGTCAGTGAATTCCAAATGGTTCTGTATATGCATCTGTATTGGTAGCAGTTCCAGCCAGTACCAAAGTTTCTTGCACCAAAGAAGAGTATGAAGAATCCTACCAGTCTGTTGCTTCACTCTAATTGCCAAAGTTTCAGATGCTAATGGACTTTTTGTAACTGTCCAACCTGTTTAGATTGCCAGCTAAATAGATGCCACCCTGTTCTCGGCCTTGGAATAACAAAACCTACTACCCTGATATGATCCATCTGAATATGCTAATATTCTGATTTTTTTTTTTTCGGTTATAAATAATTATGAAAATTTTTATTTTCCACATGTTTTGGCTTTCTTAGACAAGCTTTGTTTGCTCTTGTGTACATTCTACTGTTTGGATGTTTTCCTGTTATTACCTAACATACGTTTCATAATTTTATCTGATCTTGTTTGTGAGGACCCAACCATAATTTGTCTACTTAACGCTTTAATCTGATGTTCTCTTCTGCAGTTAGTTCAAATCTGTTTCCTTGTGATACGACTTTTTAGTATACTAATTCGGAGTTGTTGTGGAAATGTATGATTCTTGTTTAATTTGAGTCCTTCTGTAGTTTAGCACACTTCTAATCTAGATATTTAAAAGAATCAGGTTTCATGTGTGCTGACTTCAAATATTCTCTTTAGCTTTCTTAATCTGTTCTTGAAAAGAACATTATCATGAAGGCCAAATCATCTACATGACTAACCAACAGTTCCTATAATAGAACTTTATTAACCCAACTTGAATAAGGCATTGTCACGAACTAACTGTAGCCTCCCAACTGTACGAGCAACTTGCGTAACTCTTTTTGTATATGATCTGGGTGCATCATTCAGTCCAAGATGCATCTTTTAAGAATGCCAACCTTAGTCTTTGGACAGACATCACGAGGTGGTCGTAGAAACACATCTTCTTGACAAAGATCCCGATTGCAGAAAATGCCGTGTTATAATCATAGATTCCAGGACATTCAAGGAATCTTTCCTAAATTGCTAGTGGTTCTCTTCAAAGTCACGGGCTACTAATTTTGATTTAGTTTATTCATGCCATCTATATATCTTTCAGATATTTACCAGCGAGGAAGATAGTGTAGCCTGTTTTTTTTCGAAAGGAACTACTTCAAATACATCATTATGAATCAGGTTATAAAGCTGTCCTTTTTTTTTATCCACAACGCCCTGGGACATTTCTTTGACCTGTGGTTGGCAGTACGCATTTTCGGATATGGGGTAGTTTTTCTTTCCAATTATCAATATGATCCCAATTAACACTTATTGGTTCTTCATCCACATGAACATTCTCACATTCCTTGTATTTTCCAGTTAATTTAGGCTGCATGCTTTATAATTTGGCTTGCTTCTAATCCTCTTCATCCCTCATCTTGTACTTGATAAAAGAATTTCACATTAGTTTTACGCTGTTACTTACAATCTGAGGTGCGTTTTATTTTCTCGACGTTTTCTGCAGTCTCTTGAAAAGTGTTTTGTAGAGTCGCAATTAAAGCATCTTATAATTTGACCATCTTTGCCGATTGGATTGTAACCAATATTGACTTAATAATTTTTGATGGAATATTTCCAACTCCCTCTACAATTCAACACCAACCTCTTGTTTGAAATAATCGCATTTTTTGTTTAAAAAAATTGGTTCGGATTTGACACATGTTCCCATCAGGCTATTAGTTGCGGCATATTCCGAAAAAATTTTTTAAGTTGTACATTTTACATTTTTATAGTGATGACAACATGAGCACGGCCAGCATGAATGTCCGGTAATTGAAGTTTAACCAACTAACTACAGCTTTTTGATATAGGACTAAATTCTATCACAAGTCAATCATATTTTACCCGAAGGACACTTGTATATAAAATTCTTAAAAGCCATTAACCCGAATATATTCGTCCTTTAAAAATAGTGTATTCAGTTTGTTGTAATTTTCCCCCCCCCCCCGTTTTCATGCCAAATTTCCTCAGTTGTAGGTCTCTAACAAATCTCTTGCTCATCCAAGTTAAAGTGAGAAAAACTACTTGGAACTGTTTTGTCATAGGAAGTCGTATACATTGGCCATACGTAAGTCATGCTCCACTCTCCATAGTAATCCTCTTTTCCAAAATTGGTGGCGACTTTAAAGCCTGTTGATTCGACATCTCGGAATTGCACTATAAGACGCAATGTGTACAACATAAAACAATATAAATTATCCCACAACATGGGTCTCAATCTACTACCAATAGTCAAAGGCAGTTGAATGGCAGTCACTCTAATGGTGGACGATCGTCGTATATATAGTCTGTTGCCAATTAAGGTTTTTCCCCTTTTGCCAAAGAGTTCCTTCAACTAAATGAAATCATCCAAGGGAGATAACTCATAATCCACACCAATCTAGGGTTAAATAGAAAATAAAGAGTTTAATGAAATTCAAGAAAGAATAACAGATATCTTCATAAAGTAATCCAACAAGTGTTGACATGCCGGAAAATACAACCAACCAATATCCAACCATCCCTATATGTCGTCATCTCTAGGAGGTCCTCTGCACAGCATCCAGTATGCCCACATTGATGTATGTTTTGGCTGGTCGATCTACACTGTTGTGTCGATTTGAGAGCGTCATATATTAAGTCCAGCTTCTCGTACTGGTTCAGAATTAATGCGTTTCTCTCTTTGTCTTCATGTTTTCTCGATCTGCTTGCTTGCATGCTTGATCAATTGTGACGGCATACCATTCCATGTACGGCTATCTCGTTGATTGCACATTCATATTTACATTTCCTGTATATTTTTCCTTTTTGTACACGGTCTTGATCGAATACGAATAAGTTTTAAAAGCAAATCTATTCGACCCAAAGATGGGTTTAGTTTGATTCATTTGTTTAATGACATATCAACATTCATGTTTTTTTAATGCTTAAATCATCCTTGCAGAAGAGCAGTAGTGGTATTGTTAGCCCATTAGCTGGAGATGAGGGGTTAATATATTTCCAAGGGTATTAAGACCGAATTGAATGGAACAGCGCGAGTGGAGTTCGAATTGTTTATTACGAGTCCGCAAATCCATACGTAGCCACTACCCACGGAAACTACTCTCATAGATGGGACATAACAGGTTATGAACCACACCGGATCAGAGTATACCCTAAGAGGTAATGGTATGAACTTTTAGAATACTCCTTTATTTGGTGTGCGGAAATCTTCGTCAGCATGACATACGCGTATTCTAGCCATACTGACAGGACGCACCATCTGTTTCAGTGGCGCTTACAATGGTTTTGAACGATTATCAATGATTTAGGCTGTTAGAAGTTTTACCTTGCTTAAAATCATTGGAGCTATAAATTAATTGCTGCAAATAATTAACATTCGTAGGAATATCTGGAAATCATTGTGGAACAAAATATTGGATTAAGAATATAAATTGTTTACAAATGATTTAAACATGAATGGTTACTCGAAACCACATAACTGTATACCTTATTAGGAATATTTGAAACCATATAAATGTACACAACAAATTAATCATTAAATAGGAAATAGTTCCTTTGAATCCACATAATTCACTATAATCATTAGTATTATAGGAATACTTGAAACCATATAAATGTATATGAAAAATCCATTATTAAATAGGAATAGTTACTTGAAATCACCTAGTTACATACAAATCAATTAGTAATTAGGCTAGGAATACTTGAACGCATATAAATGTATATGAAAAATTCATTATGTAATAGGAATAGTTACTTGAAACCACATAATTACATAAATCATGTAGTATTTAGCTAGGAATAGCTTGAAACCATATAAAATGTAATGAAAATCTTACAAATAGGATAGTTTCTTGGAAACCACATAATACATACAAATCATTAGTATAGCCAGGAACTTGAAACCGAATAAATGTTATGAAAATCATTATTAAATAGGAATAGTTACTTGAAACCACATAATTTACATACAAATTAGTCATTAGCTAGAATAACTTGAAACCATAATAAAATGTATTGAAAATCATTTTAAATAGAAAAGTTTCTTGAAGACCACATATTACATACAAATCATTAGTATTAGCTAGGAATATCTTGACACCATATAATGTATATGAAAATCATTATTAAATAGGAATGTTTCTTAAAACACATAATTACATACAAATCATTAAGTATTAGTAGGAATTACTTGAAACCATATAATTATATTGAAAATCATTTTAATAGGATAGTTTCTTGGCAAACCACATAATTACATACAAATCATTAGTATAGCTAGGAAGTACTTGAAACCATATAAATGTATATGAAAATCATTATTAAATTAGGAATAGTTTCTTGAAACCACATAATTACATACAAATCATTAGTATTACCTGGATACTGAAACCATATAAATGTATAGTGAAAACAATTATCAAATTAGAAGTTTTTCTTGAAACCACACATAACTTACATTACAAATCATTAGTATTAGCTAGGAATACTTGAAACCATATAAATGTATAAGAAAAATCATAATTAAATAGGAATAGTTACTTGAAGCCACAGATTTGCTTGTAAAAACAAACAAATGAATAAACAGACAATAAAACAGTCTTCGGCATTAAATAGCACAACAAGGGTAGACATGCCATAAAATCGATCATCCATATTTCTAAAAACATGGCGTAGATTTAATACAGGATGTAGCACAATGCCAAGTGGTAGTTATCAAAAGTTATTGAATCTCAGAATTTCTGACACGAAACTCTGCATCAGCGCAGACAAATGATGCGTAAATCGGTCTCGTGGTATTAGAGGATAAAAATGTAATTAATTTTTAGGCCATTTTGATTGTTTATCTCTGACAATGAAAGGTGCGAAATCAGATGACAAAGAAGTAAAAATGATGTGTTACCTGTTCTATTCTATTGATTATCTTGTATACTGGAACGATATCGCTTTTTGACATGACAAGGTGCCAGACGAATTAGACAGGTAATATATGTTTATGTTAATATTGGAAAATCAAGAAATATCTTTAGAGCGTCACTAAATTCGACAAGAGAAATTAACAAGAAAATGAAGAGAAGCCAATCCGGGCAGGGAAACATAAACAACATGCTACTGGTCTCGCTAGCTCCCTAAATCCAGAGATACTAACCATTAACACAAACCCATTCACGCGCATCCTTACACCTAAGGGTCAAACATAACATTGGCGCCGAGGACAAGATCAGAACATATCTTATCCATCTTCTCCGCCGGCATACACGCAGGGACCTTTTGTTTATCAACATGGCGGCCATCTTAAAATATTTTTGATGGCGTGTTGATGGCAAAGCTGGCCACTGGGGTAAGTGGGTGAAGCGACTTGGAAGTCACTGTCAAAATGTCCTAGGTTATTATCCATTTCGCTTTGCACACTAACGTACTTGTTTTACCACTTTTTTAGTCCGCTCATTTCTGAATTTAAATCTTTAAATAAGGTTTTAATTTTTTTATTTTCAATTATTATTTTGGCAACTTAACCGCTAACCTAATTACTAAAGGTTGCCAATCAGCGTTTGTATTGCGTTAGTTTATTACTGCACTTCGTTGAAAATTGTTTTGAAACATGAAAACTTTTAGTAACCGAAATATATTTCCTAATGATTACACACACACACATCACCATATCACAGGACCAACCAGACACACCACACACACCACACACACATATTATATATATATATATATATATATATATATGTATATATATATATATATATTATAATATTAATTTATGGATATATTTCCGTTACTAAAGTTTTATGTGTTTTTTAAACAATATTCAGACAGGAGTGCAGTAAAAGTAACGCAATACAAACGCTTGATTGGCAACCTTTTAGTAATTTAGTTACGGTCAGCTAAAGTATATATATATACTATATATATATATATATAGTAAATATATATTATATATATGTTTGTGTGTGTGGTGTGTGTTGTGTGTGTGTGGCAAATGTTTACTACACTTCTGTTTGAATATTGTGTGAACAAAGGGAAATTGAGTAACGGAGTTATAGAATACGCTGGACTGAAATCTCTGCAGAGGGTTAATACTCTAAGGGGCAGTAGCGTACCCGGGATGCTTAAATACGGAATCCTGGTGATTTGAGCTGTCATCGCATCAATACCCACTATGGCTAGAGGTAGGAACAGAGAGGCCAACTTCGATCATCGGCTGGTTTACGTCAACATAGATATGTTGTTTATCAAACCATATGCTCTTAAGGCAACCCAAACCTTTTTATCTATAAGTGTTAGACGGTGACTGAGGTTCTTAGTGTCCTGGGTATGACGCTAAACTACGTCTGCAACTGAGGTTAAATTCTGGAGCTCTGGGGAGTGTGGAGTACTACTTCATTGTTATTACTGCCAGACTCGGAGTGGTAGTACCTGTTAGGGTCCCATATATGGGTTAAATAGATTTCATTGCATCTGTACAAATAACAACCGTACTCAAGTAAAATAAATAAAACAAATTATGTTCGGCATAAACTAACCCAAGTTTTGACACTACTGTAAAATCTAATCACAATTAATTCTAGTCTAGCTAGCTTACCATTACATCACATTGAGTACTGTATATGAATTATGAGAGTTAGCGCTCGAGGATAAGTAGAGAAACTTTGTCTACCGGTCAAGCGACCGGCCTTTTTGATAATTAATCGAGGTTAAAGTTGGAAACTTAGGTCACATAAAAGGACGGATTTTTGAGACAATCAGAGTCGGACAGTCAAACAAAATGTTAGACAAGCCGAGGTTGCAGCGAGAAATTCGCGTTCCCTCAACACCATATTAACTCTGAACTATCACCGGCTGAAAATAAACTATATTTGGCTACGCTTTGTTTCCCGAGACAATCTTTCACTAACGAATGACTATTTCGGCCATTTCATCTGATCCTATGTCCATCCAAAGCGATGACCTGCAACAAATCAGAGTTGGTCGAAAGCCACAAGCTAAAGTTCTCTTTGAAGTAGTTTTTTGATGTTTTGTTTGTTTTTTGATACTGCCCGGCACTGTCTGGATCGGAATTTACTGTCAATAACTGACAGATGACATTTTTTGCAGCAGCTGCGACATAATTATTGTTTTTTGTGATTCAAGAATTATTCACAAACAGGTCATGATCAGTTCGCTTCTTCAAAGATTATATATATATATATATATATATATATATATATATATAATATATATATATATTGGTTAAGGAGGTTGATTTAGAAGGCTATCACAATGCGGTGTAAAAGAAAAAAATAATAATACGGTAACATGATGTTGTGTGTTACCTGTATTATTCTTGAATTTTTCGAGATAATATCCTTCTTTTCAAAAGATATGAACTGAAAGCAGTCCTAGTATGGCATTTCTTTTTAAAAAGAAATGCTACTGTATTATTTTTTTCTTTACACCTGTTTGTGCTAGCCTTCTAACATCAACCTCCCAAACCAATATATAACATGCTTCAAGCAAATTTAAAACTCTCATTCTTTTTTTTTCGATTTTTAATCGTGTGTATATATATATCAATATATATATATATATATATATATTATATATATATATTATATGTACGTTTACATCGAAGGTTTTTAAATACGGATTCGTTTCTAAAATATCCAACACAAGTTTCTCAGCATGGCCCGAAGAATTCACGCTGTTTGCGAGAAACTTGAGTCAGTATATTTTTTAACGATCCGTATTTTAAACCCCTTCGATTTTTAAACGTAATATATATATATATATATATATTGAGAGAGAGAGAGAGAGAGAGAGAGAGAGAGAGAGACGAGAGAGAAGAGAGGAGAAGGTTAGAAAACGAATTACTCTCTACATTCATATTATATTTTGTTTAAGTGTTAATTTTTCCTTTTGTACAGTGGACTATCGAATACGAATAATTTTTTAAATAATCTATTTGATCATTAATGGGTTTTGGTTTTAGTTTGGTTTCTTTCTTTGATAACCTATTAACTTCGTGGTTTATTTAATTTACCAAAGTCAATCCTTGTAGAAGAACAGTTGTGGTACATTTAACAACAATAGTGGAAAGGGTGAGAGGGTTCGCAGATATCCAAGGTGTTAGTAAAAATAATGTAATAGCTCAGCTGGAGTTCGAACTCAACGATGTCAGTCCAACCGCGTTAGCCTTTACATTTACGGAGAACCTCTCATATAGTTTTGAGGCGATGATAAATAGATTCCTTACCTTTCCCAGGCGAATAGCGCTATGTGGAAAAGTGTAAACAGCCTCGTTTCACGGTCAACTTTACTTGTAATCATTAGCGCTTCAACTCGTGAAAAAAAGATAATCTGTATCAGTATGTAGTTTTACCTTGTCAAAATGCCGTCAGACTTATGGTGCCTCATTCTTTTAACATTTGTCTTTTCGTAAAGCTCTCTCTTCTCTACTCGTCTCTCTCTCTCTGTCTCTGTCTCTTTCTGTCTCTGTCTTTCTCCTTCTCATTCTATCTCCTTGTCTCTGCTCTCTCTTTTTCTGTCCTCTGTCTTCTCTTTCTCTTTTCTATATCTGTATCTCTGTCTCCTTTCTGTCTCTGTCTTTCTCTTTCTGTCTGTGCGTCTTTTTTCTTTTCTATTCTATATTCTGTCTCTTTCTGTCTGTGTGCTTTCTCCTTTCTCTTTCATTCTCTGTCTCTTTCTGTCTCTGTTCCTTCTATATTTTTCTGTTGTGTCTTCTCTTTCTCTTTCTATCTCTAGTTGCTATCTCCTTTCTCTTTTCTGATCTTTCTCTTTCTATCTTATGGTCCTGTGCTTTAATGTCCTCTGTCGCTGTATGTCTGTGTCTTTCTCTTTCTATTCTAACGTCACTGTCGCTTATGTCTCTGTCTTTCTTTCTATTCTATGTCTCTGTCTCTTCTGTTTCTGTCTTTTCTCTTTTCTATCTTCTATGGTTTCTGTCTCTTTCTGTTTCTGTCTTTCTCTTTCTATCTCTATGTCTCTGGTCGTCTTTCTGTTTTCTGTCTTTCTCTTTCTATTCTCTATGGTCTCTGTCTCTTTCTGTTTCTGTCTTTCTCATTCTATCATCTATGTTTTGTTCGCTTTATGTCTCTGTCTTCTCTTTCTATCTCTAAGTCTCTGTTCTTTCTGTTTCTGTCTTTCTCTTTCTATCTCTAAGTTTGTCTCTTTTGTTTCTGTCTTTCTTTTTCTATCTCCTCTAAGTCTCTGTCTCTTTCTGTTTCTGGTCTTTCTCTTCTATCTCTAAAGTCTCTGTCTCTTTCTGTTTCTGTCTTTTCTTTTATTCTATGTTTTGTCGCTTTATGGTCTCTGTCTTTCTCTTTCTATCTCTAAGTCTCTGTCTCTTTCTGTTTCTGTCTTTCTCTTTCTATCTCTATGTTTCTGTCTCTTTCTTTCTGTTTCATGGTCTTTTCTCATTTCTATCTCTATGTTTCCTGTCTCTTTCTGTTTTCTGTCTTTCTTTTCTGTCTCTATGTCTCTGTCTCTTTCCTGTTTCTGTTTTCTCTTTCTATCTACTAATGTCTCTGTCTCTTTCTGTTTCTGTCTTTCTTCTTCTATCTCTATTGTTTCATGTTCTTTTGTCTCTCTGTTTTCTCTTTCTTATCCTCTGTAATCTCTGTCCTCTTTCTGTTAATGATCTTTCTCTTTCTATCTCTATGTTCATGCTCTTTCTGGTCTCTGTCTTTCTTCTTTCTATCTCTAATGTCTCTGTCCTCTTTCTAGTCTCTTGTTTCTCTTTCTATCTCTGGTTCTTTCTGTCTCTGTCTTTCTTTTCGTCTTTTCTATCTGTAATGTCTGCTGTCTCTTTCTGCCATCTGTCTTTCTCTTCTATCCTCTGTGAATCTGTCTCATTTTTGTCTCTGTCTCTTTTCTGTCTCTGTCTTCTTTTCTGTCTTCTTCTCTCTTTTCTGTCCTGTTTTTCTCTTCTTATCTCAGGGGGGGGGGGGGGTGTATCTTGTCTTTTCTGTCCTCATTGTCTTTCTCTTTCCCTTTCTCTTTCTAATCTCTGTTTTCTCTGTCTCTTTTTGTCTTTTACTTCCATTTTCAATACATCTTCTCTTACATCTTTCTTTTATCTCTCTTACTCTTTTTTGATTTTCTCTATACCATATAATGAATATGTCGGGAATGAAGCTATATTTGTTTGAAGTAGCAGAGTGGTGGGGCCACGGTAAAGCGGTACAATGGAGCCAGGTAAGTAATAAGTATGGCGCGAGCGTCGTAGTCATCGTACTTTTAAAATGCCCCCCTCCTGTATTTATGGCTGACACCAGCCAATATATTACTGTGAGAGGGGACCCAGTTGTTATGTATAATTCATTTACATCAATATACTTCTCGTTGTTCTCGTCTTTTTTATTCAACATTTTTTCCCATTTTTTGTTTTCTCTGCTAATCTCAATATTCTTTCTCGTTTTTTTTTCTTCTCTTATTTCGTCTTCACAGCACACACCTTTCTCAGATGCCTCTTCTTTCCCCCTCTTTCCCCTCTCTTTTCTTTTATTGAAACTTTTTCCTCACTCAACTTTGCTTTTCCTCGTGACCCTTTTGTTTTTTTCTGCTATAATATAACTATCTCTCTTGTTCCCTCTCTTCCTTTTTCATTTTCCCTTCTCTCTCCATTTTTCCTTTTTCAACTCTTA
This sequence comes from Doryteuthis pealeii, assembly GCA_023376005.1. Lineage (NCBI taxonomy): Eukaryota > Metazoa > Mollusca > Cephalopoda > Myopsida > Loliginidae > Doryteuthis > Doryteuthis pealeii. The sequence goes on along the minus strand of CM042144.1, from coordinate 65,889,282 downwards.
TACTTTTTCTTTGTTTTCTTTTTTTCTTCCTTTTTTTCTTTTTTACATACAGCTTTATCATATTCCCACCTCTCTACATTTCAACCCTTTTTTCTTCTCTTTCTTCTTTCTCTATCTACTCTTTCTTTATTTTATTTTTCCTCCCTCTGATATAGTCTCTCTCGTATCCCTCCTCGTTTTCTCTCTCTTATTCAGTAATTTTCTCTCATCGTCTTTCTTTTTCCTCTATTCACTTTCTTTGTTTTCTTTTCCCTTTCTTCTCTCTCTCTCTTCTCTTCGTTTTCTCTCTCTTTATTCAGTATTTTCTCTCTCATACTTTTTTTTCGTATTACTCTTTCTTTGTTTTTTTTTTTCTTTCTCCCTGGCATCTCTCTCTCGTCTCTCTCTTTCTCTCTCTCGTCTCTCTCTCTCTCTTCTCTCGTAATCCCCTTGTGTTTCTCTTCTTAATTCAAGTATTTTCTCTACTCGCTTTTCTTTATCTCTATTACTCTTTTCTTTGTTTTCTTTTCCTCTCCTCTGCATATCCTCTCTCTCGTATCCCTCTCGTTTTCTCGTCTCTTTTCAAGTAATATTTCTCATCTTCGTTTTCTTTTTCTCCTCTCGAATTCTTTGTTTTTTTTTTCTTTTTAATATACTCTCTCGTATTTACCTACCATCTCTCTATTTCTTTTTTTTTCTTCCACTCAGTCCCTTTCTCTCTCATCTATCTTTCCTCTCTTATACTTTATTTGTTTTATTCTTTTTTTCTCTACAATATACTCTCTAATAGATAACCTCCTTCTTTCTGCCATTCAGCCATTTTCTCTCTTTTTTCTCTTACTCTTATCTTCTTTCCTCTATATTTCTTCTCCTCATATTTCTCCTCAATCAGGCCCTCTCTTTTCCTCCATTCAAACCATTTTCTCGTTTCGTCTTTCTCTGTCTCTCATACTCTTGTCTTTGTTTATTTTTTCTCCTAGATATATCGCCGGTCTCCCACTCTTCTGTTTGGTAAGTAAGAGAAATTGGAAAGTTCCAAGAAAGATACAATCGTTAGTCTCCGAAGAATTCAGCTAAACATAGTTTAAGATTTTTATTCACTGCCGAGTTTCGTGTCATTTGTGTCACACTATTTGTATCTTATCTAAAAATTTATGGATAGGTTCTGTGAAAACTTTAAAAGGAAGTTCCCATGGTGCAGTTTTGCTAATATAATGACTACAATGTGTGCACGAGTAACCTGTGTTACAGGAATTCTAAGCAAGCAGGTGTAAATTCGATGCGGAAGTTAAATCATCTGCACTCTTGTTTTATGGAAGCCCCAGTTTTCTGTCCGTGGATGAATTTTGATAAGAGACCATGATTAATCTAACAGAGAACAAGCTACTAATGATTATAACTCTGCCGTTCGGCCAATCAAACTCTCGAGCTTCCTGAATCCTTGGGTCGGGGAAATACCTACCCAAAGTGTATTAGTGCTATGGGAAATGCAAACAGTTTAGTACAGGATTAGAACTCTGGTTGCCTACGATGATAACCATTACACGACGAGCACTACATCTGAAGGTCATAATCAAACAGAGCAGATAAAACTAACTATATAAGAAAAATGCAGTTCACTTAACCATTAAGCAAAATTTTGACTTAGATCTCGTTAAGTATTTATTTAACCCAATCCTCCAACAAGCAGGAGCGAACTGGTTTACATACTTATTAGAATACTAATATTTATGTGCAATAAGTAGTAGAAATAAAATGGCCGTTATGCTGCAGCTGGCCTTGAAGGTTTGAATGACAGGCTTGGCACTGGTCTGATCTTCTTCCGGTGATACCGTGAGAATCGGTGAGAGACCCTCTTCTTCCGGTTTAGATTAGAAATAATTTTTTAGTCAGTCGGCGAGAAACCACGGAGGTGGTAAGTCGTGTTATACACACGGCGATTCGTCTGCGCAGGTAGTCTGGTGAGGGGATTTCGAGATAAAATGTGATCTTAAGTAAATCGAAGTCTTGTGTTATTAATCTAAAAACTACCAATGAACAACAGGCTTCTGATAAAGAGAAATCCCCAATGAAAAGAACCAGACACGAAGTCCCAAGGAATAGTCCAGACGTTTAGAAGAGACACTAGAAGAACTTAAGATAGTTCACTTAAAGATCTGTTATGAACAGAGAAGAAATAAGAATAAAGAAAGTAGAAGGGTTTACAACAACTTGGATTCAATCTTTTAAGCTGGATTTTAATCAGTTTTGATCAGAGTTTTCTTTCTCCTATACCAAGATTAAGAGCCAGTCGCCCTACTGTTGGAGCAATGATGGATTCATGCCTTTTCAAATGGTGAATTATCAAGTACACTTTTATATCAGTACCTTGCTACTTGTGTGAAACTTTTTTAGAACAGCAAAGGTTAAATAGCCCTTTTTTCCCACTATTTTACCTATAGCTGGAAAGAGAAATAGCTGGATTGCATTGCTTTCGTATCTCCAAGAGTATTTATTACTATATGATGAAATGCAAACAGTCCGTTCAAGAAATTTAGACAAGTGATGAGGATTAACCATTACACACGGCGCCTTCATTTTCGTTTTTCTCCTATATTGAATGCTGTTATGGGGCACGCTTAGTGGTGTAATGGTTTAGCAACCAGTTTAATTCGATCTCAACTGGGTGCCCATAACTTCTGGCCTTGTGAGCACATCTAAGCTCAGCTTAGTAAATAACTTATAAATATTATTAAACAAGAACAAAGATGATTTCTAAATAAATGATTTTTTTTTTTTGTTTTAAAATTCTTTTATTTATCTCGATTTGTTTTTTCATTCTTTTTCAGAAGGATGAAAAGCAACTGTGGCCTTCAGGCCTATAAGAGCCAGGAGTTATACAGAGGGCTGTAAAGGTAAGGCTGTTTAGGAGAGTAGAGATAGGGAACGACTATTTGCTAAAGAGGTGGGTTATTTGTAAAACAAGTTTATCAGATGAATACAGCACGAGGTGGGCAATTAGGCTTTGGGAACTCTTCCACAATTTCCACCCTTAATACCCAATGATAGAAAGTCAAACCCATAGAGGAAAAGATGGCTTGTCTAGAAGGCAGGGTTCCGATCACAGAATTTAAATTTTTAATTCAATGAAATTTTTAGACGCATTGGTTTTTGATTAATTTTTTTTTAATTGCTTATCAATCCTTCATGGATTATTTATTGCAAAAATTTAATATCATTTGTACATATTTGATTATGAATCAAACTATGTCATAATTTACAGTTATATGGTTTCAAGTATTCCTACATATATAATAATAATTTGCTCAAGTTTATATATACATATATAATTTTACATATAAAGGCTTTAGACCTTTATTTTTCCTCTAATAATATTAATATTATTATGCTCTGTATTTTTAATATATTGAGCACTTGTGATTATTTCGTAATGCCATGCGACAGAAAGTTAAAGCGACAATTGGAGCATTATATTATTTTTTATTTTCTATACTCCAATGTAATTAAAAAAACTCCCGGCTTTTAATACTTTGTAAATAGCATACAATTTTTGCCTGGAGGAAAAATATATATATATAAAAAGAACCAATCATATGCCCTCCTGAAAAAAAATCAGATGGTACTATAAAATGGTCAAAAGAAAATCTGTAAGAGTTTGCTAAGTTTAAATATACTAAAGTGCTGCATACAAAGTTAGAGCAATAAATAATAGATAAGTCTATTGGAGTCAGAGATATCTACTGGGTTTCTTCTTATGGATCATCAGGATAATTCAGACTCTCAGATTATCCTGGATGATCCATTAGGGTTAAACTAGGTAAGATATTCTCTAACTCCTTAAGCTATACTCTATTATATATATATATAATATTTGGCTATTAACTACAAATAAAACTCAGTTCTGAGAAATTTCCCTTTACTATAAAAGAAAAAAAGTAATAAATAAATAAAAACTCAACTATACAGTTGCAACTTCTTAAATTCCAACTTCTGATTTTTTCTGATTTATCCAAACAAAAACATAGGCGTGCCCCTCATAAAATCAGGCCCACCAAATATACCCACACATCAATACCCCCCTTCCTACCAAAAAAAAACCCCAAATAATCAAGCGGTGCAATCATCGCTAACAAGCTTAATTATATGAATCACTTTTTTGATCGATTTCCAAGAAAATTAGTCGAATCACTTAGGCAAAAACTAATTGACTTGTTAGCGGATGATTGCTACGCTTTGTATTGGGGTTTTATTTTGGTGGGGAAGGGGGGTCATTTGAATGTGTGGGTAATATTTGGTGGGGCCTGATTTTATGAGGCCCGCTATGTTTTTGTTTTGGATAAATCAGAAATTAGAGTTTGGAATTTAAAGATTTGCAACTTTATAGTTGAGTTTTTATTTATTTATTTACTTTTTCTTTTTTAGTAAAGGGGAAATTTTCTCAGAACTGATTTTGTTATTTGGTATTAAATAGCAACACTAATATATATATATATAATAGAGTAAGCTTAAGGGTTAGAGAATATCTAACCTAGGTTTTACCCTAATGGATATCAGGATAATTCGGAGAAGTCTGAATTATCCTGATGATCCATTAGAAGAAACCCAGTAGATATTCTTCTGACACATTAGACTTATTCTATTCATTTTTGCCTCTACTTTTTGTATTGAGCATTTAGTAATATTTACTTGCAACTCTTACAGATTTTTTCTTTGACGCATTTTTATAGTACAATCTGATTTTTTTTCAGGAGGTGCATATGGATTGGGTCTTTTTTATTATATATATTTTTTTTCCTTCCAGAAGATTGTATTGCGTATTTACAAAGTATAAAGCCGGGAGTTTTTTTTTTTTAATACTATGGAGTAATAGCATAAAATATATATATAATTGTCCAATTGTCGCTTTAAACTTTTTTTCTGTCGCAGTGGCATTAGTAAATAATCCACAAGTGCCTCATATATTAAAAAATACAGAGCAGTATAATATTAATATTATTAGGGAAAAATAAGGGTCTACTTTATATGTAATATATATGTATAATAACTTTGAGCAAATTATTAGTATTAAGTAGGAATACTTGAACCATATACTGTAAATTATGAATAGTTTGTTGATCATAATCAAATATTACAAATGAATTAAATTTTTTGCAATAATAATCCCATGAAGGATTGAATAATGGCATTTAAAAAAAATTTTATAATCAACAATGCCGTTCTAAAATTGTCATTGATTCAAATTTAAATTTGATCGAACTCTGCCTTCTAGACGCCCATCTTTTTCTCTTGGGTTTTGACTTTTCTATCTATTGTGTAGTAAAGGGTGAAATGTGGAAGAGTTGCCCAAAGCCTAGATGCCCACCTCGTGGCTTTGTAATTTTGCACTGAACTTGTTTATACAAATATACCCACCTCTTTTAGCAAATAGTCGTCCACCCTACCCTAACAAGCTTACATTAACAGCTTCCTCTGTTTAACTCTGGTTTATTAAGGCGCTGAAGGCCAAGTTGCTTCTATCCATCCTTCTGGAAAAAGAATGAAAAACAAATGGATAAATAAAGATTTAAAACAAAAAAAAAATCAATTTATTTAGAAATCATCTTTGGTTCTTGTTTAATGATAATATTAATATAGTTTATTTATTCTAACTGCTTAGATGTGCCACAAGGCCAGAAGTATGGGGCACCCAGTGAGAATGAATTAATATGCTTGCTTAACATTACACACGTAAGGTGCCCATAACGCTTCAATTTTATAGTAAGAAAAGTGAAATGAAGGCGCCCGTGTGTAATGGTTATCCTCTCAGCTGTTCCCCAATCTTGAACGGAGCTGTTTGCATTTCACATAGTAAATAATACTCTTGGAGAGGATACGAAAGATATGAATCCAGCTATATCTCTTTCCAGCTATAGGTAAATAGTGGGGAAGAAAGGGCTATTTAACCTTTGCCTGTTCTAAAAGTTCACACAAAGTAGCAAGGTACTTGATATAAAAGTGTACTTGTAATTCACATTGGAAAAGGCATGAATCCATATGCTCCAACTAGTAGGGCAGACTGGCTCTTTAATCTTGGTTAGGAGAAAGAAAACTCTGGATTCAAAACTGATAAAATCCACTTAAAAGAATTGAAATCCAGTGTTGTAACCCTTCTTATTTCTTACTTCTTATTTCTTCTTCTGTTCATCAGATCTTAAAGTGAACTATCTTAAGTTCTTGCTAGGTCTCCTTCTAACGTCTGGACTTCTCTTGGGACTTCGTGTCTGGTCTTTCATTGGGGTTCTATTTATCAAGAAAAGCCTTGTGTCATTGTAGTTTTGATAATAACACAAGAACTTCGATTTACTTAGATCAAATTTTATTCTCGAAATCCCCCACCAGACTACCTGCGCAGATCGAAGTCGGCCGTGTGGTATAACACGACTTACCACCGTCGTGGTTTCTCGCCGACTGACTAAAATCTATTTCTAATCTAAACCGGAAGAGGGTCTTCTCCACCGATTCTCAGGTATCCACCGGAAAGGAAGGATCAGGAAACAGGCCAAGCCTTGTCATTCAAATCCCTTCAAGGCCATGGGCTGCAGTTATAACGGCCCTATTTTTGATTCTACACTAACTTGGCACATAAATATTAGGTATCTAATAAGTATGTAACACAGTCCGCATCCTGCTTGTGTGGAGATTGGTAAATATATATATATACTAGTTCTAAGTCAAATGTTTTGCTTAATGGTTAAGTGAACTGCATTTTTCTTATATAGTTAGTTTTATCTGCTCTGTTTGATTATGACCTTCAGATGTAGTGCTCGTCGTGTAATGGTTATCATCGTAGGCAACCAGAGTTCTAATCCTGTACTAAACTGTTTGCATTTCCCATAGCACTAATACACTTTGGGTAGGTATTTCCCCGACCCAAGGATTCAGGAAGCTCGAGAGATGGTATTGGCGAACCGGAGAGTTATAATCGATTAGGTAGCTTGTTCTCTGTAGATTAATCATGGTTCTCTTTATCAAATCATCCACGAAGAACTGGGCTTCCATAAAACAAGAGTGCAGATGATTTTAACTCCCGCTCGAATTACACTTGCTTGCTTAAATTCCTGAACACAGTTTATCGTGCACTACGATGTAGTCATTATATTAGCAACTGCACCATGGGAACTTCCTTTAAAGTTGTTCACAGACCTATCCATAAATTTTTAGATAAGATACAAATAGTGTGACATCAAATGACACGAACTCGGCAGGTGGAATAAAAATCTAAACTAGTTTAGGCTGTAATCTTCTGGAGACCTAAAATTGTATCTTTCTTGGAACTTTCCAATTTCTGTCTTACTTCCACAGAGAGGTGGGGGAGACGGCGAGTATATCTAGAGAAAAAATTAAAACAAAGAAAGAGTATGAGAGACAAAGAAAGACGAACGAGAAAATGGTTGAATGGAGGAAAGAGAGGGGAGAGGAGGGAATATGAGAGAAGAATATATAGAGGGAAAGAAGAAAGAGTAAGAGAAAAGAAGAGAGAAAATGGCTGAATGGACGAGAAAGGAGGGGTATCATTAGAGAGGTATATGTAGAGAGAAAAAGAATAAACAATACAAGTTTAAAGAGAAAGATAGATGAGAGAGAAAGGGGGACTGAGTGGAAGAAAAAAAAGAAATAGAGAGAGGAGGTAATACGAGAGAGGTATATGTAGAAAGAAAAACAAAGAATTCGGAGAAAAAGAAGACGAGAGAGAAATACTTGAATAAGAGAGAGATAAACGAGAGGGGGAATAGAGAGAGAGATATCAGAGAAGGAAAAGGAAAACAAGAAGAGTAATAGAGAATAAAGAAAGACGAGAGAGAAAATACTTGATAAGAGAGAGAAAACGAGAGGGGGAACGAGAGAGAGAGAGAGAGAGAGAGAGAGAGAGAGAGAGAGAGAGAGAGAGGAGATGCAGAGGAGAAAAAACAAGAAAGAGTAATTAGAGAAAAAAAAGATGAGAGAGAAATACTGGAATAAGAAAGAAAGAAAACGCAGAAGAGAGAGAGAGAGAAGAGATAGAGAGAGAGAGGAAAAGAAAAACAAAGAAGTGTAATAGAGAAAAAGAAAGACGAGAGAGAAATACTTGAATAGAGAGAGAAAACGAGAGGGGGATCGGAGAGAGATATATGCAGAGGGGAAGAAATAATAAAGAAAGAGTAAAAAATAAAAAGAAGGGGGAAAAAAAAAAAAAAAAATAGAAAAAAAAAAAAAGATGAGGAGAAAAAAGAAAAAAAAATGGGGTTTTTTTTTGAAATGTAGAGAGAAGGGGGATATGAGAGCTGTATGTAAAAAAAAGAAAAAAGGAAGAAAAAAGAAAACAAAGAAAGTAAGAGTGAAAAGAAAATGGGAGAGAGGAAGGGAAAATGAAAGGAGAGAGGAGGGAACAATGAGAGATTAGGTATATGTATAGAGAAAAAACAAAGGGTAAAGAGGGAAAAGCAAAGTTGAGTGAGATAAATTTCATAAAAGAAAGAGAGGAGGAAAAGAGGGGAAAGGAGAGGGCATGCTGAGAAAGGTGTGTGCTGTGAAGAAAATAAGAGGAAGAAAAAAAAAACGAAGAAAGAATATGAGAATTAGAGAGAAAACGAAAAATGGGGGAGAAAATGGTTGAATAAAAGAGAGAACACGAGAGAGGTATATTGATGTAATGAATATACATACAACTGGGTCCCCTCTCACAGTAATATGATTGGCTGGTGTCAGCCATAAATACAGAGCAATTTAGAGGTACTATGACTACGACGTCGCGCCAGTACTATTACTTACCTGCTCGATTGTACCGCTGTTACCGTGGCCCCACCACTCTGCTACTTCAACTAAATATAGCTCTTCCCGGGACATATCATATATGTATAGAGAAAAATCAAAGAAAGAGTAAGAGAGAAAAAGAAAGATGTAAGAGAAAGATGTAGTTTTGAATGGAAGTAAAAGACAAAAAGAGACAGAAGAAACGAGATAGAAAGAGAAAGGGAAGAGAAAGAAGACAGAGACAGAAAGAGACGAGATTACAGAGATAGAAAGAGAAAGACAGAGACAGAAAGAAGAGAGAGACAGAAGAGCAGAGACAGAAAGAGACAGAGACAAAGAGAGATTCACAGAGATAGAAAGAGAAAGACAGGGCAGAAGAGACCAGAGAATACAAGATAGAAAGAGAAAAAGAAAGACAGAGACAGAAAAAGAGACAGAGATAGAAAGGAGAAGACAGAGACAGAAAGAGACAGAGACATGAGATAGAAGAGAAAGACGAGACAGAAAGAGAACAGAGACATAGAGATAGAAAAGAAGACAGAGACAGAAAGAGACAGAGATACAGAGATAGAGAGCAACAGAGAGACAAAACAGAGACGACACATAGGGATAGAAAGAGAAAGACCAGAAACAGAAGAGACAGAGACATAGAGGATAGAAAGAGAAAGACAGAAACAGAAAGAGACGAGACATAGAGACAGAAGAGAAAGACAGAAACAGAAAGAGACCGAAACATAGAGAATCGAAAGAGAAAGAACAGAAACAGAAAGAGACATGAACATAGAGTGAAAGAAAAGACAGAAACAGAAAGAGAACAAAGAGACTTAGAGATATGAAGAGAAGACAGAGACATAAAGCGACAGAAACATAGAGATAGAAAGAGAAAGACGAAACAGAAGGAGGACAGAGACTTAGAGATAGAAGAGAAAGACAGAAACCAGAAAGAGACAGAGACTTAGAGATAGAAAGAGAAAGACAGAAAAGAAGAGACAGAGGATTAGAGATAGAAAGAAGAAAGAACAAGAAACGAAGAGACAGAGACTTAGAGATAGAAAGAGAAAGACAACATAAAGCGACAGAACATAGAAGATAGAAAGAGAAAGACAGAAACAGAGAGACAGAGACTGAGATAGAAAAGAAAGACAGAACAGAAGAGACAGAGACATAGAGATAGAAAGAGAAGACAGAAACAGAAAGAGACAGAAACATAGAGATAGAAAGAGAAAGACAGAAACAGAAAAGGACAGAGACATAGAGATAGAAAGAGAAGAACGAGACATAGCGACAGTGATTAGAGATAAGAAAGAGAAAGACACAGACATACAGCGGACAGAGACATAAAGCGACAGGGAACATAGAGAATAGAAGGAAGACAGAAGAGAAAGAGATAGAGACATAGAGATAGACAGAGAAAGAGAAAGACACAGACAGAAAGATATAGAAAGAGCAGGACAGAAAGAGACAGAGACATAAGAGAGAAAGAGAAAGACCAGACAGAAAGAGACAGAGAATATAGGATAGAAGAGAAAGACACAGACAGAAAAGAGAAAGACAGAGACCAGAAGAGACAGGAGATACAGATATAGAAGAGAAATAAAAAACTCACACGTGCTCCGCCAAAAGACAGGAGAAACGACAGAGACAGAAAGACGAGAGAGAGAGACATAGAGATAGAAAGAGAAGGAGAGACAAGAGACAGAAAGAGACAGAGACAGAGAGAGAGAGAGAGAGAGAGAGAGAGCTTTTACGAAAAGGAAAATGTTTAAAAGAATTGAGGCACCATAAGTGCTGACGGCATTTGAACAAGGGTAAACGTACATACTGATACAGATGTTCTTTTTTTCACTGAGTTGGAAGCGCTAATGGTATTACCGAAGTAAGTTGACGTGAACGAGGCTGTTTACACTTCACATAGCGCTATTACGCCTGGGAAAGGTAAGAATCTATTTATCATCGCCTCAACTATATGAGGAGGGTGCTCCGTAATGTAAAGGCTAACGCGGTGGACTGACATCGTTGAGTTCGAACTCCAGCTGAGCTATTACACTTATTTTTAAACTAACACCTTTGGGATATCTGCGAACCCTCTCACCCTTCCAGCTATTGGTTAAATGGTACCACAACTGTTCTTCTACAAGGATGACTTTGGTATTAAATAAACCACGAAGGTTGATAGGTTATCAAAGAAAGAAACCAAACTAAAACCAAACGCATTAATGGATCAAATAGATTTATTTTAAAACTTATTGTAATTGATAGGCCATGTACAAAAGGAAAAATAACACTTAAACCAAAAATATAATATGAATGTAGAAGTAATTCTTTTTCTACCTCTCTCTCTCTCTCTCTCTCCTTCTCTCTCTCTCTCTCTCTCTCTCCTTCTCATATATATAATATATACTATATATATAGTTTAAAATCGAGGGGTTAAAAAAAATTTAAAACGGGGATCGTTAAAATTACTGACTCAGTTTTCTCGCAACAGCGTGAATTCTCGGGCATTGCGAGAAACTTGTGTTGGTATTTGTAAACGATCCGTATTTTAAAACCCTTCGATTCTTAAACGTACATATATATATATATATATATTATATATATATATATATATATATATAATATATACCCACGCCTTAAAATCGAAAAAAGAAGAGAGTTTTATAATTTTGCTTGAAGCATTGTGTATTATATTGGTTGGAGTTGATTTAGAGGCTATCAAATACAGGTGTAAAGAAAAAATATAGTAGCATTTCTTTTTAAAAGAAATGCCATAACAGACTGCTTTCAGTTTCCAGTGATCTTTTGAAAAGAGATATTTATCTCGAATTCAAGAATTAATACAGGTTAACCACAACATCATTGTTACGTATTATTATTTTTTTCTTTTACCTGCCTTGTGATAGCAATTCTAAATCAACCTCCTACCAATTTATCATTATATTATATATATATATATATATATATATATATATATATATCTTGAAGAATGCAACTGATCATGACCTGTTTTTGTGAACTTAATTCTGATCACAAACAATAAATTCATTGTCGAGCTGCTGCAAATGTCTATCTGTCATCTATTGACAGTAATATCCTTATGCCAGACAGTGCGCGGCAGTAATCAAAAACAACAATAAATCAACTACTTCAAAGAGAACTGTAGCGTTGTGGCTTTCGACCAACATCTGATTTGTTTGCAGGGGTCATCGCTTTTGGATGGACATAGGATCAGATGAAATGGCCGAAATAGTCATTCGTTGTGAAAGATGGTCTCGGGAAACAAAGCGTAGCAAATATAGTTTATTTTCAGCGGTAGTTCAGAGTTAATATGGTGTTGAGAGGGAACGGCGAATTGTCTCAGCTGCAACCTCGGCTTGTCTGTACATTTTGTTTGACTGTCCGACTCTGGATTTGGTCTCAAAATGACGTCTCTTTTATGTGGACCTAGTTTCCAACTTTAACCTCGATTAATTGATCAAAAGGTTCCGCTTGACCGGGTTTCAGGCAAGTTTCCTCTACTTATCCTCGAGGCTAACGTCTCATATATTTCATATACAGTACTCAATGTGGTGTAATGGTAAGCTAGCTAGACTAGAATTAATTGGTTGATTAGATTTTACAGTATGTCAAAACTTGGGTTAGTTTATGCCGAACATAATTTGTTTTATTTATTTTACTTGAGTACGGTTGTTATTTGTACAGATGCAATGAAATCTATTTAACCCATATATGGGACCTAACAGGTACTCCACTCCGATCTGGCAGTAATTAAATGAAGTAGTACTCCCACTCCCAGAAGCCTGCCAGAATTTAACCTCAGTTGCAGACGTAGTTTAGCGTCATACCCAGGACACTAAGAACCTCAGTCACCGTTTCTAACACTTATATGATAAAAAGGTTTGGGGTTGCCTTAAGAGCAATATGGTTGAGACAATCATATCGATGTTTGACGTAACCAGCCGATTGATCGAAGTGGGCCTCTCTGAGTGCCTATCTAGCCATAGTGGGGTATTGCATGCGATTGACAGCTCAAATCACCAGGATTCCGTATTTAAGCATCCCGGGTCGCTACTGGCCCATTGAGAGGTATTATAACCCTCTGCAGAGATGCAGTCAGCGTATTCTATAACTCGTTACTCAAGTTTTCCTTTTGTTTCACAATATTCAAACAGAAGTGTTAGTAAAGATTTGCCACACACACCCATCACCACACACACACACATTATATAATATATAATAATATTATATATTAGTAATATATTATATATATAATTATACTTTTAGCTTTACCGCTAAAACTATTTACTAAAGGTTGCCAATTCAAGCGTTTGTTTGCGTTCTTTTTACTGCAACTCCTGTCTGAACTATTGTTTAAAAAACACATGACTTTAGTAAACGGAAATATTTATCATAATATATATATATATATATATATATAATATATATATACATATATATATTATATATATATATATATATATATGTTGTGTGTGGTGTGTGTGTGGTGTTGTGTGTGTGTGTGGTGTAAATGTGTGTGTGGTGTGTGTGTATCAATTATGGATATATATTTCGTTTTACTAAAGTTTCATGTTTTCAACAATCTTCAGACGGAAGTGGCAGGTACAAACTAACGAAACAAACGCTTGATTGGCAACTTTTAGTAATTAGTTAGCGGTAAAGTGCCAAAATGAATAATTTAAAATAAAAAATTAAAACCTTATTTAAAGATTAATTCAGAAATGAAAGCGGACTAAAAAAGTGGTAAAACAGTACGCATATAAGATAGATAGAGAGAAATGGGATATAACCTAGGAACACTTTTGGACAGTGACTTCCAAGTCAGATATATATAAGGGGGGGGGGGGGGGGGGGGGGGGGGGGGGGGGGGGGGGGGGGGGAGAGGGGGGGGGGGGGGGGGGGGGGGGGGGGGGGGGGGGAGGGGGGGGGGCCCAAGCTATATAGATAGAAAAAATATTTTAAGATGGCGCATCGTTGATAAACAAAAGGTCCCTGCGTGTTAATGCCGGCGGAAGAAGATGGATAAGATATGTTCCTGATCTTGTTTCCTCGGCCAATGTTGTTTTGACCCTTAGGTGCTAGGATGCGCGTGAATGGGGTTTGTGTAATGTTAGTATTCTGGATTTAGGGAGCTAGCGAGACAGTGCAGTATTGTTTATGTTTCCGCTGCCGGATTGGCTTCCTCTTACATTTTCTTGTTTTAATTTCTTTTGTCGAATTTAGTGACGCTCTAAAGATATTTATATAGATAATATTCCAATATTAGCATAACATATATTACTGTCTTTGTTGGACTTGTATGTGTTAGATAATAGTATACAGATAATCAATAAGATAGAAGGTAACCATCATTTTTAATTCTTTTTTCATCTGATTCGCAACTTTCATTGTCAGAGATAAACAATCAAAATGGCCCTAAATTAATTACTTTTTATCGCTCTAAATACACGAGACCGATTTACGCATCATTTGTCTGGCTGATGAAAGAGTTTGTGTCAGAAAATTTGAGATTCATAAACTTTTGATTAACTCCACTTGGCATTGTGCTACTCCTGTATTAATCTACGGCCATGTTTTTTAGAAATATGGATGTCGGATTTTTTGGCATTCACCTGTTTGTGCTATTTAATGCGAAGACTGTTTTATTGTCTGTTTAGTTCATTTGTTTGTTATTTTACAAGCAATCTGTGGCTTCAGTAATATTCCTATTTTAATTATGAATTTTTCTTATACATTAATGGTTTCAAGTATTCCTACTAATACTAATGATTTGGTATGGTAATTATTGGTTTCAAGTACTATCCTATTTTAATATGAATTTTCATATACATTTAATTGGTTTTAAAGTATTCCTAGCTATACTAATGATTTGTATGTAATTTATGTGGTTTCACGGAAACCTATTCCTATTTTAATAATGATTTTCATATACATTTCTATGGTTTCAAGTATTCCTGCTATATATGAATTTGTATGTAATTATGTGTTTCAAGAACTATTCTATTTAATAATGATTTTATATACATTTATATGTTTCAAGTATTCTACTAATATAATGATTTGTATAGTAATTATGTGGTTTCAATAACTACTCTATTCTAAATGATACTTTAATTTGTAAATTTATAATGATTTCAAGTAAATTCTTAGCTAATATTAATGATTTATATGTAATTATGTGATTTACAATAATATCTTATTTAATGATAATTTTTTGTACATTTATATGGTTTTAGTATTCTAAGCTAATACTATGATTTTATATGTAATTATGTGGATTCAATAACTTTCTATTTAATGATAATTTGTTTTTGTACAATTTATATGGTTTTCAAATATTCCTAACTATTTGTATACAGTTAATGTGGTTTCGAGTTAACCATTCCTATTTAATATCATTTGTAAACAATTATATTTTATCAAATAATTAATCCACATGACTTCCAATATTCCTACTAATGTTATTTTTGCAAGCATTAAATTATCCTCCAATTGATTTTAAGCAAGGAAAACTTCATAGTTAATAAATATTATATCGTTCAAAACCAATTGTAAGCGCACTGAAACAGAATCGTGCGTCCTGTCAGATATGGCTTGAAAACGACTTACTGTATGTCATGACTGAGGGTAGTTTCCGAACACAAATAAGGGGTATTCTGAACTGACACTGATGGTGGAGACTCAGTTCATACGCATTTACTCTTAGGTATATCTGATCGGTGTTGGTATAAACCTGTTATGGTCCATCTATGAGAAGTATTTCCGTAGCGTAGTGCTAACGTACTGGATTGCGACTGGTAATATAACAAGTTCGAACTTCCATCGCGCTGTTTAAATTCAATTTCGTCTAATACCTTGGG
>CM042144.1:65838622-65873559 GCA_023376005.1 Doryteuthis pealeii | reverse complement strand
CTTCCCGTTCTCTCCCCCTTTATCTCCCCCGTTATCTCCCCTTTATCTCTCTCTCTCTCGCCTCTCTCTCTCTCTCTCTCTCTCGTCATAACACACACAGACACACCACAGACCCACACACACTAAGAATTTATTCAGTTTTGCTTAGTCTGGCCAACCATAAGCTTCACATTGCTTCAGTTGCTCACCAATTTCTATATCTTCTAGTCACTCTCATTCTTTCCAAGTCTCTCTCCCCTCTCTCGAGTAAATATAATAATATAATATATAATAATATATATATATATATTATATATATAATAGTCGAGGTTTCGAGTCACACACGGAGCAGTCTCCCATTGTCTATAACCTTGCTGATGAAGCTAAATAGGTTTGAAATGTACTGGTCAAGATTGACATTTTTTCTCGATTGTTTAGCCCTTAACATTTTGGAACATATATTGCCGCCCTAAATTCATTAATTATTAACTTAATTGATTTTCAAAATTAAGCACATTCCTCACAACAATTCGTTGTGCTAAAAGCCATATCAAATAAACCACAGTGCTTTATTTACGTTACACTCCATATTATATATAAATTATATATATATATATATATGTTGTGCTGTGTTGTGGTTGTTGTACAAATTACCAAAAAAGTTCAATTGTGAAATGATTCTATATATTATATATATATATATATATATATATATATATATATAATATAATTAAAATAAATATATAAAGGTTTCTACATATCTATTATTGGTGACAAGTGAACAGTACCAACCATTTTGAAACAAGTTCCCCTGATGATTGTTGACGCCATGAAACCAAAATGGTTGTGACTATCGTTGGTCACCAAAAAAAGATATATGAAAAACCTTTCTATGTATTATTTTATATATGGATATAACAGCTCTATTCTATATTTGAGCAGTCTCCAACAATACTGCGTTTAACACACGCCGTTCCAGTAAAAGCTGAAACCAGTGACATTCCACCCTAATGTATAAACTATATATAGGAAAGAAATTTTTTCTTTTCCAATTTGATGGAATTAGATTTTTTAAATTTGCTTGGAGAGCTCAATGCATGATAATTTAATTCATATATTTACACAGCAACATTTGTAAACTTGAATATATTCTCCAACTAGAATGCTCGCCGTTGAAACTAGACTTCTAAAAAAAAAAGAATTCTTGTTGAAATAAATGTATAAGCTGCCAACATGACCAAGTTTTAAGTTTTTCTTATTTAAGTTTACCCCTCTCTCCTCTCTGTCTGTCTGTTGCCCCTCTCTCTCTCTCTTATATATATATATATATAATATATATAATAATATTATATATTTTATATATATCATTGGCAATTCAGTCTCCAAAAGGACTATGATAAAAGTTTTTGTGTGCCCCCGAGGTTGGGCAGCGCCTCTGTGACTATGAAATCCTATGTTTGAGAAACATTCTCGACCACATTTGCATTGTAGGTTGTCCCTGTAGATGATTGATGTTCCGATGCTTGTTGCCGTGCTCTATGGACCTCTTTAGCTTTCATGATGGTTGTATCAGGTACTTCTGACATGTTACAGTCCTCTATAAAAGAGATTCTGCCGCCACCAGAGGCGTCTTGAGCCAAATTTCCCCAGCTCTCTCTCTCTTCTCTCTTCTCTCTCTTCTCTCATAAATTATATTATATATAAATATATATATATAATAATATATATATTTTACTTCTTTCTCTTCTTTTCTCATGAAGGCAAGACAAATAAGATTAAGTTGCAGCAGAAAAAACAAGAGTAGCATCAAGAATAAAGATTGCCTGCCTTGAAAACAGCATTAAATATCTAACACCTGTCGTTGATGGGAAATATATGCATTATTTTCCGTCACTAAGCAATATTCTTTAATCCATGTTCTGCTTGTCCACAATAATTCCACCGTAACCATTTCCTATTCCAATCAAGTCCCAACTTTTGATTTTAATCTTCTTTCTTTTTTTTTTTATTCCAATCCTTATTTAATTTTTTTTCATCTTCCTCGGATCTATTTTCCCTTTTATTTTGGCCCTCCGCCATTAATCAAATAATTCGGTACCTATATCTACCGACATTTAATTTGGGTGAAAAGAATTCGGGATGGGTCTCAGATAAAAAAGTGCGATAAAGAAGGAAAGCGTCTGTATATGTATTACATTGTTTTCTTTTATAAGAAAGTGAATATATTAATGTCAGTGTCATGCGTGAGAGACCAGATATGAGAGTGAAAGTTTAATATATATAATTATAATATATATATATATATAAATTTTTGGGAAATAGTGCTTAATTGGAGTCGTACACTAATTTTGAAATTAATTAATTAATAATGAATTAGCGGGAATAGCCTATTAAATGTGATGGCTAAACAAACGAGAAAATCAATGCTCGTGTAGTACATTCGGCTATTAGCGCCTCATCAGCAAGAGCTATAGATGGAAAACCGCCCTGTGCGTGATTTAACCGGCTCCCAAGCTGACAGGCCGATCCCATAACCCCTCACTAACGACTTCTTAAGATTTTACGAATTTCAAATCGACGCACAGGGCGGTCTTCCGATCTATAGCTTGCTGTAGTGAGGCCTAATAGGCCTAAATGTACATGTACAGAGATTGATTTTTCTCGATTTTGTTCTAGCCAACATTTAATAGGTATTCCGCTAATCATTATTAATAATAAATTTTCAAAATTAGGTACGACCCAATAAGCACTTATTCTCCCAAAATTATCGGGCAAAAAAGGCCATTCAAACAAACCGTGTTTTACAACCTATCATATATATAATATATTGTGTGTGTGTGTGTTGGTTGTGTGTGTTGTGTGTGTTGAAAAGTGCATGCGTGAGATGTGAGGGTGGGAGTAATTAAAACTGTGTCTATTTCAGTGTGTGTGTAAGAATGTGTTGTAGTGTACATGAAAAAACACAAAATGTTAAAGGAAAAAGGAAGAATTAAATAAAGAAACCAAAGGAAGCGATTCCGGCTTCCTTTGGTTTATTTATTTAATGGCTTTAAAACCTTCGTGGGTTATTCAATGTTCACCACATCCTCAAATCTTACATTTGAAATGAATTTTCATTTTAAGAAAGAAGAAATAGTCGCACGGTTTAATTTCTTTGCTTAATAGCATATAAAACTTCGTGGGTTATTAAATACCAAGGCTATTGTTTTATACTCTTTCTTTACTTCTATTATTCTTCTGCTCATCTTTGGTATCTTACGTTCTTTTTCTTGCGTCTCTTCTAACGTCTCTCTTTTTGTTGGTTGGTCGTACTTTCTTTTTCCAGGTCAGTCTTGTTGCCAAGACATTCATCAACCACAAAACCATATTATTTATGTAATCCTTTATTTACGTAACTAAACATATTTCCCTAACTAACATAACGTGCGTGTGCAGTGAGTCCCAGCTAAAGCTGACATAATCTTATCTGCCTGAGTCCAAGCTGGAACTGAGAGCCAACCAGGTCCCACATGACTTCACGTATTTCGCGGGCTTTCTGTAATATTCCATGGAAGGTCCCGCCCGTGATATATGAAAAGGGGCCATATCCTTCAGAAATACAGGCGGGGTCGACAATAATATATGCGTAGATTATGTAACACTATCTTCATAGAAGAATAGTAGTGATACTATTTAACCATTAGCTGGTGAGGTAAAGAGGTTCATGCTTATCTGAAGGATATTAGTCTGAAAGTGAATGTAATACTGCGACTGGAGTTTGAACTCGCTTACTAAGATGTCGTAGCCCAGCACGGTAGCCACTATGCCACCAGCCCTGACGACTGTAGAATACTGTCTAGAGGGGTAAGACCGCTCTAAATGAAGCCACCTGTTGACCATAGTTGGCGATACGTGATGTTTAAGAACAGAATTCTGATGGCTGAGTAGTCCGTGACATGAAGCACTCCACTTTGGCACTTACTTTGCTAAGACGGGCGGTCGGTGAGCGTCCCCTTCGATCAAGCGGCTGGTTATATCAAGCCCTATCACCTATATGATTGTCCCGATCGTATTGCTCAATGGCAAAACCCCAACCCTTTTTATATATGTTTGAAGGCGGTGGTTAGGGTTTTGGTGTCCTGGGATAAGCCATAAACTGGATCTAGTGGTGAGGTACCAATTTTGGATTTCTGGGGAATGTAGAGTACCTCATTATTGTCATCGCACTCAGGTCCACGCTGATGCAGAGTGGTAGTACCTGTTAGGATGCCATTTATGGGTTGAAATATCAAAACATGAGTTTTAAAAATGTGTTTTTTTTAAATGCCCCACGAAGAATAAATAAAACAAACGCCTTTGGCATAAAATAACCCAATGGTTAACATGCCGTAAAATCTAACCAACTAACCAAGCACTATACCACGGGGCCTCCCTGATAAAGGAACAATATAGAATATATGTGTGTATATGAGATAAACAATAATAAAAGAACCATATGTATGTGTATGATAAAAAAGTAATAATAAAGGTATACGTGTGTATGAGAGAGAAGAGAGAGAAGGAGGAGAGAGATCCTATGTGTGTGTGTGTGTGTGTGTGTGGTGTGTGTGTGTGTTTGGGTGGCAAACTCATTTTAAGTCCCTCACTGTTCCACGTTTATCTGTTTTAAGAACTCAACGTGATGAAGAACAATCCCGTTCTTTTGATTTCCTCCACGTCCGAGATTTCTTATCAACTGAACATTATTACTGTTACTCCCAGGAACTCCGCATCTATACACATGGGGAAATTAATTATATAGAAAATATGAATTTTACTAGCATATCAACCATCAAAAATGACGGATTACTTACGCATGGAACAGCCATTTGGCCCAGAATCATTGTATCTGTACCTTGTGCCGAGTATGAAAAATAAGTTGCTTTTTGATATTTCCGCTTAGAAACAATCCGTCTGGGTGGTATCAGTGATGAAATTAATAGCTCACTCCCCAGAAGTCCTCCTCCCAGGGAGACCGCTCGCCTAAAAGGGGCTAAAAACTGTTTTTCATTGCGTAATTATTTATGTACAATAAGAATACTGAATTAAAATTCAAAATTTAACTGAACATGTTTGTAATTTGAATATAAGGCGAAAATAACATGTATATATATATATATATTTAGCTCAGTCGGTAGAGCGTCCGGCTAGAAACCACAAGGTTCATAGTTCGATACCGGTCCTCGCGAACTGAGCGTATGAGTAGCACAGGGATCTGCGTGGTAAAGGAGCTGATGGTAGGTGTGGCGCTCCACTTCAGATGCAAGAACAATCTTCTTGGTATAGAGGTAGTGAAAAGGGCATATACTCCCTCGCTGATAGGCTGATACCGACATTAGGCCACCCCGATGACTTTACATTACATATATATAATATGTATTTGGTGACGAAAAAGCTTAAAAATCGGTAATTTTACTGTTATAGATCTATTTCTACCTAAAGATATCAGTGTATACCTATGATTATCATCAGACCACTGACTTTATTGGAAATGGTAAACAGAAAATTCATGAGGCTTTATATATGTTTTTTTCTGGGAAAACCTGAAAGTTGGTGCTTGTATATATATATATATATATATATATATATAATATATAATATATATATATATATATATATATATATAAGCACCAATATATATATATAGGGACTAGCAAACAGAGGCTAAAATTTTTTTTAACAAAATGACTTTTGCCACCCTACAGAAAATAATTTACCAAAAATCAGGGAATTATCGGATTTTAATGAAATTTTCAGTGTTTATGTATCACTGAATGATCTTTATAATGCATTATTTATTTTATTTTAAAACTTTCTCATTTTTTTCAGGTCACTTAATTTTGACCCCCCTTATGTTGGGGGCGTAACATTGTTTCAAGTTGGTCCTAACTTGATACTAATTACAGTATAAATAAAGAGATAAAAGAACGAAGTTATGAATAGAAATAAATAAAAAAAATTTTACGGTGGAGCTCCTATGAGAAAATAAGTATCGAAAATCGAAAAATAAAATGTAAAAAAAATATAAAATAATTTTTTTAGGAGATTTCTTTTTTATTCATTTCCATAATTATTTAATTGACTATTATCTTATTAAAAAAAAATATATATCGATATTTTTTCTGCGAAAATAGAATTTTTCTTCAAAACTTATTAACTCGAGGGTGTAAAGTAAGGTTTGCATTAAATAGATATTTATTTCTAGAAACTAAAAATGTAACATTTTAAACTTAATATCAAGGCCACATATTTTAAAACAATTGAATTGATTTTCAATAAAAAAAACATAATGTTTGATCAATAATTCTATGGAAGGCCAAATGTTTTAGGTTTTAAAAACATAAAATATTTACCTCTCTATTCAGGAGAGTTATTGTTTGTGTCGGTATGAGTAATTTAACCGAAAGATTCAATATCTAATAAGTTAAGGTAAGTTCATTTCATTATTACTATTTTTAATTCAATTATTCCTTTTCAATTAAAAATATTCAAATTCTAATTGATGTTTTCTCACTTTTTATCTTTAAATTAACATGTTTTTTTTTTAACTAAAATAAAAAAAAATTGCAATTCCAAAATCTTGTCATGTCTGGCCGGACAGGACTATCTGAAACCCCATCTAAAATTTTTGTTTTTAATTTTTGTTTTATCCTTCAATGGATTATTATCGATTGCACACCAATCTATCAGATTGTAAAAAAAAAAAATTCTAAAAAGTTCTTTATTTTTTGAGTTCCCCGTCGTAAAAATTGGAAACGCTACAAATTTTTTTTTCCTTCCTTCAATGGGTTATTATCGTTTACACACCAATCTATCAGATTTTTTTTTTAATTCTTAAAAGTTCTTTACTTTTTAAGTGTTTAGGAGTGCTCATTTTCCCGTACGTGGAAATTATTTTCTGTAGGAGGGGGTGCTAAATTCATTTTGTCAAAAACCGGGTTTTACGTCAATCAAGAAACACAAAAATTTTTTAAATATTATGGCAATTATGGAATACCATACACGAAACGTAAATAATACGCAAATTTTATTTTCAATGAAACTAAATATATTTTTGATTTTTTTACATACAAAAACGGATTTTCCTTGGTTAAAAGTTAAAACGAGTGTGAAAAATTTCAGTAACATTTAATGAATATGTATTTAAAGTAACGCTTTACTTATTTCTAAAAAGAAAAGTTTATAAGTATTTCAAAAATATTTTAAAGCCATTATTGAACACGATAAATCAAAATAAATTCAACGTAACTTTTTGTTGAAATTCGGACGATTTTAATGTATAAAATGTATTAAAAATAAATTGCATATTGTAATAATATTTTTCTTTTTAAATGATGGTCATTATGTTACTACTTATCGATTTAAACAAAGTTTGACCTTAAATAATAGATTTAATTATTTTTAATTCGCTTTTAAAACTCGTAGAAACTGAATTCCGTGCCAGTCCCTATATATATATAAGCACCAAAGAAATCATTTTTAATGCCCTACAGTTAAAGCGTACTTTCTTCTTTTTTAAATTCTGTTTGCGTGCAGAAATTTTGCAGGTTCAATACTGACTACAGACGATGATAACATACAATACTTAAGATAGCTTAACATTTGTACCTGATGAAGATTAACGGGAAGAGAGCAGTCTACCCCAGTGTATTGAATAAAAGGTTTGTTTCGAAGTTTCACGAAGGCTTCTGACATAAAGACTCCCGAGTTCGACAAGTTTCCCGTGTTCGACAAAAACACCTGAAGAAGACTGGAGGACACATCGATAGAAACGTTGTGTATATAACAATGAAGATGAGGACAAGAATCTGACAATCTAAATGATATTGAATAGGTTAGTTTTATTTATTTTTTATTCTTTATGTCTTGTATTTTGTTTGGTTTCTTTGTTTAATGGCATATCAACCTTCGTGAATTATATAAAGCCATCCTTGTAGAATAGTAGTGGGGGATGAGGGGGTCCATACCTTTCCCAAGTTAATAGTCCGAAAGTGAACGCAATATTGCGACTGGAGTCGAACTCGCTTACTACGATGTTGCAGTCCAGAACGTTAGCTACTAGGTCACCGGGATTCCCCCGTGATATTTTGTGATAGATTAATTTTAAACCACCTGTTTTATGACATTGTCGGGAAAGTATCGGGGAAAATATGCGACTTATTGGTTCCAAAGAATCTCACTCTCTGTGAATGACTTTTGGTCCAAAAAGAATCCTCGTGTGCCATCCCCTTACGTTTCTGATATGAGTATTCGTGATTATTATTATTGCACATAATGTAACGGTTATCGTCGTATGGAATGGAATTAGTGACCTGATTTTCAATCCTGGTTTCCGTTTTACTTCGTGCCAAGATCCATTGGGAAATGTATGAATCTATCTGTTCTACCCCACAGTTATGGATTCTTTAGACTTGCTAAGGCAACCAGTTTGAAAAGCGTAATATGTATTGTGCACGTAGACATTGGATAAATGGGTTTGATTAATAAGCATTGACTCCGAGGTCAATTTGGGACCTTGCATGGGAGTGGATGATTTCAGTAATGTAATTAAGCGACAATAAAATGTTAGAAAAATGTTTCGAAAATTAATCATTTGGCTCCAATATGTTATCAATGGTTTGCGAGATTTTTTAGGCGGACCCGTGTGTTGCATTCATGTTACCTAAAGGGGTCGCCATCTTCCCGAATACAGTCCGGTCATTTAAAAAGATGTCTTAGCCAAGTGAATAAGAGAGAGATACAGAAAAGATGTCATAGAGTGTGTTCTTCCCTAGAAAGAAAAACATTCGAAATTGATTACATCATAAACGATTTTTTTTCTCCAAAATACATAACGGTTAAGTTTATTATTATTATTTTTTAATTTCCAAACTTCCTGTTTCAAACAAAAAAAAACTTTATTTTCAAATTTTCAAAACATAAACTGTTAAAAATATTTCTATATTTTTTCAAACCAGGAATCTTTTTTTAGTTTTAGTTTTTAAAATTCGTTTATGACGTAATCAATTTCCAAATGCTTTTCTTGTATTACTCGTTTTCAAAAAATCAAAACACTTTGTCCTGATGATGATCTCTTGTTTACATGTCTGGTATTTTGTTTCTATAATTTCATTTTATTACAAATTTAAAATAATTATAAATAGAATACTGTATGTGTAAATGAATTTAGATCGAAACACGTGTTAACAAATAAAAATTTCATCGATACCAAAGTGTATATATTTTTTCTTTCAACCATTTTTCAACACACACACACACACACACACACACACACACACACACACACACACATACACACACACATATATATAATATATATATATATATATATATTTCAAAATATTTTTTTTCAACATATATATATACATATATATATATATATATATATATATATATATATATATATATATAAACACACATATATATTTTTTTTTTCTTTTTGCAACATCAAGGTTTTTGTTTTGAACTCATATAACTTTTGTCTCCGCTCTTAACGACACGGAGTATAAATAAGCTCTGAAGATGATTTTTATAAAATCGAAATATTGTTCAATATCAGCTATGAATATGTTATGAAATGTTTTCACTTTAACAGCATTTTGTGGTGTTTTCATATCCTTTTATCTATACTCATTCCGTCGGATTCATTTCCTTTCTTTTAACTTGTATATATATATATATATATATATATATATATATATATATATATATATATAATATTCTTACGTTAGAGAGCAGCAATGTTCTTGTTTTCGTATCATTAAAAGTGCTTGGCATCATCTCAAACATTACAAGTGTTTATAATACCTTCAGGCGTTTAATATTGTAGGTCGCCATAAAACATCAGATGTTTCTGGTTGCTTCTTTTAGAGAAAATAATTATTTTACGTTGGAAGGTTAAAATGTCGGATTGAATTTTCTTTTCTCTCTGTAATTTTTTGTTTTGCTTTTATTTTTGTTTTTATTTTTCTTGTGTTTTTGTTTTTATTTTTGTTGTGATTTTTATTTATTATTTATTTATTACTGATAGGAAAACGTTTACTTGAAATCAATGTGAAGCTTTTACAAAACACTGTAAAATGAGATAGATGAGAGGGAGAAAATTACCACGAAAATCTGTAGAGTTTAATTCTTTATAATTGGCAAGGTTTCCATTAATTGCTCAATCTTTTAACCACATCAACACACAATCCATCAAGTTGCCAGGGGTGTTGATTGTGGTTTAAATGTCGGCTTTTGCCTTTCCGTTGCGCTGCCATCATAATTTATTTCGAAAGAAGAAAAAAAAAATAAGAAAGAAAATTCTAACAACACGCTAAAGGTTTTTAAGTTGTTCATTCGGCAAACAAGAAACGCTAAATGTCTACAACATCATAAAAAAATTGTAGATTGTTAAAGAGCTTCATCTTTCTACAGAGATATTACAAAAATAAATAGTCATCTTAGATTATCAAACACAGACATCGAAATGTCCGCTCGTTTAGAATATGCTGATTGTGTCCCCTTCAGAGAAGAAAGCCCCCCCCCAAAAAAAAAAGCGATGGGTCTAACACTAAACTACATCTGATGGTGAGGCCCCAGTTCTGGATATGTGGGCAGTGTAGAGTATCTCATCATTGCTTTTACCCCCACATCCACTCTTACCCGGAGTGGTAGGCCCCTTCCGATCGGCTAGTCATGCCAAACTCTAGCATCTGTATTATTGTCCAGACCCTATTCTTCTTACAGCAAACTCCATAACCTTTTATCAGCTGGATATGACACAAGGTCAATTTCTTAAGCGGAGTTCAACAGTTTTGAATTCAGAGTTTTCCTTCTTCTAGACGGGTTGCCTAACCAAGGTTAAAGAGCCCAGTCTGCCCTACTATTAACCCATAGCTGGAGGGAGAGTAGGATTCATACCTTTCCCAAGGGTATTAGTCTTAAGTGAAATGCAACCTTATATCATATATGTGCTAAAAGTCTGTGGCTGTGGATCTTTGTGTCTTGAGTATAATGCTAAACAGCATCTAGTGGTGAACTGTAAATTCTAGAGCACTGGAGAGTGCCAAGAACCCTTTCATAGTCATTACTACCAGGTTCTCCATGACCCGGAGAGGTAGTAACTGTTAGGGTTGGATCAATGGGTCAAACAGACCAAAAATGAGTTTTAAAAATGTGTTTAAACGAAAAAAATGTGAATACCCAACAAGTATGAATAAAACAAAATAAAAAGAAAACGTCTTCGGCATAAAATAAACCAAATGTTGATATACCGTAATTTCTAACCAGCGAAAAAAAGTGGTTATACATGTTGGGGACAACTAGATCTGTTTGCAAATTATTTGTATTAGATAGGAATACTTAGCTATGTGCAAAATCGTATTAAGATTTCTTAATAGGATTTTGCACATAGCTATTTGATATCCAGTATTCCTATCTAATACAAATAATTTGCAAACAGATCTAGTTGTCCCTAACAGGTATAACCACTTTTTTTCGCTGGTTAGAATTTACGGTATATCAACCTTTGGTTTATTTTATGCCGAAGACGTTTTTGTTTCTATGTGAATAGAAGCATAAATTATACGCAAATACCCAACCTCTTGGCGTGAAATAACGCAAGATGGGTTGGCATACCGTTAAAATTAATCAACCAATCAATCGATTTATATTTGAGTCATTCAATTTATTGGTATTTTTTATATGACAGTAAACTGATGTTGGGGCCCTACTTTTTACATATATATCATATATGAAAACTGAATAAAATAATTATATCTGCTTTTTGGCATATCCCATGTGTTCTGTTTCTGTAAAATTGTACGAAGGTTTAATATTTTTCATGTAGAAGATAAACCGATGAGAATATACATGGGTACATTATTAGTACAATATTATTAGAAAAAATCATAAAGAAATGAAGTAAAAAAAATCACAAAATCTTCACAAAAATGTCAATCTAAAGTGGTTATACCTATTAGGGCTCAATCTATGGGACAACTAGATCTGTTTGCAAATTATTTGTATTAGATAGTAATATTTGATAGCATATAGCTATGGAAGCGCGTGGTGTAATGGTTAAAGTCATGGGAAATGGACTCGTCGCCCCGAGTTCAATTCCTGGACGTGGTAATTGCATTTCACTTAGCGCTTGGGAAAGGTATTAATCCTACTCTCCCTCCAGCTATGGTTAAATAGCAAGGCAGTCTGGGTTCGTTAACCATGCCTAGGTAACCAGTCTAGGAGAAGGAAAACTCTGAATTCAAACCTGTTGAACTCCGCTGTTCTTCTTACAGCAAACTTCATATCCTTTTATCATATACATACATTTTTACCAACCCCTCCTCACGAGCTGGATATGACACAAGGTCAATTTCTTAAGCAGAGTTCAGCAGGTTTGAATTCAGAGTTTTCCTTCTCCTAGACCGGTTGCCTACCTAAGGTTAAAAAGCCCAGTCTACCCTACTATTTACCCATAGCTGGAGGGAGAGCAGGATTCATACCTTTCCCAAGGATATTAGCGCTAAATGAAATGCAATTACCACGTCCAGGATGTGGACTCGGAGCGACGAGTCCATTTCCCATGACTTTAACTATTACACCACGCGCTTCCTAATTTACATCGAATATGGTGGGAATAATTTGCATAATCATTTTAACAAAACTAGATTTAATAAATACGTATTTGCTGTTACTGATTTTTAATAGTATCATGTTATTCTAGAACGTATTAAAAGTAATCCTATATATAATTTTATATAGAAATAAATTTAAATAACATTCATATAATAGTGATATTTTTCATTTGATCTTATTAATTTTTGTTTGTCTTTCTTATTTAAAATAATATTTAACTACATTAAAACTTAAATACTTACGACTTAAATACTTTTGCTAATAACAATAAAGATGAATGCAACAGTCCGAAAAATCTAAATAATACAAATTATGTGTTTTTGTTATTGTTTTTTAAACTTCTTGACAATATGAGTAAAAAATAAATCATCATTACATGATTGGGATATTCGTCGAATGGTAAACAAAAACGTTAAATGGAGGGGGGTATCTTTCGAGTGACAAGAAGAAGTCTGCTGAGCCACTCAGACTGTACCACAGGTTAATTAAAACTGACAGTTGCTCCTAAAGAGATTTGATAAAAGAAAGGAAACTTATAACTCATGTTGTCAGCAAACGGAGTATGTGTGTGTGAGAAGGGGTAAAGGGAGCAAGAGAGAGAAGGTAGAGAGAGAGAGAGAGAGAGAGAGAGAGAGAGAGAGAGAGAGAGAGAGAGAGAGAGAGAATGAGAGAAAGAGATAGTTTTCTTTGGAGGTTCTCTTTGTATGATAACTCGTAGTTCATCAGAAAAAAAAACTACCCCTCAACTCCACTATAAACGGCGTATATATGAGTATATGTGTTGAGAAGGGAAAGTGGCAAAGAGAGAGAGAGGGAGAGAGAGAGAGGGTTGAGAGAGAGGGAGAGGGGAGTAGAGAAAGAAAGAAATAAAGAGAGAGAGAGAGAGAAGAGAGAGAGAGAGAGAAGGAAGTGAGAATGAGAAAGAAAAAGTTTTTCTTTGGAGGTTCTCTTTTGTATGATAAGGCGTAGTTCACCAGAAAAAAAGACTACCCCTCATCTCCACTATAAACGGTGTATATATGAGTATGTGTGTGTGAGAGGGAAAAGGGGAAAGAGAGAGAGAGGGGGGTAGTAGAGAGAGAGAGAGAGAGAAAGAGAGAGAAAGGAAGTGAGAGTGAGATAGAAAGAAATAGTTTTTTTTGGACGTTCTCTTTTGTATAATAACTCGTAATTCACCAGAAAAAAAAAGACAACCCCTCAACTCTACTATCGACTTCGTTCTCACACATTATACTTAATCACCAAATTCTTGCCTTCAATTGAAGGAGTCCCAAAACATTCGACCAATTGAACAATATGAGAATGCTAGATCTACAGAGAGATACCTCTTGATTTTAGACTCACTTTTATCCTTCCCTTCGCTGCCAGAACAAATTAGCCAGTAACACTGAAGCCGAACGGTCGATAAGATCTAATTTTTTTTTAAAGAAATATATTTATTTTCCAGCATTTTGACTCGCATAGTTTTCCAGTTCATGTTTATGGGTTCCGCTGGATATTTCTTTTCAAAAAGAATCATTTAGTCAACGATATTGAATGTCTGGCCACTGATCAACTGATATGACCTCAGCTGGAAAAGCGATACGGGGTTCTATATCTACAGCCACTATCCAAACTGTCGATCAGAGTTTTTCAACCGGTGTGCCGCGGCTCACTAGTGTACCGTGAAGCTTCCGTGGGTGTGACGTGAGTGTTGAGGTCGGTTGTTCATCCTCTTATAATTTTATTCTATTACTTTAATATTTTTTGTTTTAATTCGATATTCTTTGTTTTAATTAAATTGTTGTATACCCTTTCTTTACTTCTATTATTCTTCTGCTCATCTTTGGTATCTTACGTTCTTCTTCCAGCGTCTGGATCTAGTCTTGGGGACTTCGTGTCTGGTCTTCTATTTCTCTGTTCTTGCTGTTTGGTCGTCCTTGATTCATTTCTTCTTCTAGGTCAGTCTTGTTGCCAAGACATTCATCAACCACAAAACCATATTATTTATTTAAACCTTTATTTACTTAACTAAAAATGTTTCCCTAACTAATCACAGGACGCGTGTGCAATGAGTCCCAGCTAAAGCAGTTACATCTTCTCTGCCTGACGTCCAAGCTGAAACTGAGAGCCAACAAGGTCTCACGTGACTTCACGTATTTCGCGGGCTTTCTGTAATATTCAATGGAAAGTTCCGCCCGTGATATGAAAAGAGGCCATCCCTTCAGAAATACAGGGGGTTGACAATAATCTATGCATAGATTATGTAACAAAATATCTTTTGTTTTAATTATGCTAAACTTGTAGCATATTTTTACTATTCCTTTTCTTTTAAAATTTAAATGATAAAATTATTATATGTTTATATACTGATGGTGTACCTCGATCAATTTATTGCCCAGCTCACCGTGCCGTGAGATGAAAAAGGTTGAAAAACTCTGCTATAGATATTTTCTTGACCTCCTACCAGGTGGATTGACACAAGGTTTTTTTAACGTGAGGAGCCACGCACAAAACTGAAGCTTATGTAGTGGATAATGCAAAACGTACGTGAATTCTTTCAGCACTCCCCTTTTGGGGATCTTCAGACACCGATCAATAAACCCGGCCCTGTCACTTTAGAGGAGTGGGCAGGTGCACTGGGATCACGCGATTTATGCATCCAACATTTTTCTGTCCAGCTATGGGTAAATAGTAGGACAGACTAGACTCTTTAACCTTCATTAAGCAACCGGTCTAGGAGAAGTAAAACTCTGAATTCAAACTCTGCTTAAATATTGACCTTCTGTTACACCCAGCTCGCGTGAAGAGGGTATTTTTTCGACTTATGTTCATGTGTGGACTCCTCAAAATAAACTACTAGTATTTCAATATTCTTCATTCACTGACTGAATGAAGATAAAGGCGTCTCTGTAGCGTAGTGGCTAACGTGCTGAACCTTTGATTAATTGAAGGCCTTTATTAATAGAATATTTCTCATTAAAACTGATTCTTTAAATTATAGTTTAGTTGTGGGTATTTATTCAACCCATTTGCCACGAGTGGGATTTAGCAAAAGGTCACAAGTATGGGACACCCAGCGAGGATCAAACTCATTATTCAGTAGTAACTGTTAATGGTTGAAGGCCTTTGTTGATAAAAAAAAACTTTATTATTGGAAATTTGTAGTCAAACTGTAACGTTGTGGCTAACGTGCTCGACTGTGACATCATAGTAAGAGAGTTTGAACCCCAGTCACACTATTACGTTCACTTTTGGACTATTACACTTGAGGAAGTTATGAACCTCCTCATCCCCCAGCTATGGGTTAAATAGTGCCGCTACTGTTCTTTTACAAGAATGGCTTTGGCATTAAATAACCAGCAAAGGTTGATATGCCATTAAACAAACTAAACAAAATAAAAAGAAAATGTCGGTGTGCTGGTCCGTTAACGTGAAATCTGATAATTAGTCGATTCTGAATGCTATTAATATTAGTTGCAAGAAAAACTCAAACTGAGCCTCGTTTTCATTTTCTGCTTTTGCGAATCATATGCATCTTATACGAAGCTGATTAAAAAACATCTTTGCAACACAAACAGACAAACAACCAGATAATCAGACATGATATGCCATATTTCGAGTTGGAACAATGAACGAGAAGGGAATCTGATATTATATCAAGTGGCTTTCTTTTTTCCTGGGGCTCTTTGTGCATATCTTGCGGATAAATTGGCAACGAAGTGAAATCAGACGAAGTTGAAGGCATCAAGTAGGTCCGCAGCAAATAAATCATGCGTCATAGAGAAATAGCGAAAGATCTGTCGTTTTGATGACACTTCAAAAGACATTAAACAACAAATGTGGCAAAAGTGAATTGTTGGGTTTGGTTTCAGATTTTATCTTAGCTATTAGTTTTCATTATATATATATATATATATATATATATTATATTATATATATATATATTATATATATATATATATGTGTGTGTGTGTGTGTGTGTGTGTGTGTGTAAATAAATGGAAATTAATCCGACAGAATGAATTTAACATTTTGAAAAAACAATTAGTAATTATTATCTGCTGACAGAATCTGTTTCGACCCTTAGTAGAAGGGTCATCATCAACGAGCAAAAAAAAAAGAATATATGAAAGAGAGAAGGGATAAAAAACCGTTGGAAAAGAATAGGGGTATAACACACGCTGGAATGCTTGATTTTTTTAAAATGCGCATACTGTTTCAAAAATAAAATAAATTTTATTTTTAAAAATCAGAAGCATTTTAATCCAAAAATAAACTCAAAAAGAGTTTGGTGTAATATATAAAAAAGTGTAAGAGATTATCAAAAATGTTCAAAAATATAATCCAGCTTTTAATTGTTTACATGTCCACAGCACAATTGAAAGAAGATGTTAAGTTTCAAAAAGTTTGTGGTGTAGGTAAATTTTTTTGTAGTGTTCGTAGAATAATCTTCGGAGGTGTAAAAATCCGTATATTTGTTTTTTCATGAGACAAATGTGTAAATAAATGAAATTAATCCGACAGAATGAATTTAACATTTTGAAAAAACAATTAGTAATTATTATCTGCTGACAGAATCTGTTTCGACGCCTTAGTAGAAGGGTCATCATCAACGAGCCAAAAAAAAAAAAATATATGAAAAGAGAGAAGGGATAAAAAACCGTTGAAAAAGAATAGGGGGTCAAACACATTTTTAAAATTCAAGCATTCCAGCGTGTGTTTGTACCCCTATTCTTTTCCAACGGTTTTTTATCCCTTCTCTCTTTCCATATATTTTTTTTTTTTTTTTTTGCTCGTTGATGATGACCCTTCTACTAAGGCGTCGAAACAGATTCTGTCAGCAGATAATAATTTACTAATTGTTTTTTCAAAATGTTTAAATTCAATATATATATATATATTATATATATATATATATATGTCGATGAGGCTTAAAATACTACAGAGAGGAAAGATCCACACTACTAAAAAAGGGGAGGAAAGCTGTGGAATAAAATCTCTTAAGAGACAACTACAGAAAGGTATAAATATTGATGTACAATGACCACGATTTGCTAAACTCGAGGCATAACATAATCCTAAACGATAAATGAATCAATACTTTTCATTTATTGAGAAATTATTGAATTTTGTTCCCTTTAGCATAATAGCTTTCCTTATCTGCATATTCTATATCATTAGAATAACAGCGATGGTTCGGTTTAGCTCAGTTGATAGAGTACCTACCGAGGAATCGCAAGGTTCCTGGTTCGATACCGGTCCCCGTCAACTAACCGCATGTGTACCACAGATTTTATAAACTGATCTGTGCGGTAAAGTGGGGAGTTGATGGTATGTGTAGCACTCTACCTCAGCAGAAACAGTCTCCATGGTTTATCTCTGGCAAAAAAGGGATGGTCCCCCCCCCACCTCTGTCAGAATGATACCGGCAATGGAGCACTTTTTACATCTATTACATTCTGAGCGTGCTTGTGTATAAGGCTATCTTCGTGAGAAATGGACTCGGCAACCCAACTTTAAATCCTGAACGAGACTTTGCATTTCATTTAGCGCTAATACCCCTAGGAAAGATATGAATCTATTCCCCTCCCAGCTATGGGTAAATAGTTAGGGAGGACTCAGCATTTAACATGGGTATGGCAACCAGTCTAAAAGGAAAACTCTGAATTCAAACCTGTTAAATCCTGCTTGAAAAATGAATCTGTGTCACCTCCTGGTCGTGTCGAGGGGTTAGGTAAAGACGTAAACAATGTTACCTTTATTTACGAGTGCCCCAACGTACTAGTTCTTCCGAGTTACGAGTGCTCACTTGGTTTGCTTTGTATTGCGAGCTAGATTTGAGGTTTGAGTGAGTTTCAGACCACCCTTATGTTAATAAGTTCACAAAATCCATTTAAGTTTATTATGCTAAGGAAAAATATTATTCATAAAAGAATAAACAATAAAGCACACAATTTATTAAAATGATTATATGTTTTTTTATACAATACAGAGTTATTTTTCTTATTAATGAAAAGCGTAACAAGAAAAATGTGGATGTTCTTTTAAGGTTGGGGCAGAAACGGATTAAAGGCATTTTAGTTTATTTCAAAGGGGAGAATTGGTTTGATATACAATGAAAATTAGTTATGAGCAGAACGAATTAAACTTGCAAGTCAAGGTACCACTGTACTAATTTCCAATCCGGAAATCTTATGCCTGCTTTGAAAATCTGCATTTAAAATTCCGATCTGAAACAGAACAAGAAAAAACTGATCATTACTAAATGTATCTAACACTCTGAGGTCACAGATTTACGATACCTACTGAGACTAGCCTCTCACATTGTTCACAAACTCGTCAAATTAACATAGCTGTAGCACACATCCGTGTTGCTATTATTAGGCGTTTGTTCTCTCCAATATACTGCTACGAGGAAACGAATAACACAACATACACATACATTACTACACTGTGAAGGCAGGATTTGAATTTTGTGAACAATTTTCATCACGTTATTCGAGTCTCAGTAGTAATCGTAAAATCTGTAGCCTCAGAGTGTTAGATACATTAGTAATGATCAGTTTTTCTTGTTCTGTTTCAGATCGGAATTAAATGCAGATTTTCAAAAGCAGGCATTAAGATTTCCGGGATTGGAAATAGACCAGTGGTACCTGGGATTGCAAGTTTAATTTCGTTCTGCTTCATAACTAATTTTCATTGTATGATCAAACCAATTCTCCCCTTTGAAATAAACTAAAATAGCCTTTAATCCGTTTCTGCCCCAACCTTAATAAGACATCCACATTTTTTCTTGCTACGCTTTCATTAATAAGAAAAATTAACTCTGTTATTGTTATAAAAAAAACATATAATCTTTTAATAAATTGTGTGCTTTATGTTATTCTTTTTGGAATAATCATTTTCCTTAGCATAATAAACTTAAATGGATTTTGTGAACTATTACATGAAGGGTGGTCTGAAAACTCACTTCCAAACCTCAAATCTAGCTCGCAATACAAAGCAACCAAGTGAGCACTCGTAACTCGGCAAGAACTAGTACGTTGGAGCACTCGTAAATTAAAGGTAACATTGTTTACGTTCTTTACCTAAAACCCTCGACACGGACCAGGAGGGACACCAGATTCATTTTTCAAGCAGGATTTAACAGGTTTGAATTCAGAGTTTTTTCCTTTTAGGACTGGTTGCCATACCGCATGTTAAGAATGCTGAGTTCCTCCCTACTATTTACCATAGCTGGAGGGGAATATTCATATCTTTCCAGGGGAATTAGGGCTAAATGAAATGCAAAAGTCTCGTTCAGGATTAAAAGTTGGTGTTGCGAGTCCATTCTCACGAAGAAGCCCTTATACACAAGGGCACGCTCAGAATGTAATAGATGTAAAATGCTCCTGCCGTATCATCTGACAGAGTGGGGGGGGACCATCCCTTTTTTGCCAGAGATAAAAACCATGGAACTGTTTCTGCTGAGGTAGAGTGCTACACTTACCATTTCAAGCTCCCCACTTTACCGCACAGATCAGTTTTATTAAAATCTGTTGTACACATGCGGTTAGTTGACGGGACCGTATCGAACAGAAACCTTGCGATTCCTCGGTAGTTACTCTATCAAACTGAGCTAAACCGAACCATCGCTGTATCTAAT
The DNA here is from genome assembly GCA_023376005.1 of Doryteuthis pealeii. NCBI lineage: Eukaryota > Metazoa > Mollusca > Cephalopoda > Myopsida > Loliginidae > Doryteuthis > Doryteuthis pealeii. The sequence goes on along the minus strand of CM042144.1, from coordinate 65,853,317 downwards.
GATATAGAATATCAGAGATAAGGAAGCTATTAGCTAAAGGGAACAAATCAATAATTTCTTCAATAAATGAAGTATTGATTCATTTATCGTTTAAGGATTATGTTATGCCTCGAGAGTTTAGCAAATCTCGGTCATTGTACATCAATATTTATACCTTCTGTAGGTTGTCTCTAAGAGGATTTATTCACAGCTTTCCTCCCCCTTTTTAGTAGTGTGGATCTTCCTCTCTGTAGTATTGAAGCCTCATCACATTTATATATATATATATATATAATATATATATAATATGAATTTAACATTTTGAAACAAAAAACAATTAGTAATTATTATCTGCTGAAAGAATCTGTTTCGACCGCCTTAGTAGAAGGGTCATGCATCAACGAGCAAAAAAAAAAAAAAAAAAAAAATTTCTGAAAGAGAGAAGGGATAAAACCGTTGGAAAAAGAATAGGGGTACAAACACACGCTGGAATGCTTGAATTTTTTAAAATTGGTTGTACCCCCTATTCGTTTTTCAACGGTTTTTTATCCCTTCTCCTCTTTCATATATTTTTTTTTTTTTTTGCTCGTTGGGGATGTGACCCTTTCTACTAAGGCGTCTCAAACAGGATTTTCTGCCAGCAGAGTAATAATTACTATATTGTTTTTTCAAAATTGTTAAATTTCATTTCTGTCGGATTAATTTCCATTTATTACACATTGTCTCATGAAAAACAAAAATATACGGATTTTTACAACCTCCGAAGATATTCTACGAAAACACTACAAAAAAATTTACCTACACCACAAACTTTTGAAAACTTAACATCTTCTGTTCAATGTGCTGTGGACATGTAAAACAAACTTAAAAAAAGCTGGATTATATGTTAACATTTTTGAGTAATCTCTTACAACTTTTTTATATATTTACACCAAACTCTTTTTGATTTATTTTGGATTAAAATGCTTTCTGATTTTTAAAAATAAATTTATTTTATTTTTGAAACAGTATGCGCATTTTTAAAAAATTCAAGCATTCCCAGCGTGTGTTTGTACCCCTATCTTTTTCCAACGGTTTTTTATCCCTTCTCTCTTTCATATATTCTTTTTTTTGCTCGTTGATGATGACCCTTCTACTAAGGCGTTCGAACAGATTCTGTCAGCAGATAAGTAATTACTAATTGTTTTTCAAAATGTTAAATTCATTCTTGCGGATTAATTTCCATTTATTTACCACACACACACACACACACACACACACACACACATACTATATATAATATATATATATATAATATAATATATATATTATATATATATATTATATAATAAATGAAAAACTAAATAGCTAAGATAAAATCTGAAACCAAACCCCAACAATTCACTTTTGCCACATTTGGTTTAATGTCTTTTGAAGTGTCATCAAAACGACAGATCTTTCGCTATTTCTCTATGACGCATGATTTATTTGCTGCGGACCTACTTGATGCCTTCAACTTCGTCTGATTTCACTTCGTTGCCAATTTATCCGCAAGATATGCACAAAGAGCCCCAGGAAAAAAGAAAAGCCACTGATATTAAATCAGATTCCTTCTCGTTCATTGTTCAACTCGAAATATGGCATATCATGTCTGATATTCTGGTTGATTTGTCTGTTGTGTTGCAAAGATGTTTTTTAATCAGCTTCGTATAAGATGCATTATGATTGCGCAAAAAGCAGAAATGAAAACGAGGCTCAGTTTGAGTTTTTCTTGCAACTAATATAATAGCATTCAGAATCGACTAATTATCAGATTTCACGTTAACGGACCAGCACACGACATTTTTTTTTTATTTTGTTTAGTTTGTTTAAATGCATATCAACCTTGCTGGTATTTAATGCCAAAGCCATCTTGTAAAAGAACAGTAGCGCACTATTTAACCATAGCTGGGGATGAGGAGGTTCATAACTTCCTCAAGTGTAATAGTCCAAAAGTGAACGTAATAGTGTGACTGGGGTTCAAACTCTCTTACTATGGATGTCACAGTCGAGCACGTTTAGCCACAACGTTACAGTTGACTACCAAAATTCCAATAATAAAGTTTTTTTTTATCAACAAGGCCCTTCAACCATTAACAGTTACTACTGAATAATGAGTTTGATCCTCGCTGGGTCCCATACTTGTTGACCTTTTGGCTAAATCCACTCGTGGCAAATGGGTGAATTAAATACCACAACACTAAACTATAATTTAAAGAATTCAGTTTTAATGCAGAAATATTCTAAATTAATAAAGGCCTTCAATAATCAAAAGGTTCAGCACGTTAGCATACGTACAGAGACGCCTTTATCTTCATTCAGTCAGTGAATGAAGAATCATGAAATCAGTAGTTTATTTTGAGGAGTCCACACATGATACATTAAGTTCGAAAAAATTACCTCTTCACGCGACTGGGTGTACAGAAGGGTCATATTTTAAGGCTAAGAGTTGAAATTCAGAGTTTTACTTCTCCTAGGACCGGTTGCCTTAATGAAGGTTAAAGAGTTCTAGTCTGTCCGACGATTTACCATAGCTGGGACAGAAAAATGTTGGATGCAGTAAATCGCGTGATTCCCAGTGCGACGCTGCCCACTCCTCTAAGTGACAGGGCGGGTTTATTGATCGGTGTCTAAGATTCCCAAAGAGGGGAGTGCATGAAAGAATTCACGTACGTTTTGCATTATCCACTGACATAAGCTTCAGTTTTGGCGTGGCTCCTCACGTTAAAAAAAACCCTTGTGTCAATCCACCTGAGGAGGTTCAAGAAAATATCTCATAGCAGAGTTTTTCAACCTTTTCATCTCACGGCACGGTGAGCTGGGGCATAAATTGATCGACGGTTACACCATCAGTATCATAAACATTAATTAATTTTTATCATTTAATTTAAAAAGGAAAGGAATAGTAAAAGATATGCTCAAGTTTAGCATAATTGTAAACAAAAGATATTTGTTACATTTAAGCTAGCATAGATTTATTTGTCAACCCCCCTGTACTTTTCTGAAGGGATGGCCTCTTTTCATATCCGGGCGGAACTTTCATTGAATATTACAGAGAAAGCCCGCGAAATACGTGAAGTCCACGTGAGACCTGTTGGGCTCTCAGTTTCAGCTTGGACGTCAGGCAGAGAAGATGTAACTGCTTTAAAGCTTGGGACCATTGCACACGCGTCCTGTGATTAGTTAGGGAAACATTTTTAGTTAAGTAAATAAAGGTTTAAATAAATAATATGGTTTTGTGGTTGATGAATGTCTTGGCAACAAGACTGACCTAGAAAGAAGAAATGAATCAAGGACGAACCAAACAGCAAGAACAGAGAATAGAAGACCAGACACGAAAGTCCCCAAGACTAGATCCAGACGCTGGAAGAAGAACGTAAGATACCAAAGATGAGCAGAAGAATAATAGAAGTAAAGAAAAGGGTATGACAACAATTTAATTAAAACAAAAGAATAGCTCGAATAAACAAAAAATATAAAGTAATAGAATAAAATTATAAGAGGATGAACAAACCGACCTCAACACTCACGTCACACCCACGGAAGCTTCACGGTACACTAGTGAGCCGCGGCACACCGGTTGAAAACTCTGATCGACAGTTTTGATAGTGGCTGAGATATAGAACCCCGTATCGCTTTCCAGCTGAGGTCATATCAGTTGATCAGTGGCCAGACATTCAATATCGTTGACTAAATGATTCTTTTTGGAAAAGAAATATCCAGCGGAACCATAAACATGAACTGGAAAAACTATGCGAGTCAAAATGCTGGAAAATAAATATATTTCTTTAAAAAAAAATTAGATCTTATCGACCGTTCGGTTCAGTGTTACTGGCTAATTTGTCTGGCAGCGAAGGGAAGGATAAAAGTGAGTCTAAAAATCAAGAGTATCTCTCTGTAGATCTAAGCATTCTCATATGTTCAATTGGTCGAATGTTTTGGGACTCCTTCAATTGAAGGCAAGAATTTGGTGATTAAGTATAATGTGTGAAAGAAGTCGATAGTAGAGGTTGAGGGGTTGTCTTTTTTTTCTGGTGAATTACGAGTTATTATACAAAAGAGAACGTCCCCAAAAAAAACTATTTCTTTCTATCTCACTCTCACTCCTTTTCTCTCTCTTTCTCTCCTCTCTCTCTCTACACCCCCCTCTCTCTCTCTTTCCCCTTTTCCCTCTCACACACACATACTCATATATACACCGTTTATAGTGGAGATGAGGGGGTAGTCTTTTTTTCTGGTGAACTACGCCTTATCATACAAAAGAAGAAACCTCCAAAGAAAAACTTTTCTTTCTCATTCTCACTTCCTTTCCTCTCTCTCTCTCTCCTCTCGCTCTCTCTCTCTCTTTATTCTTTCTTTCTCTACTCCCCTCTCCCTCTCTCTCAACCCTCTCTCTCTCTCCCTCTCTCTCTCTTTGCCACTTTCCCCTCTCACACAACATATACTCATATATACGCCGTTTATAGTGGAGTTGAGGGGTAGTCTTTTTTTTCTGATGAACTACGAGTTATCTACAAAAGAGAACCTCCAAAGAAAAACTATCTCTTCTCTCATTCTCTCTCTCCTCTCTCTCTCTCTCTCTCTCGCTCTCTCTCTCTCTCTCTCTCTCTCTACCTTCTCTCTCTTGCTCCCTTTACCCTTCTCACACACACATACTCCGTTTGCTGACAAACATGAGTTATTAAGTTTCCTTTCTTTATCAAATCTCTTTAGGAGCAACTGTCATTTTAAATTAACCTGTGGTACAGTCTGAGTGGCTCAGCAGACTTCTTCTTGTCACTCGAAAGATACCCCCTCCATTTAACGTTTTTGTTTACCATTCGACGAATATCCCAATCATGTAATGATGATTTATTTTTTACTCATATTGTCAAGAAGTTTAAAAAACAATAACAAAAACACATAATTTGTATATTTAGATTTTTCGGACTGTTGCATTCATCTTTATTGTTATTAGCAAAGTGATTTAAGTCAGTAAGTATTTAGTTAATGTTAGTTAAATATATTTTAAATAAGGAAAGACAAACAAAAATTAATAAGATCAAATGAAAAATATCACTGATTATATGAATGTATTTAAATTTATTTCTATATAAAATGTATATATAGGATTACTTTAATACGTTCTAGAATAACATGATACTATTAAAAATCAGTAACAGCAATACGTATTTATTAATCTAGTTTGTTGAAAATGATTATGCAAATTATTCCACCATAATTCGATCGTAAATTAGGAAGCGCGTGGTGTAATAGTTAAAGTCATGGGAAATGGACGGTCGTCGCTCCGAGTCCACATCCTGACGTGGTAATTGCATGTTCATTAGCGCTAATATCTTGCGGAAAGGTATGAATCCTGCTCTCCCTCACAGCTATGGGTAATGTTAGGGTAGACTGCGTGCTTTTTAACCTTAGTAGGCAACCGGTCTTAGGAAGAAAACTCTGAATTCAAACCTGCTGAACTCTGCTAAGAAATTGACCTGTTTATCAGCTCGTGAGGAGGGGTTGGTAAAAATGTATGTATTATGATTAAAAGGATATGAAGTTTTGCTGTAAAGTAAGAACAGCGGAGTCAACAGGTTTGAATTCAGAGTTTCCTCTCCTAGACTGGTTACCTAGGCATGGTTAACGAACCAGACCCTTGCGTATTTAAACCATAGCTGGAGGGAGATAGGATTAATACCTTTTCCAGCGCTAAGTGAAATGCAATTACCACGTCCAGGAATTGAACTCGGCGGCGACGAGTCCATTTCCCATGACTTTAACCATTACACACGCGCTTCCATAAGCTATATGCTATCAAATATTACTATCTAATACAAATAATTGCAAACAGATCTAGTTGTCCCATAGATGAGCCCTAAATAGTATAAACCACTTTAGATTGACATTTTTGTGAAGATTTTGTGAAATTTTTTTTACTTCATTTCTTTATGTGATTTTTTTCTAAGTAATATTGTTACTATATGTACCCCATGATTTATTTCTCATCGGTTTATCTTCTACATGAAAAATATTTAAACTTTCGTACAATTTTACAGAAACAGAACACAGATATCGCCAAAAAAGCAGATATAATTATTTATTCAGTCTTCGATATATGATATATATGTAAAAAGTAGGGCCCCAAACATCAGTTACTGTCATATAAAAAATACCAATAAATTGAAATGACTCAAATATAAATCGGACTGATTGGTATTGATTAATTTTACGGCGGTTATGCCAACCCATTTCTTGCGTTATTCACGCCAAGAGGTGGGTATTTGCGTATAATTATGCTTCTATCACATAGAAACCAAAACGTCTCGGCATTAAAAATAAACCAAAGGTTGATAATACCGTAATCTTAACCAGCGAAAAAAGTGGTTATACCTTTAGGGACAACTAGATCTGTTTGCAAATTATTGTATTAGATAGGAATACTGGGATATCAATAGCTATGTGCAAAAATCCATTAAGAAATCTTAATAGCGATTTTGCACATAGCTAACTATTCCTATCTAATTACAAATAATTTGGCAAAAACAGATCTAGTTTCCCCAATCATGATAACCACTCTTTTTCGCTGGGGAGAAAATTTTACGGTATATCACATTTGTTTATTTACTGCCGAAGACGTTTTTCTTTTTATTTTTTTATTCATTACTTGTGGTATTCACATTTTTTGCGTTTAAACCACATTTTTAAAAACTCATTTTTTGGTCTGTGACCCATTGACCAACCCTAACAGTACTAACCTCCTCCGGGTCAGGAGAACCCTGTGTTAGTACATGACTATGGAAGGTTCTTGCACTCTCCAGTGCTTCTAAGAATTTACAGTTTCACCACCTAGATGCTGTTTAGGGCATTATACTCAAAAGACACAAAGATCCACAGCCACAGACTTTTAGCACATATAGTAGTATAAAGGGTTGCATTTCACTTAAGACTTATACCCCTTGGGAAAGGTATGAATCCTACTCTCCTCCAGTATGGTTAATAGTAGGGCAGACTGGGCTCTTTTAAAACTTGGTTAGGCAACCCGTCTAGAGAAGGAAAACTCTGATTCAAAATGTTGAACTCCGCTAAGAGAATTGACCTGTGTGTCATATCCAGCTGATAAAAAGGGTTATGGAGGTTTGCGTAAGATAGAATAGAGGTCTGGACAATAATACAGATGCTAGAGTTTGGCATGACTAGCGATCGGAAGGGCCTACCACTTCCGGGTAAGGTGGAGTGGGGTAAAAGCAATGAGAGAACTCTTACACTGCCCACATATCCAGAACTTGGGGGCCTCACCATCAGATGTAGTTTAGTGTTAGACCATTCGCTTTTTTTTTGGGGGGGGCTTTCTTCTCTGAAGGCGGGACACAATCAGCATATTCTAAACGAGCGGACATTTCGATGTCAGTGTTTGATAATCTAAGATTGGACTATTTATTTTTGTAATACTCTGTAGAAGTGAAGCTCTTTAACAATCTACAATTTTTTATGATGTTGTAGACATTGTAGCGTTTTCTTGTTGCCAATGAACGAACTTTAAAAACCTTTAGCGTGATTGTTAGAATTTTCTTTCTTATGTTTTTTCTTCTTTCGAAATAAAATTATGATGGCCGAGCGCCAACGGAAAGGCAAAAAGCCGACATTTAAACCACAATCAACACCCCTGGCAACTTGATGGATCTGTGGCTTGATGTGTTAAAAGATGAGGCAATTAATGGAAACCTTGCCAATTATAAAAGAGATTAAATCTACAGATTTCGTGGTAATTTCTCCCTCTCATCTACTCATTTTACAGTGTTTGTAAAGCTTCACATTGATTTCAAGTAAACGTTTCCTTCGAGTAATAAATAAATTAAATTAAATAATAAAAATCACAACAAATAAAAACAAAAACACAAGAAAAATTAAAACAAAAATAAAAAGCAAACAAAAAATTACAGAAGAAAAGAAAATTCAAGTCCGACATTTTAACCTCCAACGTAAAATAATTATTTTCTCTAAAAGAAAGCAACCAGAAAACAATCTGATGTTTTGATGGGGACCTTACAATGATTAAACGCTGAAGGTATTTATAAAACAACTTGTTGTAATGTTTGAGATTATGCCAAGCACTTTTAATGATACGAAAACAAGAACATTGCTCTCCTCTAACTAAGAATTATAAATATATATATATATATAATATATATATGATATATAATATATATATTATATACAAGTTAAAGAAAGGAAATGAACCGTACGGATGAGTATAATTGATAAAAAGGATCATGAAAACACCACAAAATGCTGTTAAAGTGGGAAAAACATTTCGAACATATTCATAGCTTATATTGAACAATATCGATTTATAAAAATCATCTTTCAGAGGCTTATATTACTCCGTGTCGTTTAAGAGCGGAGGAACAAAAGTTATATGAGTTAACAAAAACAAAAAACCGTTGATGTTGCAAAAAAAGAAAAAAATATATATGTGGTTTATATATTATATATATATATATATATATATATATTATATATATATATGTATATATATATGTTGAAAAAAAAATATTTTAAATATATATATAATATTATATAATACTACTATATATGTGTGTGTTGTTATTGTGTGTGTGTGTGTGTGTGTGTGTGTTGTGTGTGTGTGGTGTTGAAAAATGGTTGAAAGAAAAAATATACACTTTGGTATCGATGAATTTTATTTGTTAACACGTGTTTCGATCTAAATTCATTACACATACAGTATTCTATTTATAATTATTTTAAATTTGTAAAAAAATGAAATTATAGAAACAAATACCAGACATGTAAACAAAGATATCATTCAGGACAAAGTGTTTTGATTTTTAAAACGATAATACAAGAAAAGATTGGAAATTGATACGTCATAACGAATTTTAAAAAACTAAAACTAAAAAAAGATTCCTGGTTTGAAAAAAATATAGAAATATTTTTTAACAGTTTATGTTTTGAAAATTTGAAAATAAAGTTTTTTTTTGTTTGAAAACAGGAAGTTTGGAAATTAAAAAATAATAATAATTAAAACTTAACCGTTATGTATTTTGGAGAAAAAAAATCGTTTATGATGTATCAATTTTCGAATGTTTTTCTTTCTAGGGGAAAGAACACACTCTATGACATCTTTTGTATCTCTCTCTTATTCACTTGGCTAAGACATTCTTTTAAATGACCCGGACTGTATTCGGAAGATTGGCGACCCCTTAGGTAACAGAACTGCAACACACGGGTCCGCCTAAAAAATCTCGCAAACCATTGATACATATTGGAGCCAAATGATTAATTTCGAAACATTTTTCTAACATTTTATTGTCGCTTAATTACATTACTGAAATCATCCACTCCCATGCAAGGTCCCCAAATTGACCTCGGAGTCAATGCTTATTAATCAAACCCATTTATCCAATGTCTACGTGCACAATACATATTACGCTTTTCAAACTGGTTGCTTTAGCAGCTAAAGAATCCATAACTGTGGGGTAGAACAGATGGATTCATTACATTTCCCAATGGATCTTGGCACGAAGTAAAACGGAAACCAGGATTGAAAATCAGGTCACTAATTCCATTCCATACGACGATAACCGTTACATTATGTGCAATATATAATCACGAATACTCATATCAGAAACGTAAGGGGATGGCACACGAGGATTCTTTTTGGACCAAAAGTCATTCACAGAGAGTGAGATTCTTTGGAACCAATAAGTCGCATATTTTCCCCGATACTTTCCCCGATACTTTGACATTCATAAAACAGTGGTTTAAAATTAATCTATCACAAAATATCACGGGGGAATCCCGTGACCTAGTAGCTAACGTTCTGGACTGCAACCTCGAGTAGTTAAGCGAGTTCGACTCCAGTCGCTATATTGCGTTCACTTTCGGACTATTAACTTGGGAAACGGTATGGGACCCCCTCATCCCCACTAACTATTCTACAAGATGGCTTTATATAATCACGAGGTTTGATATGCCATTAAACAGAAGAAACCAAACAAAATACAAGTCATAAGCATAAAAAATAAATAAAACTAACCTAGTTCAGCATATCATTTAGATTGTCAGATTCTTGTCCTCATCTTCATTGTATATATACACAACGTTTTATCGATGTGTCCTCCAGTCTTCTTCAGGTGTTTTTTGTCGAACACGGTAAACTTGTCCGAACATCTGGAAGTCTTATGTCAGAAGCCTTCGTGAAACTTCGAAACGAAGATTTTATTCAATACACTGGGTAGGAGGCGTAGATGCTTCATCGGTTTACAAATGTTAGGAGCGGCGAGGGTAGAGTATGTATGTTATCATCGTCTGTAGTCAGTATTGAACCTGCAAATTTCTGCACGCAACAAAGAAAAGAGAAAGTACGCTTTAACTGTTAGGGGCATTAAAAATGATTTTTTGGTGCTTAAATATATATATAGGGACTGGCACGGAGTCAGTTTCTACGAGTTTTAAAAGCGAATTAAAAATTAAATCTATTATTTAAGGTCAAATTTGTTAAATCGATATAAGTACATAATGACCATCATTTAAAAAGAAAAATATTTATTACAATATGCAATTTATTTTATACATTTTATACATTACAAAATCGTCCCGAATTTCAACAAGTTACGTTGAATTTTATTTTGATTTATCGTGTGTTCAATAATGGCTTTAAAAATATTTTGAAATACTTATAAACTTTTCTTTTAGAAATAAGTAAAGCGTTACTTTAATACAATTCATTAAATGTTACTGAAATTTTCACCACTCGTTTTAACTTTTAACCAAGAAAATCCGTTTATTGTATGTAAAAAAATCAAAAAATATATTTAGTTTCATTGAAAATAAAATTGCGTATTATTTACGTTTCGTGTATGGTATTCCTAATTGCCATAATATTAAAAAATTTTGTGTGTTTTTGATTGACGTAAAAACCCGGTTTTTGACAAATGAATTTTAGCACCCCTTCCTACAGAAAATAATTTCACGTACGGGAAAATGAGCACTCCTAAACACTTAAAAAGTAAAGAACTTTTAAGAATTAAAAAAAAAATCTGATAGATTGGTGTGTAAACGATAATAATCCCTTGAAGAAGGAAAAAAAAATTTGTAGCGTTTCCAATATTTTACGACGGGGAACTCAAAAAATAAGAACTTTTTAGAATTTTTTTTTTACAATCTGAAATAAATCGATAATAATCCATTGAAGGATAAACAAAATTAAAAACAAAAATTTTAGATGGGTTTCAGATAGTCCTGTCCGCCAGACTGACAAGATTTGGATTGCAATTTTTTTTTATTTTAGTTAAAAAAAATGTTAATTTAAAGATAAAAGTGAGAAAGAATTGAATAATTTGAAAAAAGGAATAATTGAATTAAAATAGTAATAATGAAATGAATTAAACTTGTCGTAAATCTCGGATACCCGACACAAACAATAACTCTCCTGAATAGAGAGGTAAATATTTTATGTTTTTAAAACCTAAAACATTTGGCCTTCCATAGAATTATTGATCAAACATTATGTTTTTTTTATTGAAATCAATTCAATTGTTTTTAAATATGTGGCCTTGATATTAAGTTTAAAATGTTATATTTTTAGTTTCTAGAAATAATATTCTATTTAATGCAAACCTTACTTTACACCCTCGAGTAATAAGTTTTGAAGAAAAATTCTATTTCGCAGAAAAATATCGATATATAATTTTTTTTAATAAGATAATAGTCAATAAATAATTATGGAAAATAAAAAGAAATCTCCTAAAAAATTATTTATATTTTTTTTTACATTTTATTTTTCGATTTTCGATACTTATTTTCTATAGCTCCAGTAAAATTTTTTATTATTTCTATTCATAACTTCGTTCTTTTATCTCTTTATTTAATACTAATAGTTAGACCAACTTGAAACAATGTTTACGCCCCCCAACAGGGGGTCAAAATTAAGTGACCTGAAAAAATGAGAAAGTTTTAAAATAAATAAATAATGCATTATAAAGATCATTCAGTGATACATAAACACTGAAATTTCATTTGAAATCCGAAAATTCCCTGATTTTTGGTAAATTATTTTTCGTAGGTGGCAAAGTCATTTTGTCAAAAAAAATTTTAGCCCTTTTGCTAGTCCCCTATATATATATATTGGTGCTTATATATAGTATATATATATATGTATATAATATAATATATATATATATATATATATATATATATATATACAAGCACCAACTTTCAGTTTTCCCAGAAAAAAATATATATAGCCTCATGAATTTTCTGTTTACCATTTCCAATAAAGTCAGTGGTCTGATGATTCATAGGTATACACTGATACCTTTAGGTAGAAATAGATCTATAACAGTAAAATTACCGCTATTTCTAAGCTTTTCGTCACCAAAATACATAATATATATATGTAATGTAAAGTCATCGGGGTGGCCTAATGTCGGTATCAGCCTATCAGCGAGGGAGTATATGCCCTTTTCACTACCTCTATCCAAGAAGATTGTTCTTGCATCTGAAGTGGAGCGCCACACCTACCATTCAGCTCCCTTTACCACGCAGATCCCTGTGCTACTCATACGCTCAGTTCGCGAGACCGGTATTGAACTAGGAACCTTGTGGTTTCTAGCCGGACGCTCCTACCGACTGAGCTAAATATATATATATAATATATATATATATATATAATATATATATATATATATATATAATATATATATATATATTGTAGCATATATATTAATATATATATATATATATACATATTATATAATATATATATATATATATACATTATTTTCGCCTTATATTCAAATTACCAAACATGTTCAGTTAAATTTTGAATTTTAATTCAGTATTCTTATTGTACATAAATAATTACGCAATGAAATACAGTTTTTAGCCCCTTTTAGGCGAGCGGTCTCCCTGGGAGGAGGGACTTCTGGGGAGTGAGCTATTAATTTCATCACTGATACCACCCAGACGGATTGTTTTCTAAGCGGAAATATCAAAAAGCAACTTATTTTTCATACTCGGCACAAGGTACAGATACAATGATTCTGGGGCCAAATGGCTGTTCCATGCGTAAGTAATCCGTCATTTTTGATGGTTGATATGCTAGTAAAATTTATTATTTTCTATATAATTAATTTCCCCATGTGTATAGATGCGGAGTTCCTGGGAGATAACAGTAATAATGTTCAGTTGATAAGAAATCATCCGGACGTGGAGGAAATACAAAAGAACGGGATTGTTCTTATCAACGTTGAGTTCTTAAAACAGATAAACGTGGAACAGTGAGGGACTTAAATGAGTTTTGCCACCCAAACACACACACACACACACACACACACACACACATAGGATCTCTCCTCCCTTCCTTCTCTCTCTCTCTCTCTCATCACACACGTATAACTTTATCATTCTTTTTTCTCATACACATACATATGGTTTTTTATTGTTGTTATCTCATATACACACATATAGTCTATATTGTTCCTTTATCAGGGAGGCCCCGTGACACAGTACTTGGTTAGTTGATTTGATTTTACGGCATGTCAACCATTGGGTTATTTTATGCCAAAGGCGTTTGTTTTATTTATTCTTTGTGGGGCATTTAAAAAAAACACATTTTTAAAACTAATGTTTTGATATTTCAACCCATAAATGGCATCCTAACAGGTACTACCACTCCGCATCAGCGTGGACCTGAGTGCGATGACAATAATGAGGTACTCTACATTCCCCAGAACTCCAAAATTGGTACCTCACCACTAGATCCAGTTTATGGCTTATCCCAGGACACCAAAACCCTAACCACCGCCTTCAAACATATATAAAAAGGGTTGGGGTTTTGCCATTGAGCAATACGGTCGGGACAATCATATAGGTGATAGGACTTGATATAACCAGCCGCTTGATCGAAGGGGAAGGTCACCGACCGCCCGTCTAAGCAAAGTAAGTGCCAAAGTGGAGTGCTTCATATCACGGACTACACAGCCATCAGAATTCTGTTCTTAAACATCACGTATCGCCAACTATGGTCAACAGGTGGCTTCATTTAGAGCGGTCTTTACCCTCAGAAGAATTAAGCTGGTTGGCATGAGTGGCTACCGTGCTAAGGCTACGACACTCTTTAGTAAGCGAGCTTCAAACCTCAATCGAAGTATTACATTTTCAGACTAATATATCAGATAGCATGAACCTTTTACCTCACCCCTAATGGTTAAATAGTATCACTACTAATGCGTGATTAATCGTAAAATCTAAGAAATAAGATGTAGGGGTTATGGGATCGGCCTGTCAGCTTGGCAGTCCGTTTCAAATCACGCACAGGGCGGTCTTCGCTCTATAGCTCTGCTGATGAGGCCTAATAGGAGATACAAGATTGATTTCTCGATTTGTTTAGCCATAATATTTAATAGGTATTCCCGCCTAATTCATTATTAATTAATTAATTTTCAAAATTAGGTACGACTCCATTAAACACTTATTCTCCAAAATATATATACATATATATTAAACTTTCACTCTCATATCTGCTCTCTCACGCATACACTGACATAATATATTTCACTTTCTATAAAAGAACAACGTAATACATATACAGACGCTTTCTTCTTTATATCGCACGTTTTTATCTACGACCATCCTGAATTCCTTCACCCACAAATAAATGTCGGTAGATATGGGTACCGAATTATTTGAT
>CM042144.1:65768622-65828622 GCA_023376005.1 Doryteuthis pealeii | reverse complement strand
ATATATTTATTGATGTCAGTATAATGTGGCAGTACTGAGGCAACCTTACAATTAATACTCACATTAGAAAACAGTAATTGAAATCCTGGCCATCACCTGAACTCGAACAATCACGACTAGACTCGAAACGCCCAAAATACACAACTAGCCTAGCCTGGTAGTTCCATGTCCCTAAACATACAGTGATTGCCTTTGCCTGCTTCAGAGCGCTACGGCCTCTGGAGTAGCTAGGTAATAAAATTAACAGCGCCGATCCCAGGTGGCTATCCCCCAGGCAATACCTGCCCCCTTGATTTAAAGGGGCAAGGCTGGGTTTATTGCCCAGCGCCTGAGGCGCCCCCTCGAGGGGGAATGCCGACGGGATCGACGCATTTTTTGTGCCTAGCATCCATGAGCTTTGGCTTGCGGGTGGGCCCACATAAAATTGTCCTTGTGTCACGCCCTCATAAGTGGGATGAGAGGCAAATACTCTGCCCCTATAAATACATAGATACATACACACATGACAACCGTATAATCTTTACAGGTCACTGCCTTCCCTCATTATCCGACAACCCAACTATCTGCACGCCTCCGGTCATGACCCCTAAAGTGACTCATCAATTCCACTACAGATCCACAAAGTCTGGAGCAATTGAGACAGGAATGATATCCTCTCCACTGGATCGACTGGATCAACTCATTATTTCAAGCTAGAAAACCCTGATTTGCAATCAGCATTCAGAATGTTTGAATTTTCCTTGGCTCCAGCAGAGATATGCAACTACCCCAGCCATCAAGGAGTTTCTCTCACCCCTCTCTCTATTTCAGTATGTATTCATCTCAAATATCTCAAGCTAATCCATTACATTGATATGTGAGTTTTCGTCAGTAATTTCGTAGACTAATTGGAAAAAAATACAAAAAATTCAAAAAACAAAAATCTATTTTACAAAACAAATATTTTCAACATGATCTTTTTTCCACTTAAAACGTTTACTTCAATCTACAGTTAGTATTTATCTAGATAATGATGAAAAATCTCTTCCTTTTTTGACAAGACACAAAAACAAAAACTAACAAAACATCAACAAAAGAAAAAAAAAAAAAAAAAAAAAAACAAATACCAATGACGAATAAGTTGAACACATGACAAGAAGAAGCAACAGAGGAAACCCATTAATGTCATTTCTTATCATATAATACATCTCAATACGTTTACCAAAATAAAGCTTGTCTATTCTTATTTAGTAATTTCTAATGTTAACTATTAAAAGAACATTAATATTATGTAAGGTTCAAGGTAGAAATCAAAGTGTTAGCTCAACTCGTTTTCAAATTTATACGGCAAAAAATTCAGATTAAAATGCCCCACAAAGCTCAAGGCCGGAATCCTGGTGGCTGAGCAGTCCATGGCAAGCAACACTCCACTTTGGCCCATACTTAGACTATACGGACGGTCTGAGAGGCTCCCTCCGATGAATCAGCTGGTCTCGTCAAGCCCGAGCACCTATATGATTGTCCCAATTCTATTGCTCTTAACCATTTAAAATATGTGCTAGAACATGGTGGTTCACGGTCTTAGTGTCCTAGATATGATCTTAAACTGCATTTACTGTTGAGGTTCTAATTCTAGAGCTCTGGAGAGTGTGGAGTACCTCTTCATCACTATTACTACCAGGTCCACTCTGATTCAGATTGGTTGTACCTGCTAGGTTCCCATGGGTTAAATCGATTACGAATGAGGTTAAAATATGTTAACAATTGAGTTTGAAAAGAGAATTGAATAGCCAACAACAATGAATATGTCTTCGATATAAAAATAACTCTATAATGGTTGACATGCCGTAAAATCCAGCCAACCAACCAACCAACAACTCAACCAACGAAACGATTAATAATTAACAATATTTCTTGGTTGAGTCTCATCCTAATATTAATGCTGAAATTATTATTACAACATAAAAAAAAACATCATAATAATCTCTCTTTAAATTGCATCTAATGGCGAGGTTCCAATTCTAAAGCTCTGGGGAGTGTGGAGTACTGCATTATCGCCATTACTCCCAGGTTCACTCTGAACCAGAGTGGTAGTACCTGTTAGGATATCATTTATAGGTTAAATAGAAAAAAGTGAGTTTAAAAATGTGTTTAAAATTGTGTTTCAATAATAAGAATTTGTATATCCACAAAGAATGAACAGAACAAAACGTCTCCGGCATAAAATAACCCAACAAAGGTTGACATTCCGTAAAATCCAACCAACCAACCAACCAAAGAATAACTTAATAATTAACAATACTTCTTTCTTGAATTTCATCTTAGAATTCATGCTGAACTTATTGTTATAACACAGATGCAGGCTAAAATATTAACTACATAATTTTACTCGGTTTATCGGGAAATCTGTTCTAATTTGCTTTGATTGAAAACTCATTAAATATTTTAAACTCATGGAATACTCAGTGCATTTACAATACTCATTGTATGTACTCATTGTATTTATTCATTGTATTTACTAATTGATAGTTACAACACAAAAAGCATCATAATAACCTCAAAATATTAACTGCAGCATTTTAGAAAAACTAGTTTAATTGGGAAATTTGTTCCTAATTTGTTTTGGAATTAGATTGATTTGTTCGGTGACCATAAACGTTAGCCAATTGACAGATTCGAATTGGAAGCCATTAAAGTCAGCCATACTAAATCTGCACCATTGGAATCTGATTAGCCTAATTTGACACTGATCCATACGACAGATTATCCAAAACGAGTAATTGGGATTAGACGTGTTTCTCCTTGGCGTGACTAAGTGGACACATGGGGGTGGGGATTAGGTGTAAATGTCATTTGGTTCATATTTGGTTTGAAAGCGCCACAAGCAAAACGAACATATGCAAAAGAAATCTTCGATTTAAGAGTTCAATTGATGGCAAAAAAAAGAAGATACTTTTAAGAATTACAATCTACTCATTCTCTCTCTTTATGCACCGCTCTATATCTCTCTCTATATATATCTACCATTCTCTCTCTATCTTTCTTTCTGAATTTTGACTGTGATTGGATTAAGAATATGACTAAGATAAAAATAAAAATTGATTTTGTTTCTAAAATGTTTAATAGATAACCAGGGAATTATATTGATTGTTTGAACGAGAGACAATGTATCGAACGAACTTTGTGTCTGTAGGTATTTTATTAAGTTTGACTTAGTCTGGTACTGAGTAAAATATTAAGGTAGTGTAGATAGAAATCATTACACTATAGTCTGGTCTGCTTGGGAATAACTATGTATATATAAGTGTGTGTGTGTGTGTATGTGTGTGTAATAAAATAGGATGTTTATATATATATATATATATATATATATATATATATATATATATATATATACTAGACAAAACGTGACCTGTTGAGTCACCCATTAAGCTCTCGCTAGATGATTGGGATTAGGAAAAAGAATAGGATCTGCCAAAATATCATCTGCTTTTAATTCTAAAAACGAATCTAAATTGATTAAACCGATTATTTAAGGTCAAATTTTTGTCGAAAAAGTGACATAATGAGAATCCGTAAAAAAAGCAAAATAATATTACACATTTAATTTATTTTTATATATTTAAAACGATTTTTCGGTCAATTTCGATCAAGATGCCTGCCAAGATGCTACATAAAAACCGTTTTTACAAAATAAATTGTAACTTTTGCAATTGAAAAAAAATCACACTGGATTGTCCAATTAGACACATAGCCTAGTAGATAAAGGAGTTAGGTTAAGACAGTTCTAAATTACAGTTATCTCTAGACTTCAGGTTCAATCCTGGTCAGGGGCAGCAGTAACATAGAATAATAATTAACATAGCTTAACACCTGTAACCCAGCTATGGTTAGTGTAATGATAACAGGATACCCCCGTGGACTGAATAAAGGGTTGGGTTCAAAGTTCCGTGATGGCCCCCAATTACAAGAACGTTCCTGAGTCCGACAAGAAATACCTGAAGAAGGCCGGAGAGCACATCGGCCGAAACGTTGTATAGATAAAATGAAGACGAGGACAACAGTCTGAATAATAGAAATAATCGTAATCTTTGCGGAGTTCCGTCCTGGCTTCCTGCCACAAAAACTGCTAGCTGCTGGCTGGTGGAAAAACAATACCCGCTATGATTGAAGTCTATAGCCGAAGCGGTATCAATTGAAAAAAAAGAAAGGAAAAAAAAAAGAACCAACTTAAGGCATTTTCCACTGAAAACCCAACCCTAATCCTAAACATCCCTAGTTAAAATTAAGTTTTATTACAAAGTTTGTATGTTCTTTTTTTCTGGGTCACCCTGTATACAGGGTGACCCAGAAAAAACAGCCCAAATTATTTATTTATTTTCCATTAAACTAAACCTAAACCCCAACCCCAACCCCAAATTCTAAATCCTAAACCCTATTTTTTTACACCGCTTCAGCTACGGACTTCAATCGTAGCTGGTGTTTTTTGTTCAACAGTCACTGGCTAGCAGTTTTTGAGGCAAGAGGCCAGGATAGAACTCCGCAAAGATTACAATTATTTGTATTATTCAGACTAATATCGGTGTGGTATTTATGTGATTGATACTATTTTCTGCATAAATAAAAAGACTAAAGACAAATTCTTTTTAAAGCAATACGTAATTAAAAACAACCTTAACCCCTAAAACCGTAACCCAATCCGCAAAATGTTAATTCATAGACTGTAGTTAAACTGTCATTGGGTTTTAGGGGATTTAGGTTGTTTTTAAGTACGCATTGCTTAAAAAATAAACAACAAAAAGCACAAATTACTATACATTTAATTAACCATTAAAATTAATTATTGAATATGTTATTGAGTGTGTTGTTTGTATTGTAATGTATAATTTCAATTAAATTTAGTTTAAAAAGATTTTTTTTCAACATTAAATGTATAGTAATTTGTGTTTTTTGTTTATTTTTTAAGCAATATGTAATTAAAAACAACCTTAATCCCCTAAAACCGTAACCCAATTCGCAAAATGTTAATTCATAGACTGCAGTTAAACTGTCATTGGGTACCAGCAAAAAATTTCCGTTTTAATTTTCCGATCTAAATCAGAAGTCAGCCTAGTTTGTTTTAGTTAAAAGCCTGAAGAAAACTTTCACTTAAACAATGTTTGCTCATTTGAATTCCATAATATTTAAATATATAACTACTTTTTTTTACCCAACATGAAATATTTTTCAAGTTAGTTTAAAAATCATGTTAAATCAGACATGTATTCCGAATTTGACAATAAATTAATAATGAAAGTAATTTAAAAATCTATTTTAAAGCATGATTTCATTTTTAGTTGAGCGTAAAAAGAACTTTTGTTTTGTTTTATTAAAACAAAACAAAATTATTCTCTGTAGCCTGGAGAACGGGAAAGAGCGACTCTAGTTAGACGCGAGTTAGGGGGTGTTGGAAGGGTCTGAGTGGTGATTTTTTTCAGTTGTGAACTGTTTCACTCCCCTTCCCTGACAGCCTTCACTGGCATAGCCTTCACTGGCATATAGAGGGGAAAGAGAGAGTTATTTATCATGTTGGATCAGTTGTTGACTTAATTGCAAATTACAACAAATTAGAATCAATTGAAGTGCATTTTTTTTTAAACATTTAGTAATACTAAAACTAAGGTATACTATAGTATAAATTTCGTGTCAGTAAGATCACCAGCAAAAAAGCCTTTAGGGATCAAAATTTGAAAATATCAGCTTTAGTATAATAATAGATGATAAAATATATGGGGTGAGGGCTGAAACAGATTAATGAAGAAATTGAGTTACGAGCGGAAAGGATTAAACTTGTAAGTCAAGGTATCCCTGTATATATAATCTAACGATTGTATTTTTTCTCAAAAGATACTGGAAACTCATATTTATGACATAACAACAAGTATATATATATATATATATATATATATAATGTTTTGAATGATTTAATATGGATTGAGATGTACTGGGTATTTGTGAAAAATTGATATCACTTTGTAATCTGAGAAAATGAGCAAATCTTGTTAAAATGATCTCAAATTTTACCAGCATTTGTAAAGCCAACTTAAGATTCTAAGTTTATCGTTTGAATATCTAATATTTTCCAGTAAATGTCGTTTCTATATCTAAATAAATAGATTATTGGGTAATTTCAGTACAGGCTGTTAAAATTTGAGATCATTTTGACAAGAAATGATGAAGTTATTAATTTGTTTTCTGAAACATCGTGTACATATTAATAATTTAATTTGATGTATTTATACATAAACACTGCTCACTATCAGTTATAGAGCGTATACATCCAAGAGCAGCATAGACTCAGCGTCAATGTATATGTATGTATATACACGCAAACCATTTACTAGGAAACTCAAAACTACATACACCCATTTAATCTTCCTATGCAAATGCAAAAAAATACACACACACACACACACACACACACACACACATATATATATATATATATATATATATATATATATATATATATATATATATGCACAAATATACAAGAAACGATCATATACCAATCGGAAAAGGAGAGAGGGGAAAACCGCAGATCAAGGAATCCGCCGAAATAAACAAAGACTGAAACTGAATATCGATTAATTGGAATTAATCAGTTTAATTTATCATATATATGAATCGCAACGCAAAATTGTATTAGATGGGTGATCCACTTAAGCGACAGCAGGCACCGTAATCAAAATGGATTGATTTGGTATTGAATAACCTGAAAAGGGTTGGGATGCCATAAAACAAAACAACTAACCAACCAAGTAAAATTTTCTTAGCTTTAAGAGGATTTTAAACAATCCGAAACACGTGTCATGCCAACCGAAATAATTAGGAAAAAACAATTCAAACTACTTTACGGATATTTTCATTATGAAATATCTAATTTTCATCTACAACAATAAAACATTCCTATATTATATAATGGCTAATACGCTGCTTTTAAACCAATGGTAACAATCACCTTTTAATTGTACTATAACAATCACCATTTAATTGTACTATATATATATATAATGACACTATAACGAATAAATACAGTTCTTACATATGTAATCGAGCACTTTATTTTCCGTTCTACAATATATATATATATATGTGTGTGTGTGTGTGTGTGTGTGTGTGTGTGTGTATATGTGTGTGTGTGTATATATATATATATATATATAGATAGAGAGAGAGAGAGAGAGAGAGAGGAGAGAGAGAGAGAGAGAAAAGAGAGATAGATAGATAGATAGATAGACAGGAGTAATACAGTACTGTGAGCGTTAGCTTTACTGTGCTCCACTGTGAGAGCTCTGTGCCAGACTTAGCATACGAAATAAACTGTTTTATCCTTTTAATACTCATATCTGATTTATATCAAAAGCGAATAAATTATATTCTAAATTTCCGTATTTTTTTCTCAAATTCGTTGCTTTGTTGGGCATCAAAAACATATAATCTCATTTTCAATATTTCAGTAATTCCAGAACGGTAGATCAAAGATCCCGAATCCAACAGTTTCAACATTTTGTAGCTAGCGGAATATCTCACCATCTATTTCCGATTCGAATTACAACTAAATTCATTCCCTTTCATGCACTTCAAATTATTGGTTAGATGCAAGCCAATTCATTGTCTATGTAAGAGCAAAGAATCGACATAGATTCAAACAAAGGTTCTTTGAAGTTTAAACTAATAGAAAACAGGAACATACCCTGTTTTCCTGCATTTAAATAAATTTAGTAAACCAATTAGTATAGATCAGCTTAGATATGGGATGCTAATATTAAAATACGAGGGGAGCCGTGGCATAATGGCTAAGGTGATGGTAGCGACATCATAGTAAACGAGTTCGAACTCATGCTATTAAACACACTCCGCATCCCCAAAGTATGTGAACTAGTGGAGGGCACCCGACCGGCAGGGAGACCTCGCCTACGCTTCAAAGATGTCTGCAAGAGAGATCTGAAGACATGCCGCATCGACATAGACACGTGGGAGGCTTGTGCAGAAGACCGTGCAACCTGGTGCCTCCTCGTCAAACAAGGAACAAAAAGAAGTGAAGAAGAGAGGAAAAAAGCTGCCACAGAAAAGAGAGCTAAAAGAAAGGAGAAACAGCAGCACCCCCAACACCTACAGAAAGCATCACCTTTTTATTTGCAGCCATTGCACCAGAGACTGCCATTCGAGGATCGGTTGTTCAGCCACTCACGTAGCTGTAAGTGAGAGAGAGAGAGAGAGAAAAAAAAAAAAAAAAACAAAAAAAACTACGCCATCGTCTAAAATAGACGGAAGGTTGCCAACCAAACACACTCCGCACGAGTAGGATGCGACACAAGGTCAATTTCTTAAGCAAAGTTTGACAGGTTTGAAGTTAGAGTTTTTCTTCTCCTAGATCAGTTGCCTAGCCAAGGTTAAAGAACTCAGTCTTCCCTACTATTTATCCTTAGCCGGAGAGAGAATAGTTGGATCCATACCTTTCCGAAAGCTATTAGTGCTATGTGAAAATACAAAGAGCCTCTTCACGGATTTGAACTCGGGTCACCGATTCCAATTCTCATTATACCAAGCCCCTACAAGACAGACAGGTACAGTGAATTCAGACTAATACCTATTGGAAAGGTAGAGTTCTTTTATCCACCAGATGTGGAATAGATAATACCATTACTGTTCTTCTAAAAGTAGACAATCGTAATGTAATGATCATCGTCGTAGGAAATTGACACGCTGACCCGAGTTCAAATCCTATGCGAGGCTAATACTTTAAGAAAGGTATGCATCCAAGTATTCTCCCTTCAGCTATGGGTAAATAGTAAGGGAGACTGGGCTCTTTAACATTTGTATGGCAACCAATCTAGAAGGAAAATTTAAAACCAGTTAACTTCGCTAAAATTTACTTTGTGTCACGTTCTCTCTCGTTGAGAGGCTCCTAAATACATACAAGGATGGTTTTGGCATTAAATAACCCACGAAGGCTGATATGCCATTAAACAAAGAACCAAAACCTGACACGGTCTTTAAATTTTCAATACTTTCTTCAGATGTTTATACTGTGTGCCACAGAAATAGATCGGATATTTTAAACTATCAGCTGTGTGGTGGAAGTGGCTTCGGCCCTGGACCGTGGCTATAATTAACAGCGTTGATCCCAGGGGATTGTCCCCCAGGCAATACCTATTCCCATTGATTTAAAGAAGCAGGGCTGGGTTTATTGCTGAGTGCCTGAGGCACCCCCTTGAGGAGGAATGCCGACGGGATCAACGCAATTTTTCACCTGCCAGCCACGAGTCTCGGTTTGTGGGTGGTTCCACATTAATCGGGCCTTGCGCCTAACCCGTACACGTGGGTACGAGGTAAATACTAGTAGTAATTGTAGTTCCATCTAGCTTATGTCTTATCATCTTTTTTAAGATACAATCAGTTACGATGATTGATTGGACCGGTGCACACAGTGCATTTGCCGTTGAAGTGTTTTTTTTCTTAAGTAATGAATCTATAATTGCAGCACAGAGAGCTTTTCCTGCTCATTTCATGTTATGTCGGAATGTTTCTATTCCGTATAGAATTTTCAACGCAGAGTAGTATCAATCGTATCAGATATATCGACCTTTTATTTTATTCACACATTAAATAACACCGTTCTTTATACTCACATAATAGACGTCTCATTGACATCCTTAACATCATTAAAAAAAGGAATACTTAAGTGTGTAGCATTGCAGTTTAGACCAGCACTTGGTTGGCTTGCAGATGCAGATGCTCGATTGTGACCGGATTCAGAATAAAATGGAATGGCCGAAATCGTCTTGAAAAGGTTAATTGTGAGAATGAAGATCCAAGTCTTCAAATCTTAGCAGTCAAAATTTTCTTTGTAAAAGGTTGGATGGTGGGTTAGATTTTACGGCATGTACGGGTCGGGGCAATCATATAGGTACTCGGGCTTGACGTGACCAGACAATTAATCAGAAGAAGCCCCTCACCGTCCGTCAAGCCTAAGTACGGGTCAATGTAGATTGTTGCATATCAGAGACTGCTCAGACACCAGGATTCCGCTATCGGGTAGATAGTACTACTAATTATTCTTCTACAAGGGGCTTTGGCATTAAATAACCCATGAAAGTTGGTATACCATTAAAAAGTAACTCAAATCGAAACTGTAGACAAAGAAAACGAAAAGGAAAGGTTAGAAGAATAAAGAGAATGATAAAGAAATGATTGAAAAAAAAAATAAAAGAAAAGAAGACGGGATAAATTAAGAAGAAGAAGAAGAAGAAGAAGAAGAAGAAGAAGAAGAAGAAGAAGAAGAAGAAGAAGAAGAAGAAGAAGAAAATGAGATGAAAAAGAATATAATAATGAACGATTTGAGACAGGGAATATGAAAAATAAAAGATTCAAAATGTCGACTATTAAGATCTATATGTGATTTATATGGTAGTTCAACCAAAACACTTTCACAAAATCTAATATGAAAAAAAGCACAAGCTTTATTTTCAGAATAAGAATCTCCTATTCACTGTCTTCTGTCTGTCTGTCTCTCTGTCTGTCTCTCTCTGTCTCTCTCTGTCTCTCACCCTCGGTCTCTCCATTACAACATTGACTCTCTCTGTATCTCCCCCTCTCTCTCTCTCTCTCTCTCTCTCTCTCTCTCTCTCTCTCTCTCTCTTGGTCTCTCTACTATTCTGTGTCAATCTATCTCTCTCGATTTGTCTTGTTGCTTTGATATCGATGGCCATACAGAAAACTGCAATCATTTGGCCTGAAACCATTTCTCGTTTTGTTTTTGTCCGACAGAGCAAAAATAAATAATCGATATAAAAAAATGTTTAAGCTTAACTACAGTCCTGCGTTATTATGTGCTATTGGCAAGGAGTTTATTGACACGAAAGTGTGTGTGTGTGTGTGTGTGTGTGTGAGAGAGAGAGAGAGAGAGAGAGAGAGAGAGAGAGAGAGAGAGAGAGAGAGAGATTTGTGGCTACTGGTGAAATATTTCTTCCTCATTTTCACAGCGTTTCTATTGTAAAATCTTAAACAATGCAATTACATTATACATTCAATAGCCCTATTTGTCAGTAATTTATCTCTTAGTTCCTGACCACTGACAATCCCTTTCTTCTTAATTTTTAACGTATTTTCATAGAAAATCGTCAGCAATATATTGCTAAATGAAATGAAAGAGCCCAGTCTACGCTACTATTTACCCTTAGCTAGAAGAAGAATAATTGGATGCATACCTTTCTCAGGGTATTAGCGCTATGTGAAACACAAACACTCTCGTCCAGGATTTGGCCTCGAGTTGTCAAGCCCATTTCCTCTGACGCACAATGGTCGCCCCCAAAGCGAAATAAGCAAATATACCACTGTTGCATAATCCATGCATAGATTATTGTCAACCCCCTGTATTTCTGAAGGGATGGCCCCTTTTCATATCACGGGTGGGACTTTCCATGGAATATTACAGAAAGCCCGCGAAATACGTAAAGTAACGTGGGACCTGGTTGGCTCCCAGTTCCAGCTTGGTCGTCAGACAGATAAGGCCTATCTGTCTTAGCTGGGACTCACCGCACACGCGCGCTAAGTTAGTTAGAGAAATATGTTTAGTTAAATAAATGAAGGTTTAAATAAATAATATGGTTTTGTGGTTGATGAATGTCTTGACAACAAGACTGACCTAGAAGAAGAAATGAATCAAGGACGACCAACCAGCAAGAACAGAGACGTTAGAAGAGACGTTAGAAGAAGAACGTAAGATACCAAAGATGAACAGAAGAATAATAGAAGTAAAGAAAGGGTATACAACACCACGTGATTAACGTCAAAGTTGCTTTTGATTTGAATTGTTCTTTTGTGTTTTGTGTGTTTTTTTCCCGTATAATTTTAAGGCTAAAAATTTTGCGAACATTTGAGTGAAAATGTCGAATGCTTTCCAGGCTTATCGGTAAAATCAAACGCTTATGTCTTTTAACTTTTCTTTAGCAACGCCAACGTAAATGATGAATAATTCCTATTCTAAAGTCTGTATACATTTTGAATGTCAACATTATTAATCTTTAACACCGACAAGAACTTTTCATTTTGTCGGAAGTCGTGTTGGGAGAAAACTAAATATAAAACAAAATGGTGAGCTTATTTACTTCAAATGTCGATTTGCTCACCAATATCAAGATAAAAGAAAAAGAAACGAAACGTAAAAAGAAAACATAATCCAATGACCCCAATTGATATAAGAAAAGCAAAGGGAAAAGCAATGTTTTTTTTTCATCCTCATTTAACCTAACTCAACTTTTACAGAACCTCCAACTCTCAACTACTCAATGAGCCGTTGCCGTTTTTCTTTTCTAGTTTGTTTGCATTTAATATAGCGCTAATATCCTTGTGAAAGGTATGATTCCAACAATTCTCCGACCAGCTATGGGTAAATAGTAGGGCAGTCTTGGCTTTTTAACTTGGTTAAGCAAAATGTCTAGGAGAAGGAAAACTCTGAATTCAAACATCCGGTTAAAGATTGACCTTATGTCACATTCTGCTCATGCAGAGGGGATTGGTAAATAAATAAATATATATATATATATATATATATATATATATATATATATATATATATATATATATGTGTAATTTTCCCCTCATATTTTCCAGCTTATGTTCATCCGTTTACTTCAAAATAAACTGCTAGTATTTCAATATTCTTCATTCTTTGACCAAATAAAGGGGAGCAATATGACGTTGTGGTTAATGTGCTTGATAAGAGAGTTGAAACTCCATTCCATTCAATTTAGGACAAATACCATTGGGAAAGGTATGGACGCCCTATCCCTCAGCTATGGGTCAAATAGTAGCACTACTGTTCTTCTACAAGGATGGCTAAATACGGTCAAGTCGCACTGAAAGCACCGGTTCCCCGATAGATCATTGAAGTAAAGCGGTAATGAACCTGTTCAATACTTATTTGAGTGATTACTTGAGCAACAGCGGGTACTGTAAGCGACCATTGTCTATAAAAAAAATGACTTGATTCAGAATTAAATGACTCGAAAAGTTTTGATATGCTGTAAAACAATACAACCAACCAACCAAATATAGCTTTTGAATTAAATAACACACGATAGTTGATATGCCATTAAACAATGAGACCAAACCTAGTCGTGATGACATAACATGGTAGAAAATGGACTTGACGTGCAGTGTTCAAACCCCGTAGAGAGGTAAAACTGTTTAAATGAAGTAAACAATTCGATTACAAAAAAATACAAAAAAAAACAGGGAACATAAGGCCAGCAACATAAAAAACACCGACACGCAACTGAAATCGCAGCACTGATATTGCATGACCGCAGAACAAAATGGCTGAAGTAAAAAGATATAGAAGCTATAATACAATAACCCTTTTTGGGCTGAAGAATTGTGCATTGAATAAAAATAACTTTTCGTTTGTCAAGCAGAACAATTACCCGAGAGAATGTATATTTCTCTTCTAATGTGATTTCTGACGTTCTTTTTAGCATTGAATAGCGAAACAGAAGGTTTAAAAAAAGATTCTACGACTTCCTACTTTTTTCTGATTTTGACATTGTTGGAGGGAAAAATTTATTCTTTCTGTACGAATATCTTTGCTAATTTTATGTACCTTATCTTACATTGCAATGCTTTTTTTAATGCCGTGACGTAAGTAGCCACGTGGCTCTTCCAACAGAAAACGTGGCTTTAATAATAATAATAATAATAATAATAATAATAATAATAATCAGTGAACCACTGGATATGAAAAATGGGAAAACATAATAATAATAATAATAATAATAATAATTATAATAATAATAATAATAATAATAATAATAATACCTCAGAAGAACAAAAAAGCTCTTAGAAACCAAGCTCAACAGCAGAAATCTAATCGAAGGAATAAATACCTGGGCCGTCCCCGTTATAAGATACTCTGGGCCATTCTTAAAATGGACAAAAAAGAACTCAGACAGATAGACCAAAGCACTAGGAAATTAATGACGATGCACAATTCACTACACCCAAGAGATGATAAAGATAGGCTATATGTAACAAGAAAAGAAGGTAGAACATGTCTTGCCAACATAGAGGATTGTGTAAAGGCCACAATCCAACGACTTGAAGAATACACAAAAAAGAGCAAAGAAAGATTACTTATAGCAGCCAGCAACAGCAGATGTAATGTATGGACAAACAGAAAAACAACAAAAGCTAGAAAACAAAGACGGGAAGAAAAAAACAACATGGGCAATTCAAACGACAAATCGGTGAGGTTGCACATAAAAAGCTCTGGACATGGTTAAGAAGAGGAAACCTCAAGAGAGAAACTGAATCACTAATAATTGCTGCACAAAATGATGCCTTAAGAACAAATGTTATCAAAGCAAAAATTGATAAGACGTAATGAAACAGTAAATGTAGACTGTGCGGTGACAGAGATGAGAATGTAAACCATGTATTAAATGAATGTAGCAAACTAGCACAACGGGAATACAAAGCTAGGCACGACTGGGTTGGGAAAGTGATCCACTGGGAATTATTCAAAAAATTAAATTTTGAACATACAAAAAAATGGTATATGCATAAACCAGAATCTGTTCTTGAGAATGAAACGCATAAAATTATCTGGGATTTTGAAATAAAGACGGATCCCCCTATCCCAGCCAGGAGACCAGACCTAGTCTTGATTAACAAAAGAAAGAGAACGTGTCAACTGGTGGACTTTGCGGTCCCAGCAGATCACAGGGTGAAGCTGAAGGAAAATGAAAAGATGGATTAATACCTGGACCTTGCCAGAGAATTGAAAAAGCTGTGGAACATGAGAGTGAAAGTGATACCAATTGTAGTGGGTGCATTTGGAACGGTCCCAATAAACTTGGAAAAAAGACTCTGAAGGATCTGGAAATCAGAGGGAAAAATTGAGACCATCCAGACTATGCAATCGGCTAGAATACTCAGAAGAGTCCTGGAGACCAGAGGAGACTTGTTGTCACTTAGACTCCAGTGAAATACCATCAGCTAACGCTGATGTGAAAAACTCAAACGGAGTGAAAATGATAATAATAATAATAATAATAATAATAATAATAATAATAATAATAATAATGAATGAAATGAAGTTATCTAAATCAAAATAACCATATTCTCAAGAAACTGAAAAAATAAAAGTTTTAGAATATACTAGCATCAAAATATAGTGGTACCTTGACTTACGAGTCTAATTCGTTCCACTCATAACTCAATTTCCTCGTATATCAAATCCATTTTCCCCATTGAAATGAACTAAAATGCTAATTTTTATTCAGAAAGCAGTGTAAAATTAATAAGGTAAACTTAACTGATTGGAGAATTATTATTCATAGACGATATTTCAATTTGAATCGATTGAATGGGGAAAAGAACGTAGCCAGAAAAAATACTAAATATCAACAACCATTTCTCAGTTTGTCCAGAAAGTGATACCCTGACATACAAGTTTAATTCGTTCCGTTGGTAACTCAATTTCCTCGTATATCAAATCAATTTTCCTAATTGAAATAAACTAAAATGCTATTAAACAGTTCCATCCCTCTCAAAAGCAGTCTAATCTTTTGTTATGATTTTTTTATAAGAAAAATAGTGCTGTATTATCTAAAGGATGATGAAATAGAATGTAATGAATTATGTGCTGTATTATGTTTTAATGTTTATTTTTTATAAATAATATTTTTCTTTGGCGTAATAAATTTGGAAACTTAGATGTTTTTAGTGAACTTCTTAACATAAGCGTGTCGGAAGCTCGCAAGTACCTCAAATTTTAGTTCTCAACACAAAGCAAAAAATCAACCGAGTGACATTTCGTAACTAGGAAAACTCGTAAGTTGGGACACCCGTTAGTCAAAATACTACACTACCAATATTAAAATAGTCATATTAATTCAGATGTCTTTCTTTATCTTACACCAGTTGCCTCACCAACGCTGAAAAGCTCAGAAAAGTGAGGGATTCATGCATTTACCAAGGCATTAGTGTTATATACTGACGTTTTCACAGTACCAAATCGATATGTTGTATACCCTTCTTACTTCTTACTCTGGTCGTCTTTTCTTCTGGCCGGCTTTGGTTCTATCATCTTGGTCTGGTCTAGCGTCTGGTGTTGACTTGGTATATCTTCTAAGGTCTGGTCTTCTATTGAGGATTCCGGTTCTGGTTTCTGTTAGGGATCACTCCTTATCAGAAGGCCTGTGTCATTGTTAGTTTTTAGGTAATAAACACAAGACTTCGATTTACGTTGATGTTACTTTATTTGTAAATCCCCAACCAGATATTCTGCGCAGTGAGACTTACATGTTACTAGCTCGGTTTCTAACTTCTAACTGACTTAAACTTACTATATCCTTAAACCGGAAGACAGGGTCTTCCATGCCTTCCGGTTCTCACGATCCATCCCCGCATGGCAATGTGAGAGGGAGGTCAAGCGCTGTCACTCACTCTCAAGGCCATCAGCTGCACTAATCGCCATTATGATTTCTACACTACCTTATAAAAGTCTTAGAGATCCAATAATTATGTAACATTAGCGCTAAAGTGAGTTGCCAAAATCTTTGCCAAGTAGTTGAACTTGAAATCGCCGAATCCATTTCATAAAACGATAACAGTTATGTCACATTGTTACATAATCATTAGATACCTAATAATAGCAGTTATGTCACATGTCTCTGTCAATGTTATTATACGTATATTAAGTTAGGTAGTTGAACACTTTTGTTATTGAAAGGGATTCCCTACGTGGTGTAATGGTTAGGAAGCTAGTCTCGTAGATCCAAAAACGAATTTGATCATCACCACATGCCCCATACTTGTGTCCTTGTGTCACATCTTACTCGCAGTGAATGGGTCGGATAAAAGCCTGCTACTATAATTGTAAAACTATATGTTTCCTTTTGCCATATCTAATAACAAATGAAAATATCAGTGTGTCATTGTTGACTTTTCTTGATATAAGGTGTGTGCCAGATGCCAACTCTTATTTATAGACTGGGCGATAATCATGTGACCATATTCTTGGCCAATCACTGGCAGAACTCTGCTGCTGATATTGTTATTTATATCGTTTGTTCTGGTCATACCTACACATAATGCTTTGAACCTTTGTGGACGACCTAACATAGGATTATATCACTGGACCTTTGACACTACGTAGGATTCTATAACTCAGGACTTATTCACTTACCAAAGGATTCTATAGCTCATGACTTACTTACTTTAAATACTTTTCAACTGGCTAAGGATGGCGGATAGAAACTTAACATTCATATTTTTTAACTTTGCTCCAAGTGATCGCAACACAACATATCCTTTTGGA
The DNA here is from genome assembly GCA_023376005.1 of Doryteuthis pealeii. NCBI lineage: Eukaryota > Metazoa > Mollusca > Cephalopoda > Myopsida > Loliginidae > Doryteuthis > Doryteuthis pealeii. The sequence goes on along the minus strand of CM042144.1, from coordinate 65,811,278 downwards.
TCCAGTTTAAAATTTTGAGAAACCGTTGTGGAACTAGCAAAGAAGAAAATCATGCTACTGCAGATTGCTCTCGAAAACTCAACTGCACATAGGAACACATTAAAAACCGAAAATATTCTTAAATGCGGACCTTTTATTTTCTTCTATTTCGTTGCTAAAGAGAGAAGAAATTGTATTTGAGAGATAAGTTCAATATTTAAAATGGAAGAACGATAAAAACAAATTTTGACAATACCGAAAAGAAAACACAGAGAAAGAAATAGATTGAGACCAAGAATCTCTGTGACCATCTTTCAAAGTGAATAAAGATATCACTAATTGTATTGACCGGGAAGCCCGAAAGCAAAGTTTCTTTTGAGATTCATGAATTCAAAGCTGGTAGTAGCCTAGCGGTTATTGTGATGGGCAAACATTGTGATTGAAATAATTTCCCCAGCTGAGGCCTCTGATAAAACTTTTTTAAAAACAGCATTTTTTTTTTTTCTTAGTAAGATATATTTTCTTTTGTTGCTGACACTTGCGTATTTCTCACTGACACTTTCAGACCACGTCAAATACATTCATTTAAATTAGGATTTTTAATGCAAATTCAAGCTATTTCTACAAGAATATTCCAAACAATACAATCTTCCTGATTAAAAGAATAATCTCCAATGTTCATTACTGAGGCTAACATATGCTAAACAAATTATGGACAGCTATTGACTAGTTAATGAAATCTGATCTCAGAAATTATTCCAAGATCTAGCCGAGTGAGTACCATTGTATGGCTGCACAACGAAACTCGGTGAAAAAGCTACATGGGAACTACGCAACTACTAGCCCGGTGTTGTAGTACCTGTTAGCATCCTATCAATGTATTAAATAGATTTTTAAAAAAGGGTTTTAAAAATGTGTTTAAAATTGTGTCTCTGGTGATGGATGTTGCTGTGAACAGCATCCTTATAACATTAGAGGCATAGGAAATAGAGACGACTAACCGATATCAAATCATGTACGAGGCTGCTTGCATTTCAAATAGCGTTGATACTCTTGGGAAACGTATGAATCCAACTATTCTCCATCCAGCTATGGGTAGACTGGGTTCTTTAACACTGGTTAAGCAACCGGTATACGAGAAGAAAAACTCAGAATTCAAACCTGTTGAACACCCCTTAGAATTGACCTTGTGTCGGATCCTGCTTATGCGGGGGAGCTTGATAAATAGACACAACAACACAATTATGGAAGAATGGTTTCCCTAAGATTTGACTCACAAAACTTCCCTCTGTGTGTTATCATGCTATTGCTGCGAGAACATTATCTTCTCAAGATTTCTAAAGATGAGGAGATATTGCAAGGAGAAGAGGATAAATGTCTTTCTCAAAAAGAATTTGTGCCAAATAAACGTAGCGGCCTCAACAAGAATCTGCATTTGGTTCACTGATCCCATTTCGATGCAAATGTGGAAATTAGAGAAACTATCCTTTGAAAATCAGACTCGTATTTGAAAGGAATGCTTGCAACAAAGATACAAACAAGGCCTTGATATTTCGAAGATTATTCACATCATTTCAGAAATACCAAAATAGGCACCCCCACCGGGCGCGCAAATATTTTAATTTTAGTGTAATAAAGTACAATATAACATTTGAAAGACTAACGAAACTATATAAGAACGCATATAAAAAGTTTTGAAGCAGAAGGGGTACAATCATCGTACAGAACAGTGTAAATGCTAACTCTTTTCCATCACTTCCAGCTTGCATTGCTAAATTTTCCTTTTTTAATTAAATTAGACAGTAAATGATAAAAGTACTCATTTATTTTTGTTAATGAATTTCCTTAAGATTTATCGACATTATCTGTGTTAATGTTTATTAAAATATAACCAAACAATTCGAAATCAATAATACCAAGCAACTATTTTTAGAATCAAATTTTTAAGACCAAAATACAAATTATTCTTCCTATTCATACTGAAAACCGCTATTTAGTTGTGTGTATAAATACAATTGCAACTTGTTTGTATGTATATAGCGCCAAACAGTAGGTAACTACCTAACCCGCTTGCTACGGGAAATATCTTACACAAGGTCACAAGTATGGGGATATCCACTGAACTCGCTATTTAGCTAGTAATGGATCTGTGAGACAAGCTCGATAACCGTTAAATTCCGCTAGGACGCCCAGAAAAGGCCCACAGTATTAATAATATAAAACATTTTTTTATTAATAATTGACATTTAAAATTAAATAATGGAGAATGTGACGTAAATATCTTAGGAATTGTGATGCCGGTGATGGCGGAGTTTCGATTTCAGACTGACAGATAATTTCTGTTACAATAAGATATCAAAGAAGAGAAGTAACTGTTTCTACCAATGTAAAGGCGAAAGTATAAAAATGAGAGAAAATAAATAAAAAAGGAAACACAGTAACAGACAGATGGTAGGTATAAACTTTTATATATGTATATTAAATAAAAGTAGGTCAGGAAAATTCATCAGTTATTTCCTTATTTCTCAGTCTTGTATTTGAAAGTGAATACATAAATAGTATTATAAATACGTAGAATAAGATAAGCTTAAGAAAATAATTTATATTTAATATGACCACCTTTAGCGACTTTGAATTATTTAATCCTCTAAATCTTTGTGCTGTATTTACACATCTCCACATTTCTATTTACTGAACTCTTCATTATTAACAACAATCTATGTTATAAGAATACGACTTTGGTATGTTTTTATCTTACTGTAACCCAATAAAAACGGCACACCGTTGTGGAGGTTTTTGTTTCTATTGAATTTCTGACCGCCATCCTTGGCCAGTTGTAAGAACTCAAAGTAAGTAAGTCCTGAAATCTAGAATCCTTTGGTGAGTGAATAAGTCCCGCAATACAGAATCCTTTGGTAAGTCCTATGAGGTCCAGTGAGACAATCACATGAGTCCGTACTCCACGAGTGTCCAAAGTTTAATGCCTAGGTGTTCTCAGACCTTCAGTATAAATAATTATATCAGCAGCAGAGCGCTGTCAGTGACTGGTTAATGGGTTGGTCACGTGACACTCGGCGAGTCTATAAATAGAAGTGACCTTTTGACGCACGTCTTATATATCAAAATTCTGGGCACCTCACGTGGTGTAATGGTTAGCAAGTTAGATTCGCAGACCATTGTTAGTGAGTTCGATTCTCACTGGGTGCCCCATACTTCTGGCCTTGTGCCATATCTAAGCTAAGCTTAGTAAATAACTATATATCAAAAGGGCACCTCACGTGGTGTAATGGTTAGCAAGCTCGCTTCGCAAACCATTGTTAGTGAGTTCGATTCTCATTGGGAGCCCCATACTTCTGGCCTTGTGCATATCTAAGCTAAGCTTAGTAAATAACTATATAAAAGGGCACCTCACGTGGTGTAATGGTTAGCAAGCTAGATTAGCAAACCATTGTTAGTGAGTTCGATTCTCACTGGGTGCCCCATACTTCTGGCCTTGTGCCATATCTAAGCTAAGCTTAGTAAATAACTATATCAAAAGGGCACCTCACGTGGTGTAATGGTTAGCAAGCTAGATTCGCAGACCATTGTTAGTGAGTTCGATTCTCATGGGGCCCCATACTTCTGGCCTTGTGCCATATCTAAGCTAAGCTTAGTAAATAACTATATATCAAAAGGGCACCTCACGTGGTGTAATGGTTAGCAAGCTCGCTTCGCAAACCATTGTTAGTGAGTTCGATTCTCATTGGGCGCCCCATACTTCTGGCCTTGTGCCATATCTAAGCTAAGCTTAGTAAATAACTATATATCAAAAGGGCACCTCACGTGGTGTAATGGTTAGCAAGCTCGCTTCGCAACCATTGTTAGTGAGTTCGATTCTCATTGGGGCCCCATACTTCTGGCCTTGTGCCATATCTAAGCTAAGCTTAGTAAATAACTATATATCAAAAGGGCACCTCACGTGGTGTAATGGTTAGCAAGCTAGATTAGCAACCATTGTTAGTGAGTTCGATTCTCACTGGGTGCCCCATACTTCTGGCCTTGTGCCATATCTAAGCTAAGCTTAGTAAATAACTATATAAAATTGGGCACCTCACGTGGTGTAATGGTTAGCAAGCTAGATTAGCAACCATTGTTAGTGAGTTCGATTCTCACTGGGTGCCCCATACTTCTGGCCTTGTGCCATATCTAAGCTAAGCTTAGTAAATAACTATATATCAAAAGGGCACCTCACGTGGTGTAATGGTTAGCAAGCTAGATTGCAGACCATTGTTAGTGAGTTCGATTCTCACTGGGCGCCCCACACTTCTGGCCTTGTGCCATATCTAAGCTAAGCTTAGTAAATAACTATATATCAAAAGGGCACCTCACGTGGTGTAATGGTTAGCAAGCTAGCTTCGCAAACCATTGTTAGTGAGTTCGATTCTCATTGGGGCCCCATACTTCTGGCCTTGTGCCATATCTAAGCTAAGCTTAGTAAATAACTATATATCAAAAGGGCACCTCACGTGGTGTAATGGTTAGCAAGCTAGATTCGCAACCATTGTTAGTGAGTTCGATTCTCACTGGGCGCCCCATACTTCTGGCCTTGTGCCATATCTAAGCTAAGCTTAGTAAATAACTATATATCAAAAACCTCACGTGGTGTAATGGTTAGCAAGCTAGATTAGCAACCATTGTTAGTGAGTTCGATTCTCACTGGGTGCCCCATACTTCTGGCCTTGTGCCATATCTAAGCTAAGCTTAGTAAATAACTATATATCAAAAGGGCACCTCACGTGGTGTAATGGTTAGCAAGCTAGATTCGCAAACCATTGTTAGTGAGTTCGATTCTCACTGGGCGCCCCATACTTCTGGCCTTGTGCCATATCTAAGCTAAGCTTAGTAAATAACTATATATCAAAAGGGCACCTCACGTGGTGTAATGGTTAGCAAGCTAGATTAGCAGACCATTGTTAGTGAGTTCGATTCTCACTGGGCGCCCCATACTTCTGGCCTTGTGCCATATCTAAGCTAAGCTTAGTAAATAACTATATAAAAAGGGCACCTCACGTGGTGTAATGGTTAGCAAGCTCGATTCGCAAACCATTGTTAGTGAGTTCGATTCTCATTGGGCGCCCCATACTTCTGGCCTTGTGCCATATCTAAGCTAAGCTTAGTAAATAACTATATAAAAGGGCACCTCACGTGGTGTAATGGTTAGCAAGCTAGATTAGCAACCATTGTTAGTGAGTTCGATTCTCACTGGGGCCCCATACTTCTGGCCTTGTGCCATATCTAAGCTAAGCTTAGTAAATAACTATATATCAAAAGGGCACCTCACGTGGTGTAATGGTTAGCAAGCTAAGACCATTGTTAGTGAGTTCGATTCTCACTGGGCGCCCCACACTTCTGGCCTTGTGCCATATCTAAGCTAAGCTTAGTAAATAACTATATATCAAAATTCGGGCACCTCACGTGGTGTAATGGTTAGCAAGCTAGATTGCAACCATTGTTAGTGAGTTCGATTCTCACTGGGCGCCCCATACTTCTGGCCTTGTGCCATATCTAAGCTAAGCTTAGTAAATAACTATATATCAAAAGGGCACCTCACGTGGTGTAATGGTTAGCAAGCTAGATTCGCAAACCATTGTTAGTGAGTTCGATTCTCACTGGGCGCCCCATACTTCTGGCCTTGTGCCATATCTAAGCTAAGCTTAGTAAATAACTATATATGGGCACCTCACGTGGTGTAATGGTTAGCAAGCTTTCGCAACCATTGTTAGTGAGTTCGATTCTCATTGGGCCCCATACTTCTGGCCTTGTGCATATCTAAGCGGGCACCTCACGTGGTGTAATGGTTAGCAAGCTCGCTTCGCAAACCATTGTTAGTGAGTTCGATTCTCATTGGGCGCCCCATACTTCTGGCCTTGTGCCATATCTAAGCTAAGCTTAGTAAATAACTATATATCAAAAAGGGCACCTCACGTGGTGTAATGGTTAGCAAGCTAGCTTCGCAAACCATTGTTAGTGAGTTCGATTCTCACTGGGGCCCCATACTTCTGGCCTTGTGCCATATCTAAGCTAAGCTTAGTAAATAACTATATAAAAAGGGCACCTCACGTGGTGTAATGGTTAGCAAGCTAGAGCAACCATTGTTAGTGAGTTCGATTCTCACTGGGCGCCCCATACTTCTGGCCTTGTGCCATATCTAAGCTAAGCTTAGTAAATAACTATATATAAAATCCCAGGGCACCTCACGTGGTGTAATGGTTAGCAAGCTCGCTTCGCAAACCATTGTTAGTGAGTTCGATTCTCACTGGGTGCCCCATACTTCTGGCCTTGTGCATATCTAAGCAAAAGGGCACCTCACGTGGTGTAATGGTTAGCAAGCTTTCGCAACCATTGTTAGTGAGTTCGATTCTCACTGGGCGCCCCATACTTCTGGCCTTGTGCCATATCTAAGCTAAGCTTAGTAAATAACTATATATCAAAAGGGCACCTCACGTGGTGTAATGGTTAGCAAGCTAGCTTCGCAAACCATTGTTAGTGAGTTCGATTCTCATTGGGGCCCCATACTTCTGGCCTTGTGCCATATCTAAGCTAAGCTTAGTAAATAACTATATATCAAAAGGGCACCTCACGTGGTGTAATGGTTAGCAAGCTAGATTCGCAAACCATTGTTAGTGAGTTCGATTCTCACTGGGCGCCCCACACTTCTGGCCTTGTGCCATATCTAAGCTAAGCTTAGTAAATAACTATATATCAAAAGGGCACCTCACGTGGTGTAATGGTTAGCAAGCTAGATTAGCAGACCATTGTTAGTGAGTTCGATTCTCACTGGGTGCCCCACTTCTGGCCTTGTGCCATATCTAAGCTAAGCTTAGTAAATAACTATATATCAAAAGGGCACCTCACGTGGTGTAATGGTTAGCAAGCTAGATTCGCAAACCATTGTTAGTGAGTTCGATTCTCACTGGGGCCCCATACTTCTGGCCTTGTGCCATATCTAAGCTAAGCTTAGTAAATAACTATATATCAAAAGGGCACCTCACGTGGTGTAATGGTTAGCAAGCTAGATTCGCAACCATTGTTAGTGAGTTCGATTCTCACTGGGTGCCCCATACTTCTGGCCTTGTGCCATATCTAAGCTAAGCTTAGTAAATAACTATATATCAAAATTGGGCACCTCACGTGGTGTAATGGTTAGCAAGCTAGATTAGCAACCATTGTTAGTGAGTTCGATTCTCACTGGGCCCCATACTTCTGGCCTTGTGCCATATCTAAGCTAAGCTTAGTAAATAACTATATATCAAAATTCTGGGCACCTCACGTGGTGTAATGGTTAGCAAGCTAGATTAGCAACCATTGTTAGTGAGTTCGATTCTCACTGGGCGCCCATACTTCTGGCCTTGTGCCATATCTAAGCTAAGCTTAGTAAATAACTATATATCAAAATTCTGGGCACCTCACGTGGTGTAATGGTTAGCAAGCTAGATTAGCAGACCATTGTTAGTGAGTTCGATTCTCACTGGGTGCCCCATACTTCTGGCCTTGTGCCATATCTAAGCTAAGCTTAGTAAATAACTATATATCAAAAGGGCACCTCACGTGGTGTAATGGTTAGCAAGCTAGATTTGCAGACCATTGTTAGTGAGTTCGATTCTCACTGGGTGCCCCATACTTCTGGCCTTGTGCCATATCTAAGCTAAGCTTAGTAAATAACTATATATCAAAAGGGCACCTCACGTGGTGTAATGGTTAGCAAGCTAGATTCGCAAACCATTGTTAGTGAGTTCGATTCTCATTGGGCGCCCCATACTTCTGGCCTTGTGCCATATCTAAGCTAAGCTTAGTTTATATTAAAGGCACCTCACGTGGTGTAATGGTTAGCAAGCTCGCTTCGCAAACCATTGTTAGTGAGTTCGATTCTCATTGGGCGCCCCATACTTCTGGCCTTGTGCCATATCTAAGCTAAGCTTAGTAAATAACTATATATCAAAATTCTGGGCACCTCACGTGGTGTAATGGTTAGCAAGCTTACCATTGTTAGTGAGTTCGATTCTCATTGGGGCCCCATACTTCTGGCCTTGTGCCATATCTAAGCTAAGCTTAGTAAATAACTATATACAAAAAAAGGGCACCTCACGTGGTGTAATGGTTAGCAAGCTAGATTCGCAAACCATTGTTAGTGAGTTCGATTCTCACAGGGTGCCCCACACTTCTGGCCTTGTGCCATATCTAAGCTAAGCTTAGTAAATAACTATATATCAAAATTCTGGGCACCTCACGTGGTGTAATGGTTAGCAAGCTAGATTAGCAGACCATTGTTAGTGAGTTCGATTCTCACAGGGTGCCCCACACTTCTGGCCTTGTGCCAAATCTAAGCTAAGCTTAGTAAATAACTATATATCAAAATTCTGGGCACCTCACGTGGTGTAATGGTTAGCAAGCTCGCTTCGCAAACCATTGTTAGTGAGTTCGATTCTCATTGGGCGCCCCATACTTCTGGCCTTGTGCCATATCTAAGCTAAGCTTAGTAAATAACTATATATCAAAAAGGGCACCTCACGTGGTGTAATGGTTAGCAAGCTCGCTTCGCAAACCATTGTTAGTGAGTTCGATTCTCATTGGGCGCCCACACTTCTGGCCTTGTGCCATCTAAGCTAAGCTTAGTAAATAACTATATATCAAAATTCTGGGCACCTCACGTGGTGTAATGGTTAGCAAGCTCGCTTCGCAAACCATTGTTAGTGAGTTCGATTCTCATTGGGAGCCCCATACTTCTGGCCTTGTGCCATATCTAAGCTAAGCTTAGTATTAAGGGCACCTCGTAATGGTTAGCAAGCTAGATTAGCAGACCATTGTTAGTGAGTTCGATTCTCACTGGGCGCCCCATACTTCTGGCCTTGTGCTATATCTAAGCAAAGCTTAGTAAATAACTATATATCAAATTCTGGGCACCTCACGTGGTGTAATGGTTAGCAAGCTAGATTCGCAGACCATTGTTAGTGAGTTCGATTCTCATTGGGGCCCCATACTTCTGGCCTTGTGCCATATCTAAGCTAAGCTTAGTAAATAACTATATATCAAAATTCTGGGCACCTCACGTGGTGTAATGGTTAGCAAGCTCGCTTCGCAAACCATTGATAGTGAGTTCGATTCTCATTGGGAGCCCCATACTTCTGGCCTTGTGCCATACCTAAGCTTAGCTTAGTTTAAAGGGCACCTCATGTGGTGTAATGGTTAGCAAGCTAGATTAGCGGACCATTGTTCGTGAGTTCGATTCTCACTGGGCGCCCCATAATTCTGGCCTTGTGCTATATCTAAGCAAAGCTTAGTAAATAACTATATATCAAAATTCTGGGCACCTCACGTGGTGTAATGGTTAGCAAGTTAGATTCGCAAACCATTGTTAGTGAGTTCGATTCTCATTGGGCGCCCCATACTTCTGGCCTTGTGCCATCTAAGCTAAGCTTAGTAAATAACTATATACAAAAAAAGGGCACCTCACGTGGTGTAATGGTTAGCAAGTTAGATTCGCAAACCATTGTTAGTGAGTTCGATTCTCATTGGGCGCCCCATACTTCTGGCCTTGTGCCATATCTAAGCTAAGCTTAGTAAATAACTATATATCAAAATAATGGTTAGCAAGCTCGATTCGCAAACCATTGGTGACTTCTGGGCGCCCCATACTTCTGGCCTTGTGCCATATCTAAGCTAAGCTTAGTAAATAACTATATACAAAAAAGGGCACCTCACGTGGTGTAATGGTTAGCAAGTTAGATTCGCAAACCATTGTTAGTGAGTTCGATTCTCATTGGGAGCCCCATACTTCTGGCCTTGTGCCATATCTAAGCTAAGCTTAGTAAATAACTATATATCAAAATTCTGGGCACCTCACGTGGTGTAATGGTTAGCAAGTTAGATTCGCAAACCATTGTTAGTGAGTTCGATTCTCATTGGGAGCCCCATACTTCTGGCCTTGTGCCATATCTAAGCTAAGCTTAGTAAATAACTATATATCAAAATTCTGGGCACCTCACGTGGTGTAATGGTTAGCAAGCTAGATTCGCAGACCATTGTTAGTGAGTTCGATTCTCATTGGGAGCCCCATACTTCTGGCCTTGTGCCATATCTAAGCTAGTAACTATATATCAAAATTCTGGGCACCTCACGTGGTGTAATGGTTAGCAAGTTAGATTCGCAGACCATTGTTAGTGAGTTCGATTCTCATTGGGAGCCCCATACTTCTGGCCTTGTGCCATATCTAAGCTAAGCTTAGTAAATAACTATATATCAAAATTCTGGGCACCTCACGTGGTGCAATGGTTAGCAAGTTAGATTCGCAAACCATTGTTAGTGAGTTCGATTCTCATTGGGAGCCCCATACTTCTGGCCTTGTGCCATATCTAAGCTAAGCTTAGTAAATAACTATATATCAAAATTCTGGGCACCTCGTGGTTTAATGGTTAGCAAGCTAGCTTCGCAGACATTGTTAGTGAGTTCGATTCTCATTGGGCGCCCCATACTTCTGGCCTTGTGCCATATCTAAGCTAAGCTTAGTAAATAACTATATATCAAAATTCTGGGCACCTCACGTGGTGTAATGGTTAGCAAGCTCGCTTCGCAGACCATTGTTAGTGAGTTCGATTCTCATTGGGCGCCCCATACTTCTGGCCTTGTGCCATATCTAAGCTAAGCTTAGTAAATAACTATATATCAAAATTCCAACAGTTTCTGTAATAATGTTTAAATGCTCTTAGAGAATAAAGCAACATCAGATCCAATTTACAACAAGGTTTTAGAATGGGGGGGGTGTAATTGTTACCGTCGTAAGAAAATGGATACGGCGAAACGAGTTCAAATCCTGGAAGCGGCTGTTTGCATTTCACATAGTGCTAATACAATTGGGAAAGGTATGAATCTAACTATTATCCTTCCAGCGAAGGATATATAGTAGAGCAGACTGGGTTATCTAACCTTGTTTTGGCAACCGGTTTAGGAGAAGGAAAAATCGGAATTCAAACCAAAGGGGCACTCTACTCGTTTGACAAAAACTCCCCCTTCTTCTCCAACCCGATAAATATCAATTGATAATTATTGATTGTTTCGATTTATCTATATTTTGCAGCTGATCACAATATAAATTACATAAATATTATATTTTAGATCACTAGCCACCGAAGTGAGCGACAGAAAATGATAATTTCACACTTGTTTTGTCACTTTTTACCGGTTCCCGTTAGATCACCCGGTTAAGCAGCGATGAGCCTGTTCAGTGGTTGGATCGGTGACCATTTAAGCAACAACGGTAGGCTACAGTCCCAAGCCGATTATCGTTCAATTGTGTCGGATGTAAAAAGTGGCCGAATAAATTGTCCTTTATTATTAAAATGATATCACCCCAAAATTCCATTTTTTTTTTCGCGCATGTTTATTGTCGCAAGAATTAATAAAATAAGTTTTAAGTGATTAAAATACGTATAGAACGAAAATAGCTCCGAATTCAATTAGCCAATGAGATTACAGATTTTATCTGGAATGTAAACATCAGCTGGTGTTCTGTGTTTATGAAATAAAAAAATGACCCTCAAAACACCCCCCCCCAAAAAAAAAAAATTCCTAATAATATGCTTTAGTAACTCAAGCAAACAATAATAATGCTTTAATAACTAAAGTAAACAATTTTTTTCTTCAGGAAAAATTTCAAAATATAATTTTCAATTAAAGAACTGGCTTTTTAGAAAATTTTTTTAATTTTTTAATGAACCTAAAAAGCGTAAGACTTTAGCCCCCCTACAGATATAAATTTACCAAAAATCAGGGAATTATCGGATTTTAATGAAACTCTCAGTGTTTATTTATCAATGAACGATCTTTATAATGCATTATTTATTTTATTTCAAAACTTTCTCATTTTTTTCAGGTCACTTAATTTTGACCCCACCTTATGTTGGGGGCATTTTCGATACTAATTACAGTATAAATAAAGAGATAAAAGACCGAACTTATGAATAGAAACAACAAAAATTTACGCGATATGCGAAATACTATTATTTTTTTATTTTTTCTAAAAAGCAAATTCGCTTATTACTCATTTTATTTACGTGACTTGTTGTCACATGATGCGAAATACTATTTTTTTTTTCTAAAAAGCAAATTCGCTTATTACTTATTTTATTTACGTGACTTGTTGTCACATGATGCGAAATACTATTATTTTTCTAAAAAGCAAATTCGCTTATTACTCATTTTATTTACGTGATTTGTTGTCACATGATGAGTCCACGTTTTCTTAGAAAATTTTATGCTTTTTGGAAGGTAAAATGCACATAAAACATTTTTTGTCGCTAACAACTGTTGCTTCTTCTTCGCTGGAGGTGGCCATTTTTTACTTATTCGTATTCCGAACACACGATTCTCATTCGCTTATTCCGTTTTCGGAGCTACTCCATTTTGATTCGTATTTTTTTACAAAGTAGTCCGTTTAAATTTTACTTTTCGCATAATATCAAGATATGCCACCGATTGCGAAAACTTTTTATTAGCCTTTTTTGATTTTTAATTAATAATTACGCTAAAATTATTACCGCTAATTGTAGAGCATCGTAACTCGAAAACTAAGCCCTTTTTGACACCTGGGACTGTAGCCTACGGGTACTGCAAGTAAAACTGAATATCAAAATGACTTGATTCGACAGTAAATCAATCGAAAAGTATTGATATGCCATAAAATACAACAACCAACCAAACAATTACTTTTGTATAGTTAGCTATTGTTTGAGTAGGTTTTTACCCAACCAGTTCGTCATGGGTAGGATGTGACACAGAATCACAAGCATTAGGCATGCAGCAAGAGTCAAACTTAAGCTATAGTTTGAGTATATATATATATATATATATATATATATATATATATGTGTGTGTGTGTGTGTGTGTGTGTGTGTGTGTGTGTGTGTGGAGAAATGTAGACAAACACGGGATGTTATGGAAACTGGGTGTTTACTGTCGACGATGCAGCGTTTCGGTCATTTTGACCTTCTTCAGGACACAAATATAGTTCTAGCTTCAATGAAGGGCATTTTCAAAATGGTGAAAACAGTAGTTTGTCAGTATATATATATATATATATATATATATATATATATATATATATATCAACCCTTCCATATGAGAAGGGTGAGATATAAGGTCGATTTCTTAAGCTGAGTTTAACAAGTTTGAATTCAGTGTTTTCCTTTTCCTAGATTGGATGCCTAATCACTAGCATAAATAATTAAATTATATATTAATTATTTATGCTAGTGATAATTAGTAAGGAATTCAAATATAATTTTTTATTGACTTGGTTTCTTTTTTAATGGCATAACAATCTTATTTAACCTTGGGTTATTTAATGTCAAAGCTATCCTTGTAGAAAAACAGCAATCGTATTATTTTACCTATAGTTGAGGGATTAGGGGGTTAACACCTTTCCATTGAGTATACATCCGAAAGTGAATACAATAGAGCTAATAGAGTTTGAACTCGCTAACTATGATCTCTCAGTTCAGTAGGTTGGTCACAACGCCACGGGAAACCCAGATTTTTTTACAAAAAATTATTGCGCCAAAAATTCCGAAAATGCTACTAGCATTGGCACATTTTCTTTTAACCAAATCATAAACAGCTGCAATTCATGAGTACTCGTTACAGTTAGTAGCCAAATTCACGACATATTTCGTCAAAAGTGTCATATAATTTTATTGAGAGAAATTACTGCAAATTTTAATTTGCGAATCAGAATTACAGATTTTCAAAGGCAAATGTCTGCTTACAAATTTCAAGTGTTCTTTACAATCCAGCGAGTCTCGCTCAAGAGCTTTAGGATACAACTAAAATAGATATTACGTTAAATTTGATAAATAAAGATATTTTGGGTTTTGTACAGAATATTTTTCCTGCGGTATGCAATGTGTGCTTTATTTCATGAGAATACGTGCCACTGTCTATCTTTCTATATAAACAGAGAAGATTAGTAGTGATGGAGACGAAATAAACACAAAATATATATTTTGTTTTCAGACTAACCAAATATCTGTGTTGTATATCGGTTACAGTCAAGGAAAATTAACACGGCGACCCGGGTTCAAATCCTGGACGAGGTTTTTGGCATTTCACATAGCGCTAATACTTTTAAGAAATATATCCAATAGACTATTCTACCTCCAACTATGGGTAGTAGTGCTGATTGTGTTCTTTAGCCTTACTAAAACAACCAGTCTAGGAGAATGAAAACTCTAAATTCTAACCAACTGTACTTAAAATCCTACTAGCGAGAGAGGGGCTAAGTATATACATATATTCACTCATATTCAACATTATTCAGGGATGTTACACATTTTACTTTGATAGAAAACCTGTTAGACTCCGTTTAAAATAACCTTGTGTAACATCCTGTTAGTAGCGGAGAAGTTAGATAAATACGTGTTATTTTTCTAAATACTACATTTTGTGAGACTTGATAATTTGCCTTAGAAGCATTGTTGAGTAAAGTATATATATATATATATATATATATATATATATATATATATTGCTTGAAGGCAATTACAATGCGTATATCGTATAAAATTCGATAATTATTGAAAATAATCATTACAAGCGAACTCGGCAAATATTGTGCCCCGCTTAGAATTTCGTATAGCAGTTTCAACTTTATAACGTAGAAACAGCTGTACGATGTTCTACGTGGGGCACAATATTTCATTTTATTTCAACTTTATAAAGTTGAAAAAGCTGTATGAAACTTTATAAAGTTGAAACAACTGTACGATGTTCTACGTGGGGCAATATATTTGCCGAGTTCGCTTGTCATGATTATTTTCAATAATTATCGAATTTTATAAAGACAATGATTGCATTTGATCAATTTTTGGTACCCATCCAACTTATTTCACTTTTAGGAATCTGTTTCGATATGTCTGCTTATCTCATGACTCCTTATAGATATTTTTGCATGGCAATAGAAATGTCGGACGTCATTAACAATTTTGTAATCTTAGGCACTTCGACAAATCAGATAGTTTCAAAAGTTCAACTCAAGTAAAGTCAACAAAACACATTTGCTTCCACTGATACGCATTTTATTTTTACTAATCCACAGAAAGAGTTTCAAATGTTCGTCTATGGAAAATATCATCTTCACCGACGGCTGAACAGGACTGCGGGCACCACAGAGAATTGGACGTTCATGGCAAGTCACGAATTTGTCTGTTGAAGATAAACAGGAAGAATATGATGGGCGGATGGAGAACGATGATTTAAGAGTAAGAGGGGTGGGTGGGTGTAAAGGGATGTAGGGAGAGGAGAAAATTAAATTAAATGAGAATTATACTTACTAAGGGAGAGAGAAGCTAAGACATAAAAGGTGTAAAAAGAACATACTTTGAAAAGAAGACAGAATTTAAAGAATATATATATATATATATATATATATATATATATATATATATATATATATGTGTGTGTGTGTGTGTGTGTGTGTGTGTGTGTTAATAGTAGTTTATCTGTATATATTATTTTGAGAATAGAGTAGAATTTGAAACATATTATGTCAAATAGTTGTGAATGAGAGGTGAAGGATCGGAAATTAATTTGAGAACTTGGTCGTGATTCGATCCTTCAGTCGTGTGAGTAATAAGTTCTAGAAGCTGTATCATTTTAATTCAATTAAACTCTGCTTAAAGATTAGGTTGCATCCTGTTCGGACAGAGGGTTTTATAAATACATAGCTGTAAAAACTAGGTTTTAACAACCCTTCCGCACAAGCAGGATGTGATAGGTAGGTCAATTTTAAACGATGTTTTCCTTCTCTTAAGCCGGTGCCATACTAAAGTTAAATAACCCAATCTTTCCTACTCTACCCATAGCTTGAAGGAGAATAGTTAGATGCATATCTTTCCCAAGGTTCAAACGTGAAAAAGACTTTAATATTATTCCGGCCTAGTGGGAAGTCAAGAAAATAACTTCTTTTCACAAGCTATGTCAAATACAAAAAGTTTGTCCAGGATTTGAACACGGGTAACAAATATGCAATCTTGGAAATCTACGTTGGCACAGTAAGTGTGTCTTTTTATGGTTCTGCTTTGAAGTGTATGCATGTAGGATTGTGTGGTTAGTTTATGTATGTAAATGTGTGTAGGAATCGACGCGTGTCTCTGTAAATAGATGTGTATGAATAGATGTTTGTCTATGTGAATAAACGCGTGTATGTGGATAGATGCACAGGTGTGTGTGTGAATCGATGCGATGTAGTGTTAAACGGGGTAGTACTAGCAACACACACATACACACACACACACACACACACACACATATATATATATATATATATATATATATATATATATATATATATATAAATTCAATTTATATCAGAGTTTTCTTCTCAGGGCATTGTATTTATAATCACCGACATGACTTGTAAATCAGATTCTATTTTGGAAGATATTTTTGTTTTGAAATAGATTTTTCTTTTTGAAAGAGATTTTTCTTTTTGAAAGAGATTTTTCTTTATCTAATAAGGTTTCAAATAAAAGTGAATTTGTCCTTAATGGCACCGAAACTTGCACACCTTTTCAAGTTTTGACAAAATTCCCTATGTTGCATTAAGTTACAATTTTCCCCAAAAAGACATAATTAAATTACAGGCTTAAGGATCTCTCTCTCTCTCTCTCTCTCTCTCTCTCTCTCTCTCTCTCTCTCTCTCTCTCTCACACACACACACACACACACACACTCTCTCTCTCTCACACACTCTCACTACCTCCACACACACATACATACACACGCACACACATACGCACACATACATATATTAATGTTATAGTTTGCTATATTTATAAATAATGTAGTAATGATTATCGTCGTAGGAAATGGACAAGATGACACGTGGATGGTTGCATTTCACATAGGTGTTAATTCCCTTGGAGCTATCTACCCTTCTCACATATCTCGGGTATATAATGGGAGACAGAGATAGACAGACAGAGTAGAGATGGGACGAGATGAGAGCTCTTGTTAAATCTTCTGATTGCTACTGCTGGTAACTGCCATCTTAACTGCCATCTTCTCAGGGCTGTTTTCTCAGGTTGCTTTTACTTCGGCCTTGTTGGGTTGGTCATCTCTGGTTTTTAATAAATTAACAAGACTTTGTTGTTTTTCTAAGTCTTTATGAAACAACCCCAGGCCATAAAACTGCAGCGGTGAGGTACGACCCCCGAGAGACTACGACAGCGTTGGCTTCCGGCTAGTAACTTGTCGCAACTAACTAAAACTTCCACGCCCCTCTGGCGCGCTTTTCGAGGGGTCAAGCTGAATATCATAACAGTTGGTAACTTTCTACTGGCCCCCCGTTATTTTGAATTTTACGAACTCTGATTAAAATATCTAACTACAGTACGTACATAATTCATTAGCTATCATTGAATTATGTAACATAGACAAAGGTATGCATTAAACAATTCTCCATCCAGCTATGGGTAAATAGCAGGACAGACTGGGCTGTTTAAACTTGGTTAGGAAACTGGTCTTGGAAAAGGAAAATTCTTCATTCAAACCTGTAAAAATTGGTTTGGTGTTGCATCCCACACGTGCGGAGGGGTTGGTAAATACATATATCTCTAAATAGAAAATGCTCAATATCAGTGATAGAGCATATAATCAAAGTTAGGATAGCATAGACGTAGAGTCAACAGCGCTTAGTAATTGTCAGTTTCCCAACTATTCCTTCCTCCGATCAAGGAACACATAAATAACGAATTGACAGTTTCCCAGCGCCGGTCTCTATGTCATCGCTATTTCTTCATCATCATAATCAGGGTGTGATGACAACACGGTTTCCCATGACTCTCAGACCCCACGTCTCTATAGGTCATCGATCCTGTCAGGTATTCTCAACGGCATCAAGTATCTGTACAGAGCTGATCGATACATGATTTTACTGATTAGCCTACACTGGTGTGTTCAGGTTTAGATGTTCAAGGGAAATTTCAATACTATGACAACTTCAATATATATATATATATATCGGCTTGTGCGGTAGAATATGTTAACTCTAGCTCCGCAGAGGAATAACGCCCTCCAATGGGGAGACCTGTTGGTCGTGGGTGGCAACCCATGATGTTTAGGGACTTCAAGCTTAGTGGCTGAGCAGTCCATGACATGCAAGACTCCACTTTGGCACTTACTTTAGCTAGACGGCCAATCGGCGAGGCTCCCACTAATTAATCGGCTGGTCACGTCAAACTTTAAGACCTATATGATTGTCTCGACCTTATTGCTCTTATGGCAACACCCCACCCCTTTTTATTATATATCAATTAGAACACGGTGAATGGTGATCTTAGTTTCCTAGGTATGGTTCTAAACTTCATTTAGTGGTGAGGTTCTAATTCTGGAGCTTTGAGGAGTGTGGATTACCCATTCATTGCCATTACCCCCAGGTCCACTCTGACCCGGAATGGCAGTACATCAATAGATAAAAACAGAGTTTTAAAAAAAATTTGAATATCCAACCAAAATGAATAAAACAAAAACGATTGGACTAAAATAAGCTAAGTATTGAGATACCGTGAAAACACACCACCAATCAACCAACCAACCAACCAACTAAAAAAGTAATGTTTTCAACCATTTTCAGTTCTTTAATGCATTTTGCTAGTCGTTTCCACTAGATTTTCTTCTATCGCTTGAAATCTACGTAATGTCAATGTGAATTTTCAGCTTTAAAAACACAATTCCCACCCGTCACTAGTTCTTGATGGATTATGTCACATTCATATGTTTTATTGATATGTCAACACATGCAGAACACATTTTAGAGTAAAACAAAGATGCCCGATTAGTACTTTTTCTTAAAATCATCTGGCACGAAATAAACAGATTTCTACTAGTGTGATTCAAAAGTTTTGCAATATTTTGGTAAAATGAGGCATTCGACAGTTCCGGGTGCTTTTGTTGCGTTACAGCGCCCTTAAAGTTTGTAGCGTTACTTCTTAATATGTTTTTTCTCGTTTCCCTTGGCAACCCGCGTTAAAAGGAATCGAACGCCAATCGCTTTACCCTGGTCTTTCAGTATCAAATTTACTTTCACCAGAGAGAGAGAGAGAGAGAGAGAGAGAGAGAGAGAGAGAGAGAGAGAGAGAGAGAGAGAGTAGAAACATATAGATATGCTGTTTATACCAGGTGTGACAAGAAAGAAAGAAAGAAAGAAAGAACATTAGGTGACTGTGGCTAATCGCTCTTCCCCGGTGGTCGTGCGTGTTCTCTTTTGTTCGGCGGACACCTTCTGTTCTCTCCCTTCTCTCAGAAATCTTGACTATCCTAAAGATTTTTTATTAACTAATATTTTTCCTCAATTGGGTCGTTCCGAGTTAGTACCCCCCACCCAATTTTTTTATCTGCTGATTCATGGCCTTAGTAAAGTGTAAACAATCATTATTTTTGAAAGCTATATATTGACACTCGGATTGTTTTCATTCCAAAATTATTTCTATAACATTCTTTTTTAAAAATTTTGTTTCTAATCTAAACACCAAATTATAAATTACAAATGACTAAAATAATTAATTGAGATACCTAATTATTTTATAGTTTACAGTGATGAACGTAACGAATCACACTAGTGAGCTCACCTGATACTCTCTGAGTGCTAGTGAGCGTATTTGCCTTTGTGGCTAGGAGCACGGATTCGGAATCCATTGTTTTATGCCTATATGACCTTGCCTCATCACGGGTGTTCTTACAACCCGAACGAAATCTATTGAACCATCTGGTTACTGTATTGTGTTCAACTTTTTGAATAAGTACACAGTAAAGATTAATTTGTGTCTATAGCAACCCTAAAAAATATTGGATAACACCATATGGATGTATGTATCATAGATGTATACACTTTATCTTTGCATCATTATATAAATATATTACTATCTTTATTCATGTTTTCCTTCCCTCTCCCTCTCTCTCTTTCTCTTTCTCTCTCTCTCTCTCTCTCTCTCTCTCTCTATATATATATATATATATATATATATATATATATATATATATATATATACTGAGATAGAAAGATAAAGAGAGAGATAATAAAAAGGAAATACAATTAAAGAAATTCCTTACACACACACACACACACACACACACACACACACATATATATATATATATATATATATATATATATATATATATATATATTAAACAACTGAACAGATAGTTCTCTGCAAGCATTACATAGCACCATTTATACGTACATATGTATGTATGTACACACGCACATACGCATATATATATATATATATATATATATATATATATATATATATATATATATGGGGTGGCGGTTAGGGTAGTCTACAACATTTATTGTATTTAAAGGTCATATTTATTTTCGGCCATTATATCAGTATGAACTTTAATTGTTGAAAAGAAATTATTTTACAATTGACATTTTAAACAAATGAAAAGATTCGGCGTCAAGAATTTCACATCTATCGGTACATACCAATGCACCAGATCACACATAACAACAATCTCTATTTATTCTCTCTATAACATTAATTCATGACAATCCCTTTAAAGTTCCATTCCATTTCTAAATTAAAATTATTACTAATACATTTACTGAGAATATCTTTTGGCTAAAATTCTCTCTCTCTCTCCAACGAATATTAACGTTAAGGTTTGAATATCCTTATCATTTCCGCATAATGATTGAACACAACCCAATAAGATTTTATAGTAATTATAACCAGTAATTAGGAAGGAGAGAGGAGATGATCCCAGAAATAGTTGGCTATTTTGTTTAATGGCATATCAACCCTTGTCGGCCATCCAATGCCAAATTCTGTCTTTATATATATATGATTTGTAAGCAAATAGGTTGTTGGTAAACATGTTTGTTTTGTTTGGTATTTTTAAATTGGTTGAAATAATTTGTCATCAGATCAATGTGTATCAATATATTAGTAGAAAGTATTTCATGTTAGATTTTTCATTACATTCATGTGTATAAACAAATTGAAAGAAATAATTTTCATTAATTTCATGTGTATCAATAGATTAAAAGAAACAACTTCATATGTATTAATAAACTGGTGGTTGACCCTCAGCCACTGCCTTCTAGCACCTATATAATCAAAAGGGTTTGGAGGTACATAGTGTAATGGTTAGAGTCGTAGGAAATAGACTTGTCGACCCAAGTTCAAATCCTTGATAATATGATAAAAAGGGTTAAGTGTTTGTCATAAGAGTAATTTGAAGAATACGATCGGATCAATCATAAGTTGATTGGGCTTGACATGACAAGCCAATTGATTAGTTCGGGTTTCTCTGACCATAGTAAGGGCCTATATGGAATGTTGTATATCACGGAACCAAATAGTACCCTGGTCACTGACCGCCCAGCCACCCAATACATTTTATGTTAGTTTTTTTTATTAACTTGTGCGTATCAATGAATTGGTAGAAATAATTTTCATTAACTTCGAATAGTTTATTGGTAAATAGTTATATTTACTTTAAGTTTATAAACTGGTAGATATAATTGTCATTAACTTAATGTGTATCAATATATTGGTAGAAATTATTCTATGTCAGATTTTTCACTAACTTCAAGTGTATAATTAGTTTGAAAAAAAAAACTTAAAATGTATTAAATTGGTGGTTGACCCTCAGCCACTCTCTTCTAGCACATATGATGAAAAGAATGGGTTTTTGCCATTAATGAAATTGAAGAATACAGTTGGGATAATCATATACGTGCTAAGGACTAACCGATTGACAGAATGGGACCTTTCCGCCCGCCCGTCTAGCTCAATTTAGAGCTGAAGTAGAGATTATCACGGGACCACTTCGTACCCGCGTCACAGACCGCTCGGTTCTTTTCTCAAGAATTACGGATCACCACCCAGATGGTCCCACTTGGTGTCTTAACCCTCTGTAGAGGTGCTGTCAGCATATCCAACAACCGCAGCCGACAGGTAACCAGAAATAGAAATTTTGAGATCTAACAACATATCCTGTAGACAATTGAGATATCAAATTTATAAGCCGCAAAAATTCAGTCTGAATTGTCAACCTAGCTGTGAGAGTCAACGCGTCAAGTCAAATATCCTAGCAGGCTACCATCTGGAAGTTGTGAGTTCAATCCCTTGTACCGGCTTCAATTGTTGTGAAAAGGACAAAAGTGGCTAATGTAAGATACCCCTAAGCCATGGACGGCGGAATGAGAATAGTTTACCCCCGTGATTCAAATAAAGGGTCAAATTCCAAATTCCCGGAAGGTTACTGTGTACGCCAAAAGACAGGATAGTGCATTGCCGAAACTTTGTGAGCATAGCAGCCAAGATGAATATAGCAGTCCTCAATGTGTCGAGAATAATAATAGAAAGTATAGGTTATTTATTGACACGGCATTATCTTGATAAACAACACCTATCATTTAACGATAGATGGTTTGTTATTGATTACTACATTGACGGAAATTAAAAGAAACATTTTTTCAGTTTCGTGTAAATCAAACAAATTGCAAATATCTATAATGCACAGAAAAATATTGAAAATGAAATTTTAAATTGTTAGTGTGAAGTCACACCAAGCAACACTGTCTTATCTACATGCATAGCGCGAGTTATCGTACTGACGATGAAGGGATGGGAAATACAAACAGCCACATCCAAATTTAACTCGTCTCGCTCTGTTTATTTCCTACGATGGTAACCATTACACCACGCACCTCCAACAAATTCCAACAAATTTCTGACATCTGAAAATAAGTATCGTTTTCTAGATTTTTTTTTCTGACAATTTTTTCTAGAACACATTTAAGAAAGAGAACGCCGGGTAAAATAGAATAAACGTTTTGGTTTGGTTTGTTTTGTTTTACGGCATATTAACCTCAGTGGGTCATTTAATTAATAAGTTTTGAAATAAATCAATTCTTAATGGATAGTACAATTTTTTTATAAATACATTTTTCTATTTAACCCATAGATGGGTCCCTAACAGGTACTACCACTCCGG
The DNA here is from genome assembly GCA_023376005.1 of Doryteuthis pealeii. Classification (NCBI taxonomy): domain Eukaryota; kingdom Metazoa; phylum Mollusca; class Cephalopoda; order Myopsida; family Loliginidae; genus Doryteuthis; species Doryteuthis pealeii. The sequence goes on along the minus strand of CM042144.1, from coordinate 65,788,259 downwards.
ATCAGAGTGGACCAGGGAGCAATGGTGATGAAAGGTGTGTTCCACATTCTCCAAACCTCCAAAACTGGAACCTCACCATCAGATAGAGTTTAACGTAATTCCCAGGACATGTAGACACGCATCCACCGCCTTCTAGCACCCATATGATAAAAAGGGGTTGGGGCTTGCCATAAAGGCAATAGGGTTGGGAAAATCATATAGGTGCTAGGGCTTGACGTGACCAGCCGATTGATCGGAGGGGGCCTCTCCGACCGCCCGTCGATAGGGCCAAAGTGGAGTATTGCATGTCATGAACTGCTCATCCACCTGGGCTCTATCCTTAAGCATCACGGGTCGCCACCCACGGCCAACAGGTGGCCCCATTGGGGGAGTCTGACTCCTCTGCAGAGGTGCAGTTGGTGCATTCTAACGCCCCAGCCGACAGGGCGGAGAATAAACGTATTTATTTGATGCTTTAATGCATACGTTGGCGAACGAGTTCTGGCTAAGACCAATTGGATTAGTCTTACAATGTGACTCAACAACGAAGCTGCTCTTATCGGTTAGTCGAAAGAAAACAAAGATAAACTTCAAGATTATCTCCCCTTATAAGAGTTGTTAACTATTGGAATGCTGAAGTAATTTTCTCCTACTTTTCACATGCGCGTACGCGGGAAAGTAAGAGAGAGAGAGAGAGAGAGAGAGAGAGAGAGAGAGAGAGAGAGAAGATGGGGTTAGTAGGTATGAAGAGACGAGTTAAGGCGGGGAGGGATGACAAAGTGCAAAACCTGCAAAGTCTATCTGAAATATCATTGATCTTGCATTTAAATAGAGCACGTGTTAATCAAGAAAGCAACAGAAGATCGCACACACACACATACACACACAAATACGCGCGTGCACACATACATACCTATAAACATACACACACACGCGGGCACATAAATTTATACACACAGACGTGCGTGCACACATACATATATATACACACACATATACACTCACTTATACACATACGCTGCACACGCATACAGACATATATACACGCGCACGCGCACACGCACACACACATACATACATACACTACGCTGATTTGAAATGCGAATAATGTTTATTTTCAAAGCTTGGATAGATTATTCTGTTTTTACATTGAAAGTCGTTTTGTTGATGTCCTTTTTCTTATACATGATTTAGTCACATTCTTGTCCAAGATCATCAAAGACGTGTCCCTAGTTCTGCTATTACGTTCACTTTTGGATTAATGCCCTTGGTAAAAGTATAAACTGCCCCATTCCCCAGATATTTGTTAAATAGTACGACTACTGTTCTTCTACAAAAATGGCTTTTGTATTTGATAACCCACGACGGTTAATATGCCATTAAACAAAGGAACCAAACTAACCAAACCAAAGAGGTGAACACTCATCAAAATAGAAGGCACATGCTAAAATAAGATCATATGCCATGTACGTGCGTGCGTAGAAAAATAATTATACCAAAGAATGATAAAAGCAACGTGCATTTTATATATTCTATATACAAACTCAGATGTAATATACCTCAAATGTGAAGAGAGGAAGTATATAAGAACACTCTATAAGCACAGATCAGTTGAGTACCTTTCATGGTAAAAGTATGGATCCAAAATCATTTTTCTATCAATTGTCAAACTACGACTGTGCTCACTTGTTGCTGACCTTCCTCCCCACCAACGGAAACCTGGTTGATGATTTTGTCGTTCTTGGATTTGCTGGGGAGGGGAGAGAGGTGTCGCCGTGGCGTAATGGCTAACCTGCTGAACTGCGACATCGTAGTAAACGAGTTCGAATTCCAATCGCGCTATTGCGCTCAATTTTGGACAAAAACCCTTGGAGAAAATATAAAGGCAACACCTCCTCCCCAGTTTTGTGTTAAATAGTAACACTATTGTTATTATACAAGAATGGATTTGGCATTAAATAACCAAAGAAGGTTGGTATGACATTAAACAAAGAAACCAATCCTGACTGGCCGAAATCCATGGATTACGCCTAATCAATGATTTGGTTTTTTGTTTTTATTTTTACAAGTACAATTTGCCTGATAGCCCATCAGTCAAATTGTATCTTTTGGGCTCAGAAGTAGGGTAGTTTTACCATAATTACCTAATGTGACGAATAGATGAGGAAGGCAGGAGTGTGCAACGACCGAAAATTGTGATAAAAAGAATAGATTATTATACGAAGGATGCTTAAAGGTTCTCGAACCAACACAAAATGGAATGGCCTACAACCATATTACATATATTCAATTCCACGTATCTATCTGTTCTTTTTTATCGGGCCGATTAAATGATTAATAGATTGATATTAACGGCATGTTAACACATCTGGGGTTATTTTATGCCTACGGTTTAGGGAATTCGTACATTTTACAGTCAAAATAATACATATCAAGCCTCATTTCAAACATTCAGACAAATCGAATCAATTATTTTGTTTCTTTTCTGTAAACAGAAAACTGGACTTTGTCTATCCAATTCTTTAAGAGACTCAACAAACAAACCTTTGTTTATTTGTTCTTTTTTTATAAAGGAAATCAAAGAAAGAAAAGTAAAGAAAGAAAAGTAAAGAAAGAAAAGTATTTCTCTAAACTGATTAACGTGTTTAATTTCATTCTTTTTTACAATTAGAGTGATTACAAGTTTGTTGATCTCAGTTCAAATCTGTAATCATTTTGAATTAAGCAGATTAGAAAGAGCGACAAAGCAAAAGTCAGCGGAATTTGTCGCTAAATCTTTTTATCTTTCTTAATCGGCAATTCTTTTTCATATCAACTTTAACACATCGCAATAAATGAAAAAGAGATTTCCAGTTTCGATTCTTTTAGTTCGAGTGGAAATGTATATGAAGTATTTTTATTTGAACGACTGTAAACACTCGGAGTGAAAATCCCAATGAAAAAAGACCCTGCGATGGGGCTTAGAAAACGCTGACTGTGTCCACTACAGAGGGTAAGATAAGACATCCTCCCAGAAAGTCCTGGATAACAGCAAATTACATGGTGAGACTCCAGTTCTGGAATTCTGGGGAGTGCAGAGTATGTATTTACCTCTATTCTGCAGAATGTAACACAAGGTCAATTTTTAAGCGGTGTATAACAGGTTTGAATTTTTCTTCTCCTAGACCGGTTGACTTACAAAGGTTAAAGATCAGTCTTCCCTATTATTCACCCATAGCTAGAAGGAGAATAGTTGGATTCATACCTTTTGCAAGTGTATTAGAGCTATGTAAAAGGCAACCAACTCTTTTCCAGACCCTTGGAAACCGTTACCAGGACACCAATTATTATTGGTACGACTTTTGCCTCAACGTTCCACAATTTTCTAAGTTCTCTGGAAAAGTCCAAGTATTTTTCTATCTTTTTGCTTTCTTTCACTTTCACTAGGTAATCCGCTGGGACGGCAAAGTTCACGAAATGGGAAGTTTTCTTGTTCATAATTAACACTATGTCTGGTATCCTAGTCGGGATTAGAGGATCTCTCTGTATCCAGAAGTCCCATAGAATCTCATGCGTTTCATTCTCCAAGATAGATTCAGGTTTGTACATATATCATTTTATTACATGGTGAAAATTGAATTTCTTGCACAATTTCTAGTGGATCACCTTTTCTACCCAGTCTTGGCTAGTCTTGTACTTTCTTTGCGCTTGTTTGCTGCATTCGCTTATCATACGATTCACCTATTATTATTATTATTATTATTATTATTATTATTATTATTATTTGTTTTTTGTTTGTTTGCTATGCCTCCTTGGACATCTACCCTTTTAATATCTTTTCACATCAACTTAAATTCAAATTAAAAAGACATCTTTGCACAGAACATATACAATATTAATACAATATCTATATACAGATAAAATTCTGTCAAGTGCCTGATCCGATATTTCCCAAAAATGCCCTCTAAATTTCTTTTTCTTACCATTATTTCTGAAGTCAACAAATTCAATCTTAATTTTTAAAAAATGCTAATACTGTTTTTTGATCTGACGATGCAATTTGTTACAAAACATATCACTCATAAAACGAATTTGTTAATAGACTTTTAATAGTTTTTGAAATCAGCCTTGACAGTAAATTTCTAAGTGAAATATAAAACATGCCTTCTATAATTCGAAATTCCATAAATTATCTTTTTGATCCAATATGTATTAGTTTACATTTGGTTACTTTCAACATATAAATTCTCGATTTTTTTTCTTTTTCTTTAAGGAACGCTCCCTTCAAATAAGCAGCAGGAGCCAGCTTCGTTTGCTTTTTTGGTTAGCTTTTTTGAAAAAATAAACCCTTTGGTTTTATCTGAATTCTGAAATAAGTTAATAAGTTAATTCATTGATCAAATAAAAAGTTTTAAAATTTTATTATTGAAAAAAAAAAGTTAATTCAATATTAAATAGAAAGTTATACTTATTGCAAAATGCCCAAAAGAAATTTCATTGAGACATATTTATTCAAAAATTCCCAAAATGATTTATTCTAAAAGAAAATTATTTCAGAATTCAAATGAAAAAAAGAAAAAGCAGTTCAAAAGAGTGTATGAGGTTGGCTTTTGCTGCATTCCTTCAAAAAAACTTTAAAATTCAGGTGTGCAATTCTTGAAGATAACCTTACATTTTTCTATGTTAAATAAGATTAAACAATTTTTTTCTGTATTACCCGTGAGATGCATTCATTTTGAACTATATTAGATAAGTAAATAATTCTGCTCAACGATGTTTGTATAAAAAGTGGATGGATACTGCCGACGAAACGTAAAATAAATATTCCCGTTTCAGTTTTTGGGGTCAACTTAGAAGCGTGGAAAGACAAACGTAAAAGGACGCATATGTTGACATTATATCTTACTCAGAGCTTAAGTGTTTTTTTGTTTTTTTCGTCAACAATTGTGCTCCACTTTTCACTGATATCTTTTTAGCTGTGTTTACATTAAGAACATTTTCGGTATTGGGAATGGAGGGACAGTTACACATGTTATGATCGGATTAATCCAATAATAGACATTCGTTCAAGTTACAGGATTTTAAATCCAATTGCAACGTCTGGGAATTTTCTTTGAAGTTCAAAATAGCTTCACACCCAAAACGATTAACAGAAAATAATACAATTCAATTGTTGGTTCCATAGATTATACATATTTTCGTAAATAAGAATAAATAATTAAAAAAAAAGAAAAAAGGAAACATACGTTTCTGGTATTTTTCTCCATACAGTTGTACCTTGACTTATGAATTTTGATCGTAATTTAATTTCCTCGTATATCAAATCAATTTTCAAAATAAAATAAAGTGAAATAAACTTAATCGGTTCCTACCCGACCATAAGTTGCTTTGTTACGTTGGACCATATGACCTTTAGGCACCTCTTTTTTATCTTGATTCAGAAGAACACGTTTTTCATTTACACCGTCAATATCTGGTTGTTTGTTAACAGACGATATTTAGAGTTTTTTTTTTAATTATGAAACTAACCCTAACCCCTAAACCTAACTCCTAACAAACAACCGGATATTGATGGTGTAAATGAAAAACATGTCCTTCTGAATCGAGATCAAATGAGAAAATAGCAGTGTAATGTATGAAAACATTATAAAATTGAATGTAATGAATTATGTGCTCTGATATGTTTTGATGTTTATTTTTTTTATAAATAATATTTTCTTTGGCGTAATGAATTTGGAAATTTAAATGTTTTTAGTGAACTTATTAACATAAGCGTATCTGAAGCTCGCTTGCACCTCGAATTTTAGTTCTCAACACAAAGCAAAAGATCCACCGAGTAACAGCTCGTACCTCGGAATACTCGTAAGTTTGAACACTTATAAATCAAGGTACCACTGTATATTTCAGCCATTTGGAACTGCTTTTGAACAACATTTAAAAGAAAATGACAAGATCGTCATATAGGCTATTACTATTGCGAGTTCTATATTCACTGTATGCGTAACACTTATGATCTTTTACAACTTTAAACTCAGTTTGTCTACAGTAGAAATGCTCGTAACGCAACAGTTATCAACGAAGGAAATGGACATTGTGATTCGAGTTAAAATCCTCGACTAGGCTGTTTGTCGACGGGGCGGCCTAAAGTCGGTATCAGCCAGTCAGCGAGGGGGTCTATCCCCTTTTAACTAGCGCTAGACCAAGGAGATTGTATTTAGCATCTGAGGTGGGGCGCCACACCTACCATCAGCTCCTTACTTTACCGCACAGATCCCTGTGCTACTCATACGCTGAATTGGCGAGGACCGGTATCGAACTAGGTACCTTGTGGTTTCTAGCCGAACGCTCTACCGACTGAGCTAACCTGTCCCCTTTGCGATATACTTCGCACTTATATCCTTGGGAAATACACGAATTCATTATAAATAGTAGGATAGGTTGAGTTCTTTAACTTTAATACGGCAACCAGCCTAGGAGAAGGAAACATTTGAATTCAAATGAGCTGTACACCGCTTAAATATTGACCCCGTTTCACGTCCTGCCCGTGACGTTGTGTAATTTCAGATTGCTCTCAAGAATGAAGAAGAGTGACTTCCCTTAGAAAATAAGGTATAAATTATTCGAAACATTTTCGTGTGTGATACGTTTCGGTAAATACATAAACTAAGCTTATAAAAACTAAAGTCCGTTTAAGATATTTAAGAAGATCGTGTTACCGATCACTTAGTGTTGTCAATTTAACTTAAACTGGAAATTGCTTAGACATTTAATAATACGTAAGAAAAAAAACTCTTATTTCATATAATCTTCTATATGTATTCAAGTGCTTTCATTTTCTTTTCTTTTTTAAATCGAATATCAATATCATTCAGTCAATGGCTGTCTATCAGGCTACGAATTTATTGACCCACCCGCTTAAAAGACTGACCGGTGCCACAAACACTGTCTTTACCAATTAAGCCACAACATCAGTCATCGCTACATTTGTGGTAATGAGATTAGAAATAAATCTGGCCCAGGGGTTTTTCTCTCGATGACTGAAGATGAAACCAATGGAGCCATTAGTTTTGTATCACGTAGGGAACAATGAAATAAAAGAGACAAGAGTTTAGGTTTTATTGATGCTTGTGTGTTTTGAATTTGTAATATTCGACAAAGCCAGTTCCTAATGTTTTGTCACTCGAGGAAAGATATATTCAAGAAATTTCTAACATAATTGACAGATGAGTTATTTAAAAGCTAAAACGAAACCGTTTATCAGGATATCGTTAATATAGGCATCGTCTCAAGAGAGAAGAGTTATAACTATCTTCATCACTTCAAATGAAACAACAATAATGATTGTGAGTCTATTTGGGATTCTCTCTATGGTTCCTAATCCTCGGGTTTGCAACAATATTGTTTTGTCAAAAAATCTGTTCAGATGAAATAATCTATATATTTAAAATAAATATTCTCTATGTTTGTCTGTATGTATGCCCGTATGTTTTTTGTACAACGAACGAGCGCACATCCTTTTATAATAGAAAATTTGTGGAGATCAGCAAAAACCAAATTTCAATAAAATTCACACCCTATTTTTGTTCAAGAGAAGGTTAAAAACGTTTTAATCATCATTTCCCACAAGAAAATCTGAATAAAAATATAAGTGAATAAATCAATGATATATAAAAAAATAATGCCCTTTTCACTAGCGCTAGACCAGGGAATTTATTTTTGCATAAGTCACTTGTATTATTCTGAAGTCATTTTACATCCCTAACACTTTACGATCTCACAAGAGTGTCAACGTTTTGTTCCCGTGATCAAAGCAACTGACATGGACATACAAATTCCCCGCATAATGTGAGCCAAAGTAAAAATTACAAATATTGCTTATGACGCAAAAACCAAATTTCACTAAAATTCACACCCTATTTTTGTCCAAGAGAAGGTTAAAAACGTTTTAATCATCATATCCCATAAGAAAAGCTGAATGAAAATAAATTAAGGTCCTTTTCACTAGCGCTAGACCAGGGAAATTATTTTTGCGTCTGAGGTGGAGCGCCATACCCCGAATTATATTACGTCGCACGTTTATCTGTACGACTTTGAAATTACACAACGTATCACACAAGAAAATGTTTCGAATAATTTATACCTTATTTTCTATGGGAAGTCACTCTTCTTCATTCTTGAGAGCAATCTATTTAGGAGAAAGAAACAAATAAAGAACTACTAAGTCTTATCATCGTTCCTGCTTTTTTTCGGGGGTGGGGGTGTATGGCAGTTGATTCGCAGGATTTAAAAGGCATGGACATTAATACGCATATTGTTGTATATTGTACAAACGAAAATAGGAATTTCTGGTTAAACAAAACAAAGAAAAGACGAAAAAAAATGACAAAGGACATTTTTCCCCGGTAAAAGCGAACAGGGAGGTTAGGGAACGGAAGCTAGGCTTTCCGGTCAGAGAAGCAGGGAGAAAATAAAGAAATATATAACAAAGGTCCGTTATCAGATCAAAACATAAAGATGCGTAGGCGTGTCGTCAATACAAAAGCCAGAGGGTCGAGTCGTCAGGAGACAGTCAGACAGAAGACGCGAACAGGGAACAAGTGAACGTGATGGCCGCTCACGATCACAGCCGCAGGCTGCGAGGCGTCGCCTAGCCACCCCACCTCACTATCGCCACCATCCCAGCAGCAGTAGTAGTCATCGTCAACCCTTGGGCACTCATTGTAAGCTCTGTACCTTTACCACCCACACACCGAAGAAAACAAAGAAGCGTCCTCTCTTTGTACATACGTATCTGTTGTTCATTGAAGTCCAGTAGTCGATAGTAGCTGACTACTAACATACATCGCTTGGGGTACAGTGAAAATCCCAGTACTAACATACACGATTTAGAGTAGCAAAGAAGCCAGTACGTAACAATATATATATTGTGTTTATTATAATTATACGTATTCACCAACCCCTCCTCATGAGTAGGGTGTGACACAGTGCCAAGGTCTTGAGTAGGGTTCAACAGTTTTGAATTCAGTTTTCCTTCTCCAAGATTGGTTGCCTAAAAAAAGTTAAAGAACCAAGTCTGTTTTACTATTTAACCATAGTAGCACGGATAATAGTAGGATGCATATCTTACCTAAAGGTATAATATATGTGAAATGTTAACAGCCTCATCCAAATTTTGTATTAGGGTCACCGGGTCTATTTCGTACAGCTATAACAATTACACCATGCACATTTATCAACACGCGTACAACAATTACTCTTCAATGCAACAGCCTGAAGGATTTCTATGCAACATCCTAAAAAATATGACATCACTCGCCTTTGTCTTAATTAACCTCATTAGCCATTAAAGGGTTTTTAAATTCGCTTTGATCTTCGTTCGCAAAGTCAATAATTTTGTCTCTTCTCATCAACCAAAGTTAATATAAGGTCTTGTCAGGAGAAATGTCGAATTTTGGAAAGGAAAAATAAAACTACATCCACAACAAGAATCTAGCCGAGTATTTTCTCACGTTAAAATTTCGTGGGTGCGAAGATTGCAACAAAGATATGGAGATTTTCACAGAAATCGTTTTCTTCTTTTCTTTTCTTTTAGTAATTGTTGTAGAAATTGATGGTTGGTATAAGTCACTTGTATTATTCCGAAGTCATTTTACATCCCTAACACTTTACGATCTCACAAAAGTGTCAACGTTTTGTTCACGTGATCAAAGCAACTGGCATGGACCTACAAATCCCCCGCATAATGTGAGCAAAAGTAAAAATTACAAATATTTCTTATGATGTGAAAAATATAAATACAATGCTACCTTGACTTACAAGTTTAATTCGTTCCAATCGTAGCTCAATTTGCACGTATATCAAATCAATTTTCTTCATTGATATAAACTGAAATGCCATTAATCCGTTCCAGAATGCCCCCCCCCACCCCCCAAAAAATAAAACACCTCAATTCTTTGTTATATTTTTAGATAAGAAAAACAGCACTGTATTGAATAAAAACATGATAGATAAAATGTAATGAATTATGTGCTATAATATGATTTAATGTTTATTTTTTTATAAACTATATCTTTATTTGGGTTAATAAATTTGGAAACTGACATGTTTTTATTGAACTTATTAACATAAGCGTATCGGAAGTTCGCTCGTTTTCAAATTTTAGATCTCAAAACAAAAGAAAAAATCGACGAGTAACAACTCGTAACTCAGAAAATTCGTATGTTGAGGTACTCGTAAGTTAAGGTACCACAGTATGAATCAACCAGAGTAAGTCCAGTAAACTATTACAAAATGAATGCAAAAGCATACTTGAAAGGATTGAACAGGGATTTGCTGAGAATTATGCAAATAACTTCATTTCAAACATTTAGAAAAATGTAGAACATGTAGAAAGATACTATTTCTCTGAATGTTTGAGATGAGGCTTGAAGATTAGTATTATCTGCGTTATTCGGACTATTGTCTCCATCTTCATTTTTATTTGTACAAGGTTTCGGCCGATATGCCCTCCGGCCTTCTTCAGGTATTTCTTGTCGGACTCGGAACCTTCTCGGGCCCGGGAATCTTCTCGGACTCGGGAACCTTTTTTCAAAGTTCCGTGATGGCTCCCGATTACGACAAGAAAGTTCCCGAGTTCGAAAAGAAGGTTCCCGAGTCCGAGAAGGTTCCCGAGTCCGACAAGAAATACCTGAAGAAGGCCGGAGGGCATATCGGCCGAAACGTTGTACAAATAACAATGAAGATGGGGACAATAGTCCTAATAACACTGATAATACTAATGTAGAAAGATGGTAACTCTCCGTTTAAAATAAAGATACTGATACTTATAAAATCTTTTGGAAGAAAGCGAAAAGATAATCAAATAATTGGAATTTTCTAGAGAACTAAAAATAAAAAAGATGTGAGAAATGTGGGTGATGGTGATGCCAATTGTAATGGCTCCTCACGGGCCTGGGAAAAGACTGGAGGAATTGGAAATCAAAGGAATAATCAAGACCATCCAGACAACACTATTGTTAAGATCGGCGAGAATACTCAGAAGCGACCAAAAGACGTGAGGAGACTTGCTGTCACTCAGCCTCCAGTGAAAGATAACCAATTAAAGCTGATATGAAAAATTCGCAAGGATTTATATTTATAATAACTACGTTTACCAATATTCATGATATTGTTATCAGTTTTTGTGAGAGAATATCTATTGGAAATCAAATTTCACAGGAATATATTTATTTTATTTTATCTACACAAGATCATTCTAACTTTATAGGTATATTTATCAGCTTATCACATCTAAAAATGATATCAACTTGAAATAATTAACTGTCAGGAGTTAATAATGTTTAAAGCGAGAATTTTTCCAAGTTGTAGCCGTGTCAGTGCTAGTGTATGGCTGCACCACTTAGACTCTAATGAAACGCTTAGACAGAAAGCTATATGGGAACTTCACAAGGATGCTACGAAAAAAATCTTGGAATCAGCAACACACAAAATGCAGCTGTATGACCACTTTCCCTATCACACAAACTGCCTAAGATGGGATTTGTACGAGTATAATACGTGGAAACAACACGCTAGAAGAAAGGAGTTGTACGGCCACCTGTCCCCATCAAACAATCTACCAAATTAAGAAATACTGCTGGTGAAGCAAGAACGAACTCAATAGTGACGTTCTTTTGTAGAAACGTGGGCACAACAGGATAGGCGAATCTACATCAATCAGCTCTGTGTTGATTTTGGATGCCATACAGAAAACCTTCCAGGGGCGATGACTGAGTGGTATGGGCGGAGAGAGAGAGAGAGAGAGAGAGAGAGAGAGAGAGAGAGAGAGAGAGAGATGGGAACCCATATTGTCAGTACGACTTGATGATGATGATACTGCTGTTGCCAATGATGATGATGAATACTGGTTTAAAATAAAACAACTTTTTATAACTCCACATATCCTGGATTAATATAGAGTTTTCACTGCAAGAAGACTTTTATTTTAAAAAAAGATTTTTAAAAGTCTTTACAGAATTGTTTTGTTTAGACAATGATCTAGTCGTTCCATTGTGTTTTAAAACAATAAATTCGTTTTACAGGATGCGACAGAAATACCTCCCTCATTTTGAACTGTCACCTGTGTGGTACAAGTGAACTTATACAAGTGACAATGTTACTTCCATTTAGCTAATGTTTTACCAATAATTTGTATGGATGAAACTTCAAATTAATAAAATTCCTCTGACTGCTCGACCAGAGAATTTCAAAGCAGAAGCCAAGTTAACGATCTGAATGTGGGAGATTACACAACAGATTGTCTCAGTTTGAATATTTTCTGAAGATCGAGTGGTTTGAAATTTTCTACTCATAGCACTATCGATGTTCTATTCGGAACTACATCATTCCAATGTAGTATGAAATGAGCACAAAAAGCTCTCTGGGTCGTAATTACAGATTAACCAAACTTTAAAAAAAAAACGTTACAACAGCAAATGCACGGTGTGCACTAGTCCATGAAGAAAATTATTTTGTTTTGATTTCTTTGTTTAATGGCATATCAACCTTTGTGAGTTATTTAATGACAAAACACCCTTGTAGAAGAACAGTAATGGTACTATGTAACCCATTGCTGGAGAAAATATGAAAATACATTGGCTAGGTGGAGCTACCATTACCACTTGCATGAGTTTACTTATATAACACAAGGGACAGTTTAAAATGTGGGGGAGTGTATTTCTTTCTCACTCTGGTAGTTGTAAACAAGAAAGTATCTAAAAAAATAATACCATTCAAAGTTATTTTGTTGAATTGGCAGCTGGAGGAAATAGTGTCATAAAAATTATAAATTTACCGACAAACTGCAAAGAGAATTTTCAAGATAGAATTACAGAAAGATAAAAGAATGGTTCGTAGTTTTGAAGAAGGTGGATAAAATGGCGACAAATCAAGTTAATAATGAGAGAAATACTCACTGAAAGGAGATCTCTTGAGATTTACTGGAATTAACAATGGCATCTTCTTCTTCTTCTTCTTCTTCTTCTTCTTCTTTGGGTAAAAAGAAAAGAAATAAGATTTCGGACCGGTAAATGTCTGATTATCCTCTTTGAAACTCATAAATCATTTTGTACGGAACTGAAAATTCTTCGATTCTACAAGAAAAGAAACAGCTCAGACATCAAATGATTCACTTGTCTTCTTAATTTGTTTTCTTACATCTATGATAATAATAATAATAATAATAATAATAATAATAATAATAATAATAATAATAATAATATAGTCTGGAAGAGAGACTAGAGAAATTGGAAACATGCGGAAAACTTGAGACCACCCAAACAACAGCATTGTTAAGATCGGCTAGAATAATCAGAAGAGTCCCGTGAGACATAAGGAGAAGTTTCGTTATTCAACTCCAATGACATACCACCAGATTTCTTGTTATCTTTGGTTTCTTTGTTGAATGATATATCCACATTCGTGGGTTATTTAATGCCATAGCTATCCTTGTCGTGGTGGTACTATTTAACCCATAGCTGGGTGTGGAATAGGGGGTTAATATCTTTCCCAAGTGTATTAATCCAAAAAGCTAAGTCTGGTGGGAGAAATTCACATGAAGTGATTTGATAATAATAATAATAATAATAATAATAATAATAATAATAATAATCTTATTATAATGAAGATTGTGTGTCTGTCTGTAACCGAGACTGGATCAGTACCGAAATCACAATGAATGAACCTCAATTATTTATAAAATTGTTCATTATTAATATTGTTGGTCTTGTCTACATATTAATAACATGCAATTGCATTTACATAAACAGCAAAATAGTGGTTTACAATGTTAACGGGAAGGCTAATTTGTATATTAATCTTAAAAATTGATTTTGATAAATATATGACTGGTATTATTGATTTCTAATTATTTGGTTTTATTCTAATGAAAATGAGCAAACATCTCAGAGATAAATCTTAAAAGAAATCCATCATTAAGAACAAATAATCGAAACTTTATTCTTTACTTCCTAATTTAACTAAATAGTGAAATTAGGAAAATTTAGCAATGGAAGACGGGAGTTATGGAAAGGAAAATAAATAATTAGTTTCAAAGTTTATCTATTTTTTATTATACTCCCTCCGTTTCAAATTATTTTATCTGCATTCTTATTTAGTTTCATTAGTCTTTCTAATTTGATATATTTAATTACATTGAAACTTAAATACTTGCTAATAATAATAATAATAATAATAATAATAATAAATTAAGTTGGTCTATTGTTGGTACCAGCTGGGCAACAAGGGAGTCTATCCCCTTTTCACTAGTGCTAGACCAGGGAGATAGTTTTGGCTGGGGTGGAGCGCCACATCTAACGTCAGTTCTCCACTTTACAGCACAGTTCAGATTACCCCAGCTGTGATGCTCATACGCTGAGTTGGTGAGGACCGGTATCGAACACGGAACCTTGCGATTCCTAGGCGGATGTTCTACCGACTGAACTATGAAAAGAAAAAGCTATCGAACGCACTGTCATTTGTTGTACCTAGTTGCGTTAATGTAAATTTTACGCTCATCATAATCTTTGGAGCCCCAATCTAAAATGTAACTGATTTAGCAATAGAATATAAGGTGCTAGTTGTATTTCTACAATGTAAGAATAATATTTTAGGCATTCGAATAATTTCAAACATCTCAAATCGAATTTTATTATTTTGAGGTTTTGAAAAAATTTTGTGGATATGTAAATGCTTCACGAAGCATGGTTAAATTCAGTTTTTTCGGAATAGAAGGTTAAATCCTACTTAACGGACATAAATTCCACCATCGTATGTCACCCCGAAAGAAAAAATACTAAAAATCAAGGAATTAACCGAATTTAATGAAATTTTCAGTGTTGATACATTAATGAATAAAAGATATAATGGACCAGTTATTTTATTTAAAAACTTTTACATTTTTTCAGGTCAGTTAACTTTGGACCATGTTTCTTTGAGGCGTAACACAGATGAACAAACATACGTGGTTCAAAGTTAACTGGCCTGAAAAAAAGTTTTTAAATAAAATAACTGGTGCATTATATCTTTTATTGATTAATGTATCAACACTGACAATTTCATTAAATTCGGTTAATTCCTTGATTTTTAGTATTTTTTTTTCTTTCATTGGGGTGACATACGATGGTGGAATGTATGTCCGTTAAGTAGGATTTAACTAAAAGTAAAGTCGTCGGGGTGGCCCAAAGTCAGTATGAACCAGACAGCGAAGGAGTTTATCCCCTTTTCACTAACGCTTAGCCAAGGAGATTGTTTTTGGCGTCTGAGGCAGACCGCCACACCGACCATCAGCTTCTCACTTTTACGCACAGATCGCTGTGCTACTCATACGCTGAATTGGCGAGGGCCGGTATCGAACCCGGAGCCTTGTGGTTCTAAGTCGGACGCTCTACCGACTGAGTTCGGAATAAATCGGAGTAAATCGTTGTTTTGACGACAGTAATTGATTTTGGCGGGTTAATCGACGACCGTTTAAAAGGACGAAAGGAACAATCAAATTTTTCCCAGAGAAAAGCACCTGGACGTTTAGTATTTTGAGAGGTGAACGATCATTGAATTTTTGCTTTTCTTATCACCAAATCAGTCAAACAGTCAAAGTGATTGATTTGAAAGATAAGAATATTTAGATTAAAAGAAAATACATTGACTGAGAAGAAGAAAAAAAAAAGACTTTCGATACTCTCTCTATAGTCTTTATATACCGAAAAGTTCGAAAAGCTGAAGGGAAATATATATTCTATTTCTGATGGAGTGATTTAGAGAAATGCGTGATAAGACACGGAAAATGCTACTTAACAGTTTGAATTCCCCGGACACAAAAACACACACACACACACACACACACACACCCACACACACACACACACACATATATATATATATATATATATATATATATATATATATATATATATATATATGCGCGTGTGAGAGTGTGTGTGTGTGTGTGTAGTTTAAGGTAGCGAATACACGAAGTCAACGTCGCTTGGTAACTAATAGTTTCTCGCCTATGCGATTTTAAAATCAATTATTTGGGCATTGCTTAGACGGAAAAATCAGTTATAAAATGTCTACAACACACATACACACACACACACACACACACACAAACACAAACAAACAAACACACACACACAAGATATAGAGAAAGAGAGAGAGAGAGAGTGAGAGATTTGGTCTGTCAAAGGATTGTTATATATATTTGTATTTTCTCAACACCTCCGCATAAGAAGGATGTGACACAAGGTCTGCTTTTAAGCCGAGTTTAACAGGTTTGACTTGAGAGTTTTCATTTTTCGGGACCGGTTGCTATACCAAAGGTAAAGACCCTAGTATTTTCTGCTATTCATTGACAGCTGGAGGGAGAATATAAGATAAAAGATAAAGTCGACGGAGCGGCCTAAAGTCGGTATCAGCCAGTCAGCGAGGGAGTATATCCTCTTTTCAATAGCGCTAGACCAAGGAGATTGTTTTAGCATCTGAGGTGGAGCGCCACACCTACCATCAGATCCTTACTTTACCGCACAGATCCCTGTGCTACTCATACGCTGAGTTGGCGGGGACCGGTATCGAACTAGGAACGTTGTGGTTTCTAGACGAACGCTCTACCGACTGAGCTAACCCGGCCCCTGTCGGGTTCAAACCTTTCCCAATGGTATTATCGCTATTTGAAAATGCAAATTATCTCGTTCCCGATTTGAACTCAGTTAGCCATTTCCATTTCCCACGACGATGAGCCTTACATGACACCCCCGCCCAATATAAACCAATGAAGGTTCATCTTTTTGGATTTAATGCTGAACTGGATTGAGTAATATCTATTAAGTCAAGACTTGATACTAACCATTTGTAAGTTTGCAAGTTTATTCTCTCTATTGCCGATTAATATTATAAGAATTAAATGTATTTTTTTCTTTAGTAGCAAAAAACTGCTTCTCATAATACGTTAGGAGGCTTAAAAAAACTCCGAATGTGGATGAACATATATGCAACAAAGATCACATTTAACAACAATACAAATACAAAACAGTTAGAACGAAAGTCCTAAAGAAAGAAGAAAGGGTTCCTGGTTAAACAATAGATGGAAGTTATCTCGAAAAGTTATCACTTACTTCGTACAGGAGCCACGTGGTAAGCCTCTTCGTTGTGGGGCAAGGCTCCCGAAGTACAAACGGACAGAGACATCAATAGTGTATGTCTTAATATACCAGATGAGAGAGAGAAGAGGGGGGGAGAGATTGAGAGAGAGAGAAGAGAAGAGAGAGAGAGAGAGAGAGCATTTTAAATAGAAACAATGTTCAAAAGTAACAAAGTAAAATAAAAAAGAATAAAAGTCGAATAGAAAATGTAAATAAAAGGTGGAACAAATTAAGAAATAAAGTAAAATACAAAGAAAAGGAGGTATGAATGAAAGCTACCGAAAAAAGATAAAAGAGAAAGAAAGAAACCCTAGAAAGAGAGCGACCCCCTCCAAATGAATGAAACACAAACAAACAGAAAACGAATGAATACAGTAGTTAGAGAAATTATAGAGAAAGGAATATAGAAAGAAATGAAGAATTAAAACCACAAAACGAATAAAGAAGTTGGAGAATCGAAATAGGGATTGAGATAAAGAGAAAGAAAAAGATATGCAGGCTTCAGAGCAAGAGAAAGAGAGACAAGGATTAAGAGAAAGAGAAGAAAAAGAAAAAGAGTGACAGGGGTTGAGAGAGAGAGAGAGAGAGAAGAGAGAGAGAGAGAGAGAGAGAGAGAGAGGGGGGGGATTAAGAGAAAAAATACAGAGAAAGTGAGGTAAGGATACGAGAAAAGAAAGGATAGGTAGGGATTGAGAGAAAAGAGAGTTTTTCCGAGCTGAGTTTAAATAGCCAGGGTGTGTACGCTCTCCTAGTCGCAAATCCTCTCCCACTTTCAATTCTATCTCAACTAGGAAAAACAATCGCTACAATATGTTACACTTCCAACAATCATACAAATAAGTTCTTCAATAAGCATACATTGCACTCAATTCCATTCTTTGATTGCACTTTTGGGGATTTTCTATGGTAGTATTCATTACCTTTCATAGAACACCTCGTTTCTTTGTATTACCTTTTAAGGAATTTTCGATGAACATTGAAATAAAAAATAAATATAAATAAATGAATAAATAAAAGATAAGGATCATAGCTTTCAAAAATTCGTTGAAAAACACAAGCCTTGTAGACAAATAAAGCTCTCGCGAGAGAAACAGTTTAATCAAATTGCATTCCCCGGAAAATCAAATTTGTGTGAGTTTGAAATTCAAATGTTGTTGCGATATTTAAAAGAAACACGTGTGGACAAAATAAAAAGCAAAACTAAAATAAAAAAAATCGCGTTAAATGTTTAAGCAAATATTCCAATAAAGCCACCAGAGATCTGCCAATTATACGCCGTATAAGTTTTTAACATTTGGTTTGAAGATTGAAAAGGTTTACCAGCATCAAACGTTTCTGTTCTTTGCTGCATTTCTAAACATACAATATTGGCCCAACATTATAGAGCTAACAGAATGAGATTAATAGTCCGTAAAAACACTTGGAATGATAGGGAAATTTTTCAGAATAACAGAGGCTTCCTTATACACAGATTTTAATATTTTCAAATAAAGCGTGCTCATATTGGCGATAGGGCATGAGTAAATTTATTTCAGAATATCGTAGACACAGAGCTTACCAAGTTTAATGCCTTATAGGATCAAAATATTAAGAGGTTCCCACGTGGTGGGTTCACTCTATATAATGTTTTGCTTGTGGAAAAACAAATTACAGTATTAATGATATATGGTCCAATCTCTCGGCACCCATATTGGTATTCATTAAGTGGCTGACTATTCTGGCACAAGACCTCAACATGTGAAGCATTTAACAGAAATTGCATATGACAATATTTCTAACATATTGCACACACACACACACACACACACACACCACACACATATATATATATATATATATATATATATATATATAATATATATAATATTTCATATTATCAATCAAAGCCTGAAGAAGATACCAGAAGATCTGAAACACGTGTTGCTTATGTAAGATAAAAAGAATAAATTTTTTTCTGAAAACATAATACATTTTGCGGACCTTCTTTTTTATAAAATATTGAAATTTCTCCCGTTGGAACCAGAACAAACATTTTATATATATATATATATATTATATATATTAATATATATATGGAAGTTTGGAAAAGTTCTCGACCCGACCTGAAAGAGTCATTCAAGACACATTATTTCAATATCCTTCTCACAGTTAAACCCTTAAGACATCGTTTCTAAATACATTGAATGCATGTAATCAATACCCTTGCCTCTCCGTAGGTTTCGGGTAATGACCCGGTGAAGAAAGGTATGAAACCGAAAGAAAGCTGAAAATGAAATAATAATAATAATAATAATAATAATAATATATCTAACACAACACAGGAAGGAAGCTAAAATAATCTTCATCGGGATTATTTTAATCATCCTCGAATGAAAAGAAATCTACCAGGCCCCAAGCATCTGATGGGGCGTGGATAGATTTGGCTTTTTTTCCAGATTTCCCTAAAAAACAAAACATAACCCTTTCTACGCATCATCATAAATCATGATATATTTTATAAGAATATCG
>CM042144.1:65756122-65766122 GCA_023376005.1 Doryteuthis pealeii | reverse complement strand
CAGACAGCAGACAGACAGACAGAGAAAGAGAAAGGAAGAGAGAGGAGAGTATGAACCAGTGTCCGATAGACTGATGCAAGTTATTAGGATGAATGGTTTATCTTTAAATTTTTCACATATATATGATATATGTGAGGAATATTAAACAAATTATGTTAAGAATATTAACAAGAAAGAAAACTATGTTGAAAAAAACACACACGTACACGACACGCACAACACAGACATACACACACACTCATGACACAGCAGCAGATAATATCATAGTCATATAGTTCTTTTTTCTATAAATATTGAACAATCTTGCGATAAATTATTATGATACTTTAACGGAAACGGTGACGTGGCAGATACAAAAAATTATTATATATTATATATATATATATTATATATATATATATATATATGTATGTGTGTGTGTGTGTGTGTGTGTGGTTGTAGATTTTGCGTCTCCGTAGCTTCTGTGCGCATATATATTTGAGATATATTTTTGTACTGTATCCGTTGTTGGAAATACATATACCAGGTTTGGGCATAAGGTGTGAAGCATTAACGCACTATATTATGCTAAATGTTGAATGACGATCAACGGTCAGGAAGAAGGGATGTCACTATCCTGAAAATTTTACGCACTACGTCTAAATAAATAGAAATTAAAAAAAAAACAACTAAAACTACAGAGTTTTAGATATTTATTCCTTGACCTAATCATATTATGGTAACAACATTAGCATAATATAATACGTTAAGGCTTCACACCTATGGCACAAACCTGGTATATGTATTTCCAGCAACGGATACAGATACAAAATATATCTAATATATATTTTATATTATATATATATATATATATATATATAATATATATATATATATATGTGTGTGTGTGTGTGTGAGTGTTGTGTGTGTGTGTGTGTGTTAAATACAGCACGAAAATACAATGTTAATCATTAAAAATATTAAGATCACACACACGTACGTGTGGTGGATGTTAATTATAGCGCATCAATATAATATATATATATATATATTATATTGTGTGGGCAAGAGTCACGTGTCTAATTTCCTATAATTACACCCATTACCTTATGGCAAACTATGTATATTGTGTTATGGATTTCCTATCTTATGAAATTCTATAATAAAAAATATACGATATCTGTTTCTCAGTGACTTCTTGGCCACCTGTATAATATATATATATATATTATATATGATATTTATATATATTATTATAATGTGCTGTTTATTAATAAAATGAATTCTTATTTTTCTCATGTGTATTTTGTTGTTAACTGAAGCGACATTTATTAATTGGGTTTGTACTGGGTTTTTATAGTTCAGCCATGTCAAACCTCACAATTAAATGCTCACAAGCAACAAACGTGGAATTAATTATTGGCGATTGAACAATATCATTAACCCCTTCCCACTATCAAACTGTGTTTTTCTGTCAGTTGGTGTTCAAATTTGAGTGATTCCCAAATATTAATTTCATCATTGCATGACTAAACTCCTCCGTATTCTTTATAAAATATATCATGATTTATGATGATGCGTAGAAGGGTTATGTTTTTTGTTTTTTAGGGAATCTGGAAAAGCCCAAATGATATCCACGCCCATCAGTGCTTGGGGCTGGTAGATTCTTTTCATTCGAGGATGATAAAATAATCCGAATGAAGATTATTTTTACGCTTCCTTCCTGTGTGTTAGAATTATTATTATTATTATTATTAATTATTATTATTTCATTTTCAGCCTTTCCTTTTCGGTTTTCTACCTTTCTTCACCGGTCATTACCCGAAACCTACGGAGGGCAAGGGTATTGATTTACATGCATTCCAATGTAATTTAGAAACGATGTCTTAAGTGGCGTTAAACTGTGAGAAGGATATGTGAAATAATGTTCTTGAATGACTGCTTTCAGGTCGGGTCGGAACTTTTCGCACAACTCCATATATATATATATATATATATATATATATATATATAATATAAAAATGTTGTTCTGGTTCCAACGGGAGAATATTTTCATATTTATAAAAAAGATGGTCCCGCAAAATGTATTATGTTTTCAGAAAAAAATTTATTCTTTTATTTACATATGGCAACACGTGTTTCAGATCTTCTGGTATTTCTTCAGGCTTTGATTGATAATATGAAATATTATATATATATATATATATATATATATATATATATATATATATATATATATATATATATATGTGTGTGTGTGTGTGTGTGTGTGTGTGGTGTGCAATATGTTTAGAAATATTTCATATGCAATTTCCGTTAAATGCTTCACATGTTGAGCCTGTGCCAGAAATAGTCAGCCACTAATGAATACCAATATGGGGTGCCGAGAGATGGACCCTATATCATTAATACTGTAAATTTGATTTCCACAGCCAAAACATTATATAGAGTGATACCACCACGTGGGAACCTCTAATATTTTGATCCTATAAGCATTAAACTGGTAAGCTTGTGTCTACGATATTCTGAAATAAATTTACTCATGCCCTATCGCCAATATTGAGCACGCTTATGTGAAAATATTAAAAGCTGTGTATAAGGAAGCCTCTGTTATTCTGAAAATATTCCCTATCATTCCAAGTGTTTTACGGACTATTAATCTCATTCTGTTTAGCTCTATAATGTTGGCAATATTGTATGTTTAGAAATGCAGCAAAGAACAGAAACGTTTGATGCTGGTAAACTTTTCAATCTTCAAACCAAATGTTAAAAACTATAGCGGCGTATAATTGGCAGATCTCTGGTGGCTTTATTGGAATATTTGCTTAAACATTTAACGCGATTTTTGTTTTATTTTAGTTTTGCTTTTTTATTTTTGTCCCACACGTGTTTCTTTAAATATCGCACAACATTTGAATTTCAAACTCACACAAATTTGATTTTCCGGGAATGCAATTTGGATTAAATTCTGTTTCTCTCGCGAGAGCTTTATTTGTCTACAAGGCCTTGTGTTTCAACGAATTTTTGAAAGCTATGATCCTTATCTTTATTTATTCATTTATTTATATTTTTATTTTTTATTTTCAATGTTTCATCGAAAAATTCCTTAAAAGGTATAACAAGAAACGAGGTGTTCTATGAAGGTAATGAAATACTACCATAGAAAATCCCCAAAAGTGCAATCAAAGAATGGAATTTGAGTGCAATGTATGCTTTATTGAAGAACTTATTTGTATGATTGTTGGAAGTGTAACATATTGTAGCGATTGTTTTTCCTAGTTGAGATAGAATTGAAAGTGGGAGAGGATTTGCGACTAGAGAGCCTACCACAACCCTGGCTATTTTTAAACTCAGCTCGGAAAACTCCTTTCTCTCAATCCCTACCTATCCTTCTCTTTCTCGTAATCCTTACCTCACTTTCTCTGTATTTTTTCTCTAATCCCCCCCTCTCTCTCTCTCTCTCTCTCTCTCTCTCTCTCTCTCTCTCTTCTCAACCCCTGTCCACTCTTTTTCTTTTTCTTTCTCTTTCTCTTAATCCTTGGTCTCTCTTTCTCTTGCTCTGAAAGCCTGCATATCTTTTTCTTCTCTTTATCTCAATTCCTATTCGATTCTCCAACTTCTTATTCGTTTTGTGGTTTTAATTCTTCATTTCTTTTCTATATTTCCTTTCTCTATAATTTCTCTACTACTGTATTCATTCGTTTTCTGTTTGTTTGTGTTTCATTCATTTGGAGGGGGTCGCTCTCTTCTAGGGTTTCTTTCTTTCTCTTTTCTCTTTTTTCGGTAAGCTTTCATTCATAACCTCTTTTCTTTGTATTTTACTTTATTTTTATTTGTTCCACCTTTTATTTACATTTTCTATTCGACTTTTATTTCTTTTTTATTTTACTTTGTTACTTTTGAACATTGTTTCTATTTAAATGCTCTCTCTCTCTCTCTCTCTCTCTTTCTCTCTCTCTCAATCTCTCCCCCCTCTCTCTCTCATCTGGTATATTAAGACATGCACTATTGGATGTCTCTGTCGTTTGTACTTCGGGAGCCTTGGCCCTCACAGAAGAGCTTACCACGTGGCTCCTGTACGAAGTAAGTGATAACTTTTCGAGATAACTTCCATCTATTTGTTAACAGGAACCCTTTCTTCTTTCTTTAGGACTTTCGTTCTAACTGTTTTGTATTTGTATTGTTGTTAAATGTGATCTTGTTGGCATAATATGTTCATCCACATTCGGAGTTTTTTTTAAGCCTCCTAACGTTATTATGAGAAGCAGTTTTTTTGCTACTAAAAAAAAAAAATACATTTTAATTCTTATAATATTAATCGGCATATGAGAAATAAAACTTGCAAACTTACAAAATGGTTAGTATCAAGTCTTGACTTAATAGATATTACTCAATCCAGTTCAGCATTAAATCCAAAAAGATGAACCTTCATTGTTTATATTGGGCGGGGTGTCATGTAAGGCTCATCGTGTGGACAAATGAAATGGCACTGAGTTTCAAATCGGGAACGAGATAATTTGCATTTTCAAAATAGCGATAATACCATTGGGAAGGTTTGGAACCCGACAGGGGCCGGGTTTAGCTCAGTCGGTAGAGCGTTCGTCTAGAAACCACAACGTTCCTAGTTCGATACCGTCCCGCCAACTCAGCGTATGAGTAGCACAGGGATCTGTGCGGTAAAGTAGGATCTGATGGTAGGTGTGGCGCTCCACCTCAGATGCTAAACAATCTCTTGGTCTAGCGCTATTGAAAAGAGGATATACTCCCTCGCTGACTGGCTGATACCGACTTTAGGCGCTCCGTCGACTTTATCTTTTATCTTAATATTCTCCCTCCAGCTGTCAATGAATAGCAGAAAATACTAGGGTTTTACCTTTGGTATAGCAACCGGTCCGAAAAATGAAAAACTCTCAAGTCAAACCTGTTAAACTCGGCTTAAAAGCAGACTTGTGTCACATCCTTCTTATGCGGAGGTGTTGAAGAAATACAAATTATATAACAATCCTTTGAAGACCAAATCTCTCACTCTCTCTCTCTCTCTTTCTCTATATCTTGTGTGTGTGTGTTTGTTTTGTTTTGTGTGTGTGTATGTGTGGTTGTAGACATTTTTAACTGATTTTTCCCGTCTAAGCAATGCCCAAATAATTGATTTTAAAATCGCATAGGCGAGAAACTATAAGTTACCAAGCGACGTTTGACTTCGTGTATTCGCTACCTTAAACTAGCACACACACACACACACTCCTCCACGCGCATATATATATATATATTATATATATATTTTATATATATATATATATATAATATGTGTGGTGTGTGTGGTGTGGGTGTGTGTGTGTGTGTGTGTGTGTGTGTTTTTGTGTACGGGGAATTCCAAACTGTTAAGTAGCATTTTTCCGTGTCTTTATCACGCATTTCTCTAAATCACTCCATCAGAAATAAATATATATTTCCTTCAGCTTTTCGAACTTTTCGGTATATAAAGACTAATAGAAGAGAGTAATCCGAAAGTCTTTTTTTTTTTTCTTCTTCTCAGTCAATGTATTTTCTTTTAATCTAAATTATTCTTATCTTTCAAATCAATCACTTTGACTGTTTGACTGATTTGGTGATAAGAAAAGCAAAATTCAATGATCGTTCACCTCTCAAAATACTAAACGTCCAGGTGCTTTTCTTGGGAAAATTTGATTGTTTCCTTTTCGTCCTTTAAACGGTCGTCGATTAACGGCGCAAAATCAATTATGTCGTCAAAACAACGGATTTACTCCATTTATTCGAACTCAGTCGGTAGAGCGTCCGACTTAGAACCACAAGGCTCCGGGTTCGATACCGGCCCTCGCCAATTCAGCGTATGAGTAGCACAGCGATTGTGCGTAAAAGTGAGAAGCTGATGGTCGCTGTGGGCGGTCCTGCCCAGACGCCAAAAACAGATCTGCCTGGCTAAGGCGTTAGTGAAAAGGGGATAAAAACCTTCGCTGTCTGGTTCATACTGACTTTGGGCCCACGCCGACGACTTTACTTTAGTTAAAATCCACTTAACGGACCATACATTCCACCATCGTATGTCACCAATGAAAGAAAAAAAATCTAAAAATCAAGGAAATTACACCGAATTTAATGAAATTGTCAGTGTTTGATACATTAATCAATAAAAGATATAATGCACCAGTTATTTTATTTAAAAACTTTTTTTTCAGGCAGTTTAACTTTGAACCACGTATGTTTGTTCATCTGTGTTACGGCCTCAAAGAAACATGGTCCAAAGTTAACTGACCTGAAAAAATGTAAAAGTTTTTATAAATAACTGGTTCCATTATATCTTTTTTCATTAATTATCAACACTGAAAATTTCATTAAATTCGGTAAATTCTTGATTTAGTATTTTTTCTTTCGGGGTGACATAACATGGTGGATTTATGTCCGTTAAGTAGGATTTAACCTTCCTTATTCCGAAAACTGAATTTACCATGCTTCGTGAAGCATTTACATATCCACAAAATTTTTTCAAACCTCAAAATAATAAAATGATTTGAGATGTTTGAAATTATTCGAAATGCCTAAAATAATTATTCTTACATTGTAGAAAAACAAACTAGCACGCTTATATTCATTGCTAAATCAGTTACATTTTAGATTGGGGCTCCAAAAGATTATGATGAGCGTAAAATTTACATTAACGCAAACTAGGTAACAACAAATGACAAGTGCGTTGCAAAAATAGCTTTTTCTTTCATAGTTCAGTCCGGAGACATCCGCCTTAGGGAATCGCAAGGTTACGTGTTCGATACCGGTCCTCACCAAACCAGCGTATGAGCATCACAGCTGGGTAATCTGAACTGTGCTGTAAAGTGGAGAACTGACGTTCGATGTGGCGCTCCACCCAGCCAAAACTATTCCCTGGTCTAGCACTAGTGAAAGGGGATAGACTCCCTTGTTGCCCAGCTGGTACTAACAATAGACCAACTTAATTATTATTATTATTATTAATTATATTATTATTAGCAAGTATTTAGTTTCAATGTAATTAAAATATATCAATTAGAAGACTTAAATGAAACTAAATAAGAATGCAGATAAAATAATTTGAAACGGAGGAGTATAATAAAAATAGATAAACTTTGAAAACTAATTTAATTTATTTTCCTTTCCAATAATCCCGTCTTCCATGCTAAATTTCCCTAATTTCACTATTTAGTTAAATTAGGAAGTAAGAATAAAAGTTTCGATTATTTGTTCTTAATGATGGATTTCTTTTAAGATTTATCTCTGAGATGTGCTCATTTTCTTAGAATAAAACCAAATAATTAGAAATCAATATACCAGTGCATATATTTATCAAAATCATTTTTAAGATTAATATACAAATTAGCCTTCCTTAACATTGTAAACAACTATTTTGCGTTTATGTAAATGCAATTGCATGTTATTAATATGTAGACAAGACCAACAATATTAATAATGAACAATTTATAAATAATTGAAGGTTCATTCATTGTGATTTCGGTACTGATCCAGTCTCGGTTACGAAGACACACAATCTTCATTAAATAATAAGATTATTATTATTTATTATTATTATTATTATTATTATTAATTATTATCAAAAATCACTTCATGTGAATTTCTCCACCACTTTTAGCTTTTTGGATTAATTTTACACTTGGGAAAGATATTAACCCCCTATTCCACACCCAGCTATGGTTAAATAGTACCCCACGACAGGTAAGCTATGGCATTAAAAACCACGAATGTTGGATATATCATTCAACAAAGAAACGCAAAGATAACAAGAAATCTGGTGGTATGTCATTGGAGTTGAATAACGAAACTTCTCCTTATGTCCACGGACTCTTCTGATTATTCTGCCGATCTTAAAAAATGCTGTTGTTTGGGTGGTTCTCAAGTTTTCCCAGTTTCAAAATTTCTCTAGTCTCTCTCCAGATATTATTATTATTATTATTATTATTATTATTATTATTATTATTATTATTATTATTATTATCATCAAGATGTAAGAAAACAAAATTAAGAGACAGTGAATCATTTGATGTCTGAGCTGTTCTTTTCTTGTTAGAATGCGAAGAATTTTCAGTTCCGTACAAAAATGATTTTAATGAGTTTCAAAGAGGATAATCAGACATTTACCGGTCCGAAATCTTATTCTTTTCTTTTTACCCAAAGAAGAAGAAGAAGAAGAAGAAGAAGAAAGAAGAAGAAGAAGAGAGATGCATTGTTAAAATTCCAGTAAATCTCAAAGAGATCTCCTTTCAGTGAGTATTTCTCTCATTATTAATTTAACTTGATTGTCGCCATTTTATCCACCTTCTTCAAAACTACGAACCATATCTTTTATCTTTCTGTAATTCTATCTGAATTCCTCTTTGCAGTTTGTCGGTAAATTTATAAATTTTTTGACACTATTTTCCTCCAGCTTGCCAATTCAACAAAATAACTTTGAATGGTATTATTTTTTTAGGAAATACTTTCTTGTTTACAACTACCCAAGAGTGCAGAAAGATAACACTCCCCACATTTTAAACTGTCCCTTGTGTTATATAAGTAACTCATGCAGTGGTAATGGTAGCTCCACCTAGCCAATGTATTTTCATATTTTCTCCAGCAATGGGTTACATAGTAGCCATTACTGTCTTCTACAAGGTGGTTTTTGTCATTAAATAATCACAAAGGTTGATATGCCATTAACAAAGAAAGTCAAAACAAATAATTTTCTTCATGGAACTAGTGCACACCGTGCATTTGCTGTTGTAACGTTTTTTTTTAAAGTTTGGTTAATCTGTATAGCAACCAAGAGCTTTTTGTGCTCATTTCAATACTACATTGGAATGATGTAGTTCCCGAAATAGAACATCGATAGTGCTATGAGTAGAAAATTTCAAACCACTCGATCTTCGAAAATATTCAAACTGAGACAATCTGTTGTGTAATCTCCACATTGCAGATCGTTAACTTGCTTCTGCTTTGAAATTCTCTGGTCGAGCATTCAGAGGATTTTATTAAATTGAAGTTTCATACCATACAAATTATTGGTAAAACATTAGCTAAAATGGAAGTAACATTTGTCAATTGTATAAGTTCACTTGTACCACACAGGTGACAGTTCAAAATGAGGGAGGTATTTCTGTCGCATCCTGTAAATCGAATTTATTGTTTTTTTAAAACACATGGAACGACAGATCAATTGTTAACAAAACAATTCTGTAAAGACTTTTAAAAATCTTTTTTTAAAATAAAAGTCTCTGCAGTGAAAACTCTATATTAATGCCAGGATATGTGGAGTTATAAAAAGTTGTTTTTATTTTAAACAGTATTCATCATCATCATTGGCAACAGCAGTATCAGATCAATCATCCAAGTCGTTGACAATATGGGTTCCCATCTCTCTCTTCTCTCTCTCTCTCTCTCTCTCTCTTCTCTCTCTCTCTCGCGCATACCACTCAAGTCATCGCCCCTGGAAGGTTTTCTGTATGCATCCAAAATCAACACAGAGCTGATTGATGTAGATTCGCCTATCCTGTTGTGCCCACGTTTCTACAAAAGAACGTCACTTATTGAGTTCGTTCATGCCTTCACTTATAAAAGCCAGAAATTTCTTAATTTGGTAGATTGTTTGATTGGGGACAGGTGGCGTACAATCCTTTCTTCTAGCGTGTTGTTTCCACGTATTATACTCGTACAAATCCCATCTTAGGAGTTGTGTGATAGGGGGAAAGTGGATCATACAGCTGCATTTTTGTGTGTTGCTGATTCCAAAGATTTTTTTCGTAGCATCCTTGTGAGTTCCCATATAAGCTTTCTGTTCTAAGCGTTTCATTAGAGTCTAAGTGTGCAGCCATACACTAGCAGCTGACACGCTACAACTTGGAAAAAATTCTCGCTTTAACCATTTTAACTCCTGACAGTTAATTATTTCCAAGTTGATATCATTTTTAGTGTGATAACTGATAAATATACTATAAATGTTAGAATGATCTTGTGTAGATAAAATAAAATATATATATAA
>CM042144.1:65748279-65756022 GCA_023376005.1 Doryteuthis pealeii | reverse complement strand
CCGAATTTAATGAAATTGTCAGTGTTGATACATTGAATCAATAAAGATATAATTGCACCAGCTTATTTATTTAAAAACTTTTTTCAGGGCAGTTAACTTGAACCACGTATGTTTGTTCATCTGTGTACGCCTCAAAGAAACATGGTCCAAAGTTAACGTGACCTGGAAAAAATTAAAGTTTTTAAATTAAAATAATGGTCCATGATATCTTTATTCATTAATGATCAACACTGAAAATTCAGTTTAAACGGTTAATTCCTTGATTTTTAGTATTTTTTTTCGGGTGACATTACGATGGTGGAATTTATGTCCGTTAAGTAGGATTTAACCTTCTATTCCGAAAAAACTGAATTTGAACCATGCTTCGTGAAGCACTTGACATTATCCACAAAATTTTTCAAAACCTTCAAAATAATTAAAATTCGAATTGTGAGATGTTTGAAATTATTCGAATGCCTAAAAAATTATTCTTACATTGTAGAAATACAAACTAGCACCTTATATTCTATTCCTTAAATCAGTTACATTTTAGATTGGGGCTCACAAAGATTATGATGGAGCGTAAAATACATTAACGCAAACTAGGTACAACAAATGGACAGTGCGGTCGATAGCTTTTTCGTTTTCATAGTTCAGTCGGATAGAACAATCCGCCTAGAATCGCGAAGGGGCCGTGTTCGATACGCGGTCCTCACAACTCAGCGTATGAGCGCATCACAGCAGGCCAGAAAGGGGATGGGTAATCTGCAACGTGCTGTAAAGTGGAGGAACTGACGTTAGATGTGCGCTCCACCCCAGCAAAACTATCTCCCTTGTTCTAGCACATAGTGGAAAAAGGGGATTAGACTCCCTTGTTGCCCAGCTGGTACCAACAATAGACCACTTATTTATTATTATTATTATTTTATTATTATTATTATTAGCAAGTATTTAAGTTTCAATGCAATTAAATATTATCAAATTAGAAAGACTAATGAAACTAAATAAGAATGCAGATAAAATAATTTGAAACGGAGGGAGATAATAAAAAATAGATAAACTTGAAACTAAATATATTATTTTCCCTTTCCATAAGCTCCCGTCTTCCATTCTAAATTTTCCTAATTTCACTATTAGTTAAAATTAGGAAGTTAAAGAATAAAGTTTCGATTAATTTGTTTCTTAATGATGATTTCTTTTAAGATTTATCTCTGAAATGTTGCTCATTTTCATTAGAATAAAACCAAATAATTGAAATAAATAATTACCAGTCATATATATCAAAATCAATTCTTTAAGATTAATATACAAATTAGCCTTCCCTTACACATTGTAAACACTAGTGTTTGCTGTTTAGTAAATGCAATTGCATGTTATTAATATGTAGACCAGACCAACAATATTAATAATGCAACAATTTTATAAATAATTGAGTTCATTCATTGTGATTTCGGTATGATCCAGTCTCGGTTACAACAGACACCACAACTTCATTATATAAGATTAGTATTATTATTATTATATTATATTATTATTATATTATTCAAATGCACTTCATCGTGAATTTCTCACCACAGACTTAGTTTGGGATTAATACACTTGGGAAATTATTAAACCCCCTATTCCACACCCAGCTATGGGTTAAATAGTACCACCACGGACAAGGATGAGCTAGGCATTAAATAGAACCACGATGTGGATATATCATTCAACAAAGAAACCAAATAACAAGAAATCTGGTGGAGTCATTGGAGTTGAATAACGAAACTTCTCCTTATGTCTCACGCGGACTCTTCTGATTATTCTAGCCGATCTTAACAATGCCTGTTGTTTGGGTGGTCTCAAGTTTCGCATGTTTCCAATTTTCTCTAGTCTCTCTTCCAGACATATTATTATTATTATATTATGTATTATTATATTTATTATTATTATTATTATTATTTATTATCATCAGATGTAAGAAACAATTAAGAGACAAGTGAATGCATTTGATCTGAGCTGTTCTTTGCCTTGTAGAACGAAGGAATTTTCAGTTCCGTACAAATGACTTTTATGAGTTTCAAAGAGGATAATCAGACATTTACCGGTCCGAAATCTTATTTCTTTCTTTTTACCCAAAGAAGAAGAGAAGAAGAAGAAGAAGAAGAAGAAGAAGAAGAGAACGATGCATGTTAATTTCCAGTAATTCTCAAGAGATCTCCTTTCAGTGAGTATTTCTCTCATTATTAACTTGATTTGTCGCCATTTATCCACCTTCTCAAAACTACGAACCATCTTTTGATCTTTCTGTAATTCTATCTTTGAAATTCTCTTGCAGTTTTGTCGTAAATTTATAATTTATGGACACTATTTCCTCCAGCTGCCAATCAACAAATAACTTTCAATGGTATTATTTTTTTAGATAACTTTTCTTGTTACAACTACCCAGAGTGAGTAAGAAATACACGTCCCCACATTTTAAACCTGTCCTGTTTTATATAAGTAAAACCTCATGCAAGTGGTTATAATGTAAGCTCCACCTAGCCCAATGTATTTCATTTTCTCCGAGGCAATGGCGTTACATAGTACATTACTGTTCTTCTACAAGGTGTTATCTCGTCATTAAATAACTCACAAAAAGGTTGATATGCCATTAAACAAAGAAATCAAACAAAATAATTCTTCATGGACTAGTGCACATCGTGCAGTTCTGTTGTAACGTTTTTTTTTGAAAGTTTGGTTAATCTGTTAATTACAACCCAGAGAGCTTTTGGCCTCATTTCATACTACATTGAATGATGTAGTTCCGAATAGAACATCGATAGTGCTATGAGTAAAAATTTCAAACCACTCGATACTCAGAAAATATTCAAACTGAGACAATGCGTTGGTGTTAAAGCTCCCACCATCAGATCGTTAACTTGCTTCTGCTTTGAAATCTCTGGTCGAGCAGTCAGAGGGAATTTTATTAATTTGAAGTTTCATCCATACAAGATTATTCGGTAAAACATTACAAATGGAAGTAACATTGTCACTTGGCTATAAGTTCACTTGTACCACACAGTGTGGGGGACAGTTCAAAATGAGGAGAGTATTCTGTCGCATCTGTAAAAACGAATTTATTGTTTTAAAACCACAATGAACGACTAGATCATTGTCTAAAACAAAAACAATTCTGTAAAGACTTTAAAAATCTTTTTTTAAAATAAAAGTCTTTACAGAATTGTTTTGTTTGACAATGATCTAGTCTCCATTGTGTTTTAAAACAATAAAGTCGTTTTACAGGATGCGACAAAATTACCTCCCTCATTTTGAACTGTCACTGTGTGGCTACAAGTGAACGATACAATGACAATGTTACTGTCCATTTAGCTAGAGTTTTAACCAAATAATTTGTATGGATGGAAAACTTCAAAATTAATAAATTCCCTTCTGACTCGCTCGACCGAGAGAATTTTCAAGCAGAAGCAAGTTAACGATCTGAATGTGGGAGATTACACAAACAGATGGTCTCAGTGTTGAATTATTTCTGAAGATCGAGTGGGTTTGAAATTTTTTACTCATAGCACTATCGATTGTTCTATTCGGAAACTACATCATTCCAAATGTAGTATGAAATGAGCACAAAAAAGCTCTCTTGCGGTATGTAAGTACAGATTAACCAAACTGTTAAAAATAAAAAACGTTACAACAGCAAATGCACGGCTGTGCACCTAGCTCCATGAGAAAACTTTATTTTGTTTTGATTTCTTTGTTTAATGCATATCAACCATTTGGAGTTATTATGAAACAAAAACCACCCTTGTAGAAGAAACATAATGGTACTATGTTAAAACCCATTGCTGGAGAAAATATGAAAATAACATTGGCTAGGTGAGCTTTACCATTACCAGCTTGATGAGTTTACTTATTATAACACAAGGGACAGTTTAAAAATGTGGGGAGTGCTATTTTCTTTCTCACTCGGTAGGTTGTAAACAAGATAAGTATCTAAAAAAATAATTACAGTTCAAAGTTATTTTGTTGGAATTGGCAGCTGGAGATAATAGTGTCAATAAAAATTATAAATATTACCGACAAACTGCACAAGAGAATTTCCCAAGATAGAATTACAGAAAAGATAAAAGGAATGGTTCGTAGTTTTGAAGAAGGTGGATAAAAATGGCGACAAATCAAGTAATAAGAGAAGAAATACTCACTGAAAGGAGATCTCTGAGATTTACTGCGAATTAACAATGCATTCTTCTTCTTCTGTCTCTTCTTCTTCTTCTTCTTCTATCTTCTTCTTCTTTTGGTAAAAAAGAAAAGAAATAAGATTCGGACCGGTTAAATGTCTGATTATCCTCTTTGAAAACTCATAAATCATTTGTAACGAACTGAAAAATTTCTTCGATTCTACAGAAAAAGAAACAGCTCAAGACAATCAAATGATTCACTTGCTCTTAATTTTGTTTTCTTACATCTGATGATAATAAAATAGATAATATAAGTAATCAATAATAAAATACATAAAATAATTAAATAATAGTCTGAAGAAGAGGACTAGAGAAAATTGGAAACATGCGGGGAAAACTTGAGACCACCCAAACAACAGCATTGTTAAGATCGGCTAGAATATCCAGAAGAGTCCCGTGAGACATAAGGAGAAGTTTCGTTATTCAACTCCAATGACATCCACCAGATTTCTTGTTATTTGGTTCTTTGTTGAATGATATATCCACATTCGGGGGTTATTAATGCCATAGCTATCCTTGTCGTGTGGTACTATTTAACCCATAGCTGGGTGTGGAATAGGGGTAATATCTTTCCCAAGTGTATTAATCCAAAAAGCTAAGTCTGGTGGAGAAATTCACATGAAGTGATTTGATTTAATAATAATAAAATAATAATAATTAATAATAATAATAATAATCCTTATTATAAATGAAGATTGTGGTCTGTCTGTAACCGGAGACTGGATCAGTACCGAAATCACAATGAATGAACCTCAATTATTTATTAAAATTGTTCATTATTAATATTGTTGTCTTGTCTACATATTAAAACATGCAATTGCATTTACATAAACAGCAAAATAGGTGGTTTACAATGTTAACGGGAAGGCTAATTTGTATATTAATCTTAAAAATTGATTTTGATAAATATATGACTGGTATTATTGATTTCTAATTATTTGGTTTTTATTCTAATGAAAATGAGCAAACATCTCAGAGATAAATCTTAAAGAAATCCATCATTAAGAACAAATAATCGAAACTTTATTCTTTACTTCCTAATTTAACTAAATAGTGAAATTAGGAAAATTTAGCAATGGAAGACGGGAGTTATGGAAAGGAAAATAAATAAATTAGTTTCAAAGTTTATCTATTTTTATTATACTCCCTCCGTTCAAATTATTTTATCTGCATTCTTATTTAGTTTCATTAGTCTTTCTAATTTGATATATTTAATTACATTGAAACTTAAATACTTGCTAATAATAATAATAATAATAAAATTAATAATAAATTAAGTTGGTCTATGTTGGTACCAGCTGGGCAACAAGGGAGTCTATCCCCTTTTCACTAGTGCTAGACCAGGGAGATAGTTTTGGCTGGGGTGGAGCGCCACATCTAACGTCAGTTCTCCACTTTACAGCACAGTTCAGATACCCCAGCTGTGATGCTCATACGCTAGTGGTGAGGACCGGTATCGAACACGGAACCTTGCGATTCCTAGCGGATGTTCTACCGACTGAACTATGAAAAGAAAAAAAGCTATCGAACGCACTGTCATTTGTTGTACCTAGTTGCGTTAATGTAAATTTTACGCTCATCATAATCTTGGAGCCCCAATCTAAAATGTAACTGATTTAGCAATAGAATATAGGTGCTAGTTGTATTTCTACAATGTAAGAATAATATTTTAGGCATTCGAATAATTTCAAACATCTCAAATCGAATTTTATTATTTTGAGGTTTTGAAAAAATTTTGTGGATATGTAAATGCTTCACGAAGCATGGTTAAATTCAGTTTTTTCGGAATAGAAGGTTAAAATCCTACTTAACGACATAAATTCCACCATCGTATGTCACCCCGAAAGAAAAAAAATACTAAAAATCAAGGAATTAACCGAATTTAATGAAATTTCAGTGTTGAACATTAATGAATAAAAGATATAATGGACAGTTATTTTATTTAAAACTTTTACATTTTTCAGGTCAGTAACTTTGACCAGGTTCTTTGAGGCGTAACACAGATGAACAAACATACGTGGTTCAAAGTTAACTGGCCTGAAAAAAAGTTTTAATAAAATAAACTGGTGCATTATATCTTTATTGATTATGTATCAAACACTGACAATTTCATTAAATCGGTTAATCCTTGATTTTTAGTATTTTTTTCTTTCATTGGGGTGACATACGATGTGGAATGTATGTCCGTTAAGTAGGATTTAACTTAAAGTAAAAGTCGTCGGGGTGGCCCAAAGTCAGTATGAACAGACAGCGAAGGAGTTTATCCCCTTTTCACTAACGCTTAGCCAAGGAGATTGTTTTGGCGTCTGAGGCAGCCGCCACACCGACCATCAGCTTCTCACTTTTACGCAACAGATCGCTGTGCTACTCATACGCTGAATTGGGAGGGCCGTATCGAACCCGGAGCCTTGTGGTTCTAAGTCGGACGCTCTACCGACTGAGTTCGGAATAATCGGAGTAAATCGTTGTTTGACGACAGTAATTTGATTTTGGCGGGTAATCGCGACCGTTTAAAAGACGAAAGGAACAATCAAATTTTTCCCAGAGAAAAAGC
The DNA here is from genome assembly GCA_023376005.1 of Doryteuthis pealeii. Taxonomy (NCBI): domain Eukaryota; kingdom Metazoa; phylum Mollusca; class Cephalopoda; order Myopsida; family Loliginidae; genus Doryteuthis; species Doryteuthis pealeii. The sequence goes on along the minus strand of CM042144.1, from coordinate 65,749,275 downwards.
ACCTGGACGTTTAGTATTTTGAGAGGTGAACGATCATTGAATTTTTGCTTTCTTATCACCAATCAGTCAAACAGTCAAAGTGATTGATTTGAAAGATAAGATATTTAGATTAAAAGAAAATACATTGACTGAGAAGAAGAAAAAAAAAAGACTTTCGATACTCTCTCTATAGTCTTTATATACCGAAAAGTTCGAAAAAGCTGAAGGAAATAATATTCTATTTCTGATGGAGTGATTTAGAGAAATGCGTGATAAGACACGGAAAATGCTACTTAACAGTTTGAATTCCCCGGACACAAAAACACAACACACACACACACACACACACACACACACCCACACATATATTATATAATATATATATATATAATATAATATATATATATATATGCGCGTGTGAGAGTGTGTGTGTGTGTGTGTAGTTTAAGGTAGCGAATACACGAAGTCAACGTCGCTTGGTAACTAATAGTTTCTCGCCTATGCGATTTTAAAAATCAATTATTTGGGCATTGCTTTAGACGAAAATCAGTTATAAAATGTCTACAACACACATACAACACACACAAACAAACCAAACACACACACACACAAGATATAGAGAAAGAGAGAGAGAAGGAGTGAGAGATTGGTCTGTCAAAGGATTGTATATATTATTTGTATTTTCTCAAACCACCTCCGCATAAGAAGGATGTGACACAAGTCTGCTTTTAAGCCGAGTTTAACAGGTTTGACTTGAGAGTTTTCATTTTTCGGGACCGGTTGCTATACCAAAGGTAAAACCCTAGTATTTTCTGCTATTCATTGACAGCTGGAGGAGAATATAAGATAAAAGATAAAGTCGACGGAGCGGCCTAAAGTCGGTATCAGCCAGTCAGCGAGGAGTATATCCTCTTTTCAATAGCGCTAGACCAAGGAGATTGTTTTTAGCATCTAGGTGGAGCGCCACACCTACCATCAGATCCTTACTTACCGCACAGATCCCTGTGCTACTCATAC
>CM042144.1:65725779-65743279 GCA_023376005.1 Doryteuthis pealeii | reverse complement strand
AATAAAATGATATTTCTAAATATGTAATTTGTATGTGGTTTTATCCATTGAATTATTTTTGTACAGCGAATTAAATAACAATAATAAACGAAAACATTTAACGATTGATAATAACTCAACTTTTTTATTATTAATTCTTTCATTTTAGAATAAAATATATCAATTTTTAATCAGTATAACTCAAACCTTTATATTCCATCTACAAATGGGTAATGTTTAGTTGTTACTTTCTTTGTTACATTTAGGGGTCGAAAAAGGAAATAAATTAAACTGATAAACTTCTACAATTTGTCGTATTACAAAAGTGTTTTTAGAAAAAACAAAAACACAACATTATCATAAACCAAAACAAAAGAAAAAAAGAGAAATTGTGATTAAACGAATACATTTCTACCATGGAAATCAACAGGCAATAAAGCTTGCTTAAAAAAATGAAATTGTTTCAAAAATATAAACAAAGAGAGACTATTCTTAAAATAAACGAATATTATAATACACTAATTCTTAGCTTTGTTTATCGTGAAATCTTTAATAAAGTTTAGGAATGCATTTTTAAAAATAATATCTTAATAGGAAAAATATCCTAAAATAAACAAACATTCTACTCGGCGATTTTTTTAAATTTGATAAATCATTTTCCTCTTATTTTCTCGCTTCTCATTCACTCTCTGGCGTTCCTATTTTTTTATAGTTCAGTCATGGACCGGGTAGTTTTGCTAGTATATATATATATGTATATACACATTGACAAAATATTTTATGCATTTTGTTAATGTCATTTTTTTAAAAAAAGAAACCGATGAGTAAGGTAAGTGACACCGTGGTGATAAGTTTATTAGAATTTTAATTCTATTCTTTTTCATGTTCATTTATTATACAATGCTTCTAAAACTACATTTACTTAAAAAATATATTTATATATTCTTAGCTAGGTATGTATATACTTATAGTATCTGGCTGTGTATGTGTGTTTGTGTGTCAATCAAACTATTCCTACTATACTGAGTTTGATTCTTATAAAATCCCCAACATTTGTCATCTTCCGTCAGACTTAGCTAAATTTAGCAAATATCTATTGGGCATCTCAAAGTTGGTCTACATTATAATCATGTGGTGAATCTGCATTGTGTTAATAGATTGGTATTGACCAAGGACTTTACATAGCTTCACTTGTAATAAATGAATATTTTTAACTAACTTTTCTGAGACATGTTTTTTTTCCTTGTAGAATATTTTTATACCTAAAAAAAAAAAAGATGAAACATGGGTCTGCCAAAACGTTGTGTTAACAACACCAAGAATGCCAAGCATAATCCAAAGGATTTCTGGTATATATATATATATATATATATATATATATATAATATATATATATGCGTGTGTGTGTAGGAAATAAAAAGAATAAAACATTTTTCTGAGAACGATACATTTTGCGGACCTTCTTTTTTTATAAAATATTACATTTTCTCCCGTTGGAACCAGAACAACATTATATATATATATATATATATATATATATATATATATATATATATATATATATATATATATACCAACTTCACACGAGCAGGATGCGACACAAGGTTAATTTGTTAAGCAACAGGTTTCAATTCAGTCTTCCTTTTCCTAGACTGGTTGCCTAACTAAGGTTAAAGAGTCCTTTATGAATATAAATATATAGAATAATAAGAAATTCTGTTATTTTAGTGTCATTAGCTTTTCACGTGTTTCTGTTCTAAATACGAAATAAATCAGAGACTATTTCTACTGCGTGAGCAAACGTAACAGAAGAAGATGAAAACATAATATGAGATACAAGAAAGAGCTTATACAGTATTGTTTGAGCGAAATGTCCTAATATAATACGATTTCTAGGTAGGGAAAGTGTTGAGGTTGTTGATATGTTGCCAGTAGGAAGGAAAGTGTAAAGACTTAGACATGTTGTCATGTGCCATTCTACACGAAAAGGCTGGGCTTCAAAGTCACCCGTCCATGGATATAGACATGGTTATAATTGCAGACCATTGATAAGAAATTTGATCATCAAAGGAGGAATCTCGGCGCTTTGCATTTAATAAAAACAAAATAACTAATAAGAGCATCGCCATAGATCCGGTGTTAAGACGCAATTCTAACCGATTGTTAGTAACCAATGGTATCTATGATCATAGGCAAACCTAAACAAAGTTTCATAAATAACTGGATGTCTCAAAGTGGATGTTGCGTAAATAACTGGATGTCTCACTGGATGGTTTAATGGTCAACAACTTGTCTTGCAGATTATTGCTATTTTAAACAGTTTGATCTTCTGATCCGCATCGATGCCAGACAAAGTTAAGCTTATTAAATATTTATAATAAACCTTGGTGTATGCAAACACACACACATGCACACACGCATATATATAAGAATGCACACACACACATATATACATATATACACACACACACACACACACACACACAACATATATATATATATATATATATATATATATATATATATATATGTGTATATAAGAATATTTATGTATGTGTGTATCTAATATATAAAGGAGAGAATTTGGTATGTACGTGTCGACGCATAACTCCAAAATGGGGGGTCACTCAGATTTAAAAATCTTGCATACACATTGATATCGCTCTAACTAAGAAACACTCCAAATTTGGTTATTGATTTTTACAGATTAAGGGATATAATTAATTAATTAAACCAAAATCAAACGATTTTTCGAAATCTATAAAATAGCTGCTACTGCTGATATTCCAGCTACAATCAACAGGCACACCCGACCCTGCTGCCTCTTTGCCTATGTACGCTCTATTTCTACTGGGGTGTTATAAAAAAGAAAAATGAAAGCCTTTTTATCAATATTTTTACGAATACTTTCATATTTCTTAGAATAAAATAATCTCTCTAAATATGTAATTTGATTGAGTTTTTATCAATGGAATTATTTTTTACAGCGAGTTAAAAAAATTATATTTTTTTCAGTCAGCCTAGATAGTTTTTTCATACTAAAATTTTAACATAACATCAAATCTTATTTATCGCATATTTCTGTTTCTATCTTTAAAATATTCATTTCGTTAGAAAAAAATCTTTCTAAATATGTAATTAGTATGTCGTTTCTTACATTGAATTTCTTTTACAGCGAATTAATTAATAAATCAAACGAAAACATTTAGCGACAAATCAACTTTATAAATTCCCGTCGGTCGTTCGTCAATTAAAAACAAAACCTTTTTTTTATTTTCCATAATCGCGTTAATTTATTCATTTTAATATTAGAAATACAAATAAATCATGATACTAATGTAGAATAGTGCGCAAGAGCTGAAAACTCAAATTGTTATCAAATTTATTCGATTGGCTATGTTTTGAATTAATAATATTTTTTTTAAGATTATTTATCGTTTTACATTAATTTGATTTCTTTATTTAATTCTTTTTTTTTTCTTTTTCAAATATTAATTTGAAATTTAGCAAATCGTGTCATTTATATTTCATTCAAAAATATAGTTGATCATTGAATTAGAATTTCTTACTATATCATTATGTAATGGGCAAAACTTGCAAATCGGTCGGAAAATTACGGAGACCCAGAAAAAACAGAATCCATAAATGTTGTAATAAAACTGTTAATTTTAACTTGGGAGGTTTAGGTTTAGGGTTTGGGTTGGGGTTTAGGGTTAGTTTAATGAGAAAATAAATAAATAATTTGTGTTCTGTTTTTCTCGGTCACGCTGTATATAGAGTGACCCAGAAAAAAAGAACAGAACCCACAAATTTTGTAACAAAACTGTTAATTTTAACTAGGGGGTTTTAGGGGTTAGGGTTAGGCGTGGGGTTTAGGGTTAGTTTAATGGGAAAATAAAGAATAATTTGGGTTCTGCTTTTTCTAGCTCACCTGTAATATGTTTTCATTTTCCGACCGATTCGCAAGTATTGCCATTTGATGTCATCCCCTCAAATCTGACGAAAAGAAAATTTCCGGACCTCCCACCAGGCAGAGTTAAATTAAGATCGTTTTTACATGTTGATTTTTAGGGTCATCCTTCGAGGACCGAACTCGGTATTCAGTAGTAATAGATCTGCAAACGATTATTCAACCATGTTTTTATCTCCTCTACTCGGGCTTCGCCGGGTAGCCACTGCTAGTATATATATATAAGAATATTTATATATGTGTGTGTGTGTGAAATGTACATAAACCAGCGAAAACAATTTTCTCAATTAATATTTTATGATTACTTGGTAGACACGGAATTCAATGAAAGTTTCTGCTTTTCCTCTGGGTCGAACCATCTTTGCTTGTTGGGGTGTCTTGTGCTGTTTTTATTTAACTCTGCTACTTGAATTAACCACCAAGAAACAGAATTTAATCGGTATAGGTTTTTATTCTCCCATTGTTACATTTCGACCCTTAAGCACGAGGATGAAGCTTTAACTGATACTGAGAACATATCTGCCCTAATAAGCCCCTAGCTTCAATGAACTACCTCGGCTTACTCTAGGCTCAACTGACCAACTAACTCACAGCTTCGAACAACCATTCTCTCTAGGCCCACGGACATTCACGTAAATTCTCGTGTCTTCCTTCCGGCCGAAGGCCTACGCCTACTTAAACACTCCCTCTTTTGGTCAGAGCACCTACGTTTACGGTCAGTGATCCGTATTGTTCCCCTTCTTTTTAAGAATCTATTGTTTATTTTATAATATGCCATTAAAAACTAACCAACAACCAAAACACAAACCAAAAATATGAATATGTAGCGGTTCAAAAACAAGTGCATCCCTTTGCAAAATTTTGTGCAGTAAATATAAATGCACACACATACACGCACGCACACACGCACGCATACACATATACGTACGCAAACACAAAAATGCATTTACACACACATGTAAACGCACTTACATACGCTCATGAATGAACTTATACAGGCACATACACATAAATGTATTTACACCCACATACATATATTTTATATATTAACCTAACAAACCTTAGATTTAATTTCATTCTGATCGTCTTTTGTCAACTTCAGAGGGAAGAAAGGATGGTCATCCATAGTGGCTCTCTTCCTATCGAAAGTGGAGTCTATATATCCATCTACTTGCTGACAAGGACTTAAGATTATTTCGTTGATTTCTTTAAAAACTTCACTATTTTCCTACTACCATAATGCAACATTCATTTTCTATCAATGATCCAGGTCACTACCGACTGTCGTACGGCGTTGTGGAAGGGAGTCTGTGAAGAATAAACAATGTGTACACGAAAAGAAGACTTTGTTATTCATTCCAGCAAAGAATAACATAGAACAACGAGAAACAGCGAGAAACAGCGTGGGATGTCTAGAAAGAGACAAAATGGCGATACAACACTCAGGTGGATGCCGAGCAAATGAAGAGAATTATCGTAATGAGGACATTACCTTCAAATTGAGATAAAAGCATCTTCCACGATTTTTGCTGGCATTTCCGATAATTTTCGTCAAAAAATAAACTGATGTTTTCTTTTGTGCGCGATAAATGAGAGAGAGAGAGAGAGAGAGAGAGAGAGAGGGAGAGAGGGAGAGAGGGGGGGAGAGAAGAGGGAGAAAGAGAGAGAGAAAGAAAAAAGAAAGAGAAAGAAAGAGAAAGAGAGAGAGAAAGAGAGAGTAAGAAAGAAAGAGAAAGAGATAGAGATGGATAGATAGAGAGGGAGAGAGAGAGAGAGAGAGAGAGAGAGAGAGAGAGAGAGAGAGAGAGAAGAGAGAGAGAGAGAGAGAATTCTGAAAAATAATTGTTTCTTGATATTCAAAAGGAATTTATGCCTAATTTAAACAAAAGAGCAACTTTAATTTCGTTAAGCAGATCCTCCGACTAAACGACAATGAACATTTCAAAATGCCCATTTTTGCACAGAAAGTAATCAGTTACTATGACTTCTAATAAAAAATGTTAATTTTATTCTAAAACAAAGATACGAGGGATTTTATCATTTTTCGTGGTAGATTTTACAATAAAAACAGTTATAATTAGATATTATCTATTTTCAAACTCTAAAGCATTGAAACTCTAATAAAAATATCCATCCTGTCGGCTGAGGCTGTAGAATAGTCCGACTGCACCTGTGCGTAGGAGTGGATTCCACCCAGTGGAGCTACTTGTTTGCAATGGGTGGCAACTCGTAATGTCTGAGGACTGTATCGTGGTATCTGAGCGGTCTGTGGCCCATGTATGTGATCTGCAACACTCGACTTCGGCTCTTACTTAGATCGGACGGATGATCATGTCAAGCACTAGCAGCAATATGATAAAGTCCCGATAATATATTTCAAACGGATGGCAAATACACTATCCTTTGTATCTTAAAGGTGCTTGAAGGCAATGCCAGTGGGTCAATCAGCAGTTTATTAATGCACATGAAGTTATTTCTACCAATTTATTAATAGACATGAAGTTAAAGAAAAATCTAGCATAGAATTATTTTTATTAATTTATTAATACACATGAAGTTTATGAAAATTATTTCTACCAGTTTGTACAACCAAAACAAGCTAAATATTTAACTACAAACTATTTGCTTACGAACCTTATATACAAATGACCCCTAAATATTTGGCATTAAACAGACCAGAAAGGGGTATATGCCATTAAGAATCAACCCTCAATCAAAAAAAAAAACCAAAAATATGAATATATAGCGGTTCAAAAACAAGTGCATCCTGTTGCACAATTTTGTGCACTAAATATAAATGCACACACACACACACACACACGTGCGCACGCGCGCGCGCACACGCAAGCATACACATATATACGTACGCAAACACAAAAATGCACTTACACACACATGTAAACGCACTTACATACGCTCATGAATGGACTTATACAGGCACATACAGTGGAGGTGCGTGGTCTAATGGTTAGAGTCGTGGGAAATGGACTTGTCAACCTGAGTTCAATTCCTGGACGAAGTTGTTTGAATTTCACATTGCGCTAATACCCTTGGGAAAGGTATGAATCCAATACACCACCCAGTTATGGGCAAATAGCAGGGCAGACTGGGCTCTTTAACCATGGCTAGGTAATCAGTCTAGGAGAAGGAAAACTCGGAATTCAAACCTGTTAAACTCCGCTTAAGAAGTTGACCTTGTGTCACATCCTGCTCGTGCGGAGGGGTTGGTAAATATATATACAGGCACATACACATAAATTCTCTAACACACACATACACACTTGAATGAAATTAAACCCAAACTCATAAGCGCACTTAACACATACTCATGAATGCCCTTAACACACACATATAAATGCACTTACACATAGACACATAAATTTACTCACACACATACATGCACATAAATGCACTTACACAATATGTAAATGCACTTATTTACACATTCATACACACATAAATGCACTTATACACACGCATAGATCAATGCACTTAACTTAAAAGTTTAAACCAAAGATCAACTTTAGTTCCTTAAGTAGATCGTACAAAATTTTAAAATGTCCATTTCTGTAGAGAAGGTAATCAATTACTATAATCAATTTCTATTCTTATCATGTAAGATTAATAGTGATTCTTCAAGATAAACAAAGTCGTTATTTCAGAGGAAAGGTTGTTTTTCTATTACTTATTTTCTTCATTTGATTTATCCTTGAAATTATGGATTTTTTACAAAGAGGAAAACAAATTCCTTAGTCCAGTTGTTAATGTCTTGTATGTTGGGTTTTGGTTTGGTCTCTTTTGTTTTACGGCATATCAACCTCAGTGGGTCATTTAATGCCGATAAAGTTTGGAAATAACGTCATTCTTAATGTATGCTCAATGTTTTTTATAAATACATTTTTCTATTTAACCAATAGATGGGACCCTAACAGGTACTACCACTCCGGTTCAGAGTGGACCAGGGAGCAATGGTGATGAAGCGGTGCTCCACATTCCCCAAACCTCCAAAACTGGAACCTCACCATCAGATAGAGTTTAATGTCATTCCCAGGACGTGTAGACCCTCAGCCACCGCTTTCTAGCACCCATAAGATAAAAAGGATTGGGGCTTGCCATAAGGACTATAGGGTGCTAGGGTTTGACGTGACCAGTCGATTGATCGGAGGGGGACTGTCCGACTGCCCGTCTAGCCCAAGAAAGGACAAAGTCATTGCAAGTCATGGACTGCTTAACCACCTGTGTTCTATCCTTAAGCATCACGGGTCTCCACCTACAGCCAACAGGTGGCCCCATTTGGGGGAGTCCTACCCCCTGCAGAGGTGAAGTCGGTGCATTCAAACGCCTCAGCCCACAGGGTGGTGTATGTCGGGGAAAATATTCTATTCCAATGTCAGATATGTCTGTTAGAGGAATTTGAACACGAATATAAACAAAGTTGTCAATTTGGTTAATTGGTTGGTTGGACTTTATGGCATGTCAATTTATACTGACTATCTCGGTACCATTTACATTTCAATAGTAGACATTATAATGTTTGTTTCTTCGAATGTGCCTTTGTGTGATGAACATCTTTAATGGTTAATCTTTTGCCGAAACCTTTGCAAATTTCACGCTCTATAGTTGGTTGTTTGGGTTTTACAGCATATCAAACCTTGGTAGGTTATTTTATGCTGAAGACGTTTTGTTCTATTCATTCTTGACGGATATTCAAAATCTAAGATCCAATTTTTTTCAAAAACATTTTTTCTATTTCACTCATAAATGGTACCCTAGCAGGTACTAATAATCCCGGGCAGAGTGGAGTAATGGCGATGAAGGGGTACTCCACAGACCCCAGAGCTCCAAAATTGGAACCTGACAATTAAATGTAGTTTAACGTCATTCCCAGGACACTAAGACCCTCAGCCACCGACTTCGAGCACATACATGATAAAAAGGCAATAGGGCTGCGACAATCATACAGGTGATAGGGCTTTACGTGACCAGCAGGTTGTCGATATGGAGCGTTAGATAGTCCTTACGATAGATTGATTGTAAGTTTGATTCTTATCACGGCTTTATTAAATATATATTGTTAGCACAGGGATCAATTTCTATCCTTCACAAAACATTGGTAGGATTACACGAAAATTGGACTACAGAACTTTTACCTGTAGAATTGATTGGTAAAAACAAACAAAAAATCGTAAAAAGGAATAAAATATTCTGATTAAGTGCTAGGTGTCTTAAAAAAAGGTTGGACGAAGCGATTTTTTTTTACTTCACTCACATCCAAATTATCAGCTTACGGTCGGGCCACGTTGAAAGCACCAGTTCCAGCTATATCACCAAAGTGAAGCAGCGATGAACCTGATCAACACTTAGATGAGTAACTATTTAAGCAATTGTAAGTACTGTAAGCAACTTGATATCAAAATAACTTGATTCGGTATTAAATAACTCGAAAGGAGTTGATACGCCGTAAAACAAAACAAACAATCAAATTATAAGGAACTAGTAGATCATCGAGGCCCAGGCAACTCGCAAGAAAGTGGAGGTTATTTGGTACATTCATATCACTGTGTAGTGTTTATTGCTTTTTATGAAACTAAAATCTAAGAGTAATAACTTATCTGAATTTAGGAGAAAAGTAATCCATGCCTTTCTCAAGGGCAATGGTATGAACTTAATACAAACTAATCGATATAGGAGGCACCCCTGCTGAAGAAATAGACCCAAGGACCAAAGTACCCATTATAGACGAGGCTAGTTGCATTTCCTATAGCGCTGATATCCTTGGGAAAGGTACGAACCCAACTATTCACCTTCATTGTATATAAATAGCAGGAGACATGGGTGGCAACTGGCATAGGAGAAGTAATCCATGAATCAAACCAGTTTTATGTGACTTAAAATTCTGTCGCATCTTTCTCGTATTGAAGGGGTTGAGTAAATACATACTCCCCTGAAATCTGAACTCAACACACAGATTCCATTGCCTCAGATGTTAACCGTTCTATTTGTTGCCAAATCTTTACCTTTATTGTTCTTAGATCTTTTTACCAAAAAGGATTGGCACATTCTGATGCCATCTGGTATTTTGGAAATAAGGCATTTTGGAATAAGGAGTTAAAGTCGTTAAGTCTTGATCAAATTTGAGCAAATTAAAAACATTCTGAGTCGAATCCGGACCCGTGATCCTAAAATTTGGATTTCCAAATTTTAATTTCAGCGATTTTTTGGTTATTTTTTGACATTTTTTGTTGTATGAGACCAATTCTTATAACTTGAAATAAATTTGGGAATAACCGAAATTAATTGTGAGATCTAGCAAAAGTCAATCAGGAAATAGAAATAATTATTGTACAGAAAGTAAGGACCTAGGTACATTAAATTTTCTTTAAATCAAGTAGCAAAAGATTATGTACCGTTGAACTTTTAAAAGGCTAGTATAAATTCAATGCAATGTTTAAATTGTTCTATCAATTTCGAGTTCTTCTGTAGTTAATTGTTGCCTTTCGCATACGACAGCAGTATACCTCGCAAAAAGAAATATCAGTCAGCAGAGGACCTAGTTGTAATACAAAAAAGCACTTCGCATGAGCTAGCTTAATTGCTGCCCAAAGGGCAGCATTTAAGCTAGCATCTTATAAAAATAATTTAAAGAAATCGGCAAAGCTGGCATTACCAACAATCGTAGTATACTCAAAACCAGATTTGAAAATAAAAATTTCTTTTTTTTCTAGAGAAAATGAAGGTCTATAAAAACTTTCTCTTTTCTTTTTCATCTCACATGAAATTGTATTATGTGATTTTCTTTCTCTATTTTTCATTGAAACAAGAAATAATTATTTTCGTTATTTTTTCATCATTCATTTGAAGGCTTCCGGAAGTATTGGTAATCAATACGCATGTGCAACAAGGTGTTGATGCATTTTCTTTCAAACGATACGTTCTTAATGCTTCCTCAACTGGGATTTCTTCTCGGTGCAATTGTGTTAGAGTTTTCACACATCCCGCCTGCTTACAAAATCGAAAGTATAAACAACAACAACAACAACAACAACAACAACAACAACAACAGGGACATTGATTTCCTAATGACGTCATTGACCAAAACACAATTATGGTTCAATTAGTTTTTCTGTGTCAGAAGATCAGGGAAATATTTTCGATTTCTCTCCGTTATATAAGATCATCATCATCATCATCATCATCATCATCATCATCATCAGGTCACGCTGACAGCACCAATACAAATAGTTCTTCATCTCCAACCTTTCCTATCAGTCATCGAGCCTGGCAGCTCCTTTGCGCAGCATCCAGAATCCGACACAATGCTGACTGACGTAGGCTTTTTTGCTGGTCGGTCAACACTAGTGTCTCCATGTGTTGGTTCCACAGGTGAACGTCACTTATGAGTTCGTCCTTGCTTCTCAAGCGGTATCCAGAATGTCTTGTTCGTCTTACTCGGATGTTTTCTGTGATAGCAGGTAAGTGGTCACCCAGCTGCTTTATTGTGGGATGCTGCTTTCAAGGAACGCTTATTGTTGCAAACATAAATATCTATGAAGACTGGCTTTGTCTAGAACAACATCCCACAGGAAAATAAGACAACCAGCCAGATTGGATTGGAATCAAAGACTTGATTCGAAATGTGCCCGGTACTTTTTAGTGCCGCTATTTTGGTGTGGAACTGTGTTGACGCCATTGCCATATCTTGAAATAGATTGATAACATTGTAAGGAATAGTTAAATATTGATAATTAAAAATATGATTGAATTGATCTTTTACAACATATTAAAATCGAATAAGTTGGGTTGTTGGTTGGTTGGGTTTTATGGCATGTCAACCCCTTGGGTTATTTTATGCCGAATACTTCTATTGGTAAAAAAATGTTTTATGCTAACAAAGTTTTGAAATAATTTCATTGTTAATGGATAATACAATTTCGTTTATAAACTCATGTTTTCTATTTAACCCATAGATGGGTCGAATAAGTAAAATAAATATTAAGGATTTAATGCAAATCATAGTTGTAGGTAGAATCACACATATATTCCAGTGGAGCGTGTAAATTAAACCGTTTTAGCTCAGTCGGTAGAGCGTTCTGCTAGGAACAACAAGGTTCCGTGTTCAATACCGGCCCTCGCCAACTCAGCGTATGAGTAGCACAGGGATCTGTGCGGTAAAGTGAGGAGCTGATGGTAGGTGTGGCGCTCCACCTCAGACGCTAAAATACTCTCCTTGGTCTAGCGCTTGTTAAAAGGGGATAGACTCCCTCGCTGTCTGGAATATATCGACGACTTTTACTTACAATATCAAAAATCTGTTCATCCATCCAAATATATTTTAAATATTTTTGGGGAGTGTTCCTGGCGAACCCTGAAAAAATCTAACATATGTTGCTCGACGGTTACTTTCATCCGTTTCTTGTTACTTGGTCCGTGGCGCTACCCGTCGTTGCTGTTGTCTGTTTCTCGTATTAGCACGTGATATACGCGTCTGAAACTAGCAGGTAGTCAAATATTCATTCTAGTACTATTAAGTCATCTTTCGGAAGGCATAACATATGTTTTCTTCTATAATACAGGTATAAAAAAGAAACAATTTTTGCTTATACGTATAAGATGTCCACAGAGTGTTAACTCTGGTTCTTATAAAACATTGGGCTACTTAAAGCATAAGTACCCAATGCGGAATACTTCAGTTAGGAAAACAACAAACGCGTTAGTTACATTTATATAACTTTATTATAACACATATAGGGGAACAAAGTTCCCCAGGCTATTTAATGTCACAAGTGCCCAAACATACACAGTAGTGTTAATAGACAAAGTGGTAACCACTTACTGTAAGAAGAGGCTGTAGCGTCTGGGGTGCACCAGAGTTGTCTGCTGGAGGGAGATGTCAAGTACGTCCAGGCTTGTTCAGTGCATCGGAAGAAGAGCGTTCTCTCCTTGCGTTCCTGTGTCACGTGACCAAAATAGCGTCTCCTGACAGAAGATTCACCAAAACCCTCAGACAAGAGAGACTGCCCTTACATACGTAATCAACATTTGATTACCATATAAGGATATGTTTGGTTTTGTTAATATTTCAATATTCTTTGAAAATATAGACCTTTGAATTCCAAAGTATACAACGGACTTTTATGAACATTCTTGATGAAAAATGAATACTTGCAAATATTTGTTGCAACTGGTTCTCAACCGTGTCAGCTGGGGTTACAGAATACACTGACTCTACCTCTGCAGAGGGGAAGGCACCCTGATGTGGCTACCTATTGGCCGTTGGTAGCGATCCATGATGAGTTGTGATTATGGTGGCTGAGCGGTCTGTACAAAGTTGTCCCTTGACATGCAATACTCCGATTTAGTCATTACAGACAGCCAGAGAGGCCCAATCAAATCAATCGGCTTGTCATGCCAAGTCCCAGTAACTAAGTGATTGTTCCGACCGTATTCTTAAATTTTGCTCTTATGGCAAATACGTACCCATTTTTATTTTATAGGTGATCTCAGCTGAGATTCAACCACTAGTATTTATTAACATGAAGTTAATGAAAATTATTTCTTAAACAAATCACATAGGTAAAAAAATGGGACAAGATTTGGCATAAAATAAGTCACAAGGGTTGATATGCCATTAAACCAAACAACTAACCAACCCTTAATGGTTTCTATAATATTAGACTGCACTTTCACTTGTAAAAAATTGAGTTTCATCTATTATAAACTTTGGTAAAACTCCAAAAGATGTTCAGATTCCACATTTTTATTATTGAAAAAGAAATCTATTTTGATCTTTTTTTCGTAAAGAAAGCAAATTAGGTTTTGTTCTGATGGAGAGAACAAAGAAAACATAACTATCTACCAATTGGCTTTCTAGGGAATATTTGTAAAATCCAAAGTATGCCGGCCATAAATATCAGCAAAAATAAAATACCTGTTGTAGCGTAATTATTATGGTCTACCAGGAATTTGGGGATTGAAAATAAAACGGTGTTCGATTTCTGGAGAAATAAGAACAAAGGTTAAAGTTCGGAAGAGTAACACACAACTGGTTGCTAGCAATGACCGACGAATGACCCCGGAAATAGATTTTAAAATAAAAACGGAAGTTCCATGTTTTTACCGGAAACGGATGCGGCACCGAGACGAGAAACTTTCTTTTTCGGATCGGCTCTGGTGAGTGTCCCTGGTTCCCCGTATGGGTTTGGATAGTAGTACAGAACACAATACATGTTAGAAGATAGAATAATTTGACCATACCCCTCTCTCTCTCTCTCTCTCTCTCTCTCTCTCTCTCTCTCTCATCTCTCTTTCCTTCTCTTTGAACCCACCAGCCTGAAAGAAATAAACAACCCTTTGTGACTATAAGCCTTGAGTATGTTGTTTCTGAACGAACGACTATTTGTACTACTGAAGACGACTACTACTACATCCTCAGATACACTGGAAACACATGAAGAAGGCCGGAGATACAGCAGCCAATAGTCTGAAGAATCAAGGTTATTCACATTTAGCATCATATCAAAAATACAGATAAATAATACCTGTTTGTTCCTTAAATAAAACAAAGTTGTTCAAAACAGTATAAGTGAAGTTTCCATGGTGTAAGACATGAAAACAACATGTTGGTACTTTTCTTGTTTGTTGCAATTGTTTTCCCAACAAGAAGTGGGTGGAATCCCCATGGCTTAGTGGTTAAAGTGCTGGACAGCGATATCTCATAAAGCTTTTTTGAACATTAAACCATTGCTCCCAGGTCCACTCTGACCCGGAGTGGCAGCACCTGTTAGGGTCCCATCTATGAGTTTAATAGAAAAACACGAGTTTATAAAAAAATTGAGTATCCATTAAGAATTAATTTATTTCAGAACTTTATCGGCATTAAATGACCCACCAAGGTTGATATGCCGTAAAACAAAACAAAACAAAACAAACACAGAGGAGCGCCATTACACGAATTTACAGTAGGCTTTGACTAAATATGAAATAGTGAAAAGGAAAAATAACAATAAAAGCAAAAAAAAATGAAAAAAAAAACAAACAAAACAAACAAAAACAAACGAAGGGAATATCTCTCAAGAAGAAATGGTGACATTTCTGGTGACAGAATATTTAATATAACCTGAATGTCCACAATACAGACCAAGGGGAAAATCCCGATGCACCACGTTGACGTTACTTCCTGTTGATTCTGGGAAAGTGACAGGGGCGAAATTTGTCCAAATCCAAAGTTATTGCATCAAGTAAAAGAAGAAAAGAAATGAAAGATGCTGAATTGCAGATGACAAATATGAAAATGGAATCGCATAAATCCATCAAAGAAAAACAAACAAACAAAAAATCCCCACAAAACAACGCATCTTTCGCTTTTATATCATTTTACATCTCATTTCAACAGATGAAAAGAAAGTCATTCGAGTTTACAGCAGCAAACTATTATTATTCGACGCGCATACACAAAAATAACAAAGCCCAAGGCAACACCGACTGTCTCATAGAAAAAAAGGAAATTATATATATATATATATATATATATATATATATATATATAATATATATATTATATATATCATGTATCACATAGATGTGATATTTCAAAGTTCACTATCTAGTCACCTAAGAACTCATTTGATTCAAATACAGTCCTATAATTATTGTAATCTGAGTCTTTCTGCTTAATGTACTAACCATTAGTTTTTGTCCTTCGCTTAGGTGTGGTGCGAGACCCACTGTGAGCGGTTTAATGTAGGCAAAGCGTTAAACTGATCTATTGGAACAATAGTTGGGACACTAAAAAGACAGGAGACAGAGAGACAGACAGACAGAGACAGAGAGACAGGGACAGAGGAGAGACAGGGACAGAGACAGAGAGACAGACATAGACAGACAGAGACAGAGTGTGCGAGAGAGAGAGAGAGAGAGAGAGGGGGGGTGGAGGTAGAGATATTAAGTATTGCGATGGAACGTTAACTAGGTCACAAACTCATTCGCGAAGAGAATCGGAAATCGTTAAATCTAATTAGAAATCTACAACAATTTATTTCAGGTGTTATTTCTGGGAAATAAATGAATAAATAAATCAAAGAGTGAAAAAATGATGCGACCAATTTAAAAATGTTCTATATTTCTTTTCTCGGTAGATAATGAAGAGATACAAGCAAAGGTAGATGGTATAAGATAAAATATAATCTCTATTATCAACTACCGTGGAATTTCCATGGGTCTAACTAGTTATTATTAATAGAGCGTGTGTATATATAATGAAAATGGTAGTGAACAAAAAATGATAACTCAAAACTTCATGTTATCCTCATCCCTTATTCCGCCCCTAACCTCCCTACCTTCATTTCCGCTACTAACTCACTCCCTCATCAAATCACATGTACGTAATTTTTTGCTTTGAATAAAAGTCATTTGACTAAGGATGTTCTTATGAATAGGATGAAATATTTCAACTCTCAGACTTGTTTTGAGTTATTATTTTTTGTTCACTATCCTTTTACCTACCTCATACTGTCAGATTTTACTCCAACCATCCTATCTTCATAATGAAAATGTATGTTTAAAAAAAGGATATTTTGGGGGGTCGCAAATTCATACAAGTACTAAATGTTTGGACGCTGTAGTCGTGTGTAGTAATACTGTATGGTTTCATCTCTTGGACACTTACTAACCGCTTGAATAAAAAGCTAAATAGTATTTATTAAAGGGCCAAGTGAAAATATATCTATCGATTCAAAACATTCTATTTCTCATAACAACTTTGGCTGTATCAAACTTTAACCAAAACAAAAATAACAAAACAATTTATTGAGTGACGGATTGAGCACGAATGAAATCAAAGTCATTGAATTAAACATGGATTTTCTGTCTAAATTGTATCTGATTCGTTTAAATCAAATAGATAAACTGTGTATGAATGTCGATGTATTGAAATGGTGATATGTCGATCCGAGGTGAATAGCTTGGACTTACAGAATATAACTCGATCAATTAGACATGCAAGAGACAAATTGTCGAATGGATCAACGGAGGAGATATTGCTGAGAAGACATGAATACTATCTATTATGTTATTTCATCGCAACTAAGTACGCCTTCACAGATATGAGCTAAGGGAATATATATATATATATATATATATATATATATATTATATATATATATATATACTAGCAAATATATGCACCCTCCGGGTGCAAGTATTTAAGTTTTAATGTAATGAAATATCGTATTAAATTAGAAAGACTAATGAAACTAAATAAGAATGCAGATAAAAAGATTTGAAACAGAGGGAGTATAATCGAAAAATAGAATAACTGAAATTTATTCTTCCATCACTCTCGTCTTTCATTGTTATTTTTCTAATTTAAGTATTTAATTAAAAGATGAAGTAAAGAATAAAATGACAGTTATTTTTTCTTGTTAATGGATTTCATTTAAGATTCATTGAAGAGATTTTTGCTTATATTCATTAAAATAAAGTCAAACAATTAGAAACCAATAATACTAAGCATATATTTATTTAAATTACATTTTTAATATCAATATGCAAATT
>CM042144.1:65715779-65720779 GCA_023376005.1 Doryteuthis pealeii | reverse complement strand
ATCTGAAGACAATGGAATGAACAAGAGCGATAAAATATATATTGAAGAACACAAACGAACAAGTTTACAAAATGATGCAAAGGAAAAAAAGTTCAAAGTTCTTAACAGGAGTGGGTAAAATAAGTGTTCAGTTCTGTAGAGATCGGAGATGCGTCTTTTTTGTGAGACAGTTATTGGAGATATTTTCAATTGGTCAAAAGATGCGGCAAAGAGACCAAGTGTTTACGTGATTTGTGCACGTGTACAGCCACGTGCCTAACCCAATTACACGGGTTGCAGAAACAAGTTAGTCACCGAAACAATTTGCAGAAATTGGTTAGAAGAATGGGTTCGGTAAAAAGGGCCATAACCTGTATGAGAATAGGTAGGTATGTGTGTATGTATACGATATGAACATGTGTTGATGTAGGTGAGGACAGGAGTGTGTTTGTAATAGAAAATACGGATGTGAATGGTAATGTGGCAGAACACAAGGTGTGTCATAAAAGTGCTGAGTTTGAATCTGTATTTACCAAGATAGAAATGAACAATTAATGGAACGTTATTTTTTTTAGAATACAAGGTATGAGAAAAAGTACAAACAGTCTTGATACTTTTTGACACACCTTTTATACAAACACACACACACACACACACACACACACACACACATATATATATATATATGTTTAAATGCAATGCTCTCCTATAAAACTGATGGAGCACTCTCTGGCGACCTTTACATATATATAAATATATATTTATTTATCAGTTAAAATCCTCGTTCCAATCTGTTGTATGGATGGCCGAGTATTTTAATAATCCGACTGATAATAAATCGATCAGGTTTCCATCCCAGCTGGAGGTAGCCTGTTAATGTCTAGCCACACTAAAGAGACATGATACGTTGAAACACGGTGTCTGTGGATGACTATATATATATATATATATATATATATATATATATATATCATCATCATGTCGCGCTTGCAGCACGGATATCCATGACAATCTCTCGCCAACCCTCCCTATCACTCATTGCACCTGGAAGGTCCTCTGCTGAGCATATAGCATCCTCGCATAGCTGGTCAATGTAGGTCCTTGCTGGGCGCCCCACACTTGCATGTCCATGTGTTGGCTTCCACAGGAGAACGTCGCTTATGAGCTCGTCCTTGCTTCTCCAGCAGTGTCCTGCATGCCTTGTCCGTCTCACTCGGATACTTTGAGAGAGGGGGAAGGTGACCGTACAGCTGTCTCTTCGTGGGTGCTGCTTCCACGATTTGTTCAAGACTGCACGTAGCATTCTTGTGCAGCTTCCATCTAGCTTATTTTCAAGACGCTTCGTTAGGGTCCAAGTGGTGCAGCCATATAGCAGCACCGATATAACCACAGCCTGGAAGAACTGTCGCTTCAGCTTGTCAGGGAGATCAGACCTCCATATGACTGACAATTTGTTTGTGGCCGACCATGCCTTGCTATTCGTGTGTTAACATCTCTCTCTGTGGATGAGATATTACTACCTAGGTACGTGAATTGTTCTACAGGCTTGAGAGGCGTGCCGTTGAGTGTTGAGATGTTTCCTTTCTTTTTGAAACTCATGAACTCTGTTTTACTGGAGTTCACATAGAGGCCGATATTTTCTGCCGCCTCCTACAAGCTGTGTAACAGTGACTCAGCTTGTGTCGGTGTATCTGCAAGGAGTGCAAGGTCATCAGCATAGTCTGCATCTGTGACTGTTTGTGCGGGATAACGCCTGCTCCTTGCCTTTTTCAGTGTGAAACCCTTTTCTTTTATGGTATCTAATGATGTTTTGAGTACGTAGTCTAGGCATATTATGAATATATATGGTGCCAATGTATCTCCTTGTAGGACTCCAGCAGCGATGTCAAAGAAATCTGTGTCGCCATCAGGTGAGCGTACCATTGCTCCAGTGTCCCTGTATAGCATCATTATAGCTGCAACTGTTTCTTTGGGGAGGCCATATGCTAGTAGTATTTGTTCCATTTTCCCTCTGTGTATGGAATCAAATGCCTTGGAGAAATCTACGAATAGTAGCGTTGCCTCTAGATTCTTTGCTCGTACTCCTTCTATGATCCGTCTTATAGTCAGGATCTGAGAGGTTGTGGATCGATTTTTGCGGAAACCATTTTGGTTTCTCCTAAGGATTTTTCTATTTCAGGTCGGATGCGATTAAGGAGGAGGGCATTATATATCTTAGCTGCAATAGCAGTAAGAGTTATGCCTCTGTAGTTCTTAGCGATTCCGAGATCTCCTTTTTAGGGAATGGGAGGATGCAGCCTTTTGTCCATCTATCTATTCTATTTTGTCTATACACTGCATTGCATAGCCCAAGCAGTATGTCACTGAACTTTCCTATCTTCCATACCTCGGGGTATTCCGTCAAGTCCTGCCGCTTTTCTACCTTTTAGCTTCTTTAAAACTTGGTTGATTTCATCTATCGTGAAGTCCCCCAGTTTGATATCTAGTTGTTTATCGACAATCTTTGGGTATTATCTTCTACTATTTTAGGTGGGTTCCCAGAAGTTTCTGGAAGTGGTCTTTCCATTTTTGGAGTCTATCTTTTTGGCTGGTTGCCTTTAACTTCGATTTAGAGGTACTTTTCCTACCGCTGACTTCATTAACAGTTTGCCATGCTAATCGTGACTGTCTGTCCTCCACCGATTGTCTTATATTATTTATTTGTGTTTGTATGTATTCTATTTGTTCTTTTTTGTATGTTTTGGCTAGTTCTATCTGGGCTTTTCTAAGGTTGTGTAGATTGGCATTAGTTGGGTTTATTTTATTACGTTGTACTGCTTCTTTTATATCGTTTCTCTTTTCTCTAACTGTTTCTGTCTCCCATGGAACATAGTGTCTGGCTCTTGGTTTGGTTGGTATGCACTCGGCTGCTGCTTGTTGGTGAGCATTGACGAAGTTTTCGTATTCCTCGTTTGGTGTGGAGCTTTCGGATATCTCCTGGAGGATATCGAATTTATTTTCTAACTGCAACAGCGTAGCGGTTGCATATATCGCTGTTGGCAAGTGTCGCCCAGTTGTATCGTACGGATTTACTAGTTTGCTTTTTATTCCTACGTAGGCTTAGTCGTAATTTTGCTGTGACTATTCTGTGATCTGAGGATACTCCTTCAAAAGAGGAATACGCTTCACAGTTAATTGCACTATTTATCCACTTTTTGTTTATTAGGATGTAATCTAGTTGTGCTTTTGTGTTATTTGGGTATGTGTGTGTCCAAAGTTTGCCCTTCTGTTTTCGGAATTTGGTGTTTAGACAAACAAGCCTGTTTCAACAGAGAACTCAGCTAGGAGATCACCGTTCCTGTTTGGGGTATTGTGTAAGCTGAATCTATTGTTTTCGTTTCTTCCTATGTGTGCATTCAGGTCTCCACCGACGATCAGTACGTTATGTTTGGGGGTATGTCTGCATAGGGAGGATAGCCCGCTGTAAAACATTTCAATGTCTGTTTCGTTGCTGACATTTGTGGGCTGTAGCATGAGACTATAGTCATGCAAGGATTGCCATTAACGTAGCACACATGATTCTCGGTTGGATTTTTTCTATGCTGTTAAGTGATTTTAGTGCTCGAGGGCTGAGAAGCATTCCTACACCTCCTATAGCGGCATTGACGGAGTTTTTCCATGCAGATGCTGACACAAATGTCCAGCCATTTCCACATTCATGGTATTTTAGTTCTACATCACCATGGTCAAATCTGTTTCTTGCACACATATGATATCTATATTTTTTTCAGCTGCGGACGCTGTAAGTTCTGGGAGTTGGCCTATCGTTTTTAGTGTTCTAACGTTAAATGTTGCTATCTTAAGTGTTTTTTTACATCTAAGTAGGTCTGTATTGGTTTTGGGTTCTATGTCCGTCTTATTAGATATTGTGGTTAGGTTTATGTCTTCATTAGAGTGTTTGCCTTGTTTGTCTGTGTTGAGAGTGATGTGGTTTGAGTGTGTGATGTATTTGGAGCTCCGCATGTAATTTATCGGACACTGGGCCGGAGCTCGAGCCTCAGCAGAGCGCGTACTTTTGGTGATAGCAGGGAGCACGATGCTGTATGATTCTTTCACATTGGCTTTGTGTACTGTCATGAATAGTTTAGGTTGGGTCGAGGTCATCGATATCTATCGGTAGCTGTGGAGTTAACTCATCAATAGGCGCCGCTATATATATATATATATATATATATATATATATATAAGTAAGAAAAGGTGGAAGGAAAACATCACACAATGCTGTTAAAGAAGAAAACAATTTATAATATAATCATAGCTGATACTGATCAATATTTCGATTTTACAAAAATCATCATCAGAGCTCATTCACTCCCGTAGTTGTTTGGGTCGGAGAGGAAAGTCAAATCAGTTTACAAAACAAAAAACCTTAATACTGCAAAAAAAAGGAACGAAAGACGTTACAATATTCACCAACGTGGGCATTCGCGCCATATATATGTCGGTCATGTCTCTTGTATACCTTTTGTCATCCAAATGTAGCGGATTTTTGAGATGTTGGCAACAAGACGAAACAATTTAAACGGAAGGGGATGGGTATTAAGAAATGTGACGGTTGGAATTCAAAGGAATTTTTATACGATTAATTGTTTTTATTTTTTAAATTTTTATTAAGTTCTGTATTTCATAAATGATTAGATATTTACTGTATTTTGTTTTTATATATAAAGTAAAAAAGTTATGGGCGGAATATGTTATTATTTTAGAAAAGGATTTTTTTATATTTTTTAATTTTACGATTAATTATTTTTAATTTTTAATTATTATTTTTAAGTTCTGTATTTAATAAATGATTAAATATTTATTGTGTTTTGTTTTTATATATAAAGTAAAAAAGGTTATGGGCGGAATTGGTTATTATTTTAGATAATGTTAAGCAATTTGGATCTAATGTAAGGTTAATATTTTCAAAACCGAATTCAAAACAAAATAAAACGGAAAAGATCTTATTTATAAAACAAAACAATGAACCTAATTTTAAT
>CM042144.1:65655779-65710779 GCA_023376005.1 Doryteuthis pealeii | reverse complement strand
AAAAGAATGAAATAAACATGGCTTTCATTTGGTCCGATTTCTTTGTTTAATGGAATATCAAACTTTTTTATCCATTCATACACACTTCGACGCAGTAGTGCACTATCCCTATATTTTGCTAAAAGGCCACCGATGAATTTCAGTCCCTGACACTCCTTCCAACCAGAGAAATCGGGTAACTATTCTTTGTTCTCCCTTGGTGCATGCTGCTAGTGAAGTGATCAGGTGTAAACTGTAAATAAATCAAGCAAAATGGCGTGATCAGGCTCAAACTTCGATCAGGTGACCACAACAGTGACAACTATAAACACGCATGCGTAGAACGCAGAGCAATAATGATAAGGTTATGTGATGGCAAAAGTAGGGATAATTTTTTTACTCTCGCTCGTATATGTTCCTTACATTCACTTATACATTAACTTTCTCCTTCGATCATACATAAGCATGCGTTTGTACAGATAGTTTTGTAATAGTTACCGCATCACACACCATCTAATACATATATTCATAAGTTTTGTGTTATTTATACAAATAACTGTATCACAAAGTTACATAATTAACAACTACATCAACAGTAACATTGTTTAACACGTAAATAATTATTTATTCAATTTTAACTTTGCTTAACATACAAATAGATAACAAATATAATAAATAAATAAAATAATTTATTAACGGTAAACATTTCGTAAGTATAGAAGGGAGGAAATTATATATGGGGGGAAATAGATATTCCAATCAAGAAGTTCCTGCTGAGAGGGGATCAAAAACAAGCGAGTTCACCGTCTTCTCAAAAGCCAGACGTTCTTTTGGTCAACACATTCTTCGTCTTCGTCTAGCAGCTGGAAAATCCGTCTTCGTAGTCGAAATAATCTCTAACAGTTCAAAATCGCAATTCCTATTTAGTTTTGTTTCTGTTGGACTAAAATCCATTTCTTTACTGGGTCGTTCGCAAAGCGCTTCGTCGTCGTCGACTGCTTCTGCTGACCGCCCAGCGCTCGACTCACTTGTTATTTATGGACATATTTACCCAAACATCAGCCGAACCTCGCGTCCGTCCAGTGCCCAAATCGCATTTGTTTTTGCATGCGGGAGGACACGAGTTCGATCCCGGCAGGCAAGACAATGGCTTGCCCTTTTTCCTTTCTCGTTCTCCGTCACAAGAAGTAAATGATGTTTGGTTTGTTAGATCTTACAGCATTTTAACCCTTTTGGGTTATTTTATGCCAAAGACGTTTTATTCATTGCTGGTTATTCAATTTTTTTCAAACTCAGTTGTTTAGAATCACATTCTAAAAGTAATTTAAAAAAATCTATTTAACCAATAGATGGGACACTAGCAGCTACTACCACTCCGCGTCAGAGTGGTCCTGGAAGTAACGGCGATGAAGTGGTACTTCACATTCCTCAGAACTTGGAACTTCACCACTAGATGCAGTTTAACGTCATACCCAGGACACTTAGACCCTCAGCCACTGCCTTCTAGCACATATATGATAAAAAGAGTTTGGCTCGTGCCATAAGAGCAATAGGGTCGGAATAATTATGTAGATGCGATGGCTTAACGTGAACAGCCAATTGATCGGAAGGGACCTCTCCCACCGCCTGTCTAGCCTAAGTAAGGGCCAAAGTGGAGGGTCGCATGTAATGGACTACTTAGCAACGAAGATGCCGTCATTAAGCATCATGTATTGTAACCTACGGTCAACTGATGGCCCCATTGGGAGGTGTTTACTTCTCTGCAGAGGAGCAGCCTACAGGGCTCATAAGTAAACAACAATCTTAATATATAATTTATTTACAAATATTTATTTTTAGTTTAAAATTTAAAATTACGTTTAGCGTCTATAACGGAATCATATAAACATAATAGTTGTTGGATAGGAGGTGCATGGTGCGATGGTTAAAGACATGGGAAATGGACTCGTCGCCCCGAGTTCAAATCCTGGATGTGGTAATTGCCTTTCACTTTGCGCTAATACCCTTGGGAAAGGTATGAATCCTACTCTCCCTCCGGCTATAGATAAATAGTAGGGCAGACTGGGCTCTTTAACCTTGGTTAGGCAACCAGTCAAGGAGAAGGAAAACTCTGAATTCAAACCTGCTGAGTTCAACTTAAGAAATTGACCTTGTGTCACATCCTGCTCGTGCGGAGGAGTTGGTAACTATATATAAACATAATATTTGAATCACATATCACTTTTTCAAATAAGAACACTTACTAGATTCATCCAGCGAGATTCTATATTTTAAAAATAGTTATCAATAAGGCAATTAAAATTTAAACATTTTCTCCATCCATTTTTTTCTCGTATAATTTGATCAATAAATCTGCCAATATTCTTACGAGGCAATATCCGAATTTTCTCATGAATATTATAGATACTAGCAAGAATTTGCGCCTCGTGGGCGTAAGTATTTAAGTTTTAATGTAATGAAATATATCAAATTAGAAAGAGTAACGAAATTAAATAAGAACGCATATAAAAAAGATTACATTTATTAAATTATATTTTATTTGCTTTCTATTGAAAATCATGTTAAGTTTCTGACCGCCATCCTTGGCCAGTTGAAAAGGACTTAAGTAAGTAAGTCCTGAGCTATAGAATCCTTTGGTAAGTGAATAAGTCCTGGGTTATGGAATCCTGCGTAGTGTCAAAGGTCCAGTGATATAATCCTATGTTCCGTCGTTCACGAAGGTTCGAAGCAGTGTGCGTAGGTATGACCAGAACAGCCGATATAAATATTATAACAGCAGAAGAGTACTGCCAGTGATTGGCCAAGAGCTTGGTCACATGGTTATCGCCGAGTCTATAAATAGGAGTGGGCTTTTAACACACGCCTTATATACAAAAATCTCAACAAATCATTCATAGGATTGATTTTAATACATTGGAGAATAAATCAATAATATAAAAGATCAATAATACCAAGTAATAATTTATTAAACCCGGTTTTGTTAAAACTGGTATGCAAATTAACCACACCATATATTATGTAAGCCTTTATTTCTTAGGGTTATATAAGACATGTTGCAGGATTCTAAACGCACTAACATAGACTGTTATTTTGAGTCAAATCCAATTAACATTTTCATAGAGACATCGTTAATAAATAAAGATATATTACATGTATTAATGATTTTGACTATAAATGAAATACTCATTGATAAACTTACGCAATTCCTAAGGGTACTGTGACATAGGCAGTAATGTAGTTTCGGTTACAAACAGACACAGAATCTTCATTATAATAAAATACATTTCTTATGTGTATGCTGACATAGCTTTTCAGTTGATGATATATTCCCACCGAGGGGGCACCTCACGTGGTGTAATGGTTAGCAATCTGGAATTTGCAAATGATTGTTAGTGAGTTCAATTCTCATTGGGTGCCCCATACTTCTGGCCTTGTGCCACATCTAAGCTAAACTTAGTAGAAAGGGCACCTCATGTAGTGTAATGGTTAGCAAGCTCGCTTCGCAAACCATTGTTAGTGAGTTTGATTCTCATTGGGCGCCCCATACTTCTGGCCTTGTGCCATATCTAAGCTAAGCTTAGTAAATAACTATTACCGCCGAGGTATATGAAATGGTCTACTAATTTTAGAGGCTTGCCATTTAATGTGGAGATAGAACCAGATTGTTTAAGACATATGAACTGTTTTGAACTCGTGCATACTTCTTAAAAGCTAACCAGAAGACACGCGCTGGTCACGTGTTTTGTGTTTTTTTTGGGGGTTTTTTTTAGGTGGGGGGGTAACTTCCGAGTCTCCCTGTCAATACGAGATCTTAATGAGTTGAAAAAATGTAATCGAATTGTTAACATCGGATGTAAAGTACACATGAAGAAGGCCGAAGAATATACCCACTGAAAGACAAAAAGCGACAAAAATATTGATAATAGTTCAAAGGGAATTATTCGTCTCTTGATTTTGATAATATTAGACATCAAAATCATTTGTCTGTGAAAATATTGCTGATACGCATATATCTATCTATCTATCTATCTATCTGTTCATATCTATCTCAGTGTTTTTTCTATCTATCTATCTATCTATCTATCTATCTATCTATATCTGTGTTTTTTTCTATCTATCTATCTATCTCTCTATCTATCTATCTATCTGTTCATATCTATCTCAGTGTTTTTTTCTATATCTATCTATCTATCTGTTCATATCTATCTCAGTGTTTTTTTCTATCTATCTATCTATCTATCTGTTCATATCTATCTCAGTGTTTTTTCTATCTATCTATCTATCTATCTATCTATCTATCTGTTCATATCTATCTCAGTGTTTTTTCTATCTATCTATCTATCTATCTATCTATCTATCTCATGGTTTTATTCTATCTATCTATCTATCTATCTGTTCATATCTATCTCAGTGTTTTTTTCTATCTATCTATCTATCTATCTATCTGTTCATATCTATCTCACTGTTTCTTTTTTCTATCTATCTGTTCATATCTATTTTCTTTTTTTTCTCTCTCTCTCACAATCTCTCTCTCTCTCTCTCTCTCTCTCTATATATATATATATATATATATATATATATATATATATATATATTATATATATATATATATGTTTATTCAGACGCATGTATTTGTGTATAAATACCCTGCAACAAGATCCATTTTTGAAACATTCTTTTAATTCTTAATGAAAAGACAGCCTGAAGCCAAATCTAATCAAACCAGCTATGCCCACCTACACAAAAGATTTCGATATAAATGCAAATAAAATCCTATACAATGTTACAAAACAATTACTGACAAAATATAACAGACGACAACTGCAGCTACGCTTGTGAAAACAAAGATTCCCCCGGGTTACTGACGCTTTCGAAAGAAAAGAGTATAGAGAAAAAAGTCAAATAGATATGAAAATACCAGAAAAAGTCGCACTTCTTAAAATATCTAGATTATATTTATCTTCATTTAAAAAATACTTTTTTAAATAATAAGTTTTCTTTATAGATATTTTTATCTTTGTTTGGTACAAGGCCAAATAAAATAGGTGCAAATACTGTAAAATAAAATAGGAAGAGGGTAATAAAGAGATTTTTTTTTAGATGACCAGCAACCAAAAATAACTTAAAGCGCGGTCAACAAAGACATAAATAAATGGACCTCACACACAGATGAGGGAAAATCTAAAAAAAAAAAGAGAGTTCTTGAATAAAATCTGATGAATTTTAGCAAAGATCAAACAGATGGTGCAGATGGTGGAAAATAAAAATTGATATGAAGATTGTGTTGAGATGGTTATCCAAATGGAATCTATCTTCTTGCTTTGAGATTCGAAATTGTGTTTTTATACATATTTACAAACCCTTCAACACGAGCAGGATGTGACACAGGGTCAATTTTCAAGCGGAGTTGAATAGGTCTGAATTCAGAGTTTTCCTTCTAGGCCGGTTGATATACTAACGTTAGAGATCAGTCTACCCTATATTTTCCTTTAGGATATTATAGCTATGTGAAATTCAGTAAGACTCGCTAAGTATTTGAACTCGTATCGTCGTGTCTATTTACGGTGATAAACGTTACACAACAGGTGCCTCCAAAAATAGTTGGGTTGACTAGGATCTTTAAGTTTGGTTTGGCAATCAGTTTAAGAGAAAGAAAACTTTTAATTCAAATATGTTAACCTCCGTTTCAGAAATTGACCTTGTGTCATATCCCTATCGTGCGGAGGTATTGGTATATATATATATATATATATCAAAAAAGAAAAACATTAGCATAAAGGGAGTACTCAACGCTATCATAGCAGAGCATATATGAAACGTAAAATTATGAAATTATGGATCATATATTTCCATTACTCAAATCTTCTTTCATACAATCCATAGACAGTCAAGCGGTTGTACAAGAGGTAAAAATAAAGACAGTTTAAAAGGGAGGGTGTGAAATATTAGATTAATTAAGGTCAGATGATGTATGATACAAGAGAAATATGTTTATATCTACACTTAAAAATTAATTTACTTCTTTTGTTTAACACATTTTCCCAGTATATTATACGATTGTTCAATATAGGAACCTACTCATCTCCGCAAACTCCCTAAAAAAACAGAAGTATTTTTCTAACCTACAGGAAAAGGTTATACGTAACAGTATTCAAAAGTTTTTAGACCTTCCCATCATATTTTTCCCGGATATATAAAAAAATGTCCTGGAGTCTTTCATCGAAGATGTAACTTTCTCTGAAAAACTCAACTTTCGAAGAAGCCAAACACTTGGGAATGTACCTACGAAACTATCAAGGTATGTCACACTACACAGCCGAAAAAATCATTCACATCACAAAACCAAAATAAAAAATGGTTTAATTATTGGTTTTTATCTGCATTAAAAAATTAATGAAGCAT
Source organism: Doryteuthis pealeii (assembly GCA_023376005.1). Classification (NCBI taxonomy): domain Eukaryota; kingdom Metazoa; phylum Mollusca; class Cephalopoda; order Myopsida; family Loliginidae; genus Doryteuthis; species Doryteuthis pealeii. The sequence continues at coordinate 65,704,398 of CM042144.1, read as the reverse complement.
TTGAATACATAGATAATTCTTTCACACAGTTACAATATCCTAAACTTCTCATTCAAGAAGAAAGCCATTAAAATTCATAACGTAAACACCACCCCACTATCCCATAAACAATACTCCTATCAATACCCATCTAAATAGATATATTATCTTACCTAATAATTCAGCTACAACCATTATCGAAAAAAAAACTCAATAATTCAAGAATCAAAACTGTAAAAAACTCCTCTAAAACAATAAGAAATATTATCAATAATAAGAACAACCATATTCACATGAGGTCTGATGCTGGTGTATATACCATCCAATGTTTAGATTGTAATAAACGGTATATAGGAGAGACTTCTAGAAATATCAATCAACAAGTCCGAGAACACAAGAAAGACATAAGAAACGGTCAATTGAACATGGCACTTACGAAACACATTTTGGAAACCAACCATCTATTTAGTTTTAAAGAAACCAAAATGTTAGTTAGGATACACAACAAAAAGCAAAGAAAAATCGTAGAATCTAGTACAATCTCAATTTTTAACACGATAAAACAAAAGCCAGGATTTTATATTTTATCCCCTCACATCTCCAAAATTATACTTAAATATTACAGAATACCTTATATTTGATCAATATGGACTCGTCGCCCCGAGTTCAAATCCTGGATATAGTAATTGATTTCACTTAGCGCTAATACCCTTGGGAAAGGTATGAATCCTACTCTCCCTCCCTGTGGGCTCTTTAACCTTGTTAGGCAACCGATCTAGGAGAAGGAAAACACTGAATTCAAACCTGTTGAACTCCGCTTAAAGAATTGACCGTGTGTCACATCCTGCTCGTGGTGGTATATATATATATTTGATCAATATTATACTTAGTTATATTAGATACATATTTTTTCTTTTATTTATAACTAAATAATTACTAAATAAATTTCACACTCAACTTACACTCACACACATGTATACATATATACACTCATCATGTAGTATGAATCTTGTAAAGTTTTTCGTCACGTAGTAAAAATATTGTAATTACTAAAGAAATTTATTAATTTAATAATAATAATAATGTATAATTACCCAATTTCACACACACACACACAACACACACACACACACACACACACACACACACACACTCACACGCACACACTCACACTCATCATATTAGTAAAAATACTGTAAAATATTCATAACGGTGTAAACAGCATTTTAATTACTAAATAAATTCAATAATTTAATAATAATAATGCAATAATTTTAAATATATTTCACACACACACACATACACACACACACACACACACACACACACACACACACACACACACACACACACTCATAGTGTAGCTGTTGCAAAAAAATCTCATCACACAATAATTTTTTTAAAAATATTATAATTACAAATTGAATTTAAGATTTTAATAATAATAAGAAATAATTACTAATAAATTTCACACCACACACACACACATACACACATACACACACACACACACACACACACAGACTACACACACATACATATACATCACACTGTAACACACTATATAAAATTCCCTCACACACACATTTATCAGCGTTGTTAAAAAATTTTTTCAACGCTTGCACACACACACACACACACACACACACACACACAGATTTAATCTAGCGCAATCGAACGAACCGTTGCGGTGTTTATTTTTTTGTGTTTTAAATCTGGGAATACAAAATAAATTTAATAACATTTTAATAATAATGTAATAATTAATAATAAATTTTACACACACACACACACACACACACACACACACACACACACACACACACACACACACTAGTTAGAGATAGTGTAAATAATATACTAAAAATAAAATAAAAATTTTCAGGATATTATCGCTAACAACGTTTACCACATAAATATTCTGCGATCAAAAATAATGTTACTAATTGCAAGAAAGAAAATAAGATACGCTAATTAAAATTAGAAGAAGCCGAGTTCTGGAAGACAGACACAATTAAACTGACTCTTTATGAACACCGTCTTTTCGATAATAAGGCCAAAGTATTACATGAATTAGGAAGCTCTTGTGGAAAATAAAAACCAATTTATTCCGAATTTCTGGAATTAACTCTTTTAGGATTGTCTTCCTATTTTTTGACATGGATCAATCAGAAATTCGGAAAAGCTAATGACATATGCAGTGATATAGAAAGTGAAAATGTTTGAATCTTGGTTGTTACCACAAGCATATTTCATCCATTGTTCCTTCAGAGCACCCAGTGAAAATCAAATTCGCTATTAATGGTCTACTAGCCTAGCTTGTTAATTCTTACACTACTGGATGAGCTCTGACGTTCCATGTTGAGAACTATCTTAGCCTGAGTTAATTTGAATTTCTCTTTTATTGTGTCTTTGTAATATTTTTGATATTCTTCATTTGTCATTTTACATTTAGTGGTAACTGGCTTTGTTTAGGGTAACGTTGATTAGGTATTTACCTATACTATTCTCTACGGATAGGACGTGACACAAGATTCCAAGTATGGGGCATCCAACGGGGGTCACACTCACTTTTCGGTAGTAATGGATCTGTGAGACTAGTTTGCTAACCATTACACCACTATAGTATTGTATTTTTATCCAACCCGTTCAAGACGACTAGGATGTGACACAAGGTCGCTAATATGGGACACCCAGCAAGGATCAAGCTCCCTTTTCAGTAGTGAGGGATCTGCAAGACTAACTGGCTAACCATTACACCACAATGGGATACCCAAGGTATTTAGACAATCTGTTCGCCACAGGTAGGATGTGACATAAGCTTTCAAGTATGCAAGTCTGAAACTGCATACTTGAAAAACATTCTGAAAACAACTGGACGTATTTAGATATGATTAATGATTTTAATTGTATAAGGCTGGGTAGATCGCGTGACAGATTTTTACATAAATATTTGCTTTACCCTCTGAACCACCAAAGAATATTTAAAAATAACTGAAAATGTCACAGCATTTTCTTCCGGATTTTTTTCTTTTCTCTCTTTCTTTTTGTTGTTGTTGTTGTTGTTGTTGTTGCTGCTGCTGTTTTCATTGAGAATAAAATCAATAAATCGATTTTCTATTTTGGCTTTAATTTAATTTCATTTTTTTTCATTCAACAGAAAAAAAAGAGAATTAAACCGAATTTGATAATGATAATTACTGGCACTGAAGCGTTTCAGTTTGAGGTTATTGATAAATTGGAGGAAAAATAGAAGAATAGAAAAAAAAGAAAGAAAAAAAAAGAAAAAAGATTTTGGTAACTTAACACAGGAGCAACAGGATTCACAAGGTGAGTACAAGAATGCTATTTGTAGGGCGATGGAGGGTGCATAGAGATTCTGCTGGTGAGAAAATACATATTTTGAATTAATATTATTGAAATGAAATGAAGAAGAAGAAGAAGAAGAAGAAGAAGAAGAAGAAGAAGAAGAGAAGAAGAAGGAGGAGGAGGAGGAGGAGCTCTTAAATTAATTTTGACTTTGGTTTGAATTCAGAGTTTTTCTTCTCCTAGACTAGTTGCCATACCAAGGTTAAACAGCCCAGTCTACACTACTATATACCCATAGCTGGAGGAAGAATAGTTGGATTTGTACCTTTCGACTGGGTATTAGCGTTATAGGAAATGAAAACAGCCGCGTCCAGTATATGAACTCTTCTAACCATGTCCATTTCTTGGTAACAATTACACCCGAACCTCCACCCCGTTCGCCCCGGGTAGGATGTGACACAAGGCACCAAAATCAGACACCTAATATTTATCTACTAAACTTAGCTTGATATCAGTATTTAGATTTGTCTCGCATAATATAAGTGGAATTCCCAGTGATGATCAAACTCAGTACAGTAGTAATGGGCGACAAGCTGAGCTTGTTCAACGTTCACAAAGAGACAGTCTAAATGTTATTTATTAAACTTAACAGGAACTGGTACAATGCAACAAGTAGGTATTTACGCCACGGTTATGATGTGATACAAGGCTGCAAGTATAGGACATCCAACGAAGGTCAAACTGGCTATTTAGTAGTAATGGATCTGCGAGACTAGTTTGCTAACCATTACAGCTTGATTGGACGCCCATATTTTGAGTTAATGTATGTGTTGGCAATTTTCCGTCTATTTTAGACGATGGCGTAGTTTTTTCTTCTTCTTCTTCTTCTTCTTCTCTCTCTCTCTCTCTCTCTCTCTCTCTCTTTCTCTCTCTCTCTCTCTCTCTCTACAGCAACGTGAGTGGCTGAACAGACCGATCCTCGAATGGCAGTCTCTGGTGCAGTGGCTGCAAACAAAAGGTGATGCTTTCTGTAGGTGTCGGGGGTGCTGCTGTTTCTCCTTTCTTTTAGCTCTCTTTTCTGTGGCAGTTTTTTCCTCTCTTTTCCTCTTCTTTTTGTTCCTTGCTTGACGAGGAGGCACCAGGTTGCACGGTATTCTGCACAAGCCTCCCACGTGTCTATGTCGATGCGGCATGTCTTAAGGTCTCTCTTGCAGACGTCTTTGAAGCGTAGGCGTGGTCCCCCTGCCGGTCGGGTGCCCTCCACTAGTTCACCATACAGTAGGTCTTTGGGGATGCGGCCTTTGTTCATCCTCCTGACATGGCCAAGCCAGTGCAGGCGTCTGTATGTATGTATGTATGTAATGTCACCATATCTATAAACATATTCCGATAAGCGTTCATATTATGACTTCTTGAAATTGAGGAGTGTTTTTCTTTTGTATTTACCCTGTAGTTTGCGTCAGAAAAATATATTTATCAAAATAAAAGTGTTTCTATTTATCAGCTAGAGGTAAATTAAAGTTTAAAAAGTGGACAAAACTATAAAAAGAAAAGAGGTACATAAAAGATGGATTTCCTATGTGGTGGTGTAGCAATTTACTAAGCTTAGCTTGGTTTGCCACAAGGCCTGAAGTATGGAGCACCCAGTTAGAATCCAATGAACGGTGGTTGTATTTATTAAGCTCTGCTTAGTTTGTCACAAGGTCTGAAGTATGGGGCACACAGTGAGAATCAAACTCTCTAGTAATGGTCTGCAAGCCTAACTCACTAATTATTGGACAATGCTAGGCGATTGTATTTACTAAGCTTTGCTAAATTTGCCCCGCCCTATCGGCTGGGGCGTTAGAATGCACCGATTGCACCTCTGCAGAGGGATAAGACTCCCACAAATGGGGCCACCTGTTGGCTGTGGGTTGCGACCCGTGATGCTTAAGGACGGAGTTTTGGTGGATGAGCAGTCCATGACCTGCAACACCTCACTTAGACCCTTACGTAGTCTAGACGGGCGGTCGGAGAGACCCCCTCCGATCAATCAGCTGGTCACGTCAAGCCCTAGCATCTATATGATTGCCCCAACCCTATTGCCCTATGGTAAGCCCCAACCCTTTTTATCATATGCGTGGTAGAAGGCCGTGGCTGAGGGTCTACATGTCCTGTAATGACGTTAAACTGTATCTGAATCTGATGGTGAGGTTCCAGTTTTGGATGTTTGGGGAATGTGGAGCACCTCTTCATCACCATTGTTCCCTGGTCCACTCTGACCCATAGTGGTAGTACATGTTAGGGTCCCATCAGTGGGTTAAATAGAAAAATGTACTTATAAAAAATTGTGTATCCATTAAGAATGAATTCTATTTCAAAACTTTATCGGCATTAAATGACCCACTGAGGTTGATATGCCGTAAAACAAAACAAGAAAAACAAAACAAACTAAATTTGCCACAAGGCCTGAAGTTTGGGGGACAAAGTGAATATTGAACTCATTTGTAATGTTCTGCTCCTCTAGCTCATTAACCAATACACCACGCAAGGTGGTTATAAATAGTAAGCTTGGGTTTGATCCAAAGCCAAAGTATTAAAGGTCCTCGGTACGGATTTCTTAGCTTGCTAACTACTACATTATACATAGAGATTTTACACTACTATGTTGTTAACTAATACTGTTTTATACTATTTTATATTATTTGACAGCATCAAAAACAAAAAAAATTCGGTGAGGCAAACGCTAATTAATAATAAAATCAATTAAGATTGTCAAATGTAATTAACAAACGTTGAAAACGTTATGTGAATCAATTTGTGTATTTTTGTCTCATTTCTGTGCATTGACAACAAGACATGTTCACTCAAAAACTTTTCTTTTCTTTGCAATTATTCAGATGAAAAATTAATTATATTAGATGTGTGTTTCAATGATGTTGGCATCCATATTTAGTTGTTTATATCTATCTGTTTAAAATATAATAGTTTCATTAATTCTGCAACAATTCCAGGTTCTCTTGGTAAAGTTTATCAGAGAAATTATTTTGAATGCTAAGGTGACAGATTATGAAATCTTATAGAAATGATACTATCTATCTATCTATCTATCTATCTCTATCTCTATCTCTCTCTCTCTCTCTCTATATATATATATATATATATATATATATATATATATATATATATATATATATTAGTCATGTATTCATAGGAAATGGACCTGTCGACCCGAGTTGAAATCCTGGACAAGGCTGATTGTATATCACATATCGCTAATACCCTCGGGAAAGATATGCATTCAACTACTCTCCCTCCAGCTATGTGTAAATATTAGGACAGTCTAGGGGAAGGAAATCTCTGAATTCAAACATATCAAACTGCGCTTATGAAATTGACCTAGTGTTACATTCTGCTCATGCTGAATTATGGTGTATATATATATATATATATATATATATATATATATATATATATATATATATATATATATATATATAAACTCTTCGACAAATAAGCAACCATTTTAACTCTTCGACACGTAGGCAACCATTTTGTTGCTTGAAAATGGTCTTAAGATTTAAAAAAAAATCTGTCACAACTATATAAAGTAAGTTAAGTCGGTGGAAGTGCCTATTGTTGGTATCAGCAGAATAGCAAGGGAGTCTATCTCCTTTTCACTAGCACTAGACAAGGGAGATTGTTTTTGTGCCTGAGGTCGGGGACCACACCTACCATCAGCTCCACACTTTACCACACAAAAACAAGCAGTATTACTCATGCACTGAGTTGACGAGGACAGGTATCGAACCCTGAACCTTGTCATTACTCGGGTAATGCTTAAGCGACTGATACGAAATAAATAGAAAAGATGCAAAAATTGAAATCGATGACGGATTTTTTTTATAAAATATTTACTTGTCTCTTGTTGGATTTACAATAATCTCTGTATATATAATATGTGTACGCGCGCGCGCGCGTGTGTGTGTGTGTGTGTGTGTGCGTGTATGTGCGTGTGTGTGCTCAATATTTGAGAAAGTTATTATCATATATATTGTGTTGTATAATATGAAATAATATTATTTTTCCTGTTGTGGCTTATTTAAAAATTGTATTATCATGAAACAGATTCTCATAAGCCTGAACAAGAAATGTAATATCATATTCTGTCATATATATATATATATATATATGAGCCAAATGTAGGTATACACTTGTTGAATTTTTCATGTAGTTTATTTTATAGGCATTGGGAATAGTGGCAAATAATTTAAGACAAGAACAGAAAAAGTGAATTCTAAACCAGTATAGGTAGATGATGGACTCTCTCGTCGATTTCGATGTATGAGTGTCTAAATGCAAAATCAGCTCGAATATTTATGGCGATTGTGAGATTTCAGTCCTGCCAGCGACTTACAGATGAGGCCACAAGTGGAGCAAGAGTGAGGGGTGCCTGAAAGAATTGGTGGTTGGGTCGAACGCCCCTTTGTCCTTGATCTTGCCTCCTTTAATCTTTCAATACGATTCCCCTCAAAATATTTTATTCCATTCCGAATGGTGGCTCTCCATTTGTTTCTGTTCCGTGCTAAGATAGGATATTGCGAATGGGTATGCAGAGACGGAAAACACGCACAAAAATCTATCACATAAGCAGAAAAAAGCCTTAAAACGACAACATAACCATAAAAGAAGCTGACGAAAAAGCGCAATAGTCATTCTAAAAAAACAACTTATTATTGATCAAAGATCCAGGAAACACGAACTAATAGTACTACTTTTAAGCCAATAGACACAAATATACACGAGAATATAATATCAAAGATTATATAATTCTGCACAACACTCAGGGAAATATTAACCAAAAAAAGACTTGCTAACCGACTTCACCCACAAAACTAGAAAATTCTACGAGCAACCAAAAATCCAAAAATCGGGGGAAAATCAAAACAGCAATGAAGACGCAAAAATCTGAATATATAGAAACACCAAACCCCAATGATCTCAAGTTTAGACCTATAGTAGCAGGACTAACATGCCCCATCAACAGAATTAGCAAATTAATACATATCCTCCTACAACCATTCCCCCAAAAGATAAAAGTTACATTAGAGACAACATTCAATTCCTAAACTATATATCACAAAAAGTAGACCTTGACACACTCATGGTAAAATTTGATGTTACCAGTCTGTATAGCAATATTTCCAATGAATTAGGGAAAAGGCCGTTTCATTTTGAATAGAAAACCCCCCAGAAATACTTCACCCTAGATTCAATAAAAAAATCAGTACTGATGGCATAGAATTAATCTTAAATAGTAACTCTTTCCAATTCAGCAACAAGAACTACATCCAAACACTAGGAACTGCTATGAGAACGAATATTGTGCCGGACTACGCCACCCTAACTCTTGCATATTTAGAACAACACCTCTATGAGAGTATAGGATAAAAATACGGTAACAATATCAAGAAAAATTTCATCAGATCATGGAAGAGATATCTGAATGACTGTTTGATATTCTGGAAATGCTCATGGTGTAACAAAACCTACATAAATATATTTATATACGGGATCAGAAAGTGGTTAATCGAAGTCTGAAGTAGATACTAGAAGATTTGAAATAAGTGTTGCTGGAGTAAAATAAAAAAATCTTTTGAAAAACAAAATCCATTTTGTGGAACTTTTTAATTTATATATTAGATCATTTGATGACTTAGTGTTGGATCAATTTTGTGCGGTATTATATATAATATTGTATATATAAGAATAAATATACCTTAGTTTATATATATATATATATATATATATATATATATATATATATATATATATTTCCGGTAGTTAGGATTTTTCCATGTGTGATTTAACCAAGCTCATGTGCCTAGTGCCAGTGAATGGAGGGGCAGAGCAAGATATTCAATAAATGAAGGAAAAAAACTTTAAACTTGTTTCATAACAATAATTTATTTCAACTGTATTACTACGGCATCTTCAGGTAATTACAAGAACATGACTCTTACTGAGAATTTCCCAAAGTAACATCGCTTTTAAATCTATCAATTTGGGGGTGGGGTAGGGTTGGTGTCTTAGTTTGAGATGGGCAGGGATAGTTTATTTGAATGAGGAGGTGAGGCTTATACTTTGGATGGGGTGTGGCTTAGATGTGGAAATGATTTCTTGGGAAATAGCTGTAAGAGTGTACATACAAAATGAGCAAAAAGTAAAAGACTAGAAATAAGGAATAAAGAATAAATTAACCCAAATAATAATAAGTAAAAATTAGTAAGAAAAAATATTAAAAAATAATAAAAGAATTATAAAACATGAGTATATATATATATATATATATATATATATATATATATATATATATATATATATACCACCCGACCATGTTTTCCATCCACAGCGGTGCTAGTAGCGAACTCCAACTACAAGTACTTGAGTCACTTTACATCTCCCGTATCCAACTAGCTCTGTGTATACAAAAACAGTTCCACAAATTGCTTCTCTTTGACACCTCAAGCCTCAACCTTTCGTGTGGTGGAACCAGAAATTTTCGAACCCCTACTCACGGTTCGTAATTACTCTTATTTCCTCGTTCTTATTGAAAAAAGGGGAGAAAAAATTACCTTTTTTCTCAACTATTCCAACCTTCGTATTACCTGCTTTCAATGTATTTCTCTGATGAGAATTGACCGAAAAAAGAATATTTATTTTAGATTATACATCTAATTATAAGGGTACCATAACTTTCTTTTTCGAAATTTTTTCCATCGCTTTTAAGATGAATTCGCTTTTACGTGTCCTAATATATATATATATATTTCATTATTCATTTCATTACGGTATTTCGCTACTAACTCATATGTTTATGACAATCGAATGGCTTATAGACTTAAATAAAGTAAATAAAAGATAGTGTTGAAAAAATAGAATGTTCTTATTATTGAAGGCCGTATATGATAAAAGATTAATGTAAATATATGTCATATTTAAGAGTGATCCTCATTCATTCATTGGTCGAAGAAAATGCAATCAATGCTTCATCATCTACAATAGTACATATATTTAACTTTTCATCACTTTCTTTCAATTAGGTTAGCTAAATTTATACGCCATTCGATTGTCATTTATCTATATTAGAAATATATGCAGAACCCACTTCAATATATATATATATATCCACACACACACACACACACACACACACATACATACATACATATATATATATATATATATATAGAGAGAGAGAGAGTGAGAGAGAGAGTGAGAGAGAGAGAGATAGATCATAGTTCATTGTCAGTGATTTGACAAGGATAAAAAGGAAACAATCTTAGTGCTTTTCAATGCGTATAATGGGGAGAACTATTTTTTGCCTCATGGAAGACAATTGTGATTCTATTCCAAGAGCTGAAGATGATTTCATATTCGAGAGATTTTTATTATTATCGAAACTGCTTTCAGAAATCCTACCAATGATTTGTAAAATACAACCACAAAAAAGAAACAGACAAAAAGATACCGTTATTACCTGTAAACCAGAGAAAAAAAGAAGAAAAAAATCCAAAGCTGTAGCCGTGTCAGTGCTAGTGTACGACTGCACAACTTTAACGAAGCGCTTAGTAAAAAAGATAGATGGGAGCTATACAAGAATGCTGCGTACTGTCTAGAATAAATCTTGAAAGCGGTACCCCACAGAAAGGCAACTGTACGACAACTTGTCTCCTATGACACAAACCATCCAACGAAGAAGAAAAGACATGCTGGACATTGATGGAGACACATACAAATGGATACATCAGTGTAGTCCAACAATAAAAAAAATCTTCATCAATCAGCTCTGTGCGGATTCTAGATGCTGTGTAAAGGGCCTCCCAGTGGTGATGATCGATAGGGACGGCTGGAGAGAGAGAGAGAGAGAGAGAGAGAGAGAGAGAGAGAGAGTCATGGAGATCTATGCCGCCAGTATGACCTGGTGATGATGATTTACCAACATTTCAAAACGAGCAGGATGCAACATAAGGTCAGTTCTGAAGCGGAGTTTAACATGTTTGAATTTATAGTTTTCCTTCACTCAGACAGGTTGTCATACCAAGTTTAAATAGCTCAGTCTACCCTACTATTTACCCATAGCTACAAGGATAATAATTTGATTCATACTTTTCCCAAAGAAAAATCCTACCGTCACGTCCATGCATTGAACTGGTCTCGCCGTATCCAAATTCCTATGACTGTAACCATTGCGCCACACCACCTCCTACGTTTGTTTTGATAGACAGAAATCTAATTGACTTTTTTAAAAATCGTGACAATATACTGAAAATAATGAAATTGTTAGATGGATTTTTTGTTTTATGATATGGTAGATTATTTAATGCCGAATTCAAACAATTATGTAATATCGACATTAGTTTAAGAATATATTTTTTCGTATCTTACTTTCTAATCTAACAAGAAATGTACAACGTGTCAGTGCACTAATTACTACGATACTATTAACCCCAGTAAACACCAATTCCATGATTCTGCCTTGTCGGTTGGAACTGTAGAGTATGCCAACTATAACTCTGCAAAGGGGTAACCCCTCAATGGGGCCACCTGTGGACTGTAGGTGGTGAACTGTGATGCTTAAGGACGTAATCCTAGCATCTGAAGCAGCTATGACATGAAACACACCACAAGGACTCTTATTTATGCTAGATGGGCGATCACACTAAGCCCTAGCATATATAAGATTGTCCCAATCCTATTGTCCTTGTGGTAACCCCCAAACCTTTTTATGATATATGTGCTAGAAGGCGATGACTGAGTGTCTTAGTGCCCTGTGGGTGACGTTAAAATGCATCTAGTGGTGCAGTTACAATTCTAGAGCACTGGGAGTGTGAGGTACTCATTTATCAGCATTATTCCCAGGTCCCTTCTGATCAGGAGTAGTAGTACCTATTAGGGTCCCATCTATGGGTTAAATAGATAAAAATGTGTTCACAAATGTGTTTTTTTAAGAAAAAGAATACCCAACAAGAATGAATAACACACAACTTCTTCGGCATAAAAGCCTAACGATTGGAATGATGAAAATTCCAACCAACCAACCAACCAACCAACCAGCCAACTAACCAATAATTCCATGGTTTGATATACGCGCTGCAAACTCACACCTACCAAAATATTGCGAAACCTTTGACTCACCCTAGTATTTCTTTATTCTATTTTTTTCCTTTACACCACATCCTTATAATCTCAAAGATTAGTCTTATAAAATGTAGTCATGTAAAGAAAGTATCAGACAGAAACGGATAAAAAATATTTAAAAAGATAAAACTATCTTTAAATGTTAAAGTTTGGTTTGGTTTGGTTTCTTTGTTTAATGGCATATCAACCTTCGTGGGTTATTTAATGCCAAATATATCATTGTAAAAAACAGTTGGGAGAATGAGGAGGTTCATACCGTTCCAAAGCGTATTAGACCGAAAACAAACATATAAGCACGACTAGAGTTCGAACTCGCTTACTACGATGTCGCAGTCCAGCATGTTAGTTATTACACCGAAGGGACACCCTAAATGTGAAAATACTAATGAAAAACAAAAAGTGGCAATTTAAGCCGTTCTCATGGTATTGCATGTGACAAGATGGAAATGAATATATTGAAAATATTATTATTATTAAACTTTTGAATAGGACTCACTTCTTTACAACATTTAGAATTAATTCAAAATATCCCTTCCTCAATGTGATATCATCAAAATGCTAAGAAAATAGAAACAAAACTTTATTCGATATAGCTGTAAGTAAATATTGACGAAATTCAATTCCAAACAAACCCTTCCCTAAAACGATATTAACTGAATTCTGACATAGCAAAAAACCACGACGCATCGTATACATTAAAATATTTAGTGCCTCTTGACTGGGATGGGCACGTGCCGGCTTCAACAAATCGTGGAAGCGTCCTCCTACAATAAATAGCTGTAGGATCACTTAAATCCTATCAGAAAAAAAACTATTCAAGAAAGACGAATAGAACATGCTAGACATTGCTGAAGAAGTAAGGGCGAACTCATAAGCGATGTTCTCACGTGGACAAATACACATGGACACACTGGAGTATGCCGACCATTAAATAATTACATTGAATAGCTCTGAGCGGATTCTAGATCCCAGAAAAAATGACCGATAGAGATGAGTGGTGAGAGGGAGAGTCATGGAAATCCGTGCTGTCAGCCCGACTTGATGATTGTTACATAATTATTAGATACCTCATATTTATGTGCAATAGTGTAGAAATCAAAATGGCCGTTATGAGCTGCAGCCCATGGCCTTGAAGGATTTGAATGACAAGGCTTGACCTGTCCTGATCCTTCCTTCCGGGGATAGCCGTGAGAACCGGTAGAGAGGACCCTCTCTTCCGGTTTAGATAGTAAGTAAGTTTCAGTCAGTTAGAGACTAGCAGCCAAGCTCGACGGAAGGGTAAGTCGCGTTACACGCGCTCCCGTCTTAATCTGAGCAGATGCCTGGTTGGGGATTTAAAAATAAAGTAAGATCAAAGCAAATCGGAGTCTTGTGTTATTACCTCTAAAAACTAACAATGACACAGGGCTTCTGATAAAGAGAAATCCCCAATAGAAGACCAGACCCGAAGTCCCCAAGAAAGTCAGACCTTAGAAGATTCCAGACCAAGACAAGATGTTATAAGATTCCAAAGACGGACAGAAGAAGAAGAATAGAAGTAAGTAAAGAAGTAAAGAAGAAGGGTATACAACATGATGATTATGATTTTGACATGATTAATATCTGAGAGAAGTTTTTTTTTAATTTACGTTTTGTGTTATTCCTGTCTGCTAATAATTCTATTCCAACTACATCAGGTTAACAATTTTGTACAAAACTTTTTTGAAATTTGGGATGTGTGAATTTAGATCAATCATTGGATCACATGCGGCCCGAGGTGCTTTCTGAATGGTCCATCTAATTTCACGAGGAAAATAAAGTATATTGGAATTTTTTTTTTTTTCTCGTTACGTTTTCACTTGTTCACGCACACTTCCCTTCATCTTTTACTTAATAAGGCTTTTAAATTTTTTCTCGTATAAGTAAGTAAAGTCGTCGGTGCGGCCTAATGTCGGTATCAGCCAGACAGCGAGGAAGTCTGTCCCCTTTTCACTAGCGCTAGACCAAGGAGATTATTTTATCGTCTGAGGTGAGCCCCACACCTACCATCCTTACTTTATTGAACAGATCCCTGTGCTACTAGTACGCTGAGTTGGCGAGGGGCGTATTGAACTTGGAACCTTGTGGTTTCCGATCCGGATGCTCTACCGACTGAGCTAACCCGGCCCTCTTAATACATTTATGTACATTTTTATTATCTATTTTTATATTAACGTTTACTTTCAATTTAAAAGTGACACATAAAATTATTTGATTTTCTGTAAATTAAAGATAATAGTTTTGATAAAATTTTAATTCTCGGATTGTGAAAATATTCATTTTTTTCATCGGTACAAGATCATTAAAGGGCCGGGTTAGCTCAGTCGGTAGAGCGTTCGGCTAGAAATCACAAGGTCCCTAATTCGATACCCGCCCTCGCCAACTCAGCGTATGAGTAGCACAGGGATCTGTGCGGTAAAGTAAGGAGCTGATGGTAGGTGTGGCGCTCCACCTCAGACGCTAAAATAATCTCCTTGGTTAGCGCTATCGAAAAGGGGATATACTCCCTCGATGCATGGCGACATTAAGCCGCCCGACGACTTTACTTTTTACTTTACACAGATCATATTTATATTGAATACATTGATTTTTCAAGGGTTCTTTTTTTTCTTCTTTAATTATACCGTGTTGTATCACGGCGTATATTAATCACATTGATAATAGTGTGTTTTTATGCTGAAAATATTTCTATTTTTAAAGAAAAGATCTTTTTTTCTGAAGAGAATAGAAAAACAAACTTTTTCTTATTTTTGACGCAGACAATTTTTCTGTAGTGAAAATATTTGAGGTATTTGCTACGAAAAATTAACATTTGTTTTAGTAGAAAGGTCCGCCAGTAGATGAGGCTGATATATAGTTAGGATAGATATGATAGTCTTGTAATGGTTAATAAAATGGCAGTCGCCGATTATATTAAAAAGGGGTAGTTAGAATCCAAAAAATGCAGTAACGGAAAACAACAAATGCTGAATTCAAAATCAAGCGCCAAATAGGAAAAGTGGAAATTTTTCAGTAGTTCAGAGAATGACAAGACGAGTGGTCACGCAACAAATCAGCTCCAGTATCAGCAAAGAAAATCAAGAAAAGATATGAACTATTAATACTACAATATAAAACCAAGGACTATGCCCGGTATGTTATTATACATGTCTGTAATTCTATTTTAATACAGATTGTTATTTTAATACAACCTCGTTGATTTCTTTCATTGTGTTGAGTTTTGTTTAAAAGTTAGTAAGTTGTGTAAACCTATATAAAATATATACAACACCCAGCTTGCTACAGTCTCATAACAGGCAGACATATAGGTAACATAGATAGGATAGTAAGTAAGCGACAGATTAATGTGTGAGATATATAGGATAATCACATAGTAAACATATAAGTATGATAGATAGGTTTGTCACACAACAGGCATATAGGTATGATAGATAAGATAATGACATAACAGTCAGATATGTAAGATAGATGGGATAGTCATATAATAGATATGTGGTATAGATTGGATAATCACACATGTGATATATAAGTATGATATATATGATAGGTAGGATAGGTATGTTAGTAATATAAATACTAATAGATATTTGGGATAAATAGGATCGTCACATAATGGAGAGATAGAAATTATAGATAGGATAATCATATAACATACAATATAACATACAATAGGTAACGTAAATATGATAATTACATAACAGATAGATAAGTAAAACAGATAGGATATTCACCTAACAGACAAACAGATAGGTAAGATAGATAGAATAATCGCATCACAGACAGAAAGATTAGTAAGATAGATGGCATAGTCACAGAATAGGGCGACTATATCCATGCAGAGGAGTAAGACCCCCCCCCGAAAATGAATGTCCTGGACATGACATTAAACTTGTCCAACCAAATACTAATTCACTAACTTGTATTACATTGTATTGTATTGTATTTTTCGAATTAACACAAAAAAAGAAAAAGGGGACAATACTAATTTTGGCAGTAATGTTGACAGTAATGATTAGGTTAAAAGTTAGATTAGGAGTAGCAAAATAATAACAATAATAAAAAATCTTAACAAAATAGGATAAATAAACATTAGGATTAGAAGTAAGAACAAAAATACTATTACTATGAATTTTAATTTTTTCTGAATGAAATGATTGTAAATTGTAATATTCCTGAATGAAATGATTTAATATTTCTGAATGGAATCACCCACCTTATATCAAAAAGGGGGTGAGGTTTTGGGGCATATAAGGCGTGTGGTAAAAGCCCACTACTACTTATAGACTCGGCGATAATCATGTGACCCATACTCTTGGCCAATCACTGGCAGTACTCTGCTGCTGATATTGTTATTTATATTGACTTTTCTGGTCTTAGCTACTCACATTGCTTTGAATCTTTGTGGACGACGGAACATAGGATTATATCACTGGACCTTTGACACTACGTAGGATTCCATAACTCAGGACTTATTCACTTACCAAAGGATTCCATAGTTCAGGACTTACTTACTCTAAGTCCTTTTCAACTGGCCAAGGATGGCGGTCAGAAACTTAACACACATAACAGAGAGATATAGTAAAATAGATTGGATAGTTACATAACAGAAAGAAAGATAGGTAAAATACATAGAATAGCCATTTAACCGACAGACAAATAGGTAAGATAGATAGGATGCTCACTTAATAGACAGACAGATAGGTTAAGTAGATAGAATAGTCACATAGCCAACAGAGAGAAAAGTAAGATAGATAGGATAATTACATAACATACAAATAGATGGGTAGGATAAATTAGATAGGATTCGTATTTTTGAAGAATATGATTTTATTATTTATACATGTGAGCAATTGTCTTTTCATACTCAGACAAGTTACTAGGAAATGCAGAGTTTATTTTGACGCCCCCGCCACCCCCTCTCTCTCTCTCTCTCTCTCTCTCTCTCTCTCTCTCTCTCTCTCTCTCTCTCTCTGTCTATTGATAGAAGATTTGGAGATCCGTCAGATCCGAATTTTCACGTCGGTTTGATGAATTCCGGAACGCAATCGTGTGAATGATGTTGATAAACTATGCAAAACGACGCCACAGTTGTTTAATAAAGATGAACAGATTTTCAGATTGTTTTCGACATTTTGCATGAACGACAAGAGATAAGAAATATGCAAAAGCCGACAAGAACAACCCGTGTCAAAATAGAAAATTAAAGTAAAAATATCCTGAGAAAATTGAAGACGCTGGGGAAATACTGACTTCGTCAAAAAAAAAAAAAAAAAAGAATCAAAACATTTTTTTAAAGATCAGGAAAGAGAGTAGGAAATACAGAAAAGTTGGAGATACATTTCAAAAGATAAGGAAATAGAGGTTTTATTTTTTTATAAAAAAATTCAAATTGGAAGAAAATACGAAACTATGATTGTGAAGATGTTTTCAATGAATTTGCCCAGGATTCAATTTACGAGAAAAAGTAAATGTTGATAAAAATAAGCGTGCATGATTAAATGCTTGTAGAACTGATGATGAGAAGAATGAAACCCATCACCCAACAAAAATAATAAAGTTCAAGAAAAGGGAATGAATAAAAAAAAATGGAATGAAAAAGAAATGAAAAAAATTGTGAAAAGAAACGAAAAAATTGTGAAACATAAAAGGAAAATAGAGAAGAAAAAAGAAAAAAGAAAATAAGACAAATTATTAAATATACCCACTCTATCGTCTAGGAATGTAAAATACGCTGACTGTTCTCTTTCCCCAACGTAGTCACCTGTTGGCCATGGTAGGCGACATGTAATAATTGTGGTGCCTGAGCATTCTGTGATTAAGTGTACTAAGTGTACTAAGAGGTATTGTGTCATGCAACATTCCATTTCGGCCATTACTTGGGCTAGACGAGCGATCAGAGAGACCACATCCGACAAATCGGCTGATCGTGTTAAGCCTTGACAACTATATGATTATCTCGACCGTATTCTTTAAATTGATCTTATAGCAAACACCCAACCCTTTGTATCATATAGGTGCTTGTAGGCGCTGCGAGTCAACCACTAGTATTCATTAATACACATAAAGTTAAAGAAAATTATTTCTATGAATTTGATACACATGAAGTTTATGATCGTTGTTTTTTTGTTTTTTTCTTTTACGGCATATCAATCCTTTTAGGGTCAGTTAATGCCGAATCAAGTCGTTTTGGTATGAGGTTGGTTACAGTACCTGCTGTTGCTTAGATGGTAACCCATCTAAGTATTGAACTGGCTCATTGGAGCTTAACTTCGGTTATCTAGCGAGAACCGGCGCTTTCAATAGGACTGTCCGTAAGCTGAAGTTAATCAAAATTATTTCTACCAATTTATTAGTACGCATGAAGTCAATAGAAAATATTTCTTAAACAAATCATGTATATAAAAAACAAAATTGGCTATAAATAACCCACAGAGGTTGATATGCTATTAAAGAAAATAACTTTGTAGAGTGGCTAGAATTTTTTTTTAGAGTAGACTTTTTTCTTGTGGTGACAACGATAGCAGTTAGACGTAGTTATACAGAGGAACTATAAACGGCAACCAGTAGCCGTTAAACAGTTGGTTCTCTACTCGCGGACTAATTGTCAACCAAACTAATTTGCCGATAGTCACTATACAAATTCCATTTGACTTAGCAAACCTAACCTAACATATACACACTAAAAATATATTTAGTTGAAGCAAAACAAAACTGCGATTTTAGATGCATGGACTATTTTCTTGTTATTACAAATATTGAAACATATTAACGTATTAACAAATTCATCTTTTCGTATCAAGAAAAGAGAATTTTTAACTTTTATTTTCAGCAAACTCTTTCGCTCAGTTTGGAAACAAAAATGTTAAATTTATAGAACTGTATTTTCTTTTCAAACACATCTCTACAAAAGCATTTGTCATTTAAAAAGAAGAGAACTGAAATATCGGTTTTGAGATTTCAATAGACAGATGCAGTGAAGATAAATTTTTGAGTCTTTTGTCTTTTCTCTAATCTCCATTAACGTGTATTTGGTGAATATGCTTTCTCAATGAAAGTGAAAAATAAAAAATAAAAAAAAAACAAATAAAAAATAAATAAAACAAAAGAAAAACAAAAGGAAAACGTAGCAGCATCAAAGATAATAAATGCAAAAAATATCTTGCCTCGTTATGGAATCTTGTTGATCTGTCTTGGACAACATGTAAAATCTAAGTTTTAAACTCACCAAATAACAGCAACAATTATTATTTCGTGAGGATATTTATTTAGTTTAACACACAAAAACACACAGTCAAAGGGCGGGGCCAAAAGACTGTGCTACGTCAGTCTTACATTTAGATTGGTTGCTTGTAATTTACGGCATGACAACCATTGTTGGGTTATTTTATGCTGAAAACATTTTCTTTTATTCATTCTTGTTGGGTATTCAATTTTTCTTTCCACCTCAATTTTTTTAAACACATTTTTGATACTCATTTTTTATCTACTTTACCCATAGATGGGACTCTAGCAGGTACTACCACTCCCAATCAGGGTGGACCTGGGAGTAATAGCGATAAAAGTGTACTATACATTCCCCAGAGTTCTAGAATTAGAAATTCACCACTAGTTTAACGTTATACCGAGTACTCTAAGACCCTCAGCCACCGCCTTCCATCGAATATATTATAAAAAGGGTTGGAGTTACCATAAACTTATTAGGGTTGGGAAAATAATATAGTTTCTAGGGCTTGACGTGACTAGCCGATTGATCGGAGGGGGCTTCTGCGACCGCTTGACTAGCCTTAGGAAAGGAAAGTGTCCATAGACTATTCATCCAGTACGATTCAGTCCTTAAGCATTTTACTCCTCTGAAGAGGTGCAGTCGGTGTATTCAACAGCTCCAACCGACAAGGCGGCTTTCATTTAGAGAGAGTTTGTCTGGAAATATATCATTCAATGCTTGAAGCTTATATGGATTTGATGAATCGATCAAAAATATAGAAATAAACAGATAGACACATATACAGTAGTACCTTGAATTACGAGTTTAATTCGTTCCGCTCGTAACTCAATTTCCTCGTATATCAAATCAATTTTCCTCATTAAAATAAATTGAAAGCCATCTTTTACCGTTCCAGCGCCCTCACCAAACACCCAATTTTTACTTGTTACATTTATTTAAATAATAAATTTGTATTGTATGAAAACACACACACACATAATCTGATGAGTCTCCTTCTCTCTCTCTCTCTCTCTCTCTCTCTCTCTCTCTATATATATATATATATATATATATATATATATATATATATATGGGGAAATAATTTTTGGTTCTTTTAGAAGCATGAAAAAATGAAGATCAGAACAAGATGATGAATATTGTGCTCTAAATCCTTTTTGTTTACAAATATTTGAGATTCTCCCTCTTCCCATGTGATAGACTGATTGATATTTTTTGTCTGTGATCTTCTGGGGGTCAGGTGATATTTTTTTATAGCCTGGTGGTTGATTGGCTGTCTTTGATGTGGTTCTCTGTGCTTCCCCCCTTTTTCTGTAGATTCTTCTTTGTGTTGGGAGTGCCTGGAGTGAGGGTGGGGCAATGAGGGGTTTATTATGCCTATGTAGGTTACCAGGGGGCTATATTTGTGTGGTAGAGATATGCTAAAATGTTTCAATTTAAATTACCTAGATCTGAGTTTAAACCTTATGTGTGGGAACTTAAATGTATTATCCATTTTGTTTCTTCTTGTGTGCACTTTTGAGTAGATGGAAAGATGTGATCAATCAGGATGCATTTTAGGTTGTCTAATGCATGTTGGGTTTTGTTGAAGTCCTCTGTGATAGGTGCATATTGAGAGCCATGTCTGAAACTCCACCAAAGAAATTGACCTAGTGTTATATCCTGCTCGTGCAGAGGGGTTAAGGAATATATATATATATATATATATATATATATATATATATATATATATATATATATCAGCATCAGCATCAGCTGGTAGCACAGATTCCATGAATCTCTCTCCTCCTGACTGGCAGGTTTTTCACGCGGCATCCAGAATCTGCACGGAGCTGATTGATATAGGTCTTTGCTGGTCTGCCTACACCATATATATATATAAATGTATATATATATATATATATATATATATATATATACGTAAAAAGGCTATGTGATGTGAGGGAGATTGTGTTTGGCCAATATTTCAAATGGAAAGTGTCTATGGGACAGACATTCGACATTCAAGTGTTTTACCTATGCTCTAAGATCGATCACTATATACAATAGGAAATATGCAACTATCTTAGACACAAAGCAGTCTCATTTTAAAGATACATTAAGATTATTTTTAAAAAATGTTTAGTTCCATTTTTTAAATAGTTTTCTTTGCTGGCCGAGATCAAAATACTTGTTTTTTTTAGTGAAATTCCAGTGCGAGAAATTGAGTCTCTGCTAAGCAAAAAGTTCGTGCAAAAAGCACTGATGATTAATTCTTATCATCAGTTAAAAAAACATAAGAAAAAATCTGTCTCGAAATAAACTTTCACTCTGTGATTAGAAAACTCTAAAATGTTTTGGTGGAAAAGAAGCAACAATTACATTTGCAGGTTTCTTTTTGGATTAGTGAAAAACGTCTTTTTTTCTTCTGTGTACAAACAGACTGCAATATATAAATAGATTAGATAGATAGGAAAAGACGGATATATATATATATATATATATATATATATATATATATATATATATATAGAGAGAGAGAGAGAGAGAGAGAGAGGGGGGGGAAGGGAGAGGGAGTTATTTACAAACAAACTGTGATAGAGAGATTTTTGCAGTTGTAGATAATGTCTTTCTTTTTTTTTAGATATATACAAACGGACCGTGATATATAAATATATAAATAGATAGACTGTAATGTGGGAATAGATTAGATAGATAGATAGATAGATAGGAAAAGAATGTGATATATATATATATATATATATATATATATATATATATATATACGTTGTTTTTTATGCTGTGCCCCCCTAAACAAACTTCATATCTTAGAAAATGCCAAGGAAAAAAACTGATTACAATTCTAGCCAGGATTCGGTAAAGTTCATCATATTTTAATATCATTGACAATTAATCTGGTTGCACTTCCGCCTCAGCCGTCTAGTTATCATAGCGCATGCGCAAGGCAATCAATTAAACTGTTTTGATTAATGTTTCCTGTCAGATTCGAGGCTTATATATAATACTTTGACATGCAAATCACATAATTTAACTTTGCCGTCATGTCGACCAACCGCAAAGATATTTCTACGAATTGCCGAGAAAGAAGTAATCAAGAAAACTTTTGCCTCCTTAGAATCTTTGTTTGATTTATGAAGACAACAAAATCCAATGAATGTAATAAAGAAGCTCACTGATATTTTCACGCTGAAACAATTCCCACACATTTGTGGCAAGAAATAACAATTTTGCATTCAATAACTAATGGGTTTCTTTCCTTTTTTAAAGAAAGCATATTCATTTTTTCGGAATATTTATCCATAAATGTAAAATCTATATTAAAAAGAATGGTTTATGTATTTACCAACCCTTGTGCACGAATGAAATGTGATACTAGGTCAATTGTTTAAGTGAGGTTTAACAGGTTTAAATTCAGAATGTTTCTTCTATGCTGGATGCCATAACAAGGTTAAACAGCCCAGTTTGGAATTGGTTCATACTAACAATATTTTAATCTCTCAAAAATAGTTACTTTGAGGCAATTAAAAATAGCTACGAATCAAACACTGTTCCGGGCTTGAACATATGTATGTCATGAACGTGTTGGTGGCCGACAAGAGCAAACCATGTGACATTTACAAAAGGATATGTGATATGTACGTAGAAGAATGTTTGCAAATCGTTTAAACATGGGTTTGTCACTACAGGCCTGAATAAAAAAAGACAGTTCATGAAGTGGAAATATACTATTATAAATGTGCTATTAATGCTTCCACTTGTGAAGGATCCGTTATATCGAGAAGTTCGTGGTTAAAAGACATGACATTCAACGAGTACTCTGGCTTTACGAAATTATCATTATTGCAAATTGTACTGGAAATTGCGCTATCCTCTAAGAGCATTTTGATTGCTCTAATAAAAAATCCCTGATGTAGCATTTTTTTCTGGATTACGGTTACATACAAACATAATGAGAATTTGAGTATTACTCCTGGCAAAAAATATGGAATTAGCACACTTAGAGGATGATCACTTAGTTTTCTTTAAGTCTTAGCAGTAAATAAACTAATAACAGAAGAGACACAAAACATCTTTTTCTAAAATCGTTGAATATTCTGGCTTCATAAAATATTCCATAAACGAACTAGATTAAATTATCTAAATTAATGATATAATCCAGCCACCCAAGCTATGCGAGTGGTCGGACAATCAAGCAGTACTCGAGGGTCCAAAGCCTCAAGAGACCCAAGTATCAATATCCGGTAAAAAGTTCTGGATGTAATGGTCAATGAAGGTAGATCATGCTGACAGTCTTCTGGGATATAAAAAGACCCATGATTATTGGTTCCCTTTAAAAGAAAACTGCATCTGTAAACAGTGTTTCCTATTGCTAACTCCTTATGCAAAATCCACCTTATTTATTGAATGACCCTTGCATTAAGATAATTTGAAAAGATTCGTATATTCAAACTCGCTGTTTTTCGGACAATCAGATCTGCTTCCTAAATGAATCAAGCACAGCGCAGGTTTTTTCTTTAACTGTAAATTTGAATCAAATTCGAACAGCTCTCTATATTGTAATCTTAGAGCACAAAATCTCTCGATTTTCTATGTTTTTGATTCCTTCCATTAGAAAGACTTTCCCAATTCGATTCCCCCAAGAAATCGGTTGTTTATGAATGAGGTTCATGCATTTTCTTGATTTCAGGATTTAAAAATCTCCACAAAAAGAAGTTTTATATTCATCGACTCATATACAAGGTAAAGTAGTTTCAATACTCTTTATCGCAGAACGTGTATCTTTTAGACAATGAACTGTGAAATATTCAACTCAGAATATTCGTTTTAAAACGTCGTTTTCCTTAGTATCACATGATATTCCCAGATTATTAAAAAAAAAAAAAACAATGTTAAAAGAAGTGAACGTTTAATAAATCATGAAGTTCTAAAATATTGGCCAGCAGAGCAGTACAAAATCTAAAAGAAATTAAAAACTCATTTTCTTGCGATTAATTCATTACTATAAGTTTCATGATGTTAATACCAAAGGTATTTTTTTAATTATTCGAGGGAAGTAACAATTATTCTAATTACGATGAGGAAGAAAATAAAAACTCGATTTTTTGTTCTTAGATACGTGGACACCATTGCAAAAAAATTGGAATTAAAAAAAAAAAATTTTTTATCATTCACATATTTTTTACCAGAAATTAAAAAAAAATAAAAATCAGGAAAGGTCTACATTTATGATAATCTAGAATTTTTTGAATTAAAAAAAATTAGGTCTACGATGAAATATTTTTCCCATCTCAAACTTTTCTGAAATCAAAATCTTGATAGTTTGGCGTTGGTTCCAATAGCAAGAATTGACAGAGGAAACATTCCGGCTAAAATTTTGCGCAAATTTAAAAAAAAAAGAAAAGTTTTTTCATTAGATTCGAATTGCATACTATAAAACTATAAGAATATTATTTAAAACTATAAATGTTTATAAACGATTATTATTAAATTAGCAAGACATGTGAATATACCACAGTATGTTAATTATAATGTTTGATATGTTTACTTAAGATTTTTTTCAAATAATCCAATATTTGAAAAGTATAATAATCTTGATTTAACTCTCTCTCACTCTTTATTTTCTTTTTTCCTTCTTTTCATTATTTCATTATGTTTGATTGAAATAGATTCGCGTTATCACCTCCACAAGCTCACCTCCTCTCTCTATCGTTCCCCTACTCTTTTTTTTCTTTCTTCCTTTATTATTATATTTTTATGTGTAGTATGTCCTTTTACTTCAATTTCTTTCTTTATAATAAAAACGGAATGGTACATTATTTAGCTAAGGTGACGACACTCATAAAAATAAAAATTCGACGATTAAGCGACATAAGATAATCAGGATTTACATTTTTATATTTCATCTTGAACAATTTGAACGGTAACATTTTTAACCAGTGAGTGTTGTAAAAGATTATTACAGTCGTAAGATTAAGGAACAAGAGTATTATTATATCGATAAGAATAGTTATTCGAAACGATTTCATAGCTAGCAAAGAAAAAAAGACTGATTTTGGTATTGAATAGTCTAAATAGGGATGTAATCCCGTTTAAATTAACCAAGAAAATCAACCAAAACCAATTTTTCTAATGAAAGAGATTGTAAAAAAGAATTTATGGAATAGGAAAAGGAAAACTGTAGCAGTTGGAAGAAAAAAGAAAAGATAAGACACCCTTACCCAAAAGAAAAAAAAAACAATAAAGAAAACCGAAAACCCAAAACCCAAACGGTCAAACAAAAACAGAAATATCTAAACCCATTAAAAATGTAACTGAATTTCAGGGGTTTATGGTTTTAATACCAATGATAGGTATTTACCCAACCCGTTCACAGGGATGTGACACAAGGTCGCAAGTATGAAACATTTATCGAGGTTTGAATTCACTATTCAGAAGTAATGGATGTGCGAGATTAACTTACTAACCATTACACCACAACAGGACGCCCGTTATAATACCACTATTAGTTTCACACAACAAATTTTTTGTAGAAATATTTTCATTCATCTTGGTTTTTATCATCATATTTAGACATGGTTGGATTTATTTTACGGCATATCAACACTTTTCGATTAATTTAATGCTGAATCAAGTCATTTTGATAAAGAAGGGCTCAGGCTGCTTACACTACCTACTTTTGCTTAACTGGTCACCCAATTAAGTATTGAGCGGTCTCATGGCAACTTAACTTTGGTAATCTAGCGGGGACCGGTACTTTCAGCGTGGTACATTTAGACCCTTATACTTCATAGGCATATGATATACGTATTTTTCATCGTTCGTCGTTTATTTCATTATTGTATTTCAGTCGTTACATTCATTGGTATTTATTCAATAGAATGTTGTTATGCTAATGGTTTTGATTTTTTTTTAAACCAAATGTTCGAAATTCCTAAAGGCAGTGACAGTTTTATGTCTGAAAACAAAAATTCCTCGACCTATAACGATAATATCAAATTTCGTTTAATCTAAACGTTTCCTCAGGTAATTCATTTCTCATTCGGAACTTAAAGATATCTATTTGATCCATAAATCGGACCCTAGCAGCACTATCAATGCGAGTCAGAGTAGATCTGGGTGTAATGGCAACAAAGTATTTACTCACTCTCCAGAAGTCCAGAACTGGAACCTCACCAGTGGATGCAGTTTACTGATCTGGGATCCCAACATTTTTCTCGATAACTTTTATTAGTCCAATGTAAACTATTTTCCTTTACCTTACATACTTTTTGATACGAAGATCCCTATCTATGATTTGAATCTCACATAAAATATGGCAAGCCCCAACCTTTTTTTATCATATATGTACTAGAAGGCGGTGGCTGGGAGTCTTCCTGTCCTGGTTTGTTTGGTTTGGTTTGCTTTGTTTTAAGGCATCCAGTTCTGGAGGTCCGGGAAATGTGGAGCACCATTTCATCCCCATCGTTCCCAGGTCCACTCTGATCCGGAATGGTAGCACCTGTTAGGGTTCCATCTATGGGTTAAATAGAAAAATGTGTTGATAAAACAAGTGTGTATCCATTAAGAATGGATTTATTTCAAAACTTTGTCGTCGGCATTAAATGACCCACTGACATTGCTTTAAAACAAAACAAAACAAAATAAACATTTAAAAAAGCAAATATTAGCCAAGACAATCCAATTGGTTAATAGACATATTTTTTAAAAATTAGCCTAAACAGTAAATTCCTAGTTCGAGGCGAAATATTAAAAATGTCTACCATAATTTGAAATGCCATTAATTATCTAAATTTCAATTAGAGCCCCGCATTTTTCTTTGTTGTAGTTAATTCTGAATTCTCAAATCTCTCACTGTAACTGTAATCTTTTACACTTTTATTAATTTTGTCTCTTCTTTGTATGCCTTCCAATCTCAATATTACACTAAAATGTTCATGTCTATAAACCAGATCCCAAGCCTAAATACAATATTCTAATTGAGATCTTATATATTTTTTAAAAATAGCATTTGGCTCCATTGAAATAATATTTCTAACCATGCAGCCAATCATTTCATTTGCACTCGATACACATGACAAAATAGAACAGTTAGCTTTAAATGTATCATCAAAGTTAATCCCTAAATCGCATTTATCATTTACTTTTTTGATTTCCCTGTTGCTTAATCTATATCGAAATTCAATATTTTTGGATCCAATATAGTACTTTACATATTTATGTTAAATTTGAATTTCCAAGTATCTTTCCAATATGAAAATTTATTAAGATCGGTCTGTGTTATTTTAAAAGAAATTGTTTTAATCTTTTTTTTTTCTTGTACATGTAGAAGGATTGATAATAACTAGTAAGCGAGATTTAACTTCAACGGAAGTAACTCATCCCGGTGGAATATTTTTTCATAAAAAAAATGATTTGGAAATTATTTTTGTAGGTGGGAAACGGATACATAATCTATAAATCAATTGAAGATCTCTCGGAAAAGTGCAGATCGATTTTTTTCCTTGTGCTGAATATTTCGATCAGTTTTTACACGAAAGATGGAGTTCTATTTCGAAATGCATTCAACAGCTGTTCAGCTGAAGTGATGCTAGAGAAGGTTTGCGTTTTTGACAGACACATTTCTTTCTTGTCAAGAAAAGAAAAAAGAAAGAAAGAAGGAAAATGTACCGGAAGATTGCGAATTAATCCGAGACATGACACTTTTTTTTCACCCTCATTTCCAATTTATTTCTGTCAGATATGTTGAAAAGTTGAAGAGGGAAGATAATCAGATTTCTGCATACCAAACATATTTACTCAAAGCAAATAAGAATCAGTTTGTAAAAAGAAAAAATGTCAAGAAATACAGAAATATATACATTGCAAATAATTATATTAAATAAAAAATGTCCAGAAAAAATTAAGATAAGAAGCCATTTCAGTACTCTTTAGAATTTCAGAGATTCATTCACTAAGTCTTCCTATAAAGTTTGTATGTGTGTGTGTGTGTGTGTGTGTGTGTGTGTGTGTGTGTGTGTGTGTGAATGTGTGTGGTGCGGGGTATATTCGTTTCATGTTCGGACTCGACAATTGTGGGAATTTAATATAGTATAAATACTTTTAAAATATTTACACAACTGCTTTAAACGTATTCCAAGTGTTTTGAGTTGCGATTATGGATCCTAACTTTGAAATTTCATATGTGCATCTTTCATATTAGCAAAACAAAATAAAGCACGGTATTTGATAACATTTACGACACTTTTCCTTCAGAAAACTCAAAAGTATCTATCGGTTCTTACATAGTTGAGGTATCATGTAGGCTAAAATTCTCCAGTTGCAATAGATTTTTATTAAGTCTAATAATATTATTCATATCTTCAGTTTGTTACTATCTACCAAAAACAATAGATTACCAGGACTTTTATCTAGCATCTTTTAGTGTGAGACCCTTTTCTTTAATGGGATCTAATGATGTTAGAAGTGCTTAGTTAGGGCATATCATAAATATGTATGGCGCTAACGTATCTCATTGTAGGACTCCAGCGACAATGTCAAAGATATCCGTGTCACCATCAGGTGATCGTGCCTTTGCTTTAGTGTTCTGGTAGTGCATCATTACGGGGTAATTTTTTTTTTAGAGGTCCTATGCTAGTAGTATTTACTCTATTTCTCTTGTCGTATTGAGTCAAATGCATCCTACACACATAGTAGGACTGCCTCAAGATTCTTTGCTCAAACCTTTTCTATCAATCAACGAAGAATCAGAATCGCAGAAATTGTGGATCGATTTCTGCGGAATCAGTTTTGATTTTTTGTTAGGATTTTCTCAATTTCAGGCCTGATGCAATTAAGAAGAAGGGCATATATATATATTATATATCTTACCAGCTATAGCAGTAAGAGTTATGCCTCTGTAGTTCTTAATAATTCCTAGGTCTCTTATTCGGGGGAATGGGAGGATGCAAATTTTCTTCCATTTTTCTATCGTATTTTGCTTGTATACTGCATTGCATACTCTAAATAGAATGTCACCAAATTACATTATTTTCCAGACCTCGGGGGATATTTCATCGAGGCCCGCAGCCTTTCTATTTTTTAGTTTTCTTAGTACTTCGTTACGTTCTTACATCGTAAAGTCTCCTAGTCAAACTATAGTTGGTTATTCATTATTTTTTTAGTATTATTTTCTGTAGTTTTAAGGGGGGTCCTAAAAGTTTCTGGAAGTGGTCTTTCCATTTCTGGAGTTTATCTTTTTAACTGGTTACCTTTAACTTTGGTGTAGAGGTACTTTTCCTGCCACTAATTTCGTTTACAATTTGCCATGCTAATCGTGACTGTCTGTCTTCTAGCAAATGTCTGATTTTATTTATTTGCTCTTTGATGTATTCTGTCTGTTCTGTTTTGTACATTTCAGTCAGTTCTACTTGGTGTTTCTTAAAATGTTCTATTTTGGTGTTAGTTGGGTTTGTTTTATTACGATGGACTGCTTTTTTAATATCCTTTCTCTTTACTCTAATTACTTCTGTCTCCCTGGGGACAATGTGTTTGTCTCTTTGTTTTAGCAGTAGGCATTCAACGGCAGCTTCTAAGTGGACAGTCACAAAGTTTTGATATTCCTTATTTTGAGTGTATCTTGTTGTCTCCTAAAGGATGTCGAACTTATTTCTTACTGTTATCGCGTACGCGTTGCGATTTCATATATCACTGTTGTCAAGAATTCTTTATTCAATTCATATTAACCATGACCGGGCACAAGTGTTAAGCTATAGTTAAGTATTCTATGTTATTATCGCACTTAACTATTTCTAAGTTATTAATGATTTTATAAAACAAAAATAGCTAGTTATAAATAAATCGTTGATTATTAGTTTTGATGATTCTTTCTTTTTTATCCATTGCAGTTCGGCCGATCTATTCTTGAGCCGTTAAAACAATCCATGTAAAATCTTAAAAGAAAAAAACAGAATCAAAACAACAACAACAACAACAACAACAACAACAACATCAACAGCAATTTTGAATCAAACTCAAACTTACATCCTATACCGTCAGATCCCGTCTTCCGGGAACTGTGGCTTAACTAATTAGGCTATCAATATTATAGTTGTGACCCTAGTATCAAAGTTAAAATAGAAATAATAGGGAGAAATACAACGAGTATGAAGGATAGGAAAATGGGTTACTAAGCAAAGATACAAGGTGAACAGTGTAATTAGCAATTGCTAGGTTGATTTAATAAGTCCCATGAGATCTCATTGTCATTATTTAGGTACCGAAAAATAACATCATCATGTTGTGCTGACAGCATGGATTCCCATAACTCTCTCTCTCTCTCTCTCTCTCTCTCTCTCTCTCTCTCTCTATCTATCTATCTATCTATCTATCTATCTCTCTCTCTCTCTCTCTATCTATATATATATATATATATATATATATATTGTGTGTGTGTGTGTGTGTGTGTGTGTGTGTGGGAGAGAAGGAGACAAATACGGGATGTTATGGAAACTGGATGTTTATTGTAGACGATGCAACGTTTCGGCCATTTAGACCATCATCAGGACCAAAAGCCCAGTTCTAGCTTTAATGAAAGATATTTTCAGAATGGTGAAAAACAGTAGGTTGTCAGTAGGGGCAGGGGTGGCTGGTGTGGCTGGTGTGGCTGGGTAGTGGATTTCCACATATTGTCGGATTAACCTCCCCACATTTCTCCCATATATATATATATATATATATATATATATATATATATATATCTAGTCATCCGTCCCTATCGTTCATCACTACTGGCAAGTCATCAAAGCGTCTAGTATCCGCACAAAACTGATCTATGTAAGTCTTTGCTGTGAGTCCACTGTGGTGTGTCCATGTGTAGGTGTCCATAGGAGAGCTCCACTTATGATTTCATCCTTACATTTCCTGCATGATACAAGTTAGGCGGCCGTACAACTTCTCTTTTGTGGGGTGCTGCTTCCAGGATTAGTTCAAAACAGCACGGAGCATCCTTGTGAAGTTATCATTTATCTTTTTTCTCTAATCGTTTCGTTAAAATCCAAGTGGTGCAGCCATACAGTAACACTGACATTGTCACAGTTTGAATGAATTCTCGCTTTATCTTACTAGAGATATCAGATTTTCATATGATCGATAATCTATCTATAGCAGTTCATGTCTTCCCTATTGACATCACTTTCTGTAGATGAGATATTACTACATAGGCATGCGAATTGGTCTAATTTCTAGAGCTTACCATCCAGAGTGGGCTTACGGTCAAGTTACGTTGAAAGCACTGGTTTCCAGCATGTTAACCCTTGGGTTATTTTATGCTGAAGACACTTTTGTTTTATTCATTCTTGTGAAGTATTAAAAATATTTTGTTCTATTCAACCCATATATGGAACCCTAACAGGTACTACCTCTCCGGGTCAGAGTGGACCTGGGAGTAATAGCAATGATGGTGTACACAACACTCTCCAAAGGTCCAGAATGGGAACCTCATCACTAGATGCAGTTTAACACTTTGCCTACTAAATTTACCCCACGGCTGTACCAAATTATATTGGTACTTTTTAGCTGTATAGTGGGATATTTCAAATTTCACTATCTATTCACCTCAGAACTCATTCTATTTAAATAAAGTCCTATTATTGTTGTAATCCAAGTTCTTCTGCTCAATTGTAATGAACTAACCACCAGTTTTTGTTCTTTGTTTGGGTGCGGTATGCGTAGAAACACGCAGTAGTGGGAGACTCAATGGGAGCGGCCTAAAGTAGGCAAAGAGATAAGGTCATAGCTAGGGCACGACGTACCAAAACCGAAACCCATAACTATTTGACCCATAGATAGGACCTTAACAATTACTACCACTGCTTCAAAAAAAAAAAAAAGAAAAAGAAAAAAGAAGGTCAATTCCTCTTGCCGTCTTCTCTAAAATATTTAAAAAATATGAAATACGTTGTTTAGTCTGGTGAAGTCAACCCTAGTTGTCTCCCTCTGTATCAGCCATCTTTAAATACTAGAAGAATCTCCACCTTAACTGGACCACACTTGAGTTATATTTGAATAAAGCAAATACCTTTTTCTTCTTTTATTACACTTACCAATTTTATGCTATCTATTTTATGTGCTTATTATCAGCATTTACCAACCTCCTGAATTTATCTAATTCTACCCACAAGGAAAAAATACGATCAATTGTTAGACAGTGTCCACCCCCCGCTAGCGAATGCATGGCTACGGTCAGTATCAAAAATAGTATTACCTTAGTCTAGCATCAACTTGGAATCTAACTCTCTCCAGCTTGAATGGACTGCTAGATTATCGTGTTCGATGTATTTATTAGTCGACCGGTCGGTCGGTTGGTTTATACGGCATGTCAACCCTTGGGTTATTTTATGTTGAAGACATTTTTGCTATATTCATTTTTGTTGGGTATTCAATTTCTTAAAACTTCATTTTCAATCAATTTAACCCATAGACAGGACCCTCGTGGGTGCTACAGTGAACCTGAGAGTAATGGCGATGAAGGGATACTCTACAGTCCCCAGAGCTTAAGAATTGGAACCTCACCGCTAGATGCTGTTTAGGGCCATACCCAAGGAGCTGTTATTATTAAATTTGAATTATTCTGGTACAAGGCTACAAGTGACGAGCACCCGCATTGAAAACATTACAATCGTAATGACATGTTAGAGCTGCTTGCGAATCATTGTTTCACGGTGTTGTATCTCCCGTATTTACTAATACTCACTTAGTCTGGAACGAGGCTACAAATATGACAAATCCACTTATGATCTAATTAACTACAGTAGTAATTGCTTTTGGGATTAGCTTGCAAACCATTGCTCTACGGTGAAACTCTCAGTGTATATATATCAGGGAAAATGGAAATAAATCCGATGGTATGTAAATATATAAAATAGGAAAAAAAAAAAGTTTTACAGAGAGACAATTTATTTTAGGTAGCCACCGTTAAACGTTTCGGTTTGTATATATATCTTTTTTATTTACATACTTATATTGAATATTATTCAGAACTTACAATATCACATATTAAGAATGCTCTGAAGATTGTTTAATATACAAACTGAAACGTCTAACATTGGCTAATACTTTGAACTATAATAAATCATCTTCGAAATACATTGGTTTTTTTTTCATATTTTATATATTTATACCCCACACACCTCCACACACACGCATATATATATATATATATATATATATATATAATATATATATATATATATATGTACGCTCACACACACATATATATAAAACCAACGAATAACATTTTTCATTAGCATTGCTCATACACACATACACACACGCGCACATACACAGGTGCATATACATGACCACACACATGCACACATGCATGCATATGACCCACACACACACCATATATATATATATATATATATATATATATATATATATATATATATATATATATATATATATATACAGAATATGATTTATTGTGTATAATCTCTGCTTTCTGTTACGAGATCTCTTCGATTAACTGGTAAGGGAAAAAAAAAGCTTTCGCCTGCAAGGTTAAGAATACCTCGTATATTTTGGTTGCCTTTCTTCTTCACCGTCTGTGACTGGCCTCGTGCCAAAAGATGTCGTTGCCGCCACCGACGTCATCATCGTCCTCATAATTCTTCTTCTTCCTTTTAATTGTGCCTTATTTTGGCTAAAGATGAGGTAATTTCAGGCGTCTATAAAATAACTGTCTTGGATGTAATCGCTATAAAAATCCTCTTTCAATTACGATTAATACGAATGAATGCAATTCTTGTCTCGTCTTTCTCTGGCCGCCTGCCCGTAGTAATAGACATCTTTCAAAGAGCACTATATATATATATATATATATATATATATATATATATATATATATATCAACACAATCAACCACAAGTATATATAGAAATACATATATTTATATAAAAATCGATGAAATACAAGTGTATATATATATATATATATATATATATATATATACTTGTGATTTATTGTGTTGATATATATATATATATATATATATATATATATATATATATATATATATATATAAAGTGCCCAACACAGACGTGCTGAAATGAGCAAACATGAACAGCATGTCTGCCATCATCTTTGATAGACACCTGCGATGGCTTGGTCACGTCAGGAGGATGCATCCCCAAAGACCTACTGTAATGTGAATTAGTAGAGGGCACCCGACCGTTAGGGAGACCACGCCTGCGCTTTAAAGATCTGCAAGAGGGACATGAACGCATGCCAAATCAACACCAACACATGGGAGGCTTGTGCAAAAGATCGTGCGACCTGGCGCCTCCTCGTCAAACAAGGAACGAAAAGGAGTGAAAAAGAGAGAAAAGAAGCCGCCACAGAAAAGAGTGCCATGAGGAAAGAGAGACAACAGCCTCTCCAGCAAGCATTACCGTTTGTTTGCAGTAACTGCACCAGAGATTGCCATTCAAAAATGGTCTGCTCAGCCACTCGCACAGTTGCAGATATAAAAAAGTGGACACTACGCTATCGTTTTAAGTAGACGGAAGGATGCCAACACACACACTCACACACACACACACACACACACACACACACACACACACACACACATATATATATATATATATATATATATATATATATATATATAAACATATAAAACATATAACATTTTGTTGTTTCTTTTCTATAAACTTTTCTTCATATATATATATATACTTATGCATGGTTGTTGTTGCGTTTTGGTGATGGTTGTTTGATTTATTTACCTAACCCATTCGCCTAAGGTAGGATGTGACACAAAAGCGCAAGTATGATGTATCCACTGAGGATCGAACTCACTATTCAGTGATAATGAATCCACGAGACTAACTTGCTAACCTTTATATCATGATGGGAGGCCATTTTTACGCAAGGGTAGGGTGTGACACAAGGTCCCAAGTATGGGGCATCCAGAGAGGATTAAACTTGTTATCACTAATAATTGATCTGCAAGAACAACTTGCTAACCATTACAAGTCAAAGGTGAAGTTCTTTATTCAATTTTGTAGTTTTTAAAGTTTTTAATTTATTCCATAATCAATAAATCTTTATTTAAATAGTCTGCCCCTATTTCAAATTTTGTAAACTCGCAATCTTCCTCGTCATTAATTTCAGAATAATAAATAATAAATAATTATTATTTTTGTAGCCAGTCACGGTACCATCAAATTTCAGATTTTGATTTTTAATTTCAAAAATATGTAAAATATTTCAAAAATACGGTAATATCTGCTTTCTGGATATAAACGGGAGAATTATTTGTTTCCAAATAAAATAATAGATTTCTTCAAACACTTTTGGGCTCTCTTTCACAGAGTATAGTATGCACGCGTCACGTATTTGAACTTGTTTACCCATAACACATCAGTGAAAATGACAACTACGTTTGTTTCTCTTAGATGCTTCCGTAATCATTCTGACGACAATTTTTAATTCAAACATTATTTCCAAAGATTCATAAAAATAAGAATGGACATATATTATGTCATTATTTTTAGCGAAATATTTTTTATACAATATTTTCTTTGATTAAATAAAATACGATTTTGCTTGACATTAAACAAAAGTATTTATTTTACATTTAGCAAGTTATACATGTAGGACATTAAAAAGTGAGCCCTTATTTCAGTGGTACCTCAGAATTGTGGCCTTGTCCCAAAGATAAGTAAATAACTAGAGTGCTTTGTCGGGGTTTGGATTTTACTGTTTGAGATAATAAGCACTTGGTTGTAGTTAATATCAACGTTTCATCATTAACAGTGTAGCAGTTAAAATTTAAATTTAGAAATATGGCCCATCCTGTAAGAGTTGAATCCACTGGTAGTGGTTTACTGGTTATACTCGCTGACCACTACTACCAAGCAAAGTCCTCTAACTAGTTCCACATATAATGCTATCCTGCTCGCCAGACTAAGAGCGCAAACAGAATTATAAATACTTAGAGTTAACGTAATGTATAAAGCAAATATCAAAGGACGCAGATGTTCATTGTGAACATTTCACATTAAAAAAAGACCTTGCACTAAAATAGATAGTTTTAACTTACTTTTTTAAAACATTGCGACAGTATCCCATGTGTGTGAGAGAGAGAGTGTGTGTGTGAGAGTGTGTGTGTGCGTGTGTTAGAGTGTGAGTGTGTGTGTGTTTCGTTATTCAAACTAAGAAAATTAAACGGACAGTTCAAGACATTTAGAGATGTTTTAGGTTTAAAAAAAAATGCTATTTTCATTTTTTGCGAATAAAGTAAACAATATGAGGACATCTCCAGACTGGAAAGCAAGACTCTGAAATTACTAGATAAGTTGTAATATCTCATCTACAGAAAGTGATGGCAATATACGATAAAGAAATGCATTGACGGATTATCGATTATATAGAAATCTGATATCTGATTAAATAAAGCGAAAATTCTTCCAAGCAGTAGCCATTTCAGTACTACTATATAACTGCATAACTAGTACTTTAACGAAACGATTAGAAATAAAGGTAGCTGGGAACCACACAAGGAAGTAGCACCCCACAAAACCGCAGCTGTGCGGCCACTTACCTTCTATCACATAAACTATCCAAGTAAGACGAACAAGACGCGTTGGTTGGTTGGTTGGTTGGTTGGATTTAACAGCTTGACAACACTTTTCTTTGATTATTTGCTAATAATCTTACCTAAGGCCTGTTTGTTTTATTTCTTCTTGTTGGGTATTAAAATATTATTTTAAACTCAGTTTTTAACACATTTTTAAAACTCAATTTTTGATATATTTAACCCATAGATTGAATCTTAACAGATACTATCATTCCGGTTCAGAGTGGAACTGGGATTAATGGCAATTGTAACGTTGTCGTATATGGTCACAGTACCCAAACGTATATAACTAACGCGGCGGCGGTGGCGATATATTCACCGTACTAAAAATGTCTTCGGAAACGTGGTGGTCATCTTGGTGATAAAAATTACAACGCGAGAAATATGTAGACACAACTGCTAGCCTTTATTATCGTGCTCGTCTCGTGGGTTCGTATCAGAGAGAAGGAAAGGCAGAGAGAAAGAGAGAGAGAACACTACTTGATTATTGTGACCCAATACTAGGCACCAAAGGCCCGTCCGTTCCCCTACGCGTCCGAAAGCAAAAAGAGACCGGTCCCTTTCTTCGTTGTTCCACGTCACCACGTGACTTCCGGTTCCGGTCAATACCCGAAAACTTCCGGTTGACACTCAATTCTCCATTCGGGAGGTCACGCTCCGGTCAAACTGTTTTGTATTCATTACTCTTTTTTAAACCTTTATCATCTCTTATTTCTTCTTTCTCCTTTTCTAATATAGTAGTTCTAGCTCACAAAAGTCAAGACCTTCATTATCTCGTTACAAATGCAGGATCCTCCAATTTTTCCCGAGCTCCAGAATTAGATACAGTTTCTGTTGTGCCCAGGACACTAAGACTCTCAGCCACCACCTTCTAGCGCATATAAGATAAAAACGGTTGGAGGCTTACTATAAGAGCAATATGGTCAGGACAATCATATAGGTGCTAGGGCTTGACGTGACCAACAGATTGATTGGAGTAGGCCTAAAGGTGAATTTCCAGTTTTTTGAGCTGTAGTGAATGAGGAGTACACCTTCATCCCCACTTCTCCCAGGTCCACTCTGACTGGATTGGTAGTACCCTCCCCACTTAGGGTCTCATCTTAAATAGAAAAATGAGTTTTAAACATCTGTTAAAATTGATTTTGAAAAAAATGTGAATACCCATCAAGCATGAAGAGAACTAAACATCTTCAGCATAAAATAATCCAACAGGGGTTGACATGCCATAAAATCCAACAAATTAAAACAACACGATTACTTAAGCTTTCATCGGGTGTTTTGTAGATATTAGAGACATTGTTGATATTCGTTTAAAAATCAGAATTAAATTTCTTGAATTATTGTCAGATGATTATAAGCCAAATTTCACGATCTTCATGAATTGCTTCCAGATATTGGACGATGATTTTCAATAACACTAGATAATGATGAAACTAAAATGAAATAAGAAAAAAACTATTAATCTAAAATTTATCTAAGAAATGAAAATGCTTTAGGCTTTGTTAGAAACAATTTCATTCGTAAATGACAAAATATTTCCGCTCGTTTTGGACTCGTTCAATCAATAAAGAGTATATATATATATATATATATATATATATATATATATATATATATATATAAATCTAATGAGTCAGACAAACCTACTATTAGTTTCGCTTAATGCTCTTCATGGCTAAGATCTTAGCCCTGAAGAGCATTAAGCGAAACTAATAGTATGTTCATCTGACTCATTAGATTTATCTTTATTATTTGCTCTACTTGGGTATTGAGAACTTTTTACTTATTAGCTTATTTTCCTAGCGGTTGTATGAATATATATATATCTTATATACATATATATACATATAAATTGTTTTTTCTTTTGACCAAATACTGTACCAATAGATTACTTTTTGTTGGTACGACTATCTTGGTCTTTTCTTTTTTTCCAAAATTTTTTTCTCCCCGGTTGATGTTTGGTAGTATATTTTTACAATCAAACTATTTGCTGTTTTTTTTTCTCACCGCGAGGATTTACCAACACGCTTGTTATATATATATATATATGGAGGGGATGGAAGTCTCAAGGTAGTTTTGACGTGCGAGAAGTTTGGTTTGAGTTCAGAATTTTCCATCTCCTCGACCGGTTGCTATACCAATGTTAATGAGCTTCGTCTACACTACTTTTTACCCATTACTGGAGGGAAAATATTTGAATTCGTACATTTACTATGGGTATCAGTGTGAAATGAAACAGGCGTGACCAGGATTTGAACTAATCTCGTTGTGTTAATCTCCTATGAAGATAACCATTACACAACGCGCCTCCTCAATATATTCTGAAAAGACTCCGAAACTTGAAATGTATGTGTATGATACGAATGACCTACTCAATCACTCATAGTGGTGCTGGTTGTGGGTCTTCGTGCCGTAGTGGCTAACGAGATGGACTGTGCCATCTTATTAAGCAATTTGGAACTCCAGTCACACTATAACGTTCTCTTTCGGACTATTACCCTAGTGAAAGGCATGAACCCAATCATGAATAGATCCTTTGGGTTAAATAGTATCATGAGTAAAGAAGAAAAGAAACAATGCAAACAGAATTGAAGAAGAGGGGCATTTCCTGTGGAGTAGTGGCTAACGTGCTGGACTGTGAATCGTAGCAAGCGAGTTCAAATTCCAATCGTGCCATTATGTTTTCTTTCGGACTAAAACTCTTTGGAAAGGTATGAACCCCTTCATATTCCAAGCTATATGTTAAATGATACCACTACTGTTCTTCTACAAGGCCGGCTTTGGCATCTAATAAACCGAAAAGTTTGATATGCCATTAAACAAAGAAACCAAACCAAACCGAAGCAATCACTTAATACGAACAATATCACATAGAGTTTTTATAAAACAGTGAAGTTATTTAATTTACTATTGAAAGAGAGAATTACTTAAACGCGCAGTAGATTCCGAATAGAATGCTAATCCTTGGCAAGTAATTACTGGACAAGTGGCCGAGAGACATTCATTTATAAATAGATTTTAAATCATTCATCTATACATATATAAAGGGCAGTTGTGTGAATCTGTATGTCTGGAGGAAACTTCGAAAATAAATTTTAAAAATAACGACAAAGTAAATATATATACACATTAGATATCACCAGGGCTTAATTTGAATTATATTTGGGAAGATATTTAAAAAATCAAATTTGAAAAGTAACAGAAGGGAAAGTCATTTGCATGTTATTTTGTTTATCTTTTTTTTTTTTTTTTTCGCTATGAAATATATAATGATTGATTGAATTATTTTAATCATTTTGATCTTTTTTTTAAATAGTAAATCATTAAATGGAAATTTTTGACTATACTTGTTATATATTCCCGTGGGATTTTTATGGGGCAACCAGCGAGGATCTCACTCGAGATAAGTAATAATGAATCTACGAGACTAACTTTTTAAAAATCGCCCCTCTACCCAGGGGACGTCGAGTAGCCACTGTTAGTTTATAAATAGATTTAAAATCATTCATTTATAAATAGATTTAAATCATTTTCAGAAATATATTTGCATTTATTATCATGCCTATTAAACAACACAACGTCTTGATCATTGGAGAAGGCATGAAAGCTCAAATCGACAAAGACTAAAATGGGAAATTCTGTTTTCACTACTCCCAAAACAGAAACATTGAACATCTAATTGACTTTTCTCTCGAGAACAGGCGTGTATGCTTAAACCTCAAATATCAGAAAGGAAATTGTATACTGTTCGATTTATACGTTGTATACCCTTTCTTTACTTACTCTATTCTTCTGGCCGTCTTTGGAATCTTATAACATCTTGTCTTGGTCTGGAATCTTCTAAGGTCTAGACTTTCTTGGGGACTTCGGGTCTGGTTTTCTATTGGGGATTTCTCTTTGTCAGAAACCCGTGTCATTGTTAGTTTTTAGAGGTAATAACACAAGACTACGATTTACTTTGATCTTACTTTATTTTTAAATC
This sequence comes from Doryteuthis pealeii, assembly GCA_023376005.1. Classification (NCBI taxonomy): domain Eukaryota; kingdom Metazoa; phylum Mollusca; class Cephalopoda; order Myopsida; family Loliginidae; genus Doryteuthis; species Doryteuthis pealeii. The sequence continues at coordinate 65,663,085 of CM042144.1, read as the reverse complement.
CCCAACCAGACATCTGCGCAAAGTGAGTCGGAGCGTTTATAATACGACTCACCACCGTTGTGGTTTCTCGCCGACTGACTAAAATCTATTTCTAATCTAAACCGGAAGAGGGTCTCCTCCACCGATTCTCACGGTATCCACCGGAATGTTAGGACTGAGGTCAAGCCTTGTCACTCATCCTTCAAGGCCGTGGGCTGTAACTTATAACCGCCATTTTTATTTCTACGCTATTGCACATAAATATTAGGTATCTAATAATTATGTAACAATACCTACCCCACCACACACAAAAACCCTGTCAATGAAGGGGTACTCAACACTCCTCATTGCTTCAGAATTCGAACCTCGACACTAGATGCAGTTTAAAGTCCGACCGAGAACACTAAGAACATCAACAACCGCCTTCTAGCACATGTATGATAAAAAAGGGTTGGGGGTTGCCAGAATATCAATACGGTCAGGACAATCATATAGGCGCTAGGGGTTGACATGACTAGCTGATTGATCAGAGGAGGCCCGGCAGCCCATGGACTGCTCAGTCACTTTAAGCACCACGGGTCGCCATTGAGGGGTGGTGATCTTACCCCTCTGCAGAGGTGCAGTCAGCGAATTCTACAGTCCCAAATGAAAGGGATGAATATTCTTGTGTTAGTTTTCATATTCTGCTAAAAAAATGCTTTTTATTTTCATTTGACGCCTTTTGAGTTTTTCATACAAGTGTAAGCTGATGGCCTTTCACTGGAGTCTGAATGACAGCAAGTCTCCTCAGGTTTCCAGGACGCTTCTGAGTATTCTAGCCGATTTCAACAATGTCGTTGTCTGGATGATCGTAATTCTACCTCTGATTTCCAGTTCCTCGTTTGTTTTCTAAATTTTGGGGAACCGTACCAAATACACCAACTACAATTAGTATCATTTTAACCCTCATATTCCACAGTTTTTTTTCAATTCTCTAGCAAGTTCCATGTAATTATTATTATTATTATTATTATTATTATTATTATTATTATTATTATTTATCCTTTTGGGTTTTCACACCAGCATTAGCTGATGGTCTTTCATTGGAGTCTGAGTGACAGCAAGTCTCCTCAGGTCTCCAGGACTCTTCTGAGTATTCTGGCAGATTGCAGCAGTGTTCTGAATGGTTTCAATCCTTCCTCTGATTTCCAACTTTCCAACCCTTTTCTAATCTTTTGGGACTGTTCCAAGTGCACCAACTACAATTGGTATCACTTTCACTTTCATATTCCATAAATTTTCAGCTCTCTGGCAAGGTCCATATTTGTCCATTTTTTCCTTTTCCTTTAGCTTCACCCTGTGATCTGCTGGCAACAGCAAAATCCACCACTTGACAAGTTCTTTCTTTTTTGTTTATCAACACTAGGTCTTGTCTTCTTGCTGGGATAAGGTGATCCATTTTTATTTCAAAGTCCCAGAGAATTTTATGCGTTTCGTTCTCAAGAACGGATTCTGGTTTATGCATATACCATTTTGTTGTGTGGTCAAAATCTAATTTTTTGCATAATTCCCAGTGGATCACCTTCCCAACCCAGCCGTGTCTAGTTTTGTATTCTCGTTGTGCTAGTCTGCTACATTCGCAGAGTATATGGTTTACAGTCTCATCTCTATTACCGCAAAGTCTACATTTATTATTATTATTATTATTATTATTATTATTATTATTTATTTATTTATTTATTTTGTTTATTTGTTTGTTATGCCTCCGTGGACATCTCCCTCACTCTTAAAAAGAAAAAAGTTACCCAATATGACTTACTAACTTACTGTTATCATTATTTTACTAATATTTCTTACATCTCAGCTTTTTATCACGTCTTGTCATGGCAGTTGCTCTACTAATTAGTTTACGAATACTACCGGGTGCAGTCATTCAAATCTAAACATGTAGCCATATTCTTTATTTAGGCCGAACAATTCATAGACTGCAATGTTTTTTTATATACATCAGCATGAGGATGATATACTGTATTCTACCACTGAAGTAGTTTGGAATATCCTACATCATTCAGTCCTTCCTCATTTGAAGTCACTCAGTTCTTTTCTTTGCGAGATTCCTTAGCATAATTATTTTTATATATAATTTGAATTATCGTGCTTATAGAATTATCGTGCTAAAAGTATAATCTATGTTAATCCGAGTCTCGTCAGTGAATTATTCTTTAGTTCAATTCTACGTAAAATTACGATTTGAGAGTTTCCGATAAGAAGCGATTGAAATTAAGATAACAGAAATAGTAGTAAAAGATTATTTACTCTCCTTCGTCCAGAAAATTAGAATAATTACGCACTAATATATTTTAGTGTCTTATTAGGGCCATTTAGGCTCGAATTAGTCGAGTTACTGAAGAAGAATTGGCTTAAAAGTTCCTGTAATTTAATCTGCTTCCAAATCCAAACTCGATTCCATCTTAATGAAAATACTCAAGTGAAGTACGTGTAGAAATTAGAAATATCAGAAATAATCTCCAGTCTAAACAAATGGTAAGATCGAAGGAAGAATTCGATCTCCTTCTTAGTCTAAACTTAGTCAATAATCTGAAATCTCTTGTTTGTTTGGTAAATCTATAATACCAGATTTTTCATCGAGGTGCAGAAACGAAATGGAATAAACAAACCAAATGTAGATTCCTGTTGAGTCCGCTTACGTTCAATTGGCCCAAATTGTTGTTTGAGAAAGGCATTAATCCTCTTCTCCCTGCAATCGTCCCTCATCTTTAGAAATCTTCAGAAGATAATGATCTTACAGCGATAGCCTGATAACTAACAGAGGAAAGTTTTTGTGAGTCCAATCTTAGGAAAACCACTCTTCCGTGTGTGTGTTATTGTTTGTATTTATCCAACCCCTCCGCATGAGCAGAATGCAACACAAGGTCAATGTTTAACCGGTGTTTAACAGGTTTGAATTCAGAGTTTAGCTTTTCCTAGATCAGTTGCTGTACCAAGCTTAAAGAGCTCAGTCTTCCCTACTATTTACCGATAACTACAAAGAGTATGGCTAAATTTATACCCTTCCCAAAATACTTGTCGCCATCTGAAATGCAACATATGTTACATAATCATTAGAGACCTAATGATTATGACAATAGTGTAGAAATCATTATGGCGATCAGTATAGTGATGGCTTGAGAGTGAGTGACAATGCTTGACTACTCTGACCTTGCCTTGCGGGATAAACCGTGAGAACCGGGGAACCCGGATAGAAGGCCCTTCCGATTTAAGGGGTAAGCAACTCAGTTAGTTAGAGTTAGAACTTAGAAGCGAAGCTAGCAAGATGTGAGTTCACTGCGTGATTGTCTGGTTGGGGATCTACGAATAAAGTAACATCATCGTAAATCGAAGTCTTGTGTTTATTACTAAAACTAACAATGACACAAGGCTCTGATAAGGAGTGTCCCCAGAGACCAGACCCGGAATCCCCATATAGAAAGACCAGACCTGTAGAAGATATACCAGACCAAGATAGACGATAGAAGAAGCAAAGCCGGCAGAAGAATAGACGACCAGAATAAGAAGTAAGAGAAGTATAATAACATATACCTATTTAGTGCCGGTAAAGAGGCTATGCAACACATATCTAATCCAGGTTTTGAGCTGTCTCGGGTCCATTCCCACGTCGATAACCATTGCACTACTTAATTGTGTTATCGTAGCAATAAATATTCTGACAACAATTTTAACCATAACAGTGAAAATCATTCATATCTGTTACTCATTTTCACTTGAAACAAATTCAAATTATAACGCTATGAATACACGAATCTAGGTAAAAAAAAAAAAATCACAGAAAAAGTCAAAGAAAAAAGTTACAGTAAAAAACGAATCTTAACCAAAACTTTTTACTCAATAAATCCTTTACGTCTCAATTGAATTATAAGTATATTTTTCTTCAAAACATACCCAACCAACCACAATAATTTTGATTTTTTTAAACATGTTTTTTCCGAGACAAAATTGTGACTTTTTCTGTGATCTTTCCTGTGATTTTATTACCGGAACGGAATGTATTTCACTGTACGTGCTGATGCAGAGCAAGATATGTTATAAAAAAAATTTCTAATTTAGCATCAGCCGTTAGTTATTTTCTATATTGTGATTAGTTTTGGCAAATAGGCTTTAATGTTGCTTACAATACTTATTTTTGCTAAGTTGTTACACATCTAAGTAATGGACAGGTTCATCAATTCTTCACTTCGGTGATATGACATGAACCAGTGATTCCAATGTAATTTGACTACGCCCTGTTGCGGGGATTAGAATATGCAGAGGGGTAACACCTCTTCCTCCCCCAAAGAGTGTGCTGGCCCTGACACTAAATTGTATTGTATCTTGTGGTTCCGAGGTGGCTGCTGCATTACCGACTAAGAAACTATACATAAAATAAGCCGCTGTAAATGAAATAGAAAATAATAATAATAATAATAATAATAATAATAATAATATAATAATAATAATAATATAATTATTATTATTATTATTATTATTATTATTATTATTATTATTATTATTTCATCCTTGAGAGTTTTTCACACCAGCGTAAAGTGATGGTATTCAATGGATTCTGATTGACAACAAGTCTCCTCAGGTCTCAGGACTCTTCTGAGTATTCTAGCGATTGCAGCAATGCAGTAGTCTGGACGGTCTCAAATTCTTACTCTGATTTCCAGATCCCCCACTCTTTTTTGCAAGCTCTTTGGGACCGTAACCAAGTGCACCAACTACAATTGGTATCACTTTGACCCTCATATTCCACGCTTTTCAATTCTCTTGCGAGGTCCATGTATTTGTCCATCTTTTCATTTTCCTTCATCTTCTCTCTGTGATCTGCAGGAATGCAAAATCCACCACTTGACAAGTTCTTTCTTTTTTGTTAATTAACACTAGGTCTGATCTCCTTGCTGGGATAAGGTGATCCGTCTTTATTTCGAAGTCCAAAAGAATCTTATGCGTTTCACGGTACCTGTGTACAGGGAATTCCAGAAGTCTTCTCACCTCTACGTATGGTTTTAACTTACATTATTTTGTTTAGAAAACAAAAATGGAAAAAAAAACGATTATATGGGCACTTCAAACGACAAATCGGAGAGGATGCACATGGACAGGGTTAAGAAGAAGAAACGATTCTGGTTTATGCATATACCATTTTGTTGTATGGTCAAAATTTAATTTTTTGCATAATTCCTAGTGGATCACCTTCCAACCCAGTCGTGCCTAGTTTTGTATTCCCTTTGTGCAGTTTGCTACATTCACTTAATACATGGATAACAGTCTCATCTCTGTCACTGCATAGTCTACATTTACTGTTTCGTTGGGTCTTATCAATTTTTGCTTTAATATAATTTGTCCTCATGGCATAATTTTGTGGCAGCAATTATTAATGATTCAGTTTCTCTTTTGAGGTTTCTTCTTCTTAACCCTGTCCAAGTCTTTTCATGTGCATCCTCTCCGATTTGTCGTTTGAAGTGCCCATATATCGTTTTTCTTCCCATTTTTGTTTTCTAAACCAAAATAATGTAAGTTAAAACCATACATAGAGGTGAGAAGACTTTCGGAATTCACTGTACACAGGTACCGTGAAAATGTCACCGTGACAGTTTTATGCAATTGATTTGAATTATGTTTAAATTAATAATTTAGCATTTTGATTAAAAGTGAAAGTGAAGTCGGACATTTATCTAAAGTTTCCTTTCTGTCAGTAGCAATGTGACTCAAAAATCTCCATCAACAAACTTAGAGGATAAAAAAAAAGAAATAACTGTCCCTTTTTTTTTTCAAATTCCATCTCTTAAGAAAAACTCTCAAATTGTTTGTTTGTTTTCACTTTTAAGATCTACAGTTTATTGTCTGTTTTGTTCTATTTTTTGTTTTGTTAGCAAAAAAAAAAAAAAAAAAAAAGAAAGAAAGAAAGAAAAGAAGTCATGATCAATCAATTTTTTTCAGAATTTTGTTTTCATAGAGAAAATTTTCTTTGTTCAAATAAAGTAAAAAAAAAAAAAAAATTGACAAACGTGTTTACTTTAATTTTTTTGTTCAAGTTGTGTGAAAAGATGGAAAAAAGAAAAGAAAAAAAGGAAAAAAAAAGGAAAAAGAAAACGATATATTCGTCGAATGTCAACAGACTTTGAAATTGATTCTGAAATTGTCTTCAAACTTAAAAATATTTTCTAAACTGAAGAGATAATTGGCAGCTTATCGATATTCGATAACGGCATCTACATTCTTTAATCTTTGCCTAGCGTGGTTAAACCACCTCTTAAATCCTACTAAGCTGCTGTCAGCGGGCTTCGCACTCGTCCCTTGTTTACACTGAAAAAATCACTCGTGAATTATTATAGGAATTTATTTGATAGAAATGAGTTCTGGGGTGAATATATAATGAACCTGAAAATCCCATTATAACAGGTAAAAAAATACCAAGAAATTTGGTACAGACGTGGGGAAATTTGATTAGCAAAGAGTTAATGTACCATATTGTTGTGATTCTTTCCCTTACTGGCCACTTTTTTCCGTTAGGAAACTAGGGACATTACGACCGGTTGTATAAAAGGCTGTACCGCCAAAGTCAATTATCATTTCTCTTAAACTCTCGTCGTCAGGGGTAACACATCAGTTGTGTCTCACATCTTTTGGGACAGGGGACTTTGCTCGCCACAGACATTGCCGTCTACCTGTCTCAGCACGAGCACTTCTTCATTCTCGCGGCTTCACGGAGGTACACGCAACAGTTTCGTCTTTTTTTACAGCAGTGGTTCTCAAACAAAGCGCCGGGTGCACTGGTGCGCCCAGAGCTTTTTCCGCTGCACTAGTATTCCTGAAAACCCATCCAGATATGAAGTACTATATATTTACTAAGTTACTATATAATACCATTTCTTTCGAAACTCTGCTTGTTTCGTTGCGCATTATTATTAATAGTTATAAGTTACTTTTCTTGTAACTAAATAAAAACACAGGTTTTAAACATTTTATTGGAAAAATTATTTTATTGCAGATTTTCCCCTCATATTTATGTGAACTGGGATTTCAACCCTCGCAACAATTAAGTGTAAAAAGAGAGGAACTCTTCAATGCATTGAATGGGGGAAATGAGAGTCTTGTCTCTAAGACCAAACATTGAAGCAAATCGCAAAGTCTGATCAAGTCATGATTTCTCATTAACCACACGCGATTTAGTGAGAACTTCTAGAGGGTAGATGTTTAAAGTTTGCTTTTGTTATATGGGGTTATTTTTTTATATATTTAAACGTTATTAGTACATATCAGTCTATTTGTATACAGTGGTGCTATG
>CM042144.1:65613234-65655679 GCA_023376005.1 Doryteuthis pealeii | reverse complement strand
AGAGAAGAGATGAGACGCCTCAACTAGAGTAAAGAAAAGGCGACAACATCTGCTTCTAAAAAAGCCCACGCTCCAACGCGAAACGAGGCTGTCGTGACCTACCCATCAGAGCGAGATACAGCACGTGCATTCACGCACACAAATTGTGAGCATGCGCACTTGGTGGGCCATTGTTAAATGATATCAAGAAGAAAAGTAGAAATTCCGACAGAAGTCGTAAGCAATACAATGAAGGAAATGTTGTTTCATAAAAAAGGAAAACGATTGCCTCCCTGTTTCCTCGTCTAGACAAAGGTTTTTTCTTCTAAAAGTTTCCTGAAAAGGTTAGAATTGTTTTGTTTCGCCAATGTGAAATTGGTATTTTACAAGCTATTGATTATCGAAGGGAGGCAATTTCTTTAATGTTTATTGTTTTACCTTTAGAATATAAAAAACGAGACGAATGACGACGTTTGACACATCACTGCCTTAAAGTACGTTGGCAATTGAATATATCGTTCGATCCCTGACAGCAAAAGAAATCAGTCTTCATGGACTAATCAATAAGTCAACAGATATACTCAACCAAAACACACACCACACACACACACACACACACAACCACAACACACGAACATACTTACACACACACACACACACACACACACACACACATATATAATATATTATATATATATATATTATATATAGTTATCAATAAAGTTATCGCACCTTTTTTTATGACGTTTCAATTCTGATCTCAGTGTGGCTAGACACAGCAACTACCTGTGACGCAGGAGCAAAACCGACTGAATTTTCACCAGCGCTGTTTCATTAACCTCTTAGCCATCGACAGCTGTCATTAAGGAGCAGTGTTTTTTAAATGTTGAATACATACATTTGTGTATATATTCACGATCACCAGAGAGATCAAATCTGTAAACAACGGACGATGATTGCTTAATGCTGGCGGTGAAAGTCAATTAAAATCGCTCCGAGAAAAACTCTACCGTATTTTGGGAGCATATATATATATATATTATATATATATATATATATATATATATATATATATATATATATATATATATATACTATATGATAATTCAAAATATATCAAATTAAGAAATCTTAAGTTGCATGTGGTTTGCGGCGAAGAAAAGGGAGAAAAGTTGTCAACTAAACGTAATTTTAGCACAGACAAGTTAAGAGACAAGTTCTTCCCGGCCGTTGTCGTGTCAGTACTGCTGTATGGCTGCTCACTGGACCCTAACTAAGCGATTAGAGAATAAACTAGATGGGAGATGCACAAGAATGCTGCGGGTGATCATGAACAGACATGGAAACAGCACCTATGAGAAAACAGCTGTGCGGCCAACCTACCACATATCACCCCAAACCATCCGAGTAAACGGACAAGACACGTGGGACACTGCTGGAGAAGCAAGGACGAACTCATAAGCGACGTCCTCCTGTGAAGCTAGAACATGGGCACGCCAGTGTTGGCCGACGCAAAAACGTACGTTGATCAGCTCTGTGCGGATGCAGGATGCTGCAAAAAGGACTCCCGAGAATGATGAGCGATAGGGAAGGATGGGAGAGAGATTGTCATGGATATCCACGCTGAAAGCGCGACATGATGATGATGGTAGCCTATTGACAAAATTAGTTATGTGCCAACCTCACATCTGCCTGACTGTTATTGTAGCAGGATGTGACACAAAGTCAAAAGTATAGCCATCCAACGAGGCCCGAATTGCAATTAGGTAATGTGTGTATGTATCTGTCTGTGTGTTCATATGTATGTATGTATGTATGTTATCTGTCCGTGTTTGTTCATATATAGCTGATTACCCAACCCGTACAACACGAGTAGGATGTGGGACAAGGTATCAAATATGAGGCATCCAGCGAGGAGTGAACTCACTATTCAAGCAGTAATGGATCTGCGAGAACTAACTTGCTATCATTACAACACGGGGAAGGCTCCTGTCAATTATTGTGATACCCCAATGATGAAACACGATCAAAATAAAGACATGATAAAAATTGTCAATAGTGTTTTTTTTATATATATTTGACTACGAAGAAGTATAAAAACATTTTAACTTTATTTTCAAAAACTTTTTTCACTACAGTTTTGTTTGCCATTAAAATATTATAGTGACCGTAGAAAGGGATTATTATTGATATTACATAAAAAGAAATTTTTGGTAATAGGATTTCAAGAATCAAGTCCATTTACATATTTAAATTTGGTCAAACTTTCTCTTTCCTAGCAATCTTACAAAATAATTTTAAAGATTTTAAAAAAATTCTCAGGCCAATTCATTTTTAAAAAATTAATTCGCTTTGTAAAATCACTTCTTTTCTGATCAACATTTATCTACTCAGAGCTCAATGGGGGACACAACGGTCACATTTTTCTAGTATATATATATATATATATATATATATATTATATATATATATATATGCGGAGAAAAGTAGACATATTGTCGGATTAACCTCCTCATATTTCTCCACACCCACCACAACACACACACACATACATATATATATATATATATATATTATATATATAATATATATATACTACATTCATTTATTTATTCATGTAGGTGAGTAATTCCACTAATGACAATTATTTGAATTAATGTCTCATTATTTTTCTTGAGGTGTCTTTGCTAAGTGTTAGTACGAAACTGCAGACGTTTTACAGACTTTACGTGGTGATTTTTTTTTTTGGCAAAATTCCTTAAATGTTGACATTTTTATGTAAGTAGAAATTTAATTTGTTAATTAAGGATAAAAATGTCCTAAAATGCGTGAATTGTTGCAAATAACTACATACATAATAAGGTCAATTATCCAAACTTTTTTTTTCAAGTAAAGTAGTCACTAAACGTCTGAGGTAAATAGGCTCACCCTACCGAATTATTTATATCATTTGGATTTTTTCGGAATGTTATCCTCATCTTTATTTTTATATACATAACGTTCCGGCCTTCTTCAGATGTTTCTTGTTGAACTGAGGAACTTCTTGTCAAACTCGCAAACCTTACCTCCTACAATGACATTCAAGTTTTCAACTGATCTTAAACTCTAGGTAGCATTGTGATTAAAAAAATTTTTTTAGCTTATCTACACTAAATGCCAAATAAAAGATTCAGCCAACTTAGCATTTAAAAAGAAATATCTATTGTTGGGATTTTAGTATATAAGGCGTGAGCCAAAAGTCCACTTTTACTTATAGACTCGCCGATAAGCACATGACCTGGGAAGGCAACCTATTCGTCCAATCACTGGCAATGCTCTGCTGCTGATATTATTATTTATACTGATGTTCTGAGAACACCTAGCCACATCGCTTTGGACGCTCGTGGAGGACGGACCTTATGGGATTACTTCACTGGACCTCATAGGACTTATTCACTTACCAGAGGATTCTGTATTGCGGGACTTATTCACTCACCAAAGGATTCTAGATTTCAGGACTTACTAAACTTTAAGTTCTTTTCAACTGGCCAAGAATGGCGGTCAGAAACTCAACATCAATAACAGACTTTTTTGTCTGATTTATTTTAGACGAGACATTATGATATTATTCAGATTTTTCGAACTGTTGTTCTCATCTCTATTGTTATATACTCGAAGCTTCGGTCGATGTGCCCTCCGGCGTCTTCCCGGTATTTCTTGTCAAACTCTAGAGAGTTCATGTCGTAAATGGGGAGCCTTCACAGAACTTCGAACCGAACTTCTTTATTCAATCAGCCCGGGTAGACTGTTATCATTCACTAACCATGACCTGTTTACAAGTGTTAAGATATGTTAAGTATTCTATGTTATTATCACCAGTGGTCAGGATTGAACCTACAGCCTGCAGAGGCTGTCACTAATATTCACATACACCAAGGTACATCCCATGTTTCCGATGTTACAAGTTTGTATGACTCAATAGTTTCAAAAAAAAAAAAAAAAAAAAGATACAGATGATACCCCGTAGAAAATGTTATGGATGCATAATCTTCCTGTCCAAGCCAATTGTCTGCAGCATAGCCCTGGAGCAGGCAGCAAGATGTATTGGTTCTCCATGAACTTAGATGAAACAGAATTTGTGTTTTAAACAAGATGGAACTATTTCCTCATTAAATGGCAAGCCTCTAAAATTAGTAGACCAGTTTATATACCTCGGTCGCAATATCTCATCTACTGAAAAGCAATGTCAACATACGCATAGAAAAGGCACTGTTATTGACTGGTTATCGGCAATATGTAAATCTGATCTATCTTAGTTTGTTTACCTGTCTCTCTGTCTGTCTCTTTCTCTCTCTTTCTCTCCTCCCTCTCTGTTTATATATATTGTGTGTGTGCGTGCGTGTGTGTGTGTGTGTGTGTGTGTGTGTGTGTGTAACAGGTTATCGATCAAATAGAAAATCCGATCTCTCTGATAAAATAAAACGGGAATTCCTCCAAGCTGTAGCAGTTCCAGTACTACGGTATAGCTGAACCACTTGAGCTTTAACAAAAAACTTGGAGAAATGCCAAACGTGAACAACACACGGATTCTACGTACTGTTTTCAACAAATTTTGGAAGCAGCACTTAACAAATCAGTAGCTGTACGGCCACTTACCTCCCGTCTCACAAACTGTCCAAATAAAATGGACAAGACATGCTGGGTACTACTGGAGAAACAGGGACGAACTCATAAGTGACGTTTTCCTGTGGACTCCTATACATGGAAACACCGGTATTGGCCGACCAGCAATACATTACATTCATCAGATCTTTGCTGACATTGGATGCCGAGTAGAGGATCTGAAAAGGACGATTACAATAGGGACGGGTGGCAAGAGAAATTCAAGAGAATCCATTCTATCAGCACGACTTGATGCTATTGCTGTTGATGCAGATGATGATGGTGGATCATTCAAATATCAGCTACTGTACAAAGAAACATGAATAGTGCTAACAACTCCATTTTGAAACTATAAAATAAAAGAACAAGCAAAAAAAAGCCAAATTGAAGGCAGAATTTTTTTTGTCATGTTTATTAACATTCAGCAAACTAGATATTTGAATATTTATATTCATTTGTTATATATATATATATATATATTATTATATATATATATATATATATATATATATGATAAATCGGTCTATGTATATTTTCTCAGTCTGTTCATTATCTTTCTATTTATCCACACACACACACACACACACACAACACACACACACTCTCCTCTCTCTCTCACTCTCTCTCTCTCTCTCTCTCTCTCTCTCTCTCTATCTATCTATCTATCTATCTATCTATCTCGTTCAAACACATATACATATACACAACACATTCACACACACATACACACACACATATATATATATACATACATATATATATATATATATATATATATATATATATAATATATATTTTAATTTTGTAACATTTTGACATTTATTGAAAGTGTCTATATGCTAAGAGCATTTTATTTTTGGTCAGAATATTTTTCTATTAATGCTGATATTTATTCAACTTATTTTTTGGGATGAACGTCTACTGAGAAATATTCGGAATACTTTTAACTAGTATTTCCTTCATCTTTCCAATATTAGTTACTTTTTTAAAAATTTAATACAGTTATGTTGCCATTTAACACACACGTCTTCAAACATCCTGCAAGTGGAACTCAGAATACACTGACTGTACCCCTGGAGAGGGGTAATACCCCTTAAACACAAAAAAGATATGTGAATTACCCTAAACTACATCTAATAGTAAGACTCCTGTATTGAGATCCAGGGACTGTGGAGTACCCGTTCATTAATATTGATCCTATTACTGATCTGCAGTGGTACTACCTGTTTGGGTTCCATTTATAGGTTAAAAAAACTGTTTTGAAAATTATTCATATTCGACAGGACCGTGTGAAAAATAAAATAAATTCTTAGAGAAAACTATGTAAAAATTTAAATTTGAGTATACAATGAACACAATTCCCTTACCCTAGCGTAAAATAACCCAAAGTAGGTTGACATACCAGTAAAATCAATCAACCAATCAATTAGTCAGCGTGATATTGTTATTATTGTTTTACACACTAGTGGCGTTAAGTGTGTCCAGTGAGACTCGAACTCCCTTCCTTTTCTGCCACGAGGAAACCTCGTGAAAATGATTAATAATATTGATTTACAGAGCTTTACCCAAAGAAAAAAATATCTGACATAGAAAAAGTAAAATGATTCCTTCATTGTTCACTTCAGTCTTTGTAGATACATATATAAATTACTTTTAACATACTTCGCATCTCATTCTTTCTCTGGCTTCTTTCGATAAGTTCTCTTAATTTCCTTGAAGCCAACTGTCTTATCTATTTATTACAAAGAATCTATCTTGATATTCTTTCTTTCTTTTACGCTTCGATTATTTTCTGAATAAAATTTACTTGTTTTTCTTTTTCGCAAAAATTGTTCGCTTTTACCTCACAATTACAAAGGTTTATCGCAAAGTAGACAACTTAGAAACCCATTTTTCTCTTTGTTCGAGATGTTTTAAATATTTCTTACAATTATAAACGAGAATTTTGAAAAAACTTTAGCCAACAAGTACGTATTGATTAAATCTCGAACTAAAAGTAAATAATAAAAAAAAATGAAATATATTTTCTGAACTTTTAAGGTGAGTCGTCATTATCACAAATTCCCGAAATGTTCCGATTCATTTCTCATGATAAATACGAATGTCAGTGTCTCGTTGTTTCAGTGTGTCACATTTTTTCAACATTAATCCTAGAAACCATAGCCCAAAATATCATACTACTTTTTAATAAGGAGAGCAGATTAAATACAGTCCGTGTCGAATCAAGACTACCAATCCTGAATTTATTCTATTTTATCTAACATAAACTGACCTTTGTTTTATCAGTCTGTTTAGAGTTATGAGTTAGAGTTAAAAACACTATAGGACAGCCATATCTTATAATGGAGATTCGGTGTCTGTCTGTAACCAAAACTACGCCACTGCTTACGTCACAATACCTTCAGAAATTACGTAAGTTTTTCAATGAATATTTGATTTATAGTCAAAATCATTAGAACATAGAATATGATATTTATTAACGATGTCTATATGAAAATCTGTATTAAATTTGCCTTAAAGTCCTATGTTATTTGTGCGTTTAAATTCCTACAATGTGTCTCATAAATCTCTAAGAAATAAAGGTTTATATAATATATAGTGTGGTTAATTTGCATTCTGGTTTAAAAAACGGGTTTAATAGATAATTACTTGGTGTTATTGATCTCTAATATATTGTTTTATTCTCCAACATATTAAAATCAATGCTTGAATGATTTTATATAGGAACGAATTAAGATATAATTAAAAATAAGTGTAAATCTTTTTATATGCATTCTTATTTAATTTTGTTAGTCTTTCTAATTTGATATCTTAAATACTTACGACCGGAGGACGCATATTCTTGCTACTTAGCTATAATTATTTGTCCGAAGCTTAGATGGCTATGCATATTCCAAAACAAGATAGGATGGGACCAATGAAATATACATTTTCAGACCACGTATGCAAAAAATTGAAATATTTGTCCCTGTTGAATAGTGTACCATTCAACGGTGTTCAAGTATTTTCAAGCATACCATGTGAAACGTTTTGCATACGTAGTCTGAAATTGTATATTTCACTGGTCGCATTCTATCATCTTTTGCAATGTTCGTATCCTAAGCTTTGGACAAATAATTATATCTAATATAGCTGCCCTATAGTCTTCCTTCTCTTTTCTTGTTGCTCATTGTTAAGCAAATAGAATACAATATAATAAATCGAAAGAAAGTGTAGATAAAACACAGATAAGAAGCCTACCATATGACAGTCTGCGAGGCTATTTTCCCAAGTAATGAGTTTTATACTAGAGTGTCCCAATATTGTGTTCCTGTGCGCCACCAAGCTTAGTAAACATCTATATCAAAGGTACCTACCATGGGTGACAAATAATAAGCTACACATATTTTGTTTGTGGCACACTTGACCAAGGTTAAAAAGAAAATGCAGAAGAAAATTAGAAATAAATACTATTGGGTAGGGATATCTAGTGGGTGAATGTAGGCGTGTCTGTGTGGGTGTGCGTGGGTGTGCGTGGGTGTGCGTGTGCGTGTGTCTGCACACTCGCCAAAAGGATAACTAATTGCAATACTTCTTTGTTAATTCTTTTGTAATACTTTATGAGAGGATATGATGTTAAGACCCGAAAACTTCCATGATTCGGGGGCATCAATAATGAATAGTCCCAATTAAGTTTATTTTCATTTTTTAGGGATAGAAACATTTTATCTTAGAAGCTCCACCCAATGGTATACACCTGACAAAACAGAATTCCATAGAATGACTTTATATACATTTATTTACAAAAGATATTTGTAAAAATATATTGGAAGGGAAATAGCTTACTCTTAGTTTAGAGGTATCTATAGCCTAGCATATGAGCGGATTATTTGAGACATATCTTTCTCCCAAAGTTCTTCCCTATCTATGATATTAACTTCATCAAATAAAAGCAGATGGTTTTCCTTTTCATTCCATATATGGCCAGCTATACATGACTTTTCTATTTCCCTTCGTACCACTGCTTTTCTTGGTGTTCATCTAGTCTTACTCTCCTATGCAACTGTGGTAGAGTACACAAAGGTGATTCATTACATTGCTTTATTTTAAATGATTTTTTTTTGTTTGCATCTAAATTTTGGTATCATCATGTTTCATAAATGTATCACCGAACACATTGAACAGGCCTGGATTAGTATCATGATATTCCTGAAAAATTACACTGCTTTGATTGAAAGGTGGAATTATAGGTCTTACTTGGAGTACCATTCATTATTCTAAAAATGTACATATATTTACCAACCCCTCCACACAAGCAGGAATAAGAGAAGGAAAACTCTAAATTCAAACCTGTTAAACTCCATTTAATAATTGACTTTGTGTTGACAAAGTCAATTTATTAAATGGAGTTTAACAGGTTTGAATTTAGAGTTTTCCTTCTCTTAGACAGGTCACCTAGCCAAGATTTAAAAGCCCAATCTACCCATACGTGGATGGAGAATAGTTGGATGCATACCTTTCTCAAGGGTATTAGCGCAATGTAAAATGCAAACAGCTTTTTCCAGGATATGAACTTGGGTCGACATTCTTAAAATGTATACACTTGAACACTCATAGTAAATGTTTTAATTAAAAAACACTTTTTTATTGGGGGTTGGTTTCTACAGAAATAATACAAAAGAGAATTGACGAATAGAAGTATATGTGTCTAAAATAAATGTTCCAATAAAAAGAGTCTTTTTCTATTGAATAGATAGTCCTGAGGCTACTGAACAGATAATATAAACTCTTCACTTGTTGGTTTTGGCAGGCCTCGCGTTACAAGTAACAGAATGTTTATGGGGGGGCGAATCGCTCTATCCTGTAGATCAGTGGCTCTCAACTTTATACAGTCTGGGCGCATTTATAGTACTACAGATACTTCATAGCACACTGTATACAAAATAGGACTGATATGTTACTAAGTTAACTGTTAAATATATAAAAAAATAACATATTTAACAAAAGCAAACTTAAATACCTCTATGAAGTTTATTAATTCCTGTGTTAATGAGAAACATGAGCTTGATCAGACTTTGCGATTTCTTCAATGTTTGGTCTTAAGAGACAAACTCTCATTCCCCATCAATGCATTGAAGAGTTCCTCTCTTTTTACACTTAATTGTTGCGAGGGTTGGAAATCCCAGTTCACATAAATATGAGGGGGAAAATTGCAATAAAATAATTTTTCCCAATAAAATTGTTTAAAACCTGTGTTTTTATTTAGTTACAAAAAGTAACTTATAACTATAATATAATGTCGCAACGAAACAAGCAGAGTGTTCGTAAAGAAAACTTATATAGTAATTAGTTATAGTTTATTTTTCATATCTGGATGGGTTTTTCAGGATACTAGTGCAGCGGAAAAAGCTCTGGAGCGCACCAGTGCACCCGGGCGCTTTGTTTGAGAACCACTGCTGTAGAAAAAAGACGAAACTGTTGCGTGTGACCTCCGTGAAGCCGGAGAATGAAGAAGTGCTCGTGTAACAGGTAGACGGAATGTCTGTGGCGAGCAAAGTCCCTGTCCAAAAATGTGAGACACAACTGATGTGTTACCCTGACGACTGGAGAGTTTAAGAGAAATTATAATTTGACTTTGGGGTGCAGCCTTTTATACAACCGGTCGTAATGTCCCCTAGTTTCCTAACGGAAAAAGTGGCCAGTAAGGGAAAGAATCACAACAATATGGTACATTAACTCTTTGCTAATCAAATTTCCCCCCGTCTGTACCAAATTCTCTGGTATTTTTTACCTGTATAATGGGATATTTCAGGTTCATTATATATTCACCCCGAACTCATCCTATTCAAATAAAGTCCTATAATAATTCACGGAGTGATTTTTTCAGTGTAAACAAGGGACGAGTGCGAGAGCCGCTGACAGCAGCTTACCGTAGGATTTAAGTGGTGGTTAAAATGCTAGGCAAAAGATGTAAAGAATGTAGATGCCGTTATCGAATATCGATAAGCTGCCAATTATCTCTTTCAGTTTAGAAAGATATTTTTAAGTTTGAAGACAATTTGAGAATCAATTTCAAAGTCTGTTGACATTCGAACGATATATCTGTTTTTCTTTTTCCTTTTTTTTTCCCTTTTTTTTCTTTTTTCTTTTTCCATCTTTTCACACAACTTGAACAAAAAATTAAAGTAATACACGTTTGTCAATTTTTTTTTTTTTTTTACTTTATTTGAACAAAGAAAATTTTCTCTATGAAAACAATTCTGAAAAAATGATTGATCATGACATCTTTTCTTTCTTTCTTTCTTTTTTTTTTTTTTTTTTTTGCTAACAAAACAAAATAGAACAAAACAGGAAATAAACTGTAGATCTTAAAAGTGAAAACAAACAAACAATTTTGAGAGTTTTTCTTAAGAGATGGAATTTGAAAAAAAAGGGACAGTTATTTCTTTTTTTTTTTATCCTCTAAGTTTTGTTGATGGAGATTTTTGAGTCACATTGCTACTGACAGAAAGGAAAACTTTAGATAATGTCCGACTTTCACTTTCACTTTTAATCAAAATGCTAAATTATTAATTTAAACATAATTCAAAATCAATTGCATAAAACTGTCACGGTGACATTTTCACGGTACCTGTGTACAGTGAATTCCGAAAGTCTTCTCACTCTATGTATGGTTTTAACTTACATTATTTTGGTTTAAGAAAACAAAAATGGGAAGAAAAACGATTATATGGGCACTTCAAACGACAAATCGGAGAGGATGCACATGAAAAGACTTGGACAGGGTTAAGAAGAAGAAACCCTCAAAAGAGAAACTGAATCATTAATAATTGCTGCAACAAAATTATGCCATGAAGGACAAATTTATATTAAAGCAAATTGATAAGACCCAACAACAGTAAATGTAGACTATGCAGTGACAGAGATGAGACTGTTATCCATGTATTAAGTGATGTAGCAAACTGGCACAAAGGGATACAAAACTAGGCACGACTGGTGGGAAGGTGATCCACTAGGAATTATGCAAAAAATTAAATTTTACCATACAACAAAAGGTATATGCATAAACCAGAATCGTTTTCTTCTTCTTAACCCTGTCCATGTGCATCTCCGATTTGTCGTTTGAAGTGCCCATATAATCGTTTTTTTTTCCATTTTTGTTTTTCTAAACCAAAATAATGTAAGTTAAACCATACGTAGAGGTGAGAAGACTTCTGGAATTCCCTGTACACAGGTACGTGAAACGCATAAGATTCTTTTGGACTTCGAAATAAAGACGGATCACCTTATCCCAGCAAGGAGATCAGACCTAGTGTTAATTAAAAAAAGAAAGAACTTGTCAAGTGGTATTTTGCATTCCTGCAGATCACAGAGAGAAGATGAAGGAAATGAAAAGAATGGACAAATACATGGACCTCGCAAGAGAATTGAAAAGCTTGTGGAATATGAGGGGTCAAAGTGATACCAATTGTAGTTGGTGCACTTGGTACGGTCCAAAGAGCTTGCAAAAAAAGAGTGGGGGATCTGGAAATCAGAGTAAGAATTGAGACCGTCCAGACTACTGCATTGCTGCAATCGGCTAGAATACTCAGAAGAGTCCTAGAGACCTGAGGAGACTTGTTGTCAATCAGAATCCATTGAAATACCATCACTTTACGCTGGTGTGAAAAACTCTCAAGGAGTGAAATAATAATAATAATAATAATAATAATAATAATAATAATAATAATAATTATTATTATTATTATTATTATTATTATTATTATTATTATTATTATATTATTATTATTTTTCTATTTCATTTAGGCGGCTTATTTTATGTTATAGTTTCTTAGTCGGTAATGCAGCCACTCGGAACCACAAGATACAATACAATTTAGTGTCAGGGCCAGCACACTCTTTGGGGGAGGAAGAGTGTTACCCCTCTGCATATTCTAATCCCCGCTAACAGGGCGTAGTCAAATTAATTGGAATCACTGGTTCATGTCAAATATCACCGAAGTGAAGAATTGATGACTGTCCATTACTTAGATGTGTAACAACTTAGCAAAAATAAGTATTGTAAGCACATTAAAAGCTATTTGCCAAAACTAATCACAATATAGAATAACTAACGGCTGATGCTAAATTGAAATTTTTTTTATAACATATCTTGCTCTGCATCAGCACGTACAGTGAAATACATTCCGTGTCCGGTAATAAAATCACAGGAAAGATCACAGAAAAAGTCACAATTTTGTCTCGGAAAAAACATGTTTAAAAAATCAAAATTATTGTGGTTGGTTGGGGTTTTTTTGAAGAAAATATCTTATAATTCAATTGAGACGTAAAGGATTTATTGAGTAAAAAGTTTTGGTTTAAGATTCGTTTTTTTACTGTAACTTTTTTTCTTGACTTTTTCTGTGATTTTTTTTTTTTACCTAGATTCGTGTATTCATAGCGTTATATTTGGAATTTGTTTCAAGTGAAAAGAGTAACAGATTTGAATGATTTTTCACTGTTATGGTTAAAATTGTTGTCAGAAATTTATTGCTACGAATAACACAATTAAGTAGTGCAATGGTTATCGACGTGGGAAATGGAACCCGGAGACGGGGCTCAAAACCTGGATTAGATATGTGTTGCATAGCCTTCTTACCGGGCACTAAATAAGGTATATGTTATATACTTCTTTACTTCTTATTCTGGTCGTCTATTCTTCTGGCCGGCTTTGCTTCTTCTATCGTCTATCTTGGTCTGGTATATTCTACAGGCTGGTCTTTTCTTATATGGGGATTCCGGGTCTGGTCTCTGTTGGGGATCACTTCCTTATCAGAAGCCTTGTGTCATTGTTAGTTTTTTTGTAATAAACACAAGACTTCGATTTAACGATGATGTTACTTTTATTCGTAGATCCCCAGACCAGACAATCACGCAGTGAGACTCACATCTTGGCTAGCTTCGCTTCTAGTTCTCTAACTCTAACTAACTGAGTTGCTTACCCTTAAATCGGAAGGGCTTCTATCCGGGTTCCCGGTTCACACGGTTTATCCCGCAAGGCAAGGTCAGAGTGAGGTCAAGCATTGTCACTCATCTCTCAAGGCCATCAGCTATACTGATCGCCATAATGATTTCTACACTATTGTCATAATCATTAGGTTCTAATGATTATGTAACATATGTTGCATTTCAGATGGCGACAAGTATTTTGGGAAGGGTATAAATTTACCCATACTCTTTGTAGTTATCGGTAAATAGTAGGGAAGACTGAGCTCTTTAAGCTTGTACAGCAACTGATCTAGGAAAAGCTAAACTCTGATTTCAACCTGTTAAACACCGGTTAAACATTGACCTTGTGTTGCATTCTGCTCATGCGGAGGGTGGATAAATACAACAATAACACAGCACACGGAAGAGTGGTTTTCCTAAGATTGGACTCCCAAAAACTTTCTCTGTTAGTTATCAGGCTATCGCTGTAAGATCATTATTTCTGAAGATTTCTAAAAGATGAGGGACGATTGCAGGGAGAAGAGGATTAATGCCTTTCTCAACAACAATTTGGGCCAATTGAACGTAAGCGGACTCAACAGGAATCTACATTTGGTTTTGTTTATTCCATTTCGTTTCTGCCCTCGATGAAAAATCTGGTATTATAGATTTTACCAAACAAACAAGAGATTTCAGATTATTGACTAAGTTTAGACTAAGAAGGAGATCGAATTCTTCCTTCGATCTTACCATTTTGTTTAGACTGGAGATTATTTCTGATATTTCTAATTTCTACAGTACTTCACTTAAGTATTTCATTAAGATGAATCGAGTTTGGATTTGGAAGCAGATTAAATTACAGGAACTTTTAAGCCAATTCTTCTTCAGTAACTCGACTAATTCGAGCCTAAATGGCCTAATAAGACCCTAAAAGATATTAGTGCGTAATTATTCTAATTTCTAGACGAAGGAGAGTAAATAATCTTTTACTACTATTTCTGTTATCCTTAATTTCATCGCTTCTTATCGGAAACTCTCAAATCGTAATTTTACGTAGATTTGAACTAAAGAATAATTCTCGGATTACATCGATTATCTCTATAAGCACGATAATTCAAATTATATATAAAATAATATGCTAAGAACTTGCAAGAAAAGAACTTGAGTGGCTTCTAATGAGGAAGGATTGAATGATGTAGGAATTCAAACTACTTCCGTGGTAGAATACAGTATAATCATCCCCATGCTGATGTTGTAAAAAAAAACATTGCAGTCTATGAATTGTTCGCCTAAATAAAGAATATGGCTACATGTTTAGATTTGAATGACTGCACCCGGTAGTATTCGTAAACTTAATTAGTAGAGCAACTGCCATGACAAGACGTGATAAAAAGCTGAGATGTAGAAATATTAGTAAAATAATGACTAACAGTAAGTTAGTAGTCATATTGGGTAACTTTTTTCTTTTTAAGAGTGAGGGAGATGTCCACGGAGGCATAACAAACAAATAAACAAATAAATAATAAATAAATAATTAATAATAATAATAAATAATAATTAATAAATGTAGACTTTGCGGTAATAGAGATGAGACTGTAAACCATATACTCTGCGAATGTAGCCGACTAGCACAACGAGAATACAAACTAGACACGGCTGGGTTGGGATAAGGTGATCCACTGGGATTATGCAAAAATTAGATTTTGACCAACACAACAAAATGGTATATGCATAAACCAGAATCCGTTCTTGAGAAGAAACGCAATAAACTTCTCTGGGACTTTGAAATAAAATGGATCACCTTATCAGCAAGAAGAAAGACCTAGTGTTGATAAACCAAAGAAAGAACTTGTCAGTGTGGATTTTGCTGTGGCCAGCAGATCACAGTGGTGAAGCTAAAGGAAAAGGAAAAAAATGGACAATATCTGGACCTTGCCAAGAGGCTGAAAATTTATGGAATATGGAAAGTGAAAAGTGATACCAATTGTAGTTGGTGCACTTGGACAGTCCCCAAAAGGATTAGAAAAGGGTTTGGAAAAGTTTGGAAATCAGAGAAGGATTGAACCATTCAGAACACTGCACTGCTGCAATCTGCCAGAATACCTCAGAAGAGTCCTGGAGACCTGAGGAGACTTGCTGTCACTCAGACCTCCAATGAAAGACCATCAGCTAATGCTGGTGTGAAAACCCAAAAGGAGTAAATAATAATAATATAAATAATAATAAATAATAAATATATAATAATAATTACATGGAACTTGCTAGAGAATTGAAAAAAAACTGTGGAATATGAGGGTTAAAATGATACTAATTGTAGTTGGTGTATTTGGTACGGTTCCCCAAAATTTAGAAAACAACGAGAGAACTGGAAATCAGAGGTAGAATTACGATCATCCAGAAACGACATTGTTGAAATCGGCTAGAATACTCAGAAGCGTCCTGGAAACCTGAGGAGACTTGGCTGTCATTCAGACTCCAGTGAAAGGCCATCAGCTTACACTTGTATGAAAACTCAAAAGGCGTCAAAATGAAAAATAAAAATATTTTTAAGCAGAATATGAAACTAAACACAAGAATATTCATCCCTTTCAAGTTTGGGACTGTAGAATTCGCTGACTGCACTCTGCAGAGGGGTAAGATTCAACCACCCGCTCAATGGCGAACACCGTGGTGGCTTAAAGTGACTGAGCAGTCCATGGGCTGCCGGGGCCCCATTGAGGGGTGGTGATCTACCCCTCTGCAGAGGTGCAGTCAGCGAATTCTACAGTCCCAAATGAAAGGGATGATATTCTTGTGTTAGTTTTCATATTCTGCTAAAAAAAAATGCTTTTTATTTTCATTTGACGCCTTTTGAGTTTTTCATACAAGTGTAAGCTGATGGCCTTTCACTGGAGTCTGAATGACAGCAAGTCTCCTCAGGTTTCCAGACGCTTCTGAGTATTCTAGCCGATTTCAACAATGTCGTTGTCTGGATGATCGTAATTCTACCTCTGATTTCCAGTTCTCTCGTTTGTTTTCTAAATTTTGGGGAACCGTACCAAATACACCAACTACAATTAGTATCATTTTAACCCTCATATTCCACAGTTTTTTTTCAATTCTCTAGCAAGTTCCATGTAATTATTATTATTATTATTATTATTATTATTATTATTATTATTATTATTTACTCCTTTTGGGTTTTCACACCAGCATTAGCTGATGGTCTTTCATTGGAGTCTGAGTGACAGCAAGTCTCCTCAGGTCTCCAGGACTCTTCTGAGTATTCTGGCAGATTGCAGCAGTGCAGTGTCTGAATGGTTTCAATCCTTCCTCTGATTTCCAAACTTTCCAAACCCTTTTCTAATCCTTTTGGGACTGTTCCAAGTGCACCAACTACAATTGGTATCACTTTCACTTTCATATTCCATAAATTTTCAGCTCTCTGGCAAGGTCCAGATATTTGTCCATTTTTCCTTTTCCTTTAGCTTCACCCTGTGATCTGCTGGCACAGCAAAATCCACCACTTGACAAGTTCTTTCTTTTTGTTTATCAACACTAGGTCTTGTCTTCTTGCTGGGATAAGGTGATCCATTTTTTATTTCAAAGTCCCAGAGAATTTTATGCGTTTCGTTCTCAAGAACGGATTCTGGTTATGCATATACCATTTTGTTGTGTGGTCAAAATCTAATTTTTTTGCATAATTCCCAGTGGATCACCTTCCAACCCAGCCGTGTCTAGTTTTGTATTCGTTGTGCTAGTCTGCTACATTCGCAGAGTATATGGTTTACAGTCTCATCTCTATTACCGCAAAGTCTACATTTATTATTATTATTATTATTATTATTTATTATTATTATTATTTATTTATTTATTTTTGTTTATTTGTTTGTTATGCCTCCGTGGACATCTCCCTCACTCTTAAAAAGAAAAAAGTTACCCAATATGACTACTAACTTACTGTTAGTCATTATTTTACTAATATTTCTTACATCTCAGCTTTTTATCACGTCTTGTCATGGCAGTTGCTCTACTAATTAGTTTACGAATACTACCGGGTGCAGTCATTCAAATCTAAACATGTAGCCATATTCTTTATTTAGGCCGAACAATTCATAGACTGCAATGTTTTTTTTTACATACATCAGCATGGGGATGATATACTGTATTCTACCACGGAAGTAGTTTGGAATATCCTACATCATTCAATCCTTCCTCATTAGAAGCCACTCAAGTTCTTTTCTTTGCAAGGTTCCTTAGCATAATTATTTTTATATATAATTTGAATTATCGTGCTTATAGAATAATCGATGTTAATCCGAGAATTATTCTTTAGTTCAAATCTACGTAAAATTACGATTTGAGAGTTTCCGATAAGAAGCGATTGAAATTAAGATAACAGAAATAGTAGTAAAAGATTATTTACTCTCCTTCGTCTAGAAAATTAGAATAATTACGCACTAATATCTTTTAGGGTCTTATTAGGGCCATTTAGGCTCGAATTAGTCGAGTTACTGAAGAAGAATTGGCTTAAAAGTTCCTGTAATTTAATCTGCTTCCAAATCCAAACTCGATTCATCTTAATGAAAATACTTAAGTGAAGTACGTGTAGAAATTAGAAATATCAGAAATAATCTCCAGTCTAAACAAAATGGTAAGATCGAAGGAAGAATTCGATCTCCTTCTTAGTCTAAACTTAGTCAATAATCTGAAATCTCTTGTTTGTTTGGTAAATCTATAATACCAGATTTTTCATCGAGGTGCAGAAACGAAATGGAATAAACAAACCAAATGTAGATTCCTGTTGAGTCCGCTTACGTTCAATTGGCCCAAATTGTTGTTTGAGAAAGGCATTAATCCTCTTCTCCCTGCAATCGTCCCTCATCTTTAGAAATCTTCAGAAGATAATGATCTTACAGCGATAGCCTGATAACTAACAGAGGAAAGTTTTTGTGAGTCCAATCTTAGGAAAACCACTCTTCCGTGTGTGTGTTTATTGTTTGTATTTATCCAACCCCTCCGCATGAGCAGAATGCAACACAGGTCAATGTTTAACCGGTGTTTAACAGGTTTGAATTCAGAGTTTAGCTTTTCCTAGATCAGTTGCTGTACCAAGCTTAAAGAGCTCAGTCTTCCCTACTATTTACCGATAACTACAAAGAGTATGGCTAAATTTATACCCTTCCCAAAATACTTGTCGCCATCTGAAATGCAACATATGTTACATAATCATTAGAGACCTAATGATTATGACAATAGTGTAGAAATCATTATGGCGATCAGTATAGCTGATGGCCTTGAGAGTGAGTGACAATGCTTGACCTCACTCTGACCTTGCCTTGCGGGATAAACCGTGAGAACCGGGAACCCGGATAGAAGGCCCTTCCGATTTAAGGGGTAAGCAACTCAGTTAGTTAGAGTTAGAACTTAGAAGCGAAGCTAGCAAGATGTGAGTCTCACTGCGTGATTGTCTGGTCTGGGGATCTACGAATAAAGTAACATCATCGTAAATCGAAGTCTTGTGTTTATTACTAAAAACTAACAATGACACAAGGCTTCTGATAAGGAGTGATCCCCAACAGAGACCAGACCCGGAATCCCCATATAAGAAAGACCAGACCTGTAGAAGATATACCAGACCAAGATAGACGATAGAAGAAGCAAAGCCGGCCAGAAGAATAGACGACCAGAATAAGAAGTAAGAGAAGTATATAACATATACCTATTTAGTGCCGGTAAAGAAGGCTATGCAACACATATCTAATCCAGGTTTTGAGCCCCTGTCTCCGGGTCCATTTCCCACGTCGATAACCATTGCACTACTTAATTGTGTTATCGTAGCAATAAATATTCTGACAACAATTTTAACCATAACAGTGAAAAATCATTCAATATCTGTTACTCATTTTCACTTGAAACAAATTCCAAATATAACGCTATGAATACACGAATCTAGGTAAAAAAAAAAAATCACAGAAAAAGTCAAAGAAAAAAGTTACAGTAAAAAAACGAATCTTAAACCAAAACTTTTTACTCAATAAATCCTTTACGTCTCAATTGAATTATAAGTATATTTTTCTTCAAAACATAACCCCAACCAACCACAATAATTTTGATTTTTTAAACATGTTTTTTCCGAGACAAAATTGTGACTTTTTCTGTGATCTTTCCTGTGATTTTATTACCGGACACGGAATGTATTTCACTGTACGTGCTGATGCAGAGCAAGATATGTTATAAAAAAAATTTCTAATTTAGCATCAGCCGTTAGTTATTTTCTATATTGTGATTAGTTTTGGCAAATAGGCTTTAATGTTGCTTACAATACTTATTTTTGCTAAGTTGTTACACATCTAAGTAATGGACAGGTTCATCAATTCTTCACTTCGGTGATATGACATGAACCAGTGATTCCAATGTAATTTGACTACGCCCTGTTAGCGGGGATTAGAATATGCAGAGGGGTAACACCTCTTCCTCCCCCAAAGAGTGTGCTGGCCCTGACACTAAATTGTATTGTATCTTGTGGTTCCGAGGTGGCTGCATTACCGACTAAGAAACTATAACATAAAATAAGCCGCTGTAAATGAAATAGAAAATAATAATAATAATAATAATAATAATAATAATAATAATAATAATAATAATAATAATAATAATTATTATTATTATTATTATTATTATTATTATTATTATTATTATTATTTCACTCCTTGAGAGTTTTTCACACCAGCGTAAAGTGATGGTATTTCAATGGATTCTGATTGACAACAAGTCTCCTCAGGTCTCTAGGACTCTTCTGAGTATTCTAGCCGATTGCAGCAATGCAGTAGTCTGGACGGTCTCAATTCTTACTCTGATTTCCAGATCCCCCACTCTTTTTTGCAAGCTCTTTGGGACCGTACCAAGTGCACCAACTACAATTGGTATCACTTTGACCCTCATATTCCACAGCTTTTCAATTCTCTTGCGAGGTCCATGTATTTGTCCATCTTTTCATTTTCCTTCATCTTCTCTCTGTGATCTGCAGGAACTGCAAAATCCACCACTTGACAAGTTCTTTCTTTTTTGTTAATTAACACTAGGTCTGATCTCCTTGCTGGGATAAGGTGATCCGTCTTTATTTCGAAGTCCAAAAGAATCTTATGCGTTTCACGGTACCTGTGTACAGGGAATTCCAGAAGTCTTCTCACCTCTACGTATGGTTTTAACTTACATTATTTTGGTTTAGAAAACAAAAATGGAAAAAAAAACGATTATATGGGCACTTCAAACGACAAATCGGAGAGGATGCACATGGACAGGGTTAAGAAGAAGAAACGATTCTGGTTTATGCATATACCATTTTGTTGTATGGTCAAAATTTAATTTTTTGCATAATTCCTAGTGGATCACCTTCCCAACCCAGTCGTGCCTAGTTTTGTATTCCCTTTGTGCCAGTTTGCTACATTCACTTAATACATGGATAACAGTCTCATCTCTGTCACTGCATAGTCTACATTTACTGTTTCGTTGGGTCTTATCAATTTTTGCTTTAATATAATTTGTCCTCATGGCATAATTTTGTGCAGCAATTATTAATGATTCAGTTTCTCTTTTGAGGTTTCTTCTTCTTAACCCTGTCCAAGTCTTTTCATGTGCATCCTCTCCGATTTGTCGTTTGAAGTGCCCATATAATCGTTTTTCTTCCCATTTTTGTTTTCTAAACCAAAATAATGTAAGTTAAAACCATACATAGAGGTGAGAAGACTTTCGGAATTCACTGTACACAGGTACCGTGAAAATGTCACCGTGACAGTTTTATGCAATTGATTTGAATTATGTTTAAATTAATAATTTAGCATTTTGATTAAAAGTGAAAGTGAAAGTCGGACATTTATCTAAAGTTTCCTTTCTGTCAGTAGCAATGTGACTCAAAAATCTCCATCAACAAAACTTAGAGGATAAAAAAAAAGAAATAACTGTCCCTTTTTTTTCAAATTCCATCTCTTAAGAAAAACTCTCAAATTGTTTGTTTGTTTTCACTTTTAAGATCTACAGTTTATTGTCCTGTTTTGTTCTATTTTGTTTTGTTAGCAAAAAAAAAAAAAAAAAAAGAAAGAAAGAAAGAAAAGATGTCATGATCAATCATTTTTCAGAATTTTGTTTTCATAGAGAAAATTTTCTTTGTTCAAATAAAGTAAAAAAAAAAAAAAATTGACAAACGTGTATTACTTTAATTTTTTTGTTCAAGTTGTGTGAAAAGATGGAAAAAAAGAAAAAGAAGAAAAAAGGAAAAAAAAAGGAAAAAGAAAAACAGATATATCGTCGAATGTCAACAGACTTTGAAATTGATTCTCAAATTGTCTTCAAACTTAAAAATATCTTCTAAACTGAAAGAGATAATTGGCAGCTTATCGATATTCGATAACGGCATCTACATTCTTTACATCTTTGCCTAGCATGGTTAAACCACCACTTAAATCCTACGGTAAGCTGCTGTCAGCGGCTCTCGCACTCGTCCCTTGTTTACACTGAAAAAATCACTCCGTGAATTATTATAGGACTTTATTTGAATAGGATGAGTTCTGGGGTGAATATATAATGAACCTGAAATATCCCATTATACAGGTAAAAAATACCAAGAGAATTTGGTACAGACGTGGGGGAAATTTGATTAGCAAAGAGTTAATGTACCATATTGTTGTGATTCTTTCCCTTACTGGCCACTTTTTTCCGTTAGGAAACTAGGGGACATTACGACCGGTTGTATAAAAGGCTGCACCGCCAAAGTCAAATTATAATTTCTCTTAAACTCTCCAGTCGTCAGGGGTAACACATCAGTTGTGTCTCACATCTTTTGGGACAGGGGACTTTGCTCGCCACAGACATTCCGTCTACCTGTTACACGAGCACTTCTTCATTCTCCGGCTTCACGGAGGTCACACGCAACAGTTTCGTCTTTTTTCTACAGCAGTGGTTCTCAAACAAAGCGCCCGGGTGCACTGGTGCGCTCCAGAGCTTTTTCCGCTGCACTAGTATTCCTGAAAAACCCATCCAGATATGAAAAGTAAATATATACTAAGTTACTATATAATACCATTTCTTTACGAACACTCTGCTTGTTTCGTTGCGACATTATTATTATAGTTATAAGTTACTTTTCTTGTAACTAAATAAAAACACAGGTTTTAAACAATTTTATTGGGAAAAATTATTTTATTGCAATTTTCCCCCTCATATTTATGTGAACTGGGATTTCCAACCCTCGCAACAATTAAGTGTAAAAAGAGAGGAACTCTTCAATGCATTGATGGGGAAATGAGAGTTTGTCTCTTAAGACCAAACATTGAAGAAATCGCAAAGTCTGATCAAGCTCATGTTTCTCATTAACACAGGAATTAATAAACTTCATAGAGGTATGTTAAGTTTGCTTTTGTTAAATATGTTATTTTTTTATATATTTAACAGTTAACTTAGTAACATATCAGTCCTATTTTGTATACAGTGTGCTATGAAGTATCTGTAGTACTATAAATGCGCCCAGACTGTATAAAGTTTGAGAGCCACTGATCTACAGGATAGAGCGATTCGCCCCCCATAAACATTCTGTGTACTTGTAACGCGAGGGCCTGCCAAAACCAACAAGTGAAGAGTTTATATTATCTGTTCAGTAGCCTCAGGACTATCTATTCAATAGAAAAGACTCTTTTCTATTGGAACATTTATTTTAGACACATATACTTTCTATTCGTCAATTCTCTTTTGTATTATTTCTGTAGAAACCAACCCCCAATAAAAAAGTGTTTTTTTAATTAAAACATTTACTATGAGTGTTTCAAGTGTATACATTTTAAGAATGTCGACCCAAGTTCATATCCTGGAAAAAGCTGTTTGCATTTTACATTGCGCTAATACCCTTGAGAAAGGTATGCATCCAACTATTCTCCATCCACGTATGGGTAGATTGGGCTTTTAATCTTGGCTAGGTGACCTGTCTAAGAGAAGGAAAACTCTAAATTCAAACCTGTTAAACTCCATTTAATAAATTGACTTTGTCAACACAAAGTCAATTTATTAAATGGAGTTTAACAGGTTTGAATTTAGAGTTTTCCTTCTCTTATTCCTGCTTGTGTGGAGGGGTTGGTAAATATATGTACATTTTTAGAATAATGAATGGTACTCCAAGTAAGACCTATAATTCCACCTTTCAATCAAAGCAGTGTAATTTTTCAGGAATATCATGATACTAATCCAGGCCTGTTCAATGTGTTCGGTGATACATTTATGAAACATGATGATACCAAAATTTAGATGCAAACAAAAAAAAATCATTTAAAATAAAGCAATGTAATGAATCACCTTTGTGTACTCTACCACAGTTGCATAGGAGAGTAAGACTAGATGAACACCAAGAAAAGCAGTGGTACGAAGGGAAATAGAAAAGTCATGTATAGCTGGCCATATATGGAATGAAAAGGAAAACCATCTGCTTTTATTTGATGAAGTTAATATCATAGATAGGGAAGAACTTTGGAGAAAGATATGTCTCAAATAATCCGCTCATATGCTAGGCTATAGATACCTCTAAACTAAGAGTAAGCTATTTCCCTTCCAATATATTTTTACAAATATCTTTTGTAAATAAATGTATATAAAGTCATTCTATGGAATTCTGTTTTGTCAGGTGTATACCATTGGGTGGAGCTTCTAAGATAAAATGTTTCTATCCCTAAAAAATGAAAATAAACTTAATTGGGACTATTCATTATTGATGCCCCCGAATCATGGAAGTTTTCGGGTCTTAACATCATATCCTCTCATAAAGTATTACAAAAGAATTAACAAAGAAGTATTGCAATTAGTTATCCTTTTGGCGAGTGTGCAGACACACGCACACCCACGCACACGCACACCACGCACACCCACAGCACTACATTCACCCACTAGATATCCCTACCCAATAGTATTTATTTCTAATTTTCTTCTGCATTTTCTTTTTAACCTTGGTCAAGTGTGCCACAAACAAAATATGTGTAGCTTATTATTTGTCACCCTATGGTAGGTACCTTTAGATATAGATGTTTACTAAGCTTGGTGGCGCACAGGAACACAATATTGGGACACTCTAGTATAAAACTCATTACTTGGGAAAATAGCCTCGCAGACTGTCATATGGTAGGCTTCTTATCTGTGTTTTATCTACACTTTCTTTCGATTTATTTTATATTGTATTCTATTTGCTTAACAATGAGCAACAAGAAAAGAGAAGGAAGACTATAGGGCAGCTATATTAGATATAATTATTTGTCCAAAGCTTAGGTGGATACGAACATTGCAAAAGATGATAGAATGCGACCAGTGAAATATACAATTTCAGACTACGTATGCAAAACGTTCACATGGTATGCTTGAAAATACTTGACACCGTTGAATGGTACACTATTCAACAGGGACAAATATTTCAATTTTTTGCATACGTGGTCTGAAAATGTATATTTCATTGGTCCCATCCTATCTTGTTTTGGAATATGCATAGCCATCTAAGCTTCGGACAAATAATTATAGCTAAGTAGCAAGAATATGCGTCCTCCGGTCGTAAGTATTTAAGATATCAAATTAGAAAGACTAACAAAATTAAATAAGAATGCATATAAAAAGATTACACTTATTTTAATTATATCTTAATTCGTTCCTATATAAAATCATTCATAGCATTGATTTTAATATGTTGGAGAATAAAACAATAATATTAGAGATCAATAACACCAAGTAATTATCTATTAAACCCGTTTTTTAAACCAGAATGCAAATTAACCACACTATATATTATATAAACCTTTATTTCTTAGAGATTTATGAGACACATTGTAGGAATTTAAACGCACAAATAACATAGGACTTTAAGGCAAATTTAATACAGATTTTCATATAGACATCGTTAATAAATATCATATTCTATGTTCTAATGATTTTGACTATAAATCAAATATTCATTGAAAAACTTACGTAATTTCTGAAGGTATTGTGACGTAAGCAGTGGCGTAGTTTTGGTTACAGACAGACACCGAATCTCCATTATAAGATATGGCTGTCCTATAGTGTTTTTAACTCTAACTCATAACTCTAAACAGACTGATAAAACAAAGGTCAGTTTATGTTAGATAAAATAGAATAAATTCAGGATTGGTAGTCTTGATTCGACACGGACTGTATTTAATCTGCTCTCCTTATTAAAAAGTAGTATGATATTTTGGGCTATGGTTTCTAGGATTAATGTTGAAAAAATGTGACACACTGAAACAACGAGACACTGACATTCGTATTTATCATGAGAAATGAATCGGAACATTTCGGGAATTTGTGATAATGACGACTCACCTTAAAAGTTCAGAAAATATATTTCATTTTTTTTTATTATTTACTTTTAGTTCGAGATTTAATCAATACGTACTTGTTGGCTAAAGTTTTTTTCAAAATTCTCGTTATAATTGTAAGAAATATTTAAAACATCTCGAACAAGAGAAAAATGGGTTTCTAAGTTGTCTACTTTGCGATAAACCTTTGTAATTGTGAGGTAAAAGCGAACAATTTTTGCGAAAAGAAAAACAAGTAAATTTTATTCAGAAAATAATCGAAGCGTAAAAGAAAGAAAGAATATCAAGATAGATTCTTTGTAATAAATAGATAAGACAGTTGGCTTCAAGGAAATTAAGAGAACTTATCGAAAGAAGCCAGAGAAAAGAATGAGATGCGAAGTATGTTAAAAGTAATTTATATATGTATCTACAAAGACTGAAGTGAACAATGAAGGAATCATTTTACTTTTTCTATGTCAGATATTTTTTTCTTTGGGTAAAGCTCTGTAAATCAATATTATTAATCATTTTCACGAGGTTTCCTCGTGGCAGAAAAGGAAGGGAGTTCGAGTCTCACTGGGACACACTTAACGCCACTAGTGTGTAAAACAATAATAACAATATCACGCTGACTAATTGATTGGTTGATTGATTTTACTGGTATGTCAACCTACTTTGGGGTTATTTTACGCTTAGGGGTAAGGGAATTGTGTTCATTGTATACTCAAATTTAAATTTTTACATAGTTTTCTCTAAGAATTTATTTTTATTTTTCACACGGTCCTGTCGAATATGAATAATTTTCAAAACAGTTTTTTTTAACCTATAAATGGAACCCAAACAGGTAGTACCACTGCAGATCAGTAATAGGATCAATATTAATG
Organism: Doryteuthis pealeii; assembly: GCA_023376005.1. Lineage (NCBI taxonomy): Eukaryota > Metazoa > Mollusca > Cephalopoda > Myopsida > Loliginidae > Doryteuthis > Doryteuthis pealeii. The sequence goes on along the minus strand of CM042144.1, from coordinate 65,628,912 downwards.
AACGGGTACTCCACAGTCCCTGGATCTCAATACAGGGAGTCTTACTATTAGATGTAGTTTAGGGTAATTCACATATCTTTTTTGTGTTTAAGGGGTATTACCCCTCTCCAGGGGGTACAGTCAGTGTATTCTGAGTTCCACTTGCAGGATGTTTGAAGACGTGTGTGTTAAATGGCAACATAACTGTATTAAATTTTTAAAAAAGTAACTAATATTGGAAAGATGAAGGATAATACTAGTTAAAAGTATTCCGAATATTTCTCAGTAGACGTTCATCCCAAAAAATAAGTTGAATAAATATCAGCATTAATAGAAAAATATTCTGACCAAAAATAAAATGCTCTTAGCATATAGACACTTTCAATAAATGTCAAAATGTTACAAAATTAATATATATATATATATATATATATATATATATATATATATATATATGTATGTATATATATATGTGTGTGTGTATGTGTGTGTGAATGTGTTTGTGTATATGTATATGTGTTTGAACGAGATAGATAGATAGATAGATAGATAGATAGAGAGAGAGAGAGAGAGAGAGAGAGAGAGAGAGTGAGAGAGAGAGAGAGAGTGTGTGTGTGTGTGTGTGTGTGTGTGTGTGTGTGTGTGGATAAATAGAAAGATAATGAACAGACTGAGATAAATATACATAGACCGATTTATCATATATATATATAATATATATATATATATATATATATATATATATATATATTATAACAAATGAATATAAATATTCAAATATCTAGTTTGCTGAATGTTAATAAACATGACAAAAAAAATTCTGCCTTCAATTTGGCTTTTTTTTTTGCTTGTTCTTTTATTTTATAGTTTCAAAATGGAGTTGTTAGCACTATTCATGTTTCTTTGTACAGTAGCTGATATTTGAATGATCCACCATCATCATCTGCATCAACAGCAATAGCATCAAGTCGTGCTGATAGAATGGATTCTCTTGAATTTCTCTTGCCACCCGTCCCTATTGGTAATCGTCCTTTTCAGATCCTCTACTCGGCATCCAATGTCAGCAAAGATCTGATGAATGTAATGTATTGCTGGTCGGCCAATACCGGTGTTTCCATGTATAGGAGTCCACAGGAAAACGTCACTTATGAGTTCGTCCCTGTTTCTCCAGTAGTACCCAGCATGTCTTGTCCATTTTATTTGGACAGTTTGTGAGACGGGAGGTAAGTGGCCGTACAGCTACTGATTTGTTAAGTGCTGCTTCCAAAATTTGTTGAAAACAGTACGTAGAATCCGTGTGTTGTTCACGTTTGGCATTTCTCCAAGTTTTTTGTTAAAGCTCAAGTGGTTCAGCTATACCGTAGTACTGGAACTGCTACAGCTTGGAGGAATTCCCGTTTTATTTTATCAGAGAGATCGGATTTCTATTTGATCGATAACCTGTTACACACACACACACACACACACACACACACACACGCACGCACACACACATATATATAAACAGAGAGGGAGGGAGAGAAAGAGAGAGAAAGAGACAGACAGAGAGACAGGTAAACAAACTAAGATAGATCAGATTTACATATTGCCGATAACCAGTCAATAACAGTGCCTTTTCTATGCGTATGTTGACATTGCTTTCAGTAGATGAGATATTGCGACCGAGGTATATAAACTGGTCTACTAATTTTAGAGGCTTGCCATTTAATGAGGAAATAGTTCCATCTTGTTTAAAACACAAATTCTGTTTCATCTAAGTTCATGGAGAGACCAATACATCTTGCTGCCTGCTCCAGGCTATGCTGCAGACAATTGGCTTGGACAGGAAGATTATGCATCCATAACATTTTCTACGGGGTATCATCTGTATCTTTTTTTTTCTTTTTTTTTTTTGAAACTATTGAGTCATACAAACTTGTAACATCGGGAAACATGGGATGTACCTTGGTGTATGTGAATATTAGTGACAGCCCTCTGCAGGCTGTAGGTTCAATCCTGACCACTGGTGATAATAACATAGAATACTTAACATATCTTAACACTTGTAACAGGTCATGGTTAGTGAATGATAACAGTCTACCCGGGCTGATTGAATAAAGAGTTCGGTTCGAAGTTCTGTGAAGGCTCCCATTTACGACATGAACTCTCTAGAGTTTGACAAGAAATACCGGGAAGACGCCGGAGGGCACATCGACCGAAGCTTCGAGTATATAACAATAGAGATGAGAACAACAGTTCGAAAAATCTGAATAATATCATAATGTCTCGTCTAAAATAAATCAGACAAAAAAGTCTGTTATTGATGTTGAGTTTCTGACCGCCATTCTTGGCCAGTTGAAAAGAACTTAAAGTTTAGTAAGTCCTGAAATCTAGAATCCTTTGGTGAGTGAATAAGTCCCGCAATACAGAATCCTCTGGTAAGTGAATAAGTCCTATGAGGTCCAGTGAAGTAATCCCATAAGGTCCGTCCTCCACGAGCGTCCAAAGCGATGTGGCTAGGTGTTCTCAGAACATCAGTATAAATAATAATATCAGCAGCAGAGCATTGCCAGTGATTGGACGAATAGGTTGCCTTCCCAGGTCATGTGCTTATCGGCGAGTCTATAAGTAAAAGTGGACTTTTGGCTCACGCCTTATATACTAAAATCCCAACAATAGATATTTATTTTTAAATGCTAAGTTGGCTGAATCTTTTATTTGGCATTTAGTGTAGATAAGCTAAAAAAATTTTTTTTAATCACAATGCTACCTAGAGTTTAAGATCAGTTGAAAACTTGAATGTCATTGTAGGAGGTAAGGTTTGCGAGTTTGACAAGAAGTTCCTCAGTTCAACAAGAAACATCTGAAGACCGGAACGTTATGTATATAAAAATAAAGATGAGGATAACATTCCGAAAAAATCCAAATGATATAAATAATTCGGTAGGGTGAGCCTATTTACCTCAGACGTTTAGTGACTACTTTACTTGAAAAAAAAAGTTTGTGATAATTGACCTTATTATGTATGTAGTTTATTTGCAACAATTCACGCATTTTAGGACATTTTTATCCTTAATTAACAAATTAAATTTCTACTTACATAAAAATGTCAACATTTAAGGAATTTTGCCAAAAAAAAAATCACCACGTAAAGTCTGTAAAACGTCTACAGTTTCGTACTAACACTTAGCAAAGACACCTCAAGAAAAATAATGAGACATTAATTCAAATAATTGTCATTAGTGGAATTACTCACCTACATGAATAAATAAATGAATGTATATATATATATATATATATATATATATATATATATTATATATATATATATATGTGTGTGTGTGTGTGGTGTGTGTGTAGAGAAATATGAGGAGGTTAATCCGACAATATGTCTACTTTTATATATATATATATATATATATATATATATATATATATATACTAGAAAAATGTGACCCGTTGTGTCCCCCATTGAGCTCTGAGTAGATAAATGTGATCAGAAAAGAAGTGATTTTACAAAGCGAATTAATTTTTTAAAAATGAATTGGCCTGAGAATTTTTTTAAAATCTTTAAAATTATTTTGTAAGATTGCTAGGAAAGAGAAAGTTTGACCAAATTTAAATATAAATGGACTTGATTCTTGAAATCCTATTACCAGAAAATTCTTTTTTTTATGTAATATCAATAATAATCCCTTTCTACGTCACTATAATTTTAATTGGCAAACAAAACTGTAGTGAAAAAAGTTTTGAAAATAAAGTAAAATGTTTTTATACTTCTTCGGTAGTCAAATATATAAAAAAAAACACTATTGACAATTTTTATCATGTTCTTTATTTTGATCGTGTTTCATCATTGGGGTATCACAATAATTGACAGGAGCCTTCCCCCGTGTTGTAATGATTAGCAAGTTAGTCTCGCAGATCCATTACTGCTGAATAGTGAGTTCACTCCTCGCTGGATGCCTCATATTTGATACCTTGTCCCACATCCTACTCGTGTTGTACGGGTTGGGTAATCAGCTATATATGAACAAACACGGACAGATACATACATACATACATACATATGAACACACAGACAGATACATACACACATTACCTAATTGCAATTCGGGCCTCGTTGGATGGCTATACTTTTGACTTTGTGTCACATCCTGCTACAATAACAGTCAGGCAGATGTGAGGTTGGCACATAACTAATTTTGTCAATAGGCTACCATCATCATCATGTCGCGCTTTCAGCGTGGATATCCATGACAATCTCTCTCCATCCTTCCCTATCGCTCATCATTCTCGGGAGGTCCTTTTTGCAGCATCCTGCATCCGCACAGAGCTGATCAACGTACGTTTTTGCCGGTCGGCCAACACTGGCGTGCCCATGTTCTAGCTTCCACAGGAGGACGTCGCTTATGAGTTCGTCCTTGCTTCTCCAGCAGTGTCCCACGTGTCTTGTCCGTCTTACTCGGATGGTTTGGGTGATATGTGGTAGGTGGCCGCACAGCTGTTTTCTCATAGGGTGCTGTTTCCATGTCTTGTTCATGATCACCCGCAGCATTCTTGTGCATCTCCCATCTAGTTTATTCTCTAATCGCTTAGTTAGGGTCCAGGTGATGCAGCCATACAGCAGTACTGACACGACAACGGCCCGGAAGAACTGTCTCTTTAACTTGTCTGTGGCTAAAATTACGTTTAGTTGACAACTTTTCTCCCTTTTCTTTCTGATGATTGCGCAAACCACATGCAACTTAAGATTTCTTAATTTGATATATTTTGGAATTATATATATATATATATATATATATATATATATATATATATATATATATATATATATATATATATATATGCTCCCAAAATACGGTAGAGTTTTCTCGGAGCGATTTTAATTGACTTTCACCGCCAGCATTAAGCAATCATCGTCCGTTGTTTACAGATTTATCTCTCTGGTGATCGTGAAATATATACACAAATGTATGTATTCAACATTTAAAAACACTGCTCCTTAATGACAGCTGTCGATGGCTAAGAGGTTAATGAAACAGGCTGGTGAAAATTCAGTCGGGTTTTGCTCCTGGTCACAGGTAGTTGCTGTGTCTAGCCACACTGATCAGAATTGAAACGTCGAAAAACGGTGGATAACTTATGATATATATATATATATATATATATATATATATATATATATGTGTGTGTGTGTGTGTGTGTGTGTGTGTGTGTGTAAGTATGTTCGTGTGTGTGTGTGTGTGTGTGTGTGTGTGTGTGTGTGTGTTTGGTTGAGTATATCTGTTGACTTATTGATTAGTCCATTGAATGACTGATTTCTTTTGCTGTCAGGGATCGAACGATATTTCAATTGCCAGGTACTTAGGGCAGTGAGTGTTCAACGTTCGTCATCGTCTCGTTTTTATATTCTAAAGAGAAACAATAAACATTAAAGAAATTGCCTATCGATAATCAATAGCTTGTAAATAAATGTTTTCCACATTGGCGAAACAAACAATTTCTAAACCTTTTCAGGATAACTTTAGAAGAAAAAAACCTTTGTTCTAGACGAACAGGGAGGGCAATCGTTTCTTTTTTTTATGAACAACATTTCCTTCATGTTATTGTACGATTTGTCGGAATTTCTACTTTCTTTTGATACATTTAAAATGGCCCTAGCCAAGTGCGCATGCTCACAATTTGGTGCGTGAATGCACGTCTTATCTCGCTCTGATTGGCTGGTCACGACAGCCTCGTTTTCGGTTGGAGCGTGGGCTGTTTTAGAAGCAGATGTTGTCGACCTTTTCTTTCTTCTAGGTGGAGGGTCTCTCGCACGATTTTCCAGGCAATTCTTTTTATCGGCGAGTAATGCGCGTTAAAAGGCCGTTTGCATCTTCGCTTGAAAAGAATAAAAAGGAGAACGAGAGAGAAGAGAAATACAGAAGAAAAAATAATAAGGCGTGGAGTGGTGATGGGGGGAATAAACATTACAGGACATGGGGAAGAAAAAGGAGAAAATAAAGGGAAGATAAAAAAGACAAAGGAAAAAAAGAAACAGAAAAGAACAGAAATATAGAGGAGAAGGAGGAGGATTGGTTGGTTGGTTGGTTGGTTCGTTGGGTTTTACGGCATATTCACCGTGGTGTTATTTTAGGGTGAAGACGTTTTGTTTTATCAATTCTTGTTGGGTATTCAATTTTTTCCAACTCAATTTTTGAAAACCCATTTTTTAAAAACTCATTTTTGATCTATTTAACCAATAGATCGGACCCGAACATGTACAACCACTCCGGGTCAGAGTGAACCTTGGATTAGTAGTGAAGAAAGAAGTCCAGAATTAGAACTTCACCATTAGATATAGTTTAACGTCATATCCAAGACACAGAAGGGGGGGAGTAGGAAGAAGGAGAGGCAGAAGCCTTAACTCGTAAAAAATAACAATAACTAAAAAAGACATTGGGAATGTAGGGTGAAAGAAGAAGAAGAAGAAGAAGAAGAAGAAGAAGAAGAAGAAGAAGAAGAAGAAGAAGAAGAAGAAGAAGAACAACAACAACAACAACAACAACAACAACAACAACAACAACAGAGAAAAATTTGCTGGGTTCAAAAAACAAAAATAAAATAGTGCGGATTAAAGACAGAATTTAATGGAAGCAAAAAAGAGATGAAGAAAATGGGATGAAAAATGAATTAAAAAATCGCAAAAAGTTCCTCGATAAAAAACTGAAGGGCAGAAAAAAAAAAAGAAATGTCGCTATGGCCGATTTCTAAGAAGAGAACTCCAATCAAGTTATATAAAACATAAAAATGTCCCTTCGGTCTCGTTAACATGTAATAAGTCGAACCTAACGGGAGAAACAAGAACTACTGTTCCGTAACGATTTTCAAAGGAATAAAGCCGAATTCTTTGTTCTAATATCAAAAGCCCTTAATAATACGTGGCCAGTCACATGGACTGATTATATGATACTACGCTTTTTGTTATTTTATGGGTTTTTGATCCGTAAGACCGAGCCGAATTAGGGCATAATAAAACTATCACATATATATCAATATTAAGTAGCGAATTCGATCCTCGCAGGTTGCCCCACACTTGCGACCTTGTGCCACATCCTGCACGTGGCCAACGGGTGGGTTAAATACCAACAAACATACTGATATACAAAATCTTTCTTTTTATAGATATATTTAAAGCTTACCTGTTTTTTTTTAGGTTAGATTGAGAGAAAAAAACCCAGATTAAACAATTGCTTGGCTCTAATTCAAGGGTCGACTTTTGAGTGTCAAGGGTCGACTTATACACGATTATAAATGTTCTACCGAGTCACAGGAATTAAATTCGAGTTGACTACGGAAAATTTGACGAAATAAAATTTGACTCCAAGCAAACAGAAAACAAACATCGCAAATTTGAATGATTGATTCTTTTGATAAATGAAAACAACATTGAATTATAATTTTCAAGTTGAAGGTAACCGAAATTTGGAGAACTGAAGTTCAAAAGGAAGCGGGTTGGGGCGCTGACACTGGAGAAATGAAAAATCAATAGTTCGCATCTATTCCTCCTCTCTTATCTCCACTTCCACTTCCTCTTTTGACAAATATATTTACCAGACCTCATATTCAAAATAAGCATTTTTTTAAATTAGTGACAGATACAAATATCCTTGTCTTTACAGTCGAGTCAAGCTGAAAGTATCGGTTCGTTCTAGCTCACCGAAGTTAAGCACCAATTCAATGTTCAGTTGGGTGACTACTTGAGTAGTAATTGGTACTGTACGCAACATTAGGACTGTGGTGCCACATCTAACCAAATATACACAAAGTTAAAATGGCTTAATTAGACATTACATGACTTGAAAACGGTTGATATGCCGTAAAATCAAACAACCAATCAACCAAATATCCTTGAAGAAAAAGAAAGAAAACTGTTCGAGTAAAAAGCATCAAGTTTATTTTACACTCCATCTTTTATTATTAATCGTTTTTACTAGTTTCGAATTCCAGCTTATTCTTGTTGACTGTTTATATCTACTAACAGAAGACATAACAGGTTTTAAGGCGTTCGAGTTTCTAAGAAGAAATTATTATTATTGATTTTAGAATTGTGTTTTTTCTTTTAGTTATTTCCGTTTAATTTTCCATTGCATCCCCAGATCGATTTAAATTCTATGACAATTAAGTATCTATCTATCTATCTATCTATCAATTTGTGTCTGCTCATATCTCTTTTTCTTTCTTTCTCTCTTTCTTTCTTTCTTTCTTTCTTTCTTTCTTTCTTTGTTCTTTACTTTCATCAATCTATCTATCTATATATCTATTAATTTGTGTCTGTTCATATCTCTTTTTCTTTCTTTCTTTCTTTCTTTCTATCTTTCTTTCTTTCTTTCTTTACTTTCATCAATCTATCTATCTATCTGTCTGTATGATCATATCTATCTATCTATCTATCTATCTATCTATCTATCTATCTATCTATTTGTGTGCTCATATCTCTTTTTCTTTCGTTCTTTCTTTTTTTCTTTCTTTCTTTACTTTCATCAATCTATCTATCTATCTGTCTGTATGATCATATTTATCTATGTATCTATGTATCTATCTATCTATTTATCTATCTAAGTCTGATCATATATTTCTATCTATTTATCTATTTATTAATCTATGTATTTATTTATTTATCTATTTATTCATGATTATATCTATCTATGTATCTACCTAAGTCTGTTCACATATATCTATCTATGTATCTATCGTTTTCTGTTCATATTTATTTAGGTGGTATAGTTTTTTTTTCTTTTTTACTTAAAAAACAATATAAAATATGCTATAAGAAGAATATTATCAGTTTATTTGGTTTTAATCTATAAGTTGTTTCCAAAGATTCTAGCATGTATGCTTTCATTCCGATTTTTAAATTTTTTCTTCAAAGACCAATCCATTGTTCTGTTCTTAAATCAAGACACTTCCTCTTTTATCCCGATTTCTCCTCGTTTCATTTCCTGCTTGAAAATATATAAAAATGATATAAAGTAACCAAAAAGGAAAAAAAAATTTAAAAAAGATAAAAAAAGAATGGCAACCAGTAAAATATTCATACGAAACTTCACCAGTTTTAAATATCATGTGTCGGGAATCAATTGAAATCTTGAAAAAAGAAAGAAAAGAAACATGGTATCACAAAAGATATTGTCAAAATTGCACAATCCTGTTTTTCGCCAAGAACTGCTCATCAAAAAATACCAAGAATTCTTACTGATTTTGTCTAGATGTCATCATTTTATTATATACACATTTGTCAACCCCTTCACACAAGTAGGATGTGAAACAAGGTCAATTTATTAAGCGAATTTCAACATGTTTGTATTCAGAGTTTTCTTTCTCCTAGACTGGTTGTCTAACGAAAGGTTAAAATGCCCAGTCTTCCCCAATATTTGATTATAGTTGGAGGGAGAATCGTGGGATAGACTCCTTTCCCAAAGGTATTAGCGCTATGTGAAATGCAAAAAGTTTTGTCAGTGATTTGAACTCGTCTCGCCGTGTTCATTTCCTACGTCAGTAACCATTATACCACACGCCTTTATTATATAGGTATTCTTGTATATGAATGTCATTTTTGTTGATCGGCCAATACTAGTGTATCCCTGTGTAAGTGTCCATAGAAGAACATCACTTATGAGTTCGTCCTTACTTCTCCAGCAGTGTCCAACATATCTTGTTCGTATTACTTGGATGGTTTGTACAACTGCTGTTTTGTAAAGTACTTTTCCCAGGAGCATCATTGTGTAGTTCTCATCTAGCTTTTTCTTCGGGTGTTTTCTTAAAGTCCAAGTGTTGTACCCATACAGTAGTACTGATACTGTTGAATACCCTTTCTTTACTTCTATTATTCTTCTGCTCATCTTTGGTATCTTACCTTCTTCTTCTAGCGTCTCTTCTATCGTCTCGCTCTTGATTCATGTCTTCTAGGTCAGTCTTTCATCAACCACAAAACCATATTATTCCTTTATTTACTTAACTAAACATATTTCTCTAACTAACACAACGTGCAGTTAGCCCCAGCTAAAGCATATCTTCTCTGCCTGGCGTCCAAGCTGAAACTGAGAGCCAGCCAGGTCTTACGTGACTTCACGTATTTCGCGGGCTTTCTGTAATATTCCATGGAAAGTCCCGCCCGTAATATGAAAAGGGGCAATCCCTTCAGAAATACAGGGGGTTGGCAATAATCTATGCATTAATTATGTAACAATACAGCTAGAGCTTGGAAGAATTCTTTTGGATGGTCAAAAAATTTAAGATAATATTAATCTTTTGCAAGTTTCTCTAGCAAACGAAATGTAATTCCTTTCGCTGTCAGCACAGTCTCTACTAACTGAGCACGTTACTCTCACTTCCTGACACCCCAAATAGTAGTTGTTAGATTTCACTTGCCGTCCAAACACTTGCTTTCTTCCTCACTCTCTGTGTCAGCGACAGTCCGTCTTATTTCTGCTCGTTCGGCTGCACTTATGCAAATTCCGATATACCTCATCCGGGTTTCTGTCAACAGCATTTCAGCTACGAGGAGGTAGCGAGTTCGAATATCCGTAGCCACTCGCCACAGTCTTCCCCTTTGCACTGGCCAAACATATCCTTACGCGCTTTGTTTGTGGGGGCTGAAAATCCGCTTGTTCATCGGTCTGCCTTTCAATTTCGTCACAAGAACATCTGTTTTATTTTATCAGAGAGATCAGATTTTCATACGGTTGTGACCCTGTTATTATCAGTCCATGATTTTTTCCATCGATTTCAGTAGATGAGATATTGCTACTAAGGCATATTTGTCTGAACCAAGTTAAATATCTGCATTTTTGTCGTTTTGCTAAGAATCATTGTTTTAGAGTTGGATTATCTAACGTATGAGCATGGGTAAAAACATATTTGAAAATAAACAGGTGTTTTAAGCAGTAACTTAAAGTGAAGGTAGAATTGACTCTAGTCTAATGGCAACTCTTTAACTAATAGCTTACTCTAAAATCAAAACTGGAGGGAGAAGCTTCAGCATCAAACCTCTGCCGAAAGTTTCCTTTGATGGGAAATGTCTAAGAGAGGTTACTATGAAATAAAACCTGCAGTTTGCATTGTCACCTATTGTCACGTTATGTTTGTCATTGGGATGTAGCTATGTAGATCCAGACAGTAACATAAGTTTCGTACAAGTATATGATACTATAATCCAACAAGGTACACCTGGTTTACTACATTATCATCTTACGCATTTTGTATATTTTTAACAAATTGAATTAGTTATTAATCTGGTTATTTGAGTTGTAATTTTGGTGGCAAAAACCAGTTATCTTGCTGTGCTTGCCACTGGGCTGTAACTATATACACTGTGGCGTTATTTTCGTATTTGCCTGGAGAGTCGTCTGCCCGTTTAGTTTCGCTGGTTCCCGCTAGGGACCTCGGGTGTATTTAAGCGGCTAATTTGAACTTCTTCTCCCTCTTTCCCTGCTGCTCGACCTACGAGACACAATGAGGTAGTCTTATGACCACCTCTTCTCGTTGGGGCTTCGGCCCTTAACACTGGCCACTCACTGCTAGTAAGTCTCTTCTACGATATATGACTATCCTTTAGTCATGTATCCGTAACTACGTTTTTATGTACATTTAGGTATCTCTTTGATACCTAAATATCTTGTATTTTACCATTCATGAATGTGTCATTATCTCTACTCTTGTATATGTATTTATATTACTTATGTATGTATGTTTATGTACACCTCTATGTATTATGTACCCTGTTTATTCTGTGCTGTATATAAAATGTTTTGTTCTTCAACTTTTGTCGGAGTTTTATCTTTCAAGTATTATCACTTTGAATCTTACAACACTATGAGAGTCACACAATTGTCGTACAAGTATATTATACTATAATCCAACGAGGTACATGTGTCTTACTACCTTATCATCTTACGCGTCTTGTATATTTTTAACAAATTGAATTAGTTATTAATCAGGATGTTTCAGTTTTAATTCTGATGATAAATATGGCTATCATATTTCAAGATTTGACAGTCATCATCAACGACTCGTTAGATGCTTCACCGTTCGAATTATAGGGGAGAACCCAAACTAGCTTAGATGCAAGAACACATTCAACATCGGGACTTGTAACGTTCGCCCCTTAGATACAACTAGAAGTGGTTATGCGGCGACGCCTAGGTAGAGATGGAAACCCTGGTGTATTGATTTATTTACTTCTGAGATTTACACATGCTAGACTTTTTTAAGTAGAATTTAATGCTATTTCTTTGTATATTTTAATTTTCAAATATCTTCGAATATAACTCAAATCTTCATAATTTTTGCACATTAGAATCGCATTTTACGTGTAAATAACATTAGATTACGGAAATTCCCGAGGTACCCTTACACGAACCTCTCAAAGGTTTCGGGTATTTACGTGAAATGTAATGGAATGTAATACATTTTATACGTAATCTAATATTATCTCTTGTGCGCTATTCGGCATTAGTAACCTTATTTTATTTTTATATTTGATATTAAAATGAATAAATTAACGTGATTATTTCATAAAGAATAGCTAACATGAAAAGGAAAATCAATGAAAAGAAAAAAATAATTATTTCGTGTTTGTTTACATGTTGTGATCGCCAGAGTGCGACATCTTTAAATAGAATTCATCGAATTAATATCACATTCCAAAGTAAAAGAAATTGAAAGAATAAGACGACCGTATTTAAATGTAAAATAGTTTTTTAATTTTTCTTTTTTGTAATTTTTGTAGAATTTTGTAAAGAGATGATTGAATACCAAGATAATTGTATATTATTTTTTTAATTAAAAAAGTGGACAGACCACTCAGAAAAGAAAATTATGTCTCCTATTTAGAATGTTAAATGCCACGAACCCCCCACCCCACCCCAAAAAAAACGAAACTTATTTTTATTAAAGATAATTTTTGATTTGTTTAAAAGGATTAAAAATGATTCGACTTATTTATGTGTGAATTTACCTAGAAACGCCTAACAATGTCCGAAACAGGATTCTAATATTATATTATTGTAAAATTAATTTTAACTTTCTTCGAAAATGGAGATCAGATCTCTATAATTTTCAAAACAAAAAGGAAGATCTGGTGATAATAAATGTTTATATATATTTACTTTGTTGTTAATTGTTTTATTTTTATTTTTAGTTTCTCCGGACTTACACACACCCGCACATACATATATACAACTGCCCTTTATATATGTATAGATAGATAAACCAATTGCCCGACGAAGAATACGTGCTTGGTACTGCTGATAAAACAGGAAATAACTTATAAGCAACGTCCTCGTGGCGCGTGGTCTAATGGTTAGAGTCGTAGGAAATGGACTCGTCAACGCGAGTTAAATTCCTGGACGAAGCTGTTGGCATTTCACATGGCGCTAATACCCTTGGGAAAGGTATGAATCCAATTCACCCTTCAGTTATGCGTAAATAGCAGGGCAGATTAGACTCTTTAACCATAGCTAGGTAACCAGTCTAAGAGAAGGAAAACTCTGAATTCAAACCTGTTAAACTCCGCTTAAGAAATTGACTTTGTGTCGCATCCTGCTCGTGTGGAGGGGTTGGTAAATATATATAAGCGACGTCCTCCATTGGACACCTTCATATAGACGTACCAGTGTTGGTTGACCAGCAAAAATTTTCAAAAGCAAAAAATTCATCAATTCCGCAGTTTAAGGGGATCGTTGTGTAATGGTTATTGCTCAAGGAAATAGACACGGCAACATGACTTCAAATACTACACGAGCTGTTTGCATTTCATATAGAACTAATACCCTTGGAAAAAGGATGTAACTATTCTCCTCCCTCCGGCTATGGAGAAATAGGAGGATAGACAATAGCGATCGTCTGTGGCAGCTGTGGGTGAAAGGGGTCTATGTCTAAGTATTTTGGCTTTCACAACGTTTCCATGCTTGTTTCTATTTTACCTTTTAGCTAAATAAATTGTAGTAAAGTAAAACAGGATCAGAACAGACATAAAAGAACTAAGCTTTATTTAGCTAAAAGAAACTCAGTTACAAAATGAGGAGGGGCAAATCACTGTTTATATAGCCTGCATGGGCGAGTCTATTGTTCGTAAAGTGTGAGCGTAGGATACTACACAGATTAGGCTCTTTAATCTTAGTATGGCAACCTTTCAAGGAGAAGGAAAAATGACCTTGTGTCAGATCCTGCTCATGTGGAGGAGTTGGTAAATACATATATTCATCAGTTCTGTACGGACACTGGATGCAATCTAGAGGACCTGCCAGGAGTTATGGTCGATAGGGATAGATGGCGAGAGAGAGAGAGAGAGAGAGAGAGAGAATTGAGAGCATTCGTGCTATCAGTTCGATTTGATGCGATCCGATGCTAATGAATTTACTATTAAATGAATTGGAAATTAATAAAAGTGTATTGTCAGTGGTCATGAATTAATTATTATTTACTGAGTCGGGCTATTTTGTTTTTAACGTTCATCGACTTTTAACAGGAATACTTTTTTCTTCTTCCTGAAATCTTCATTTCAAAATGCTTCAGGTAGTTTCAGGTAATTACAAGATAAACTCATTACATCAATTAAACGCATTTTATTTACATCAAGGAATGTCATTTCTCCAAGGTTTAATTACGGAAAATCTTATAAGTAAATTTAATCACTGCTGAAGGTATGGAAGGATTTATGTAAATCTATTAAGTGGCAGAATTCACGGATGAAAAACAAAAGAAGGGTTAATATGTAGTCAAGGTCCTTTCCTTATTGGTTTGGTTTGTTTTGTTTTACGGCATATCAACCTCAGTGGGTCATTTAATGCCGATAAAGTTTTGAAATAAATCAATTCTTAATGGATAATACAATTTTTTTTATGGATACATTTTTCTATTTAACCCATAGATGGGACCCTAACAGGTACTACCACTCCGGGTCAAAGTGGACCAGGAGCAATGCTGATGAAAGGGTACTCCACATTCCCCAAACCTCCAAAACTGGAACCTCACCATCAGATAGAGTTTAACGTCATTCCCAGGACATGTAGACCCGCAGCCACCGCCTTCTAGCACCCATATGATAAAAAGGGGTTGGGGCTTGCCATAAGGGCAATAGGGTTGGGAAAATCATATAGGTGCTAGGGCTTGACGTGACCAGCCGATTGATCGGAGGGAGCCTCTCCGACCGCCCGTCTAGCCCAAGATAGGGCCAAAGTGGAGTATTGCATCTCAGGAACTGCTCACCCACCTGGGCTCTATCCTTAAGCATCACGGGTTGCCACCCACGGCCAACAGGTGGCCCCATTGGGGGAGTCTTACCCCTCTGCAGAGGTGCAGTCGGTGCATTCTAACGCCCCAGCCGACAGGGCTGCCTTTCGTTATTGCAATTAAATATAATGTTACATAATAGAATGGTTGGAAAAGGGGAAAAAAGCCCTTCAAGGTCAATTGGTTTGACTGATGAAGTCTAGTAGTATAAGCATAATGTTGAGCTAGTAGCACGAATATCCATTGAAATCCTACCAGCAGTGTCTTGTTCGTTTCATTCGGATGGTTTGTGTTATAGGGAGCAAGTGGTGTTAAAGCTATGTTCTTGTAGGGTGTTGCTTCCACGATT
This sequence comes from Doryteuthis pealeii, assembly GCA_023376005.1. Classification (NCBI taxonomy): domain Eukaryota; kingdom Metazoa; phylum Mollusca; class Cephalopoda; order Myopsida; family Loliginidae; genus Doryteuthis; species Doryteuthis pealeii. Next base: position 65,613,329 of record CM042144.1, on the reverse strand, counting down.
AATAAATTACTGGTACATAAGCACCTGGTGAGAATCTAACTCATTAACAATGGTCTGCGAACCTAGCTAGCAAATCATTACACGACATGAGGTAC
>CM042144.1:65593234-65610734 GCA_023376005.1 Doryteuthis pealeii | reverse complement strand
GTGGGTGACATGGCCTGGATGATTTGACATGCAATTACTCTTTTATTTGTCTTATAATTACTTTTTATTATGTTTTCTCGTTTATTAATTTATTTTATAATTTTATCATATTTTCATTTGATATATCATTGATTTATACACTTATTAGATTCCTAGTTACATTTTTTATGAAAAAATGAGGGGTAAAACTTTTTTCTTTTAATTCCCTCTCAGACAAAAATATGGATTTTATAGAACTTTGTCATTGCTGGTCTCCACCAATGTTTCTTTATAAACGAACGTGCGCTCGGTTGTTTTACAAACATACATACATACATGTATACATATAAAAAACTTTATACTCTAAAATTGAAATTTCATTCTTTCCAATATATATTATGCTCGATAGGAAACTTGAAACAAGGAATATTGAGAAGGTAGGTATCATCAAGGTGGGTGGCTCTCTCGCCATTCGTCCCTATTAGTCGTTGGTCTTGGCAAGTAGTCTAGACGGCATCCGGTATTTGCATAGAGGTTATTGTAAGTTTTGTATTCTTGAATTTTTATTTTATGTTACAACAACCCAAACATATGTTATTATACGTTATGCTTGATACCAAAAAGTCAAAGGCAGCCAATACAGAATCACTCTTCGCAAATAGCTTACTGTTTTTTGTCCTTCACAAATAAAGGGTCGAACAGGAAATTGAATTCATAACATCCTATAAAAATGTGGAAAATAATATAAAGCCAGAAACCAGTCATCAGACTCAATCTACGAGGGTGAATCAAAAAGTAATGCCATTGTGTTTAGAATAGGTATAATTACCAACGCAGGAACATGTGTCATGCATCAAAATGAAGCTGGTCCTCTATATTTAAAAAAAAACATAGGTAAGATTGGTATCATCATCAATAAGTCGTGCAAACAGCGCCGATTCCCTTGACTCTCCCCTCCTCCCTCCCTCCCTCCCCCCTCTCTCTCTCTGTCTTTCTCTCTGTCTCTCTCTCTCTCACTCTCTCGTCACTATCAGTTCCCCAATTTACCCCAGAGATGCAAGCTGTGCTACTCAAGCGCTGAGTTGGCGAGGGCCAGTGTCGTGATTCCGATGCTGGTGCTCTACCAAGCGAGAAAGACACATATTACCTTATTTGGAATGGAGTCTAAAATAGAGATTGTTTCTGAAGAATGTGAAAATTTAAATAATTAGCTGAATGCTAATCTTTCGAAAAGGTGCGTAAGTCAGACTAATATTGATTTCATCAGCGTGTAATTTTTTTTGGTTTGCAGGGAAGGAATTAAAGATTGTTTTTGTACGAATACGTAATCTCCATTATTCCTTGTATTCATGAAAATGGTGTGGTTTATAAGCCAAATATTGTAGGGAATAAACCGAGTCGGTCTGTATAACAGCCAGAATGTTTTCTTATTAACCGAGGAAAAAAATATCAAAAGCAACGAAAAAATCTTGAATAATTAGAAATGCTTTTTGGAAACCAGTGTCTGTGCTCGACGCCAGGAAATAGTGTATTTTTAATATTTATAAAAATCTGATCAAATTATATTTGCCCATTTAGAAAAGCAATTATATTTTATGGTTGTCATTATGATATACACACATATCGGTGTGTATGTGAATGCCATGGCCACGTATATAATATATATAACATATCAACCAGGATAAATCCATTTTTGTTCTGTATGACATATTCATACATGCAAACTTGTTTATTTAGATTTCATAGACAAAGAAAACGCTTATTGTGTAACGGTTCCGGTCGTAGAAAGTAGACCCGGCTGTTCAAATCTTGAACAATGCTGTTTGCATTTCATATAGTGCTAATGTATTGGTAAAGATATGAAATTAAATACTTTCCTAACTTCTATAGGTAATCAATAGGACAGAATGTGATATTTAATCTTGTTATGGCATCCAGTCTAGGAGAAGGAACATTCTGAATTCAAACCAGTTTGCAGAAGAATATGTTCCGCCAGGCTATTCCTGCCCAAGATACACTATACGAGTAGTGACCCTACAACCAAATTAAGTTTCGGAATGAGTGAGAGAGATTCACAAAGAAGTCCTGAGAAGTTTTCGGCCATACAAAGAAGGGTTTTGCCCATATCTAAAAAATATATTATTACAATCTTAAATTATTAGCAAAAACTTGAAAAACGATTTTACTTGTAGGTATTTACCCAAACCGTCGCCAGGAGTAGGATGTGACACGAGGTTGCAAATGTGGGGCATCCAGCGATGATTGAACTCGTTATTAAGAAATAATGGATCTGCGAGACTATCTTGCTAACTATTACATCACGATGAGACGCCTTTTTTTACCCAACGTGTTCGTCACGTGGGGGATGTGACACAAGGTCACAAGAATGTGGCACCCAGCGAGGATCGAACTCTTTATTCTGTAGTAAAGGATCTGCAAGGGGATGTGACACAAGGTCGCAAGAATGTGGCACCCAGCGAGGATCGAACTCTTTATTCTGTAGTAAAGGATCTGCAAGACTACCTTGCTAAATACTGTACCACGATAGGGCGCCTTTCTAACCCAACCCGTTCGTCACGCGTAGGAGGTGGCATCCAGCGAGGATCGAACTCGCTATTCAGTAATAATGTATCTGCCAGGCTAGCTTGCTAATCATTACACGACCATGGCATGTCTTTAAAACGATTTGACAAGTATGTTGAACTGTGGGATGAATATATGTAATAGCACTTACACGTTTCATCGCCAGAGGACGTTTCCATCTTTAACGGAATACCTTTCAGTAATGCCCCGTAATGTACATGCATGGCAATATGCATAAATAGATTTCATGATCATGTATATAGAGGTTACGGCAAGAATACCTCCCACATTCTCAACTATGACTTGTGTAGTGCAAGTGAACTCAGGCAAGTGCTGATGGCATATATTTACCAACCTATCCGCATGAGTAGGATGTAACACAAGGTCAACTTCTTAAGTCTAGAAAGGAACAAGTCATGTCCCGATTGTGCATTGGTCATACAAAACTAACACACTCTTATATACTCAAACAAGAACAACGACCACAATGTGAAACATGTCAAACACCCCTGACAGTTAAACACTTATTGATAGAATGAAATTTAAAATTTTTGAAAAAACAAATGATGTTATGTAATTGCTGACAGAAATCTGTTTCGACCAAATCGATAAATTGGTCATCTTCAAGAGCAACATAGATGGGGAAAAAAAAAAAAAAATATATATCCGTTAGAAGACTGTTTACAAACGAACGCTATATTCAAATGCTGAATTTTTTTTTTTAATGCGCTTTCTGTTTTAAAAATAAAATCAATTTTATTTTTAATTATAAAAAATCAGAAGCATTATAGTTTATAGTAAAACTCAAAACAGTCTTCTAACGGATTTTTTTTTTTCTTTTTTCCCGTCTATGTTGCTCGTGAAGATGACCAATTTATCGATTTGGTCGAAACAGATTTCTGTCAGCAATTACATAACATCATTTGTTTTTTCAAAAATGTTAAATTTCATACTGTCGGATTAATTTCCATCTATTTTTCATTATTGATAGAATGCAGATTTTTGCTCACATCAGAAAACGTTATTTTAAAGCAAACAATATGAAAGATCTATTTGAAAATGTCAACATAGAGGATATTTTCTCCTTCTTGAGGGAAATAAAATTATACCATAGAATATAGACATGAAACAAATCAATGCCATACAATATAATCCCCAATAACGCTAACACATTGTTAAAACCAATTACTAAAAGTATATATATGAATACACAATAGGTATAATACCCTAACCTTTAGGCATGATATAACGCCGGACGGGTTGATATGCCGTTAAAATCAATAAACCAAACCAACCTTAAGCTGAGTTTAACAGGTTTGAATTCAGAATTTTCCTTCTCCTAGGCCAGTTGCAATGCAAAAGTTAAAGACCCCATTATGTCCTACAATCTTACTTATTAACAATAGTTGTATTCATTCATACTATTGCATATGGGGAAATTATATTAACGCTGGAAGGCTTAAAGTAACCTCCCAACGTGGGTACAAGTGTATATATATAAACATTCCTACAAAGGTGTAAAAGATAACAATATTCACTCCGCAAGGGACGGAGATACATTTAAGAGAAAGATATACACAACAGATATATAAACGTTCAATAAGATCAATTAGGCGTACGACTCACGTCGTAGAGAATGTCACTTACTGGTAGCTGGTTTGGTAGGGGGAAAGCCCCCTAACCTAAGGCTTATGGTGGCAGGCGCCTAGACCATGTTTGCTCGTTGCCGGTCTGAGTGAAAAGAAGCAGGAAATCGTAGTTCCCGCTTGTGGCCAAATACCAACGCCACCTATCGACGGCGAAAGACAGCAAGGGAAGATAACTCATTTTAGACATACGTCCACCCAGACTTCATTTTACTGACCAACAATACCTTTCCCGGGGAGGGTATTAGCGCTATCAGAAATGCAACCAGCCTTTTCCAGAATTTGAATTCGTGCTACCATATTCATTTCTTACAACGATAATAATTACACAACGGTCACAAGTGGTGGTGTTAGTTAATGTTTTACCATTTTGTTTTAGATAAGATCAGTTATGATCTTGACTTGGACAGGTTCACATCGGGCGTTTGCCGTTTAAACCTTTTTTTTAGGACTGGTGAATCTGTAATTTCTACACAGAGAGCATTTCGTGCTCATTTAATTAGAATGATACTGTTGCGGATTTTTTAAAATCGATATGGATTAAAAATTATATCCTGAAAAGCATCATTCCGACGTAACAAGGAATAGACATGAAAAGTTTTCGGTAAAACAATTACACATTCACATTCACATTTACAAAAAAACCCGTTTCAACAACAAACGCACGGTGTGTACCGATCCAACAATGATCGTAATTGAAGGTACCAGAAAAAGAAATAAAAGATTCGCTAGATGTAGCTACCATTACCACTTGCTTGGGTTGATCTGCATCACACAGGGTACAGTTTAAAATGTGGGAGGTATCCATGCAGTATCCTGTATTACATTTTCATGCGAACGTGTATTACGATATTATTCCACAAATTAATCTTCACCTTTATTTCTTTATTCATTGCAATGTTTTAGTTAATGTGGGTTTTTTTTTTTTTTTTTTTTGGGGGGGGGGGTTATTTCGCATTCTCGAATTCTCAAGTCTTTCCTAATATTTTATTTTAACTTTCTTGCAAAAAAAAAAAACAGGAATACTGAATACAGTATACACCTGAAGAAGGCCGGGGAAAGTATCGACCAATATTATATTCTCATGCAAGTTTGATTAATTGTCTTCAGAATATTAATCAACACCAAGAAGATTATAAAGCATCAAAGAGAGAAAAACAACAACAAAGATGATTTCATATCAAAATATTATCATCATTTTACGAATTCTTAAAAACTAGCACCATTATCTTTGGGTTTTTTTTTTCTTCACTGTTATTATATACTAGATATAACAGTGAAGAAAAAACTGCAAAGATAATGATACGAGTTTCAAAGAATTCGTGAAATAATGACAATATTTCATTACAGGAAATCAAATACTATAAATACTAGATATCAAAGTATTAATAAAAGATAACAAATATAATGATATTAGTCTCTAAGAATTCACAAAATAATAACAATATTTTATTACATAATATCAAATATTATAGATACTTGAATGATATAAACGTCTAGCAAAATTTACGATAATTTTTTATCGCCACGTGACAATCAATTAATGCGGTGGTTGGTACTTGCTGTGGTTGGTAGTATCATGATAGTTAATGTGCTGACACTTTGTGATTTAAAGGCCGCACAGATGAACGTGTGAGATAGTATAATTTGGGAACTTATGCTTTACACCCTGTTGGTTGCGACTGTAGAATACGTCGACTGCCCCTCTGCAGAGGCACTCCCCCAATGGGTGTTCAATTTTTTTAAAAACATTTTCTATTTAACCTATAGTCGGGACCCTAACAGGCACTACTGCTCTGAGCGAGAGTGGACCTGGGAGTAATGGCCAGTAAGGGTACTTTATACTCCTCCAATCTCCAGAAATGGAACTCATCCTTAGAGTAAGTTGAACATCATAACCAGGACACTAACACACTCAGCCATCGCTTTCCATCAAGACAAAAGGATTGGGAAAATCATATAGGCTTAACGTGACCAGCCGATGGATCGGAATGATTGCCCGTTTAACCTAAGTAAGGGACAAAGTGGAGTGTCGCATGTCAGATAGCTCAGTCTCAAGGATTCAGTCCTTAAACATCACGGGTCGCTACCCACAGCCAACCAGTGGCCCCACTGGGGAGAGGGTCTTACCTCTCTGTAGAGATACAGTCAGCATATCCCACAGCCAACAGGTAACCGCATGGGGGGTCTTAACCCCCTGTAGAGGTACAATCGGTGCATTCTACAACCCGGGTCACCACCTATGATTAACAGGGGCCCCCAATGGGTAAGGAGTCTTACCCCTCTTTAGAGATGCAGTCGACGTATTCTATTGCATTAGCAGACAAAGCTTAAAGCTTTTGACTCATCCTAGTATATACTTTATATACTTATCGGTGTCGGTATCAGCCGGACAACGAGGGAGTCTCTCCCCTTTTCACTTCCGCTAGATCAGGGGTATTGTTTTCGCTGATATGGAGTGCCACAGTTTACGTCATATATCAGATCATCCAATAGGTGCTACTAATTGGAGTTGGCAAACCCAGAACCTTGCAATTCCTAGTTGGGTGCTCTACCGACTGAACCAATCCAGCCATGAAATCTTATTGTGGAAAAAGAAATTGGTGAATAAAACTTGCAATAAAAAGCAGTCACATAAGAAGTGTTAACAAGCGTCCAAATGATGTCACATAATTGATGCCAACTCAATGCAAAAATGAAGATTTTCTTTGTGATTTTTTAATTTTTTTCAATTTTGTGATTCTGACTTTTTACGCTATGATATAAGTCATCAATGACGATCTATTGTGTTAATCGTGTAATTTCCTGGTCGTCGTTTGCGTATTTTCCCGCCAGAAAACAAGGCTTTACTTACTATTGTTCCTAAATAATGGCGGCGATTAATACGAAATTACACTCAATAAACAAAGAAAATATGGCACAGTAGTTAGAAGAATGGAATGAAAACGTATGATAAAATCTCCTCTAATTACTCATAATGTTATTCGCGAATAGGATGTTCTGGAGGGTGTAGTCTTTCATTAAGAACATTTATTTTCTTTGTTACATGAATTCATAAAACTCTTTGTTACACTATTCTCATTCTGTTTTTCTCAAAACCTGGAGGAGATTTTAGAAAATTGTGCCAAATCATTCAATTATCTTCCTCGAATTGCGAACATTATTTCAGCGTAAGGAAGAATTCATTTAAAACTGTTGCCACAAGCGTAGATGAGAAGTGAGATATTATTTGAAGTAGGTCCATTAATAAAATTAAAACAATTGTTGGATATGACTTTGCCAACAAGGATCTAATGAAGGATTTACACTTCTGGTGCAGGTGCGCTGATGTTTAAGGATGTTATAGCGGGAGCTATAGTACAGGCGGCTGAAGATTGTCTTCGTATGGTTTTTTTTCGTATTTGGGCACCATAACTTGAGGTAGCATTAGAAAATTGAAAGTTAACAATTCAGACACTTGTATGGTTTAATATTTCCACGTGCAGAATAAAGACGTGAAAAGTTCACAACAATTTCAACAAAGCATACTCTAATGTCTGAGCAGATTTAATCGAATGAATACAAGAATGACATAAATACTAAAACTTTACATGAAGGGTATATATATATATATATATATCAACCCCCTCTGCAGGATTAGTATGTGATACAGGGTTAATTTCTTAAGAGTTCAACAGGTTTGAAGTCAGATTTCCTTCTCGTAGACGGTTTCCTGGAAAAGGTTAAAGAAAAAAAAATATATATATACATATATATATATATATGTGTGTGTGTGTGTGTGTGTGTGTATGTGTGTGTGTGTGTGTGTGTTTGTGTGTGTGTGTGTGTGTGTTTGTTTTGTTGCTTTTTTTGTGGCTTGATTTTGATGCCGACAATCTTCTGAGACATGACGATTAATTTCCTTGAAAAAGGTGCAACTGGCAACTTACCCAATCCATTCGCCTTACTATCATATTACTCATAGCTAGAAGGAGTATAGTTAGATGCATACCTATCACAAGGATATTAGCCCAATATGAAATGCAAACAACATCGCCCAAGATTTGAATTCGGTTCACTCTCTACGTCGATAACCATAACACTACGAGCACCTCCTACATACATTATAAAGTATTCTATATTCATTTCGCCCGTAGCCAGGAGTGAAGTGACAATCATCTATCTTTAGGTTGCAGATTAAATCCCGAGTTCGACAAGAAACACCGGAAGTAGGCGGGAAGGCATATCGACAGAAACGTTGTGTATATTACAATAAAGATGAGACCAACAGTCCAAAAATCAAAATAATACAAATTATCAAGCCTCATCTCAAAAAATCAGAAATGATTTTCTAAGATCGTACTTTTTTTTTCTTTTAACGATGCAGTTGTTCAAAGAAAATATTTGATGCCTTGCGTAGTGTTATTACGCAATGTTTCTATTTAAACTGTAAATGCCGTGGAGTTAGAAGTCAGATATCTCTTTGTTCAAATATTTATGATAATTACCATAGATTACAGGAAAGAGCCTCGTAATTACTCCATTCTCACTGTGTGCCAATTAACCGTAAATAAACATATATACATTCATACACACACACACACACACAATATGTATTATATATTAGGACTAGGTGAAGAAATTCAATGGTGTGCAAAAAAAAAAGGAAAAAAAACAAACAAACAAAAAAAGAACAAACAAACAAAACAACAACAAAAAAACAACAAAATATTAATGTTGGGCTGACACGTGTGTTAAGACATTTTTCTTGGGGCAAAAACAAGGTGGTTCGTTCACAAGTTCCAACACATGAACAGTCTATCAAAAACTTTTCTAACTGAATCTGACTTTACCAGACAAAGTAAGCTATTGATTGAATATTGATTATGACTTTCTACACAGAAATGTCTGTATCGAACATTCTCCAGCCCCCACCCCCTGCTACCTCCATCGTCAGTCTGTATCCTATTTTGAAGGTCGTAGTCCGTTTGGTTTTGTATCAAAGACTTATATCGATTGATTCGCCCCCTCCCCGATTCTTAAAGGATTTTCAATAACTGTCCTTAGATTCTGATTGTAGGTAAACACTGTGGCTGGGGGTAGGCAGTGCAGTAGGGGGTGGGAGTGGTGAATGGATCTTTAAGAATAGGAATAAATGGTTATTGATAGAATAGACATGCAGAGAAAATGTTCCCCGGAACCCCCCCCCAAGAAAACAATGGAGATAGGTGAATAAAAGAAACATGCATTTTGTTGGAAGGTAGATATGAACAAAGGCAAATAGAGAATGAGGAATTACATTCCCGTGCCCATAGACATTTCATTGTGGTGTAATGGTTAACAAGCTTGTATCACAGATCTATTACGGCTGAATAGTGAGTTCGATTTTCTCTGGATGCCCCATATATGCAACCTTGTGTCACAACCTATCCGTGGCGAACGGATTGAGTAAATTGCTAGTTGCACCTTTCTCAAGGAAATTAATCGTCATGTCTCAGAAGATTGTCAGCATCAAAATCAAGCCACAAAAAAGCAAAAAACAAAAAAAAACACACACATACACCCCCCCACACACACATATATTTTTCTCTCTCTCCAGATCGTCTCTATTCCCTATACCTTGAAAAAAGATTGAAGGTTCAACCAAAATATCGGAAATGATCAAACCAGGGACAGAACAACAGTGGAATCTTAAAATTATGTTGTTTTTTTTCGTTTTTTTTTTTGTTTTTTGTTTTTTGTTTTTTGTTCTTTTTTTCCAATACTTCAAAATACAAAACAAACAACGTTCACAAAAACAAAGTTTATACATACATACATACATACATACATACATATATATATATATATATATATATATATATATATATATATATATATATATATATATATATATTATATATATATATATATATATATATATATATATATATATATATATATATATATATATATATATATATATATATATATATATATATATATATATATATATATATATATATATATATATATATATATATACACTCGTGCACCCACGCAAAACAGTAAATCAGCAAAACAGCAAACAATAAACGACACTATAAGATGTGGACATTGTGTGTAAAAAAATACAACACAATACATAACATAACAGACATAGACGTCCCATTGTGGAGTAATGGTTAACAAGCTAGTATCACACATCTATTACGGCTAAATAGCGAGTTCGATCTTCCATACTTGTAACCTTGTGTACATTCTACTCGTGGCGAATGGGTTTGGTAAATACCTACTATCTGTTACAACCCCAATAAGAAACGCAAACTTTCTATTGTGGGATGTGGGATCCCAACAATCCCCCCACAAAACAAAAAAAAAAAATTAAAAAAAACACAACAACAAACAAATAAACAAATACTTTATATTCGTTCCACTTTTTTTTAAATACATTAGTAGTTTCTAGTCTTGCCAGCACCAAATATGGCGTCCGAGGTTAAGTAAAAGTGTGAGTTTTGAATACTGATTTTCTAGGAAAGCATTTATTCACCCCTTAGAAGATCGATGTAGTCGTTAAAGCAAAAGCAGTTCATTCTCATATTTCTGAAAACTATATGCCAGAAATTTTGACTCCATTTTTTTCTCTGTGTATAGAATCAAATGCCTTAAAGAAATATACAACCGAGAGTATTGCGTAATGATCAGTAAACTATACCGACTGACCATTGTTAGGGATTTTGATTCTCACTAAGTGTCCCTTACTTCTAGCCTTGTGCCAAACGAAGCCAAGTAAATAATTACAAAGATTTTGGTCCAATCAAGACAGAAAAACCCAAAACTGCAGGATTCAGGATAGGATTAGAGTGTAGTATCTGTTCATATATCTCAGCTGTGTTCTTGTCTTTGGACAGGATGTGGCTGCTTTTCTTTTCTTACTTCTCGCTAGCTCCAAAAGTGACTGAGGTCAAGTAAAAGTGTGAATGTTTGAATGCTGATTTTTAAGGCAAGCATTCAGTTACTCCATGGAAGATCGTTGCTGTTCGACAGGCTGGTTGGTTGGTTGGATCTTACGACACATTAACCATTGTTGGTTTGTTTAATACCGAAGATGTTTTGTTTTATTCATTCTTGTTGGGCATTCAATTTTTTAAACAATTTTTAACACATTTTTTCGATTTAACCAATAGATGGAATTCTAACAGGTAATGCCACTCCGGGTCAGAGTGGATCTAAAAGTAAAGGCGATGAAAGGTACTCCACACACCCCAGAGTTCTAAAATGGGAATTTCACCATTAGATGCAGTTTAACGTCATGCCAAGGACAATAAGACCCCCAGCCACCGCCTTGTAGCACATATATGATAAAAAGGGCCAGGGGTTTGCCATTAGGGCAAAATGGTTGGGAAAATCATATAGGTGCTAGGGCTAGACGTGACCACCCGATCGGGTGAGCCTCTTCAACCGCCTGTCTAGCCTAATTAAGGTCCGAATTGGAGTGCTGCATATCATAGCCTGCTCAGCTACCAGGATTCCGTCCTTCAACATCACGGATCGCCACCCATGACCGTCAGGTGGCCCCATTGGAAAGATTGTGTCCTTATTTTTTAATTCTTCTGCAGAGGTCAGTGAGCGTATTTGCAACCCCATCCGACACGGCGGCAGTACAACAGGCATGCATTTATATTTGTCCCTTTTGAAATCTTTGCGTGTATTTACCCAGCCCCTCCGCCATGGCCAGGATGTGACATGGTCAATTTTTCTACCCCTCTATTCGAACTCGAGAATCTTCTGATCAAACTCGGTTAATGGAATGAGAAAAGTCTACCCCCGTGGATTGAATAAAGGGTTTCGGTTCGAAATTTCAAGAAGGCTCCCGATTAGGACCTGAAGGCTCCCAAGTTTGAAAAGAAGGTAGATAAAACAATATGACAAATTTGGTATTTAGCCTAGTGTTACATACCCCAATTGTTGCGTACATACACAATGAACGTTCTTTTAATAGAGGGAGGGAAGAGAGATAGACAGATAGACAGAGAGATGCTATGTATGACTTACTTTCTCTGTCTCTTCGTTGGCCGTTCGTGTGATGTCTAGTTTCTTTCTATTTCGTTGGTTGTTCGTCTTTGATTCATTTCTTCTTCTTGGTCAGTCTTTTTGCCAAGACATACATCAACCAACAACACCATGTTATTTCTTTAAACTTTTATTTACTTAACTGAACTAAATGAACACAACGTGCGTATGCAAGTGAGCCCATGCTTCTCATCTGACATCCGAGCAGGTACTGATGAGTAAACTATCTCTCACGTGACTTGACGTGATTCGCGGGCTTTCTGCCTTACCTGTAATATTCCATGGAAAGGGTCGCCCATGATATGAAAGTTACCACCCCTGCAGAATACAGGGGGTTGCCAATAATCTATGCCACCACATAGATTATACAATACTAGGCAATCAGTCTACGAGAAGGAATTAAAACAAGATGGGTTGGGTAAATACATATCCAGCATAGAATAAAATGAAAATGAAGGAAGATTTTGTAGCATTTCCAAATAAAGAGGCCAATCTGTCTTGAAAAAATGTATCCAGGCTTTTCAATCATATTCGAGCATCCTCAGTTACCAGTTACAGCAGGTAATTGAACGTACGAGGTTCATTCAATAAATAATTTGAATTTTGGTCTAAGGAGTTGGAAATAGGCTGCACTGTTTATTGTTGCACTTTTGGACATCCCATTGTGATATAATGATTAGCAAGATAGTATGATAGATCCATTACTGAATAGCGAGTTCGATTCTCGCTGGATGCTCCATACTTGTGACTTTGTGTCACATCCTATCCGTTACGAAAAGGTTAGGAAAATACCTAGTTATACCTTTTTCAAGGAAATCCGTAGTGACGGATCCTTTCATCTCCCAGAAGACTGTCAGCATTACCTTCTTTACTGTCCGCAGGATCTGGAACCATTTCTTTATCTGAGAGTCAAAGTGATTCCACTTCATAGACTGTTTTTTTTTCGATTGATGCTAGTAGTTGCATAACCATGTTTACCCTATTTGTAAACCTTGTTTACTAAAACATGCTTCTCTGTACATATCACACATTCTTCTGTAAATTTCACATGGTTTGTATTTCTCAGCAACCAAAAACGTTGATGACAGACCTCTGTTAAAGCCTGGAGGATTCTGCTTGATGTGCTGCCAAATTGAATAGTCTGTCATTACGGTCAAGCACCGGTTGCCGCTAGATCACTGAAGTTATGCAGCGATGAGCATCTTTAATAATTTGTTGGGTAACCACTTAAGCAACAGCATACTGTAAGCAACCTAAGTATTTTTTTATCAAAAATAATTTGATTCTGCATTAAATGACCCGAAAAGTGTTGATATAGCAAAATAACCAAAAAAATCAGCCTTGTATAGACTGAAAAACAAATATTTTTGTGAGATTAAAATAATTTTGCTATAAAACCAATTTTGAAAAAATGCAGAGTTATCGAAAAAAAAATTTGAAAAAAAGTCATTTAAAAAAAATCACCTCATTCATTGAATTTCCTTGTCGACTGGGGCTGTAGATCCTCTGCAGAAGGGTAAAATCCCTCCAATGGGGCCACCTGTTAGCTGTAGTTGGTGAACTGTCATGCTTAAGGACGGAATCTTGGTGGCTGAGCAATCCATAACATGCAACACTCCACTTTGGCCATAGCTTAGGCTAGACAGGCGGCCGGAGAGGACACATTTTGATTAATCGGCTTGTTACGTCAAGCCCTAGCACCTATATGATTGTCCATTGATACAAACCTTGAATCTTTATTATCATATGCGCGCAAGAGAGTGGTGGCTGAAGGTTTTAGTGTCAGGGGTATAGCATTAAACTTTATCTAGTGGTGAATTTCCAATTCTGGAGCTCTGGAGATTGTGGAGTATTCCTTCATCTCCATTACTCCCAGATCCACTCTGACCCGGAGTATTCGTATCTGTTTGGGTCCGACCTATGCGTTAAATAGATAAAAAATGAGTTTTTATAATGTGTTTAAAAATGAGGTTGAAAAAATTGAATATCCAACAAGAATGAATAAAACAAAATGTCTTCGGCCTAAAATATCCCAAGGATTGACATGCCGTAAAATCCAACCAACCAACCAACCAACCATTATTCATTAAATGGCCCTCGTGCATCGGAATGAGTGTCAGACTTGAGCCTTCTTCTAATAATGTCTCCCCCCTCCCCCGAATAAATAACATTGCTCGGGGCATTTCTATGTCCAACGTTTCGGTATCTCAGTTTGCCTGTCAGATTTGTCGCGTGGGTGTCATATTTTTTTGCGGAGGGGGGGGGTAATGAAATGTCTGCAAATCTGACCTGCTTGTTGCAAACGAAAGTTTTCTATTGAAGTCAGAAGAATGTCAGTTTTGTTTAGTTTTCTTTTTGTTCTTTTTTGATAAAGCCAAACGAGAAATTCAATTCCAGCCAAGAAAGAAGCCGACACTTTGAAAGATATTGAAATATTGGTACAGAAATTGGGTAAGAAATGGAAAGTATAGTCATGATTTGTTTCAAGATTCGATAAAATCTACTCCCCTTCAACTCTCTCTCCATCCCCCCTCTCTCTCTCTCTCTCTCCCCCTCTCTCTGGTTCATAAATGCTGTTTTTATAATTTCATATGATACATGGTATTCACTCCTTCTCTTTCTCTTTCTTCGCATGGTTACGAGTTTCTTATTATCCAGTTATGTCATTTTCTTTCTTTCTTTTTTCTTCTTTTCACTTCACACAACCTCTCTCTCTCTCTCTCTCTCTCTCTCTCTCTCTCTCTCTCTCTCTATATATATATATATATGTATATATATATAATTTTATACATGAAAATTGTGACTTACCAGTGAAACTGGTCTCAATGGTTAGTTGATACAAGTCAGCAAATATAAAGTGCTCGATACGTAATTACACCGAATTCATTACATTGGTATGTACAGAAATAACTTACTTGAGATTCACCATAAAGATCTTCAGGGTTAAATCGACTGAATTAATCAAGATATTTACTAATTACAGCGAACTGCAATATCTTGATTAATTCAGTAAATTTAACCCTGAAGATCGTTATGGCAAAACTCGAGTAGATTTATTTCTATACATACTAATTTATTTAATATATATATATATATATATATATATATATATATATATATATATAAGTTAAAAGAAAGGAAATGAATCCGATGGTATGAGTAAATATAAAAAAGATATGAAAAATGCTGTTAAAGTGAAAACATTTTATAACTTCGCTGATATTGAACAATATTTCGATTTTATGAAAATCGTCATCAGAGCTTGTTTATACTCCGTGTTGTTAAGAACGTAGACAAAAGTCATATGAGTTCAAAATAAAAAACTTGATGTTGCAAAAAAGAAAAAGTATAAACAAGCTCTGATGAGGATTTTCATAAAATCGAAATATTGTTCAATATCAGCGAAGTTATAAAATGTTTTCATTTTAACAGCATTTGTGGTGTTTTCATATATATATATATATATATATATATATATATATATATATATATCCCTTCCTTCAATTTCTTTTCTTGATTTAAAAAGATGTCAGATCATAGCTTAGTCGAATCTTTTATTTGGCATAAGCAGTAGATTATTAATTGCCAACGTTACACAAGTAGAGCGAAATTTGTATTGTTAAACGGAGGCTCAATGTAGATAAGTTTGCTATTGGTTACTCATTGTCTAAATTGAACTGGAAATTTATTATTCTTTCATGCTAAGTGCATATCTGTAATAGAAATCTTATAGAAAGATGTACGGCTTTTGTTGAATATTGATTACATGTAAACATAATTAACATATTTTGCATTATTTCGATTTTTGGACTGTTATTCCTCATCTTTATTGGTACATAGACAAGGTTTCGGTCGGTACGCTCTCCTGCCTTCTTCAGGTATTTCTTGTCGAATTCGGGAGCCAAAAGATCTAACTAATACAAATTATCAAATATTACAAATTCAGACAAATAATTAACATATTTATAAAGTTTTTTTCTTTTAGATGTTTAAAGATTAACTATTTTAAGGTTTGTTTATCATTTTCCATCAATCAATCATTCTATATATCGATCGATTTATCTATCTATCTCAGTTTATTCATATCTGTCTATATATCTATCTATTGATCTCAATCAGTTCACATTTCTGTCTGTCTCTCTCTATCTGTATCTATGTGTATCTCTCAATTAAGCAATTATGAAGCTATTCAATATTTAATTGGATGAACACTTAAGCAACATCAAGTACTGTAAGCCAAGGTTTATTAAAATGACGATTCGGTATTAAATGACACAAGGAGGGTCGATAAGCCAAAAACAAACAACCACCTATCTATCTATCTATCGATCGATCTTAGTTCGTTCATATCTATCTATCTTAGTCTCTTCATATCTATCTATCTATCCATCTATCTGTATATTCATCTATCTATCTATCTATCTATCTATCTATCTATCTATCTTAAACATATTTGTCTTCAGAATTCCATTATTTGAATTGCATTATGGGAAGAACCATTCCAATTCCTTTTGGGAAATTTATTATGCATAATTATCATAACAAATCTAGTGTCATGAGTTGAATGTTAAAAGAAAGGAAAAAAAACTCGAATCTGTCTTTCACGTTGCTCTATTGAAATGAGTAAACCTGGATCCTGAAGAAGAAGTCGTTTCAGCTCATGAATAGTTCGATCAAAACATGGAATATGATTGATTGTTTTTAAGCGTTTGCAAGTCACGAGTAATGAATGATAATCTGAAATCGATTTTTAATCAATAACAGTGAAGCATAGTAAATAGAACACTGATCTTATTAAATCTTAAGTTCATTTCAACTATGTGAGATCAACTTCTGTTTCTAAAATAAGTAACAGATTAAAGGATTTTAGTGGAGGAGGGTGTCCCCGTAGCCTAGTGGCTAATTTGTTGGACTGCGATATCGTAGTAAGCGAGTTCGAACTTAATATTCGTTATTAATAATAATAAAATGAAAAATAAAGAAACAAATGTGACTAATATTTTTTACTGGACCAGCCCACCCTATATCAAAAATAGAGGGGATGTTGAATTATTTTTGTGTATATAAGGCGTGCTGTAACCCACCATTTAAATTTATAGACTAAGTGAAGTCACGTGGTTTAAACCCCAGCCAATCAAGTCCGAATACGTGGCTGGTTAACTATTTAATCACTGATATTGACAGCTGTTCATTTATTGACCACCGAGCCTGCAACACTAAGGAACACCAAAGAACAACCAAAGGATAATACTCAACATTAA
>CM042144.1:65565734-65588234 GCA_023376005.1 Doryteuthis pealeii | reverse complement strand
TTTGAGAGGACTCTAATAGGTATTACCCCTACGGTTCAGAGTGGACATGGGATTAAAAGCAATGAACGGTACTCCACACTCCTAAAAGCTCTAGAATTGTAACTTCACCACTAGATGCAGTTTAACGTCATGTCCAGGACACCATCAGACACTGCCTTCTAGTACATATGATAAAATGGATTAGGGTTTGCCATAAGGACAATAGTTTCGGGATACTCATATAGGTGCTAGGTTTATGTGATCAACCGATTGATCGGAGGGGGCCTCTTTGACCACCCGTTTAGCTTAAGTAAGGGACAAGGTGGTGTGTTACATGTTATGCACTGCTCAGCCACAGGGATTCCGTCCTTAAGCATTACGGGTCGCCACCGACAACCAACAGGTGGTCCCATTTTAGGGAGGGTGTCTTATCACTCTACAGAGGTGCAGTTGGCGTATTCTATAGCCCTAGTCGACAGGGCGGCGTTATTCATCGATGTTTTAGGTTTTATCAGTAAGAATATAACAACGATGATATTAAAGATGTCTCTTGAGTTTCTGTAGCTTCAGATAAGATTCTTCGAGAAAGTTATTTAATCCAAAGATAGAGAAAGGTCAAAGGTCAAAAGGAAGTGAATTATGAAAATACTGACATTTGAAAAGAATAGACGAGACATTTTATAAACGTGAATTACTACATCTGGCAAAGAGGTTTGCTCGAATATCCATTTGGATACACATTTCAAGGTGGGTATCTTAAAACTATTTTTGATCAATTAATACTTGTTTTCTTTTATTATTC
Source organism: Doryteuthis pealeii (assembly GCA_023376005.1). Lineage (NCBI taxonomy): Eukaryota > Metazoa > Mollusca > Cephalopoda > Myopsida > Loliginidae > Doryteuthis > Doryteuthis pealeii. The sequence continues at coordinate 65,587,453 of CM042144.1, read as the reverse complement.
ACTAGATTAATTCTTTGTCTTCTTTAAGCTACTTACAGAGACTATCATACCACACCTAAGCAAACTACAAAAACTGTTGGATAATTCATTATAATTGATCAGAAAGACTCAGAGTACAATAATGATAATATTTTATTTGAATAGAATGAGCTTGGATAGTGAACTTTGAAATATCCCATTATACAGGTAAAAATACCAACAAAATTTGGAACATTTGTTGGGAAATTTTGATTGGCTAAGACTTAAAAGCTGCCCTATCGGACGAAAACAAAAGCAACGAAATGGGATCTATTTCAGCTGAAGTATGTTATATTCCCGATTCTATTATATAATAATAACACGAATTTGAATTACGGTGCTCTGTACGGACGATTGTTATTTTTACAGAAAATGTCTTATGGAAACAAAATATTTTATAAAAACGCAGATAACTTATATTATCCTCATTCAGGCAGTCTCATGAGGTACCAAGAGATCTTCTCTACCCATTCTTCAAAATGAACCTTTATCAATACAGACCGTTTCCCAACATTAGCAATCACGCTGATACATTAATGGTAGATTGATTGATTGATCGATCTTAACGGCATATCAACCTGGTTTGTATTATTTTAGGGTCAGAGGCTGAGGAATGCAGAGGGATCTTCATTGAGCTTTCGGTCCGACAATGATACTTTATGCATTGAGTATATATTAAATTTTATTAAACTTGAAAAATATTTTTGTTATTGAACAAAGAAATTAATCGCAAAAAATCACGTAAAAATCGCTGACAACAATCGCAGTAATTAAAATTTAGTAATCCAGAATTTTAGGATTGTGAATCTGGATTCATTACGGAATGTTTTTAATTTGCACACGGAGTCGGCCTGATTCTAAAATGGTATGATATGTTGGCCTATGGCCTCTAGATGTAAAGTAGAAAAATGTGACAAACTGACACACTGATACACGCATTTATTATTAGAGATTTGAAAAAGGTCATTTTTATTATAAAAATTCTTATTATCCTTGGGCATCTCACCTCTTTTTTTTTTGCTATCTTCTCACATCAACTTTTCATATAAAAAAAGAGAATCTTTTCACAGAACATATATTCACTAGTATTACAATATACAGGTCAACATCTATGAGGCAATTCATCCGATAATTTCCAAAATTACCCTCTTGAATAGTTTTTCTTACCATTTTTTTAAAAAAATCATCCAGTTCAATTTTTTTTTACACTATTGCTGTTTCGGAATTGATAAGTTAATTTTCTTCAAAATTATGTTAATTTATTAGCAACAAAATTCTAGTGGTTAATAGACTTGGTTTTTGAAATCTAACTTGACTAAATTTCCCGTTCGATGAGAAATATTTGATAATTATTTTGAAAGTTTAAATTCGATAACCTTTCTTTTTTCTTTCTTATAAAGTAGTTAAACTTAATTTCTCTATTCTCACGCCTCGGTAACTGTAATTTTTTACCATTTTTATTAGTTTTGTCACTCTTCTTTGTATGCCGTTCATCCTTAATATCACGTTCCAATTTCGATTTCTAAACGCGGAAGCTAAGGCCTGAGTACAATATCATATATGAAGTCTCATTAGGGTGTATATATATTTAAAACAAAATTGACTTAATTTTAAAATCAGCCAAAACATTAAAATGCTAATTTTAATGAGATGTTCTATATTCTCTCTATTCAATCTGTATATCTCTTTCTCTCCGTCTCTTTGTCCTGCTGAAATAGTCGAATACATCCTTCTCTTTCTTTTATTTTCCTCTCCATTTATCAAAGATTTATTGAATGGTTACCGTCTTTCTGTCTCTGTCTCCTCCTATATTTGATGTCTTCTCATCGTCCTGATATTTTATCTCAATCCCATCTCATATGATGACTTTATTGTTTCCCGTCTCTTTACCAAATACGTATTAGATCAGATGTGTTGAATACTAGCTCACCTGATGATCAACAACGTGAAACTGTGAGTTTTTAACCTGTTTTATAATCATATCATCTTATACTGTAAATAGTATATATATATATATATATATATATATATATATATATATATATATATATATATATATACACACACTATTTTCAAGTATCAGATAATATGATAATAAAACAGGTTAAAAACTCACAGTTTCACGCTGTCAATCCTCAGAGAGCTAGTATTCAATACATCTGACCTTGTGTGTGTGTGTGTGAATGCGTGCGTCAGTATGAGTGAGGAATGTCCGAAAAAGTCTCAAATTTTCCTCAAATACGTTTATTTCTTTAACTACACCTTAATGAAATGTATCTCTTTCAAAATAAAATAATCCCCTTTACCATTCCCAGGTTGTTGCTTTTTTTTCAATTTTGGCAGCCATTTTTAAGAGATATTCTTTTCTTTGAACTCAGTGACCTTTCAGGGTAGATTTTAGCTCCGGAAGAATAAAGATGGGGAGATTAGAGGATGAGAATTGTCTCTTGGTTTGCCAAAACATCCTCAATTGGCTCCACTTCCACTGTCATGGAAAGGTTGTTCCAGATTTGGGATCGTCTTTATGTGGATGTTTCCAGGGCTATTACCATTGAAGGGATTGCCTATGCAAGTCCTTTCCATGGATCGATTACTATATTACAAAAATCTCTGTAAAGATCTATTTCTTAATTTAAAACAGAATTTCACGCAAAAAGGCATCTATGGTGCACTTGGGTTAAAAGAAACAAAATCGTCGGAGGGCCCTAAAGTCGGTATCAGCCAACCAGCGAGGGAATCTATCCCCTTTTCACTATCGCTAGACCAAGGAGATTGTTTTTGCATCTGAAGTGGAACACCACACCTACCATCAGCTTCCTATTTTACCACACATATCCCTGTGCTACTCATACCGACCGGTATCGAACTAGGAACCTTACCGACTAGAAACGCTCTACCGACTGAGCTAACCCGGCCCTTTGAAAAACAAAAGCACTACAGAAAATCCCATTTAATTTATAGTATTTATTTTTACAGTTTTTCGTTGTCAGAATAATCGAATGATTTTCAATCATCATCATCATCATCATCATCATCATCATGTCGCACTGATAGCACGGATACTCATGCCTCTCTCTCTATCTATCTCTCTCTCTCCAGAAATGACCAGCATACTTTGTTCGTCTTATTTGGATAGTATGTGTGATAAGAGGTATGTGGCCGTTCACCTGATTATTGTGGGCTGCTGCTTCCAGGATTTATTCAATACATCTAGCTTTTCATCTAAGTGATTCGTTAGAGTCAAAGTCCTGCAAACACAGAGGAGCACTAACATGGCTATAGCTTGGAAGAATTCTCAATTTATCTCATCGGGGATATCAGAGAGACATATGATCGATAATCTGTCAATAGCACTGCAAGCCATTCTTATGGGTATATTGACACCGCTTTTAGTAGATGAGATATTACTACCTCGATATGCGAAATGGGCTCCCCAATTTCAGAGGCGTCTCCATCTCCACTTGATATCATGTGATATTAAAATTATAAAGTCTCAGAATATTATCTTCAAATTTTCAATTGATCTAATTTCATCTTCAATGCTCGTGTCACAATTCCGAGTGGGCCAATTATTATCAGGATGACCATAATATCCGTATTACAGATCTTCGATTTTCGAATTAAGTCCTGTTTTTTTTCCATTTGTTTTATTTCATTTAATCTTCAGCCAGTGATCTAAGTCTACATTCTGGGAGAAACCTTTTTTGTTCACAAATAATAAATCCAGTCTTGATATTTTTTCTTTGTTAGATCGGATAGTGAATCTGGATGTCAGAATCCATGACTGTTTAAGACTTGATAATTCTAGTGCAGGCTATGCGAGTCCTCAAATTTCGCCCAATGAAGGAGGCAGGTTGTGGCGGGACAGTTGAGGGCTGCCCAACTTGAGGTGGGCGGTAGTTGTCCAGAGAGATGAAGACATCTCTCCACCGACGGAGGTCGCCACTGGAGTCCAACTCTAAGCCAAACGAGAAAGAGCTTATAACCGGTAACTTCTGCCCCCCGTGCTGTGTCCTCCCAGCACAGTGTAGAAGTTTTCCCCCCAGGGCACAAAAGAAAAGAGCCTGGGGGAAATGTATGGAGGCCCTGGGTTGCCCAAGCGACAGAGACCCTCTCTCTGTCTTGCTGGCGTGATCCGAAGGAATGGTGAACCAATACATTCGGCGTCAGTTTGTCTGCAGGAGTTGCCATATAGTGTTTTACACACGGAAATGCCTAAGGGAGTCCAAGCCGTGATTTCTTTCAGGGTTTTCGCCCTTAGCCTTTTCCTCTTGAAGATACCCACTAGGTAGCGGGAGGTTATTCAGACTATTACGCGCCTGGATACCAACCCAGGTATTTCTATCTTCTCGTGTCAATGTACTAGATGTGCTAGACCGAGAAGCTTCCTCTGCCCTTTGACAGGTTTTGATTTTCGTCCTGATGGGTGTCTAGCCACCCTCCTCACCAGGTAAGCTTGGTGGGGCACCGGTTTAGTCACCAATGAACTAGGTAGTAAGGGGTTACATAATACCCATAGCGCTTAGTGACAATTGACATTATATATATATATATATTATTATCATCCATATATATATATATGTGTGTGTGTGTGTGTGTCTGTGTGTGTGTGTCTGTCTGTATGTCTGTGTCTGTGTCTTAAAAATGATTGTCTTCACTTTGTATTTAAAGATTGATTCTTTGAAAAAAGGAAAATATATTTAGTTAGTGATGCACAGTAACTGAATATTATTTTTATTTTAGTATATTTTTGCTTCTTTTCATTTACCTAGCCAAATCTCCAAGAAAGGCTTTGCCGGAATATACAAGTCTTATTTTTCTTCCCAATTGAAAAATGATGCTGATGAGGCCAGGAGAATTTCTTTGAAGCAGAGGGAAATGACCTGCTTTTTTGTTGTTGTTTTATTTTTCCTTTTCATTTTCAAGAAGAACATTGCATTATGCGTTGACGCATATATTTTGCCAAATCAAATTGAAAATAATATTTTTTAGATGAGAAAAATGAATATTTTCTCTTAAAATGCAACACTGGGAAACAAATCAATATGCTTTTGATTATCGAATGGAGAAGAAAGAAATAATAAAATGGTGTCAAAAGGAATTCATAAGTGGGAATTCTTTGGTGGAATAAATTTGGCAAGAAATATGAAGGTCTATATTAGCATTTTTCTTTCTTTTATAGAAATGCAATTACAGTAAATTATTACGAAAAAGTTTGGGAACACATACATACAAATATTATTTCTTATATTGAATAATAATAATAATAATAATAATAATAATAATAATAATAATAATAATAATAATAATAATCACCGAGAGAAAGTGGAAGAACGCGAAAAGATAGACAAATACTTGGAAATGGCCAAAGAACTAAGAAAACTATGGGACATGAAAGTGAAGGTTGAGTAATTGGTGCCCTTGGAACGGTCCCTAGGGGTATGGAAAAGAGTCTGAATGAAGTGAAAATCAGAGAAGCAATCGAGACCATCCAGACTATAGCATTATTGAGATCAGTATACTTGGAAGAGTCCTGGAGACATGAGGAGATATGCTTTCACTCAGCCTCCAGTGAAGCACCGGCTAAGGCGAGTGTGAAAAACTCGAATGGAGCGATGCAATAATGAATCTTGGATGCGGACACTCTCAAACAGATTTAATAAAAGTTAAAACAGAATGTCTCAGAAGAACGAGAAAACTTCTAGAAACTAAGTTGTGCAGCAGAAATCTCACCAAGGGAATAAATATCTGGGTCATACCCATAAGAAAATACCTGAACAAGAGATGGAATACGACCGATAGACCAAAAGACAAGAAAATTAATGCATAATGCATTACATCCGAGAGATGATAAAGACATGCTATCAAGAAGAGCCATTCATCGATTGTTGGTTGTAGATATATACCTAACCCAATCACCACAGGTAGGATGTGACATAACGTCACAAGTATAGGGCTATCAACGAGGATCGAACTCGCTTTTCAATAATAACATATCTGTGAGACTAGCTTGCTAACCATTACATCACGATGGGATAGGGTATTTACCCAGTCCGTTCGCCACAGATAGGATATGATGCAAAGTCGCAAGTATGCGGTATCTCGTTTATCATTTGTAATGGATGTGTGAGACTAGCTTGCTAACCTTTACACTAGGATGGAATGAGGCTTTTATTCTACCCGTTCGCCACGGATAGGATATGACCTAAAGTCGCAAGTATGCGGTATCTCGCTTTTCAGTTGTAATGGATTTGTGAGAGCAGCTTGCTAACCACTACACCACAATGGCATGACTTTCAACGATGATTGGTTTTATATTGTATAGTTAGTTGCTTTAGTGACCATTGATCCTGTTATTTATTGTTGATGAATTTGTTGATGGTTGATTCCAAATCTGTGTGTGGAAGTTTGATTTTTGGCTTTATTTGTTGTGAATCTTTTGCGTCTCCGTATGCTTTTTTTATTCTCATGGATACCGATGTGGCTTTGTATTGTATTGTTCCTCGGTAATGCTACAGAGAGGGGAGCATCCTTAGAAACAAAGAAGGACAAGATAAATTACTCCCAAACCAAACAGCGACAATTGACAGAGACGGAGAGAAAACACCTTCCTTTGTATCTGAAATTAGCAGAAGTCTTGCAACAGATTGCCGGTGTTGCGACCCTAAATCGGTACCAAACTCTACTAGTCGAGGATTACTGTAATTCTATGAGTAAATTTGATGTGTTATAGGTAGAATTGTAAAAAACAAAAACAGAGTCATTTTTGCACCAAAGCAAACTCTTATATCATTGGCAAAATGAGACATGCGACATATACGGTTAATGTTGTATACCCTTTCTTACTTCTTACTTCTGGTCGTATTTTCTTCTGGTCGGCTTTGATTCTATCTTCTAACAACTTGGATATCTTGGTCTCTTCTAAGGTCTGGACTTTCTTGGGGACTTCGGGTCTGGTTTCTGTTAGGGATTTCTCCTTATCAGAAGCCCTGTGTCATTGTTAGTTTTTAGATAATAAACACAAGACTTCGATTTACTTTTGATCTTATTTTTTTAATCCCCAAACCAGACGTCTGCGCAGATCCTTACATCCTACGAGCTCGGCTCCTACTTTCTAACTGCCTGAGTTACTTACTATCCTTAAACTGGAAGACAGGGTCTTCTATACCTTCCGGTTCTCATGATTTATCCCCGGAAGGCAAGGTGAGAGTGAGGTCAAGCGCCGTCACTCACTCCCAAGGCCATCAGCTGCACTAATCGCCATTATATTTCTACACTACCTTATATAAGTATTAGGGATCCAATAATTATGTAACATCAACACGTGGCCATCAATGCAAATAATTATGTAATGAATATGAACAAAAATAAGGCAGGAGTTTCTAGATCATCACTCACTCTGCCCAAAGCCGCTGGAAGGTAAGTACCCATTACTTTTTCTGACAGTATTCAACGCATGATGATGGATTTGTTTGTGAGAAAAGTTTTAATTCTATTTATCAACTTATTGATTAATGAATTTTTAGTTCTATCTTTCTGTGCTATTATTGTGGATTTTAAATCAGAGAACATTATATATTTGTTGGTTTTGTATCCAGAGGTAAGTCAATGTCTGTGATCTCTGTGCTGTTTATTGATGAATACAAGACTAATTTCTGGTATTGAATTCTCTCTGGGTAAGACACGGAACAAAATTGATAAAGACGTGTCTGGTCTCTGGATATCCCTCCTTCCGGGCAGAACCTCCACATTGTCCTTAAATGCCATAACTCACCGAAGTTCAGGCAAAGACTGCGACCATTTCTATTTTTCCTACAATCTCATATACGTGTGGACCCACAATAAATTCTGTATCCCATTTGCTTTCCCGAGGAGAGAAATTGGTTTGTTTTCTTCATTTAATGGCATAGCAACCTTCATGGGTTATCTAATAACAAGGCTATCCTTATCAGCTTGATATATATTTACCAACCCCTCTGCACGAGCAGGATGAGACACAAGGTCAATTTCTTAAGCGGAGTTTAATTGGTTAGAGTTCGGAATTTTCCTTCTCCTAGACTAGTTACCTAGCCATGGTTAAAGAGTCCAGTCTGTCCTGCTATTTACCCATAGTTAGGGGTGGGGAGAATTGGATTCATCCCTTTTACGATAGTATTAGCGCCATGTGAAATGCAAACAGCTTGGTCCAGGAATTGAACTTGGCTCGACGAATCCATTTCATACGACTCTAACCATTACACCACACACCTCCTTATCAGCTTGATAAGATCTCCTTCTGACATGATCTGGCTCACGACCTGTTGGTAAGATAAGATGTATTCCCCGTCGAAAAGTGAAGGTGATTTGTGCTAGTGAGAAGATGTCAGCGTTTTTCTTATCACGACACCGAAGAACAGTGGAAGAATCAACAAGAACAAGATTAACAACAAGACAGTGGCGACAAACAGGCAGACAGACAGACAGACAAGAACAGAACCACTTCGACAAAAAGAATACAACGAGATAAGAGATGGGGACCAACCGATAATAAAGACGTTAAAGATAAAGTAACTGTCAGAAACAGTCACTACAGACTGGTGCCAAAGACCGAATGAAAGTGTCATATAGTACCTAAAAGAAGACAATGAGCCCCAGACGAGAGAGTCGAATGAGACTTTCACGGACTTATAAATGTAATCTATCAGTGACTGATTAGTGGTTTGATGTATTTTGTGTAGCAATCCTACTCCTTACCTAAAATACACATTGGGCTTTTCTTCCTACTTACTCTGTAAATTGGATTCATGGATTACAACAGTAAATAAGATTAAGAGTATGTTTTGGTTTGGATTCTTTGTTTAATGGCATATCAACCTTCATGGGTTATCTAATGCCAAAGCTATCCTTGTAGAAGTAGTGTTACGATTCAATCCATAGCTGGGGGGAGAGAGAGAGAGTTCATTCCTTCCCCAAGGGTGAAAGAGAACGTAATAGGACGACTGGAGTTCGAACCTGTTTACTACAATGTCGCAGTCCAGCACTTTAGCCACTACACCACGGGGACTCACTTGATAAAAACAATGAATTCTATGATTTTCATATAAATTACTCTGATTTGAATCACTTTTATTACCATTTATCTTCCCTTACATTTTTTATAATATCGCTAAGAAGCGACCACCGACCGAGAGAAAAAGATTGTTATACACCACTATGAAAATAATAAAAAGTAATAATTTTCCTATTACAAGAAATACACTTGCCGGAAAAAAACTAAAACAGAAAAAAAGAGTAAGGTTTTTGGATGTTTGATTTTTAGAAGCATTGTTAAATAAAGTATATATTATATTTTTGCTTGAAGGCAATTACAATGCATGTATCGCATAAAATTCGATACTTTTTTCTATAAAAAAGGATCGAATTTTATGCGATACATGCATTGTAATTGCCTTCAAGCAAAAATATAATTAAAAAAAAGAGATTTAAAAATGCGTAGAAAAAATCTTTTTAAAAAATTGGAAAAACCTAGAAATTTTCGGATGCAACTTTTTTTCATATTCCTTATTTCCTTACAATATTCATGTGATTGCAAAAATTTACTTTTAAACTTTGATAATCATTAACTGTGTTTCAATACAAAATTCTAGAAGAGAAGCGTACGTATCAACTGGTTTTTTGTTTGGTTTCTTTCTTTAATGGCATATCAACCTTTGTCAGTTTTTTTTTAAATACTAAAGCATCTCTTGAATAACTGTAATGGTACTATTTAACTCATAGCTTTGGGTGATGATGGGGTTCATACCTTTCCCAATGATATTAGTTCGAAAGTGAATGTAATAGCATGTCTGGTGCTCCAATTTGCTTACTGCAGCGTCGCAGTCCAGCATGGTAGCCACTAAGCCACGGAGACTCCCCCGATGAGACAAATAAATTCTATCATTTTTATGTAACCTACTCTGGTTTGAATTACTTCTAACACCATCTCTCTTCCCTCACACCTTTTTTAATATCCTCAGTCAGGCGATCAACAACTCTATACGTTTCCCATTTTTCTCTCTCTCTCTCTCTCTCTCTCTCTCTCTCTCTCTCTCTCTCTCTTTTTTTTCTCCTGTAATATTGCTTCGCTACAAATGTCTGCTAGATTACACATAACACTTGCTGAGTTTTTTTTTTCAGGGACTCTCATTAGCCTCTGTCCCCGTGTAGCTAAATAACTTTTACACGCTGCGACAATTCTTTGCCGACATCGGGTGATCAACGTCCCAGTGCTGAAAAGTCAGCTTCACGCGCATTTATTCTACGTATTTTATTTCAATAGAATTCTAGTTATTACTTTTACATCTGACGATACCGTTTGGACTGGAGAAGCAAACGACACGTTTCTTCGACTGTAATAAAAAATATAAAAGAAATTAAATAAGCTCCCACCCAAAGCCCTGTCACAAAGTTCCAGGGAAAGACTATTTATGACCTTCGAATACTACTACCACTACTACTACTACTACTACTACTATTCCTGCTACTGCTACTGCTGCTGTTGTTGTTGTTTCTTCTACTATCATGGTTTAGCTTTGTGAACGAAGGTTAAGGGGGTAGTCCAGTTAAAAAAATACCTGACCAACCTCGTACAGGCTGGTTGAGAAAATTATATTAGCTTGGTTCCAGGGAGCCTTTCTCCTTCATGAAACTCCTGCTTTATTGTCTTAACTCTTTTCCTAATTTAAACCACCCACAGCGGCTCGCCTACCACACCCAAGCAAAGTACAATAACTGAAGGTTAGTTCATTATAACAGAGCAGACGGACTCAGATTATAGTAATGATTGGACTTTATTTGAATAGAATTTCTGAGGTGAACAGATAGTGAACTTTGAAATATCCCATCATACAGGTAGAAATACCAAGAGAATTTTGGTACAGCAGTGGGGTGGAAATTCGGAAGGCAAAGAATTAAAGAGGTAAGAGTTGTTTTTATTGCGCAGCGCCTGAGGCGCAACTCAAGTGATTCCGACTGAATCCAATCATTTTAAACCGTTACGCGAGAGTCTTGCTTTCCTACCTAACACCCTATATCAAAATTACCTTGTGCCACACTTTGGCTTGGTGTGAAGCTAAATAAATACTCATGACAAAGAACTAAAAAAATAATTATATATGACGATTGTAGCTGTCATTACTGGCGCAATTTGAAGAGTCACGAAGAGTTTTTTTTTTAAGTTGAAAAAATTGAAAATGAGAAAAAAATGAAGGTCATCAATGGGAGAATTAAAAAATATCAGAAAAAAGTTTGGAGTATTGACAAGATTTCCTGTCAATTTATTTTTTAGAAAAAAGTCAAATAAATCTGGTATGAAACTTCAATGAATATTGGTATAAAATAATAGATCACCATCACCATCATCATCATCATCATCATCAAGGCGTGCCGACAGCACGGATTCCATTGAGACTCTCTCTCTCTCTCTCTCTCTCTCTCTCTCTCTCTCTCTCTCTCTTTGTCTGTCTCTCTCTGTCTCTCTCTCTCTCTCTCACACACACACACACCATCTGTCGTATATCTGACATCGCTGTCGGCAATTTTTCTAGACGGCATCGAGTGTCCTTACAGAGCTGATTAAAGTGGATTTAGCTGGTCGGCCAACAGTACTGTGTACATGTGTAAGTGTCCACAAGAGAAAGTCACCTATGAGTTCGTTTCTGCTTCTCAAGCAGTGCCCAGCATCTCTAATTCGTCTTAACCGTCGTATAGTGATTATCATCGTAGGAAATGGGCACGGTGAACTAAGTTCAAATCTTGAACGAGGCTGGTCGCATTTATAGCGCTAATATACAACTATGGGTACAAACTAGAGCCTTTATGTCGTAATCGGGAGCCTTTATGGAACCTTTATTTAATCCATTGGGTAGATTGTTCTCATTCCGTTCGATTCCGGTCCTCGCCAACTCAGCGTTATGAGTACTACAGGGATCTGTGCGGTAAAGTAAGGAGCTGATGGTAGGTGTGGCGCTCCACCTCAGATGCAAAAACAATCTCCTTGGTCTAGCGCTAGTGAAAAGGGGATAGACTCTCTCGCTGATTGGCTGATACCGACATTAGGTCGCCCCGATGACTTTACTTTACTTACAAGTATTAAGCTATGTAAAGTATTTTATGTTATTTTCACCTATAGTCAGGATTGAACCAGCAGCCTCCAGATGATTATCACTTAGAACTGTATTAACTCAACCCTTATATCCGTTGAGACATGTGTCCAACTGGCACATCGGCGAAGTGTCGCGCATATAAAAATAAAGATGGAGGCGCGTGGTCTAATGGTTAGAGTCGTAGGAAATGGACTCGTCAACGCGAGTTCTATTCCTGGACGAAGCTGTTGGAATTTTACATGGCGCTAATACCCTTGGGAAAGGTATGAATCCAATTCTCCCTCCAGCTATGGGTAAATAGCAGGGCAGACTGGACTCTTTAACCATGGCTAGGTAACCAGTATAGGAGAAGGAAAACTCTGAATTAAAACCTGTTAAACTCCGCTTAAAAAACTGACCTTGTGTCGCATCCTGCTCGTGCGGATGGATTGGTAAATATATATAAAAATAAAGATGAGGTCAATAGTCCGAAAATGTAAATAATACAAAACAAACCACTCTTTTATTTGGTTTCATTTTTTTTATCAATTCTTTCTGTCTTAGTACTTACGGTTACATTTGCTTCTTCAATTCTGATTTCAGAATCATCAAGAATTCCATATCAGGTCAATCGGTATTATAAAGTAGCTGAAATAAATTTATTCCTGATAAATTATGGTTTTCATATGTCTATTTATAATATACTCCGTATACGTAAAAAAATATCTACATACACTGATATTTATAAGTATGTGTGCAAAATCCTTATATGTACGTCTGAGTTCTCAATTTTGGTTGAATCCTATCACGGAAATACATGATAAAATGTACCTATATATTGAGCACTTTGGGGGGGTGCTGACGACCGCCAACTAAAGCGTAAACGCAACACTCTCCTATAGAAGGGATGGAGCACTCTATGGCGGCCTTTACATACATATAAGTGTGTGTAGTAAAACAGTTAAAATCCCCTTCTCATTCTGTGGGTGACGATAACCGAGCGGTTAAGCTGTCTGCCTGATGCTGAATCGATATGGTTTCTCTCCCGGCTGTAGGTAGCTCACTGAAGAGACTTCATAAGTCGAAACACGTTCTGTGGATGACTATATATATATATATATATATATATATATATATATATATATAAGATAAATCTAATGAGTCAGACGAACCTACTATTAGTTTCGCTTAATGCTCTTCAGGGCTAAGATCTTAGCCCTGAATAGCATTAAGAGAAACTAATAGTAGGTTCGTCTGACTCATTAGATTTATCTTTATTATTTGCTCGACTTAGGTATTGAGCACTTTTTACTTATTAGCTATTCTCCTAGTGGTTATATGAATATATATATATCTTATATACATATATATATATAAATTGTTTTTTTTCTTTTGGCCAAATACTGTAGCAATAGATTATTTTTTGTTGGTACGACTATCTTGGTCTTTTCTTTTTTTCAAAAATTTTTTTCTCCCCGGTTGATGTTTGGTAGTATATTTTTACAATCAAACTATTTGCTGGGTTTTTCTCACTGCATGGATTTACCAACACGCTTGGTATATATATATATATATATATATATATATATATATATATATATATATATATATATATATATATATTGCTTATCTTAACTATGCCGAAAACAATATTTACCAGCTTGCCATCAGTACTAAGTAATCATATATTCGTCATTTCTGTCTTCCTTTCTGATTTTATTTTTCTTGCTTTTTCTTTTAACGTCTTTTTATCCCCCTTTCTTTTCTGAATTCTTTACTTTTCACTTCCGTTACAATTTACCCGCAACCCATCAACACCTGTCTCGGTTTTATTTTATTTTTTTTATTCATTTCTTATTTATCATCGACCTCTTGCTCTTTCTTTTGTCTAACTTAAAAAGTTAGGTCGTTTGAAAAAAGAATTTACCCGCCAAAATTTTAAAAAAGAAAGAAGAATAAAAACAAAGATGGCGCCTTTTTTCTTTTAACGTAACCGTTGTCGTCTGCTGCTTTTCAATTTGATATTTTCTTTCGACTCTAGTCGGGGATTATGATTTCTCGAATATTTTTTGTAAGGCTTATTCTTTTCTACTTAACTGAATAAATGTTGTTTTTATTTTTATTCTTATAAAAAAAAATTATTTGCTTATCGAAGTCTTTGTGATTGAAAAAAAATGTTCACCTCTATTCTTATTTTTTTCTACCATTTTTATTCTCATTGCTTTTGGCGGTTCAAACTTCATGTCGACTTATGGATTATTGTGGAGAAAGGAAATATATCGTACGTTTCAGAAATATTTCTTTATGATTAAAGTAAATCCACAAAATGAGGAATAAACATGTCGTGTTTAAATTTTTCCATAATTACGTTGACTTTGATGTCTTTTTTGTGATGTCGCCAGCGTCTGGTGAACAGGTAAAAACTAACATAAATAAAACAAATAGATTGTTGGTTGGTTGGTTGGTTGGTTGGTTGGTTGGTGGTTTGCGGCATGTCAACCCTTGGGTTATTTCATGCCGAAGACATTTTGTTTTATTCAATTTTGTTGGGTTTTCCATTTTTATTAACACAATTTTAAACACATTTTTAAAACTCGTTTTTCGATCTATTAACCCATTGATGGGACCCTAACAGGTAATACTACTCCGGGCCAGTGTAGACCTGGGAGTAATGGCGATGAAGGAGTATCCCACATTCCAGAATTGGAACTTCACTACGAGATGCAGTTTAACGTCATACCCAGGGCATTAAGACTATTGGTTACAACATAAAACTTCCGCTAACATTTTGCCTCTTTGTATATGATTAACAATTGAGCCCCTATTAACAGGGGCTGTAGAATACGCCGACTGCACCTTGTGCGAAGGGGTAACCCCATCCCCAATATTGTCACCGGTAACTCCTGATGACTGTATTGGGTGGCTGGGCGTCAGTGACCAGGGTACTATTTGGTTCCGTGATATGGTTCATATAGGTTACTATGGTCAGAGAGACCCGAACTAATCAATCGGCTGGTCATGTCAAGCCCAAACACTTATGATTGACCCGATCGTATTCTTCAAATTACTCTTATAACAAACACTTAACCCTTTTTATTATATAGGTGCTAGAAGGCAGTGGCTGAGGGTCAACCACCAGTTTAATACATATGAAGGTGTTTCTTCTAATCTATTGATACACATGAAATTAATGGAAAATTATTTCTATCAATTTGTTTATACACATAAATTTAATGAAAAATCTAACATGAAATAATTTCTACTAATATATTGATGCACATTGATCTGATGACAAATTATTTCAACCAGTTTTTAAAACTAAACAAACATGTTTACCAACAACCTATTTGCTTACAAATCCTATATACAAAAAGACAGAATTTGGCATTGAGTGACCCACAAGGGTCCAAAACAAAATAGCAAACTAGCAATTGGGTATTACTGTAACAGTTGCCAGTTGTAATAATTTTGGGGTCGTTCTTGTAAAAATGCCTAGCGAATCCAACGTGGGAGATCTGTGTAGGTCGCGAAATGCAGACTGCATGCGTCAGTAATCATGTTCATATATTCTCTTTATTCCTCATCTTATTACCGCCTGTCCCTAAATTTATTCACAAGTCTCTCTCTCTCTCTCTCTCTCTCTCTCTCTCTCTCTCTCTCTCTCTCTCTCTCTCTCTCTCTCTCTCTCTTTGTTGTTCTCCTCCTGGTTCCATACGGATATCTACCCACTTCTATGGTAGTTGGCGAAGTAGTTTCGCAAATCGCCAGAGGCGTTCAGTTTGAGCAGGCAAAGGGTTACATGCCGTCCCACCCCCCGTGCACGTTACAGGCGGTCTTATATTACTTGGAACGGGGGCAGAATTGGCTATTTCCATTAAACTTGGAGTCATCACCCGTCAATTACACTAGGTAACACCTGATAATGAGAATCATTATAAACTTATCTACACTACCTCATCTATAATTGATAACGCTAGTCTGTTATCTAACAGGGCTCAGCAGGTTTGTATGAGCCATTCTTGCAAGCCCTGCATAGCATGTTTGTCTCTTGCTGAGCACTCTATACGTGGATCCACCACTCACACTTAGTTCATCATATCAGGCGTTTTATTGCTTTGTGTATTTTAAACCGGATTTGCTGAAATGAACCTAACAAATGTTTTTTAGATGTATTTACCCAACTCCTCTGCCACGGACAGGATATGACTAGGACGAGTTTCATCCAACTAGATTGGTTGCCCACATCAATCTAGTCATATCTATCTATCTATCTATTTCAGTTTATTTATATGTATCTATCTCAGTTTATTCATATCTACCTATCTATATATCTATCTATCGATCTATCTCAGTTTATTCATATCTATCTATCTATCTATCTATCTATCTATCTGTTTCTATTTCTATCTATCTATCTATCTATCTATCTATCTATCTATCTAGTATCCTATCGTTTATTATCTATCTATCTATCTATCTCTATCTATCTATCTATCTATCTCAGTTTATTCATATCTATCTATCTCATTTATCTATCTATCTATCTAGTTTATCATATCTATCTATCTATCTCAGTTTATCCATATCTATCTATCTATTCTATCTATTCATATCTATCTATCAATCTATCTATCTCAGTTTATTCATATCTATTTATCCATATTATCTATCTATCTATCTCAGTTTATTCATATCTATCTATCTATCTATCTTGTTTATCCATATCAATCTATCTGTCGATCTATCAATCTATCTATCTATACTTAATGGATTGAGCCAAAATTAGTTTTATTTTTCGCGCATTGGCTTTTAAATAATTTCCTTGAAAAACAAAACAAATCAAAACAAAAACCGTATTTACATGTACGTATTTATCAAAACCAATCATCATGAATCGAATGTGACACAAGGTAAATTTTTAAGCAGAGTAAACTGGTTTAAATTCCGAGTTTTCCTTTTCCTAGATTGTTTGCCGTACCAAAACTAAAGAACCCAATCTGCCCTACTATTTAGTAATAGTTGAAAAGGGAGAACATATGGTTTCATGCCTTCCCCCAAGAGCATTAGCACGAAAGTGAAGCCCAAACAGCTTTGTTCGGGATGTGAAATCGGCTTGCCGATTCCATTTCCAACGACGATAACCATTACCCCCAGCACGCCTTCCTAACCTATGTTTTCTAAGCAGTGCTCTGTTTTTATTAAACCTGAATTTTTCGATTCGCCATGAAATTTATTATCACCATAATTTTTTCTGTTTCAATATCAATGTCAATTCTTCACCCTTGAAGTAAACTCCATCTCGATAACATAAATTATAATTGTGATTGTTCCCTATATCTATGTTTTCTAATGTGCTACTTGTTTTGAAAATTCTATGTAATTATTGTTGTTACTAGTCTATTGATATATTGTGTGCTGGGTCTTTATTCTTTCTCTATCTGTCCGGGGGTTGTGTCTCTCTGAGTTCCATCTTGCTCTATTTAACTCATGAAACAATACGGGGGCATTTTCTTGTATACACACAACCTTATTCCCCCCGAATACCTTTTCACCCGATGCATTGTTGACCCGAATGCAGGTGTGTGTAAGGGGGGGGGAGAAGATAGATAGAAAAACACAATCTAACAAAATTAGCCGCTGGACTCAACTCTCAACTTCTAATGTTATTTTTCCAGCGTCACGATCCTCGAAGCCAATGGGCGGACCCATTCCAGATGAATCTGAGTACAAAGCTATTTTCATTCAAACTATATGGTAGTGATTGTTCATTGTTTACCGTTATTCTAAATTACTAAACACTGCATGCTAAAAATAATAGGCAATGCCTTCCATGATGTAACAGATGCTAGTGTCCATGGTCCCTAAACAAAGGGTATCGAGTAATAGATATAATTTAGTACTTAAATACTTACTTCTGCTTACTCTTTTTCGAAAGAGAACATGAAGCTGAAATTTGCTTAAATAAATTTTACATATAAAACCATAAAGGTCAATAATTAGATTATAAAATTCTACAATTAATCAACAATGGCACTCTGGTATTTTCATTTCATCATTTACAAATACCTATGCGATCTTTATCTTCTTGCATTCAGTGGATTAATGACACTCTCTTGTGTGGGGCTGGAGATCTCAATATATATTTGGAGACATATCCTTTCCTATATTAGAATTAGCGCTATATGAAATATTTTCCACAGTCCAGACGGACCTCTGAATTTTATTATATTTGATATCAGAATGTAGACAATTACTGGGGAGATACCCCGTGGGATAGTGGCCAACATGCTGGCCTACGACATCGTAGTAACTGAGTTCAAACTCCAGTCCCACTATTATGTTTACTTTCCGACTAGTACCATTGGAAAAGATATGCACCCCCTCATCACTACTGTTTTTCACACGGGTGGATTTGGCATTAAATAACTCACAAATGTTTATATGCCATTAAATAAAGAAACGAAACCTGAATAAGTATTCAATAATTAGTTGATTTAAACGACATGTCAACACATAGAGGATTATTCTATTCCTAGAGGTTTGGGAATCACGTTCCTTGTACATTTACATTGTTTGTGGAGATAAGTAATATCTCCACAAACAATGTAAATGTACAATGAACGTGATTCCCAAACTTCTAGAAATAGAATAATCCTCTATGTGTTGACATGTCAAACTTGAACTTTTTTCACACAGTTCTATCGAATACGAATAATAACCAAACAGGTCTATTTGACCCATAGATTAGACTGGTTCAGAGTCGAACGGAATCTTTGCAATAAAGAAGTACTCATAGTGGTGGCCCGTTGTGTAATGGTTATCGTCAAAGGAAATGAACTAGGTGATACCAGTCTAAATCCTAGATGGAGCTGTTCTCATATAGCGCTGATTCTAATATGGGAATGGTATGTATTCAGCTATTCTCCCTCTAGCTATGGGTAAATAGCAAAGCGGACTGGACTCTATAATTTTGCATAGGCAACCCGTATTGGAGAAGGAATTCTCAGAATTCAAACCTGTTTAATATAGCTTAAAATCTGACCAGGTGTCACATCCTATTCATACAGAGGGGTTAGTAAATACATACACGTTAAAAAAATTATTTTCCTGACCTCCCACCAGGCCGGATTAACTCATGGTCTTATTAACGTGGGGATTTGTTATTTTATGGGACATCCAACTAGGATCGAAATCGCTTTTCAGTAGAAATAGATTTGTGAGACTACCATGCTAACCATTATACAACGAGGAACGGACGAAGTATTATACAGGATCTGAAAGAAAAATTTTCCTGATCTCCCACCAGGCCGGATTAATACAAGGTCTTTTTGTGGGGATTTGTTGTTTTATGGGACATCCAGCAAAGATCGAACTCGCTTTTCAGTAGTAATAGATCTGTAAAACTATCTTGCTAACCATTACACCACGAGGCCAGAATAGCATTTTTTTGGCTGAGTGTCCCTCTGCAGGGATTACAATCAGTGTATTCTAAGCCCAACCGACAGAGATTATTTAATGCTGAGAAAGGCTGAAATAAATTCTACATAAAAATCTGCAAAAGTCAGTTGTTATATGATCAAATTACATATTTAAGCGATAATGCTACTTTGGCATTTTTAATTCGTTCATTCGAAAATCTGTATGCGGTCTTCATCTTCTTGCATTAAGATGATTGATGACACCTTCTCCTTGAAGGCTGGAGACAAATAGATTTTCTCCAATGTCTAGACGAACCTCTGAATTTAATTTACATTTTTTATCAGAATTTTGATAAGTATTCAACGATATTAAAAAAAGAGCAACTTATTAATATCTTGGTTATATCAGTTCATATTTATGGAGGCGTTTATGAGTAATGTTATCGTCGTATGAAATGGACACGTTATCTCGTCTGTGAAACATGTGGATGATCTGAGGCTGGTTCTCTTCTTCTAAGTATATCTGTTTTATAAATATCACTATAGAGAGTAAAAGGAATAAGCAGTTCTTGATTAAATTGTAATTCGATCTTTTGGTCATGATTTGGTTTTGGTTTGGTTTGGTTTTACGGCATATCAACCTCATTGGGTCATTTAATGCCGATAAAGTTTTGAAATAAATCAATTGTTAATGGATAATACAATTTTTTTATAAATACATTTTTCTATTTAACCCATAGATGGGACACTAAGATGGGAGGTAACTACCACTCCGGGTCAAAGTGGACAGGGAGCAATGGTGATGAAGGGGTGCTCCAAATTCCTCAAACCTCCAAAACTGGAACCTCACCATCAGATAGAGTTTAACGTCATTCCCAGGACATGTAGACCCTCAGTCACCGCCTTCTAGCACCCATATGATAAAAAGGGTCGGGGCTTGCCATAAGGGAAATAGGGTTGGGAAAATCATATAGGTGCTAGGGCTTGACGTGACCAGTCGATTGATCGGAGGGGGCTTCTCCGACCGCCCGTCTAGCCCAAGATAGGGCCAAAGTGGAGTATTGCAAGTCATGAACTGCTCATCTACCTGGGTTCTATCCTTAAGCATCACGAGTCGCCACCTACGGCCAACAGGTGGCCCCATTAGGGGAGTCTTACCCCTCTGCAGAGGTGCAGTCGGTGCATTCTAACGCCCAAACCGACAGGGCGGTTTTGGTCATGAATTTTATCATCAAGAAGATAAAAACGTAAAGTACGACTATATTTTATGTGGAACTTAATTGAGAAAAAAAGCAAAGAATGTTGCGCACCAATGACTGTCCAAGCCAAAGTCCGAGCTTACGAGGTGTTTGTTGTTAGGTGATGTTGCCAGGGTCCCCAATGCAACATTCCACTTTGGCTCATATTTAGACGAGACAGGCAGTTGGAGAGGCCCCCTCCAATTGTCCAGCTGCCATGTCAAGCCCTAGCAACTATATAATTGTCCCAGCACCTTTTCTCTTAGGGCAACCCCCAACCCTTTTTATAATATGCTAGAAGGCAGTGGCTGAAAGGATATTAGGCCGAACCTGGACGTAATAGAGCGACTCAGGTTTTGATGTCACAGGCCACTACGCCACGAAGACTCTTTCCTCATAGTATTTGCTATGTCACTTGGTATATGATCATTAGAATAAATCAAAATGTTGATATCTATTTGATAAATCCTATATTTGTGATATACCGTGTTACATAAAGCACTAGTAACACAAACTATCAGACGAACAAGACATGTTGGGTTCTCCTGTAGAAACAGGGACGAACTTATAACCAACGTTCTCCTGTGAACTAAAAGACATGCACCCACCAGATGTGGCCAGACAGCAGGGACATTTATTAGTTCTGTACGGATACTGAGTGCAATCTAGAGGACCTAAAGAGAGAGATAGCCAATATCAATGAATGGTGTGTGTGTATGTGTGTGTGTGTGTGTGTGTGTGTGTGTGTGTGAGAGAGAGAGAGAGAGAGAGAGAGAGAAAGAAAGAGAGTGAGAGAGAGAGAGTGAGAGAGAGAGAGAGAGTCAATGGAATCCCTGCAATCAGCACGATTGATCATGATGATGATGATGTTGATAACAATGGAGATTACTTTAGTTTGAAAAAGTAAAATGAAAGTCGGCGGAGTGGCCTATTGTCAATAATAT
>CM042144.1:65545734-65560734 GCA_023376005.1 Doryteuthis pealeii | reverse complement strand
ATATATATATATATATATATATATATATACTCAAATTTACACGGGGAACATTTCAGTGTTTCTAATGTTTATTACTGTTCCCCTTAAATTCAAAGCCCACCCCCGCAAAAAAAAACATCACAGTTATGTGTATTCTATTTTTTATTTTATCATTCGTAATTATACCGTATTTGAAATAAAATATAACTACAATAAAAACAGTTATAATTTTATATAATTTTATTAACATTCAAAGTAATTTTAATGTATGATTTTTAATATTTGTGGTACGAATTTATTATAGTTAAAATTTAATATAGCATTCAAATCTAAATAATAAGAATAATTATTTCTAACGATTATTAACAATATGAATTTCTTTATTATAGTTTTATTCATTTATCTGTTGTTTTACTTGTGTTGTCACATCACTCAATAAGTCCCTGGCCTAACTAAGAAAACAACGACTTTTAGGCAAAATTTACTTTATTCATCAACATACTCTCCTTCTAGGGGGATATACAGATTCCAACGCTTCTCTGACAATTTGATGCTTTTTTTGTAGAACGATTTGTCTTTGGCCTTAAAATACGCTTTCCGATATCACTTCTTCATTGGAGCCAAATCACTTTCCCTGGAGCATTCTTTTGAGGTCTGCAAACAGCCAGTAGTAGCTGGGGGCTTGATCTGGAGAATAGGGTGGGGGCGGAAGTAATTTGAAGTTCAATTAATGTAGTTTTGCCATCATTGTGATGGACTTGTGACACGGTGAATTTTCTTGGTGAAAGAGCACTTACTCTTCCTTAATTTGTGGCCGTTTTTTTGGTGATTTCTTCCTTCAAACGCACCAATAATGCTATATAATTTCGCTATTGGTGGTTCTTCCTTTCACAAGGTAATCGATCAACAAAATACCTTGCGCGTCCCAAAATACGGAGGCCAAAACCTTGCCTGCTGGTGTTAGCGTCTTTGGTCGCTTTGGACGGCTTTCACCTGCCTCTGTCCACTCAGCTGACTGCCGATTTAACTCCGGAGTGAAGTGGTGGATTCATGATTCATGTTTCCTCTTTTTGTAGCGTTTAAACAGTTACAAACAACGCTCTGAATCGTTGACGCGTTGTTGTTTTTGATCGACTGTGAGCAAACGCGGCAACCACTTTGAACACAGCTTTCTCATTAACAAATGTTCATGCTAAATGATGAAGACACTGCCTTCTGATATTTTCAACTCCTCTGCTATCTCACGCAACTTCAATTTACGATCGGCCAAAACGAGCTTTTTGGTTTACCGGGACAACAGCCGAATTTGGCCGACCTGGGCGTTCGGCATCATTTGTGTCTGTACGACCACATTTAAAGTCAGCATACCACCTCTTAACCGATGTTTCCGACGAAGCAGAGTCTGAATGACACTTATCACGCGATTGCTTTGCGTGAACAGAATTTTATATCTATATATAACAAGATTTGGCGTTGAATAACCCACAAGACTTGATATGACATTAAACCAAACAACAAGCAAACAGCAAACCCATTGGTTTCTCACCGTATATCATCAGATTTTGTACATGGAAATAAAATATTAATATTTTAACCTGATAATTTCAGTTGTTAACATCGCCATTGAATACTTCAATGTTTTCGCTTTAACCCCGGAAATTACATTTTTCCTATCATCGCCTCATTTATTCAAGGAAAGTCAAAATATTACTTGCAGTCTACAGTTAATGCTAAAGTCTTATAGGCAATTTCTGACTCAAAAACTTCATTAGAATATCGAATTTCATATCACAAATTGATACATAAATATATCTAAATTCAATAAAAAATTCATAATCTTATACATTTTCATTTTGTTGTAAGAGCAATATAACATTTTATTCAGTTTAACCTTGTCTGATACAAGGCCAAAATATAAGATATATATAAAAGAATTATTAAAAAAACATCAAAGTATTTTTCCTTGATTGATTGATTTTACGACATATTAACTGGTCTAGGGTTATTTAATGCCTAGAGGTTACGGAATCGCCTTAATTGTATATTCATATTTTATAGTCATCGCTTTACATAGCCTGTATACCCGTGGCTGCATACCAGCCTTAATCTCATTTTGTATTTCTTCTTAAAATCTGTCTGATACGTCTTGTATTGTTTGTGTAAATTTAGTAAGAACACAAAATTACTATGGTGAATTCACATTTTTATTAAAGCCTTGGATTCAAATCACTCAACCTTACGTGTAAGAATCTAGCCAACCAAACGGAAAGCGCCATTGCGCCCTCATCGTTTCACGGTTAACTAGAAATTGATTATCTAAAAAAAAACGCTTGCCTGGCAAACATGAAGAGGTCAAAACAGGGTTAAAAGACGTCTCTTACAAATCCCTGTAACAGTTGTATTTTTCCGTTAACTTGAATTCAAATAATTTCACTACAGTAACCGTGCATAATTTATAGGATACCAACCAATTATGCAACAAGACGAGGTTCATTCAATAAATGTTTGGTCTTGAGGAAAAATAAAAGACGTCAAAGTTAAAATGAGTCTTCGTGTTCATTAAGAAGAACAAGAAGTGAAAGCGGGGATGTACGACCGAAGGAGCACCTGATCCAAGCCAAGATGACCAAGAAGACCAGAGAAACCAATCCGGCTAGAAAGTTTAGGAGAAACAGCTTAAGAAGATAACAATAATAAAAAGGTAAATATTAAACATAGCGGGTGGCGATAGGGAGTCAAAGGAATCCGTGCTGCCAGCACGAATTGATGATAATAATGAACTGACAGGACCCTAACAGGTACTAAAACTCTGGTCCAGAATATGGATATGGGAGTAATGGCAATTTTTAGATCTTCAGAAATTTAGTCTAGTGTCACACATTGGACACGATTTGTTTTGTGTTTTGAATGCAGCCGATTAGAATAGTTTCGAATAAAGCAGAATTGAAAGATCAAAAATAAAAATAAAATCTTCTCACAACAATTCCACCAAATTCTTATTTACATCATCAAATATTCTTGAATTGTTTACATCGTTAATTAAAGACTTTTGTTTAGGAATTGTGTCTTTTTTTAATTTAATTTTGTTCTGTCTCTGTAAATCATTGAATACATTCTATTGTTTTCAACTTAGTGTACTTACAAATTTTTGTCTTTGTCTTTGTCCGTTTTCTCGTTTGATCTTCGGAAAAACCACCAAAATACAACGCGTGACAGAAATACCTCCAATATATGTGTTGCAAGCGAACTTAGGCAAGTGCTAATGACAGCTTCATCTTGCTAATGTTTACCATATTATTTTTCAGATACGACTAGTATAAATCCTATGAATCCGATATTCTGATAATTCAAAAATAACAAAAATCTGAAGAAAGCTAATGAATTAGGCTAGTGCAAAAATAATTTCGGGTTTATTTCTTATTTTAAATCTTGATACGTATTAAAAAGCGTAACAAACTATGAGTTAATTATGTTTATATAATATATCATTTTATCGTTTTCTCAATTGATTTACATCAATGATTTTTTCTAATTGTTGGTTCTTGTTATTTAGGTTTCCAAAGAGGATTCATGGTAAATCCGAACGATCTATTGTAAGAGTTTAACATACAGCGTGTGACAAGCTTACATTCCCGATTTTAAACTATCACTTGCCTGGTGCAATTGAATTTAGGCAAGTGGCAATAGTAACTTCAACTAGCCAATGACTTACGATTTTGTTTTTCCGATACGATTAGTTACACTCATGGCTTCAATCAGTGCACACTATGCGTTTGATGTGAAACAATTTTTAAGATTGGTACCTGTTAATTATCAAGTACCAAAAGTTGGTTGCATATATTAATTGGAAAATCTCACACAGTCTCAATTATTAATGAGGGTGAAACAGTCTACCCACCCAACACAGCAGTATTGCATTTTAAAGTGTGCCATTCAAAATATGTCTAATTCCTTTGGTAACAGCTGAATACATTATATTTAAATGGGGGAGGTGCTTTTTTGTAAAGTGTACCCCGGTCACTAAAAACAAAATATGCTTGGGCGAGTATCTTGATATTTGGCGCGACAAACACAAAATTTATATTGCTTCACCCTGTCTATGATCTGAAAGCTACACAGATAAACGAGTAATGTTGTCTAATTCAGGAACTAATGCTTTACAAGTTAGAACTGAGTCATAAAAACATAGAAGCAACAAAAACTGTTTGTTGTGCTAAAAAGATTCATCCTAATATTAAAATCATATTTTGATTCTATCAAACACGAAGTTTATACATTTTAACTATTTCCATCTAAGGTTTCAAATAATTTAAAGAAAGTTTAACTAATTAATTTTGATTGATAATCTATTAAATTTGTAGCCCTCGGATAGTATCAGGTGACCTCGACACCTTGCAGTCCAGTGGAGTTCGTCGCCTTTACGACCTCAGCAAAAGCATTTAGAGATTCTACCAAAATATTGCAAAATTTTTGATTCACCCAAGTATATTTATCCCTGTCGACTGGGACTGTAAAATAAACCAACTGCACCTCTGCAGAGGTTAAGACCCCTCCTCTGAATTGGGCCATCTGTTGACCGAGGATGGCGACCCGTAATGGTTAAGGACGAGGTCCTGGTGGGTAAGCAGTCCATGACATGCAAAACTCCACTTTGTCCCTGCATTGAGCTAGATGGGTTGTGGGGAGAGGTTCCCTACGATCAGCCGACTGGGCAAGTCAAGCTGTAGTACCTATATGATTGTCCCGATCATTTTGATCTTATGGTAAACATCTCCAAACCTTTTTATCATATGTGCTGAAGGCAATGGCTGAGGGTGTTAGTGACTTGGATATGACGTTAAACTGCATCTAGTGGTGAGGTTTTAATTCTGAAAATCTGGACAGTGTGCAGTACCCATTCATTGCCATTATTCCCTGCTCCACTCTGACACAGTGTGGTAGTAAATGTTTGGGTCCTATCTATGGATTGAATATAGCAAAAAGTCAGTTTAAAATATGTTAAAATGTGTTTCAAGATTGAATAGTTAACGAGAATTTAAAAAAAACAACATTTTGGACATAAAATAACTTTAGCGTTAGCATGTCATAAAATCCAATCAACCAACCAGCCAAGTGTGTTTAACTTGCTTTAACCGAAGAATGAGGCAAGCTAGAATTTAGGTAGGAACCACCAATTTTAGTCATATCTGAATATTTGTTTATATATATAGCGCTAATACCCAGCTATGGGTTAAATAGTAGGGCAGACTGGACCCTTCAGCCTTGGGTAGGTAACCAGTCTAGGAGAGGGATAACTCTGAATTCAAAATACATGAGGTCGGTCGTTGATTGGGTTTGTGGCAACCCTTGATGCACCAATTCTTTCCTATCGACTGTTCCAAAAAGTGCGGATGGTCCAACACAAGCCTTCACCACTATAAACAAAACACTGTGTGGGTGTTCATTGTATGAACCCTCATGCGTCGAAATCGACGAGAGAGTCCATAATATATATATATATATATATTATATATATATATATATATATATATATATATTACTTTATTAATTTTAATTCCTGTTATTAATAAAAACTAAACTAAAAAACTAAAAATGAAATCAAAACACGCTGAACCACTCACGCGTTCGCCAATCATATTCTTTTCTTTAGTTTTACTTCACAGAAATCTTCAGAGAAGTACTTGTATTAAAAAGTTATAACTCAACTTTTAACAAATATCAAGTCGTAAATGCATAAATGAGCATGCGTGTACCAATGTGTTTATCCATTCATTCATGACAAAACACACATATAAATGGTATCGCTGCTAATAACCGAAGAATGAGGCAAGCTAGAATTTAGGTAGGAACCACCAATTTTAGTCAGTAGACACACATATAAATGGTATCCCTGCTAAATCCATCCAGTCGAAGGCAAATATTTGTTTGTTTATTTGGCATGACGAAAAGCAAGCCAGATTAGAAGTGTCTAAAAAGAGAACAAAAAACAAATGTAGAACTTTTAGACCCATTTCTATGCCAAGTGGGACCCCTTGAAACATATACCGTGGGAATTTAACAACCTAAATAGAGCGTTACGCATCGCTAGGATGTCTGTGTCAACTGGCGAGGCTTTCCCCTGTATGGTGTATTAAAACGAATATCTGTTAAAAATATCAGGACTTTTCTGGGGTAATAAAATATAAAAGTCATTTTAAGGCGTGGTATAATTTCTACTACTCTTTCCCAAAACATAGTAAGAGAGCAAATCTTTTAATTCATCAAATGAATTATTATCGTTGTTATCAAATTAAGTTACTTTTTTTTTCTTTTTGTTTCTTCTCTAATAATAAATGCGAATGTCAGTGTGTCAGTGTGTCAGATGTTTTAAACCTTACTACTAGATGCCGTAGTGCAACATATAATACCATTTGGGAATCGGACCGGACAAATTAAAAATACAGGGTGCGGGCATAACGTCCTTTTTAATTTCATATCTTATGGGATAAGAGTTAGGGAATGGTTAAATGAAAATTTTGAAGGTATATGGATAGGACGACGAGGACCAATTGAATAGCCATCACGTTCACCAGACCTAATACCACCG
Organism: Doryteuthis pealeii; assembly: GCA_023376005.1. Lineage (NCBI taxonomy): Eukaryota > Metazoa > Mollusca > Cephalopoda > Myopsida > Loliginidae > Doryteuthis > Doryteuthis pealeii. The sequence goes on along the minus strand of CM042144.1, from coordinate 65,554,169 downwards.
GACTTTTTTTTGGGGGGTGGGTACTGAAAGATCAGGTTTACAATCTTAAGCCGAAAACAATTCCAGAATTAAAGAATGCAATTTCAGATCAATTTCATGAAATTACCATTGAAATGTATCAAACAGTTTGTAAAAGTGTTGCTGGTAGAGTTCAGAATTGTATGGAACATGAAGAGGAACATTTTGAGCATCTCAAATAAATTACTAAATTCTAAAACTTTATATCTTTTGTAATTTTTTTTTCTTAAATTTGTTTTGATTTCATTTGTATTGGACATTATTAAACCGAATGAGCATTATATCAATTTTGTTAATATATTATATTAATTCATTAATCTGTGATAATACATTCATGTTCGAAAAAATAAAGCATAATCAAAAAAGCTTTAATTTTGTTCCACTTAAACAAAGGGCGTTACTTATGTCGCACCCTGTATTCTGAGCTGAATCCTGATCCACAATCCTAAAGTTTTGGATCCCCAAGTTTTAATTACTGTGATTGCTTTCGGCGGTTTTTAAAAAAATTACAGTCAATATTAATTCTTACTATTTTTCAATATTTGAATGCATACATGTATTTTAGCCGGAATTTTTTGTGTTTTGGTGGCGTCATATTAACAAAGATAATGTTCTTGGTCTTTGGTCCTCAAGCAAGGTTTTAGCCACATCGTCAAGAAATTTTATGTTTGTTTCAAACAACCACTTTGTATTTCCTAGATTGCACTTTGATTTTTACTTTGAATCTCAGAGCCATAAAGTCTTTTATTTCTTTTTTTATGAAATCCGTCAGTAGTTTGGGCTCATATTATTTGTTTGCATGGTCGAATCGAAGTCGTTTGAACAGTTTTATATAAATCACCATCTCCATCCAGTCATGTAGTTTTTTAAATTCCTCTTCGGCTTATATTCTGAAATAATCAAAATACTTCACATCGAATATTGAAGAAGGTCGGAAGATTCTTCACCGGAAGCAATGTTATAAAATCAACAGAATGAGTATATTTATATATTTACCTAACTCCCCTCTCACGGGCAAAATGCGACACAAGGGTAATTTCTAAATCGAGTAGAGTTGGTTTGGATTCAGTTTTCCTTCTCCTAGACTGGTTGTCTAACCCAGACTAGAGAACCATGTCTGGCCAACTATTCTACTCATAATTGGGTGAGAAGAGACGAATGTATACCTTTCCCAATGACATTAGCGCGAAGTAAAACGCAAACAGCTTCGTCCAAGATTTGATATGGGGTCGCCGATTCAAATTTTCTACGACAATAACCGTTACGCTAAACGCTAAATGTATGCGATTGAATCAGGGAATGCGACAGTCTCACAGAGTTTCTTTAATAATGCGGGATATATGAAAATTATTTGGCCATATAAAGTTCCGAAAAATTTAGAGGACAGATTTGTTTCAAAGCTGATTGGCTGAAAGTAGAAAGTTTTTTCTGTCTGTTATGTGTTGCTGTCTGGCTCCGTCCTCTGGAGACAATAGTCATGTGCTTTCTCAAATAAATGCCAGCCAAATGATACCGGAGATCGGGACAGGACAGCAGCAAATCGAATCACCTCATTATCTACCTTTTCATTCGATCTTTTGTTCCTCCCATTGTCGTTCTTTTGATCACAGATATAAAAAGAGAAGAAGAAGAAGAAGAAGAAGAAGGCAAGGTACTTACTGTTATATATATATATATATATATATATATATATATATATATATAACGAACAGTAGGTTTTTCGTCTTATGTATGTATATATATATATAGATATAGATATATATATACCGAGAGAGTTCGGAAAATACTGAAAATGTCAGTGTCTCTTAGAGAAGAAGTATATTGGAAATTGTCATAGATTTCAAAAAGAGCACAGAGGTCATATTTATTGAGACATGACGATAGGAAATGTGGTAAAAATAATAATAATGATTATTTGGCCATGTTGACAAATAATATATGCACAAATTGTCCTCCTAAATAATGAGACGCATAGAAATCTCTGGGAATTTGATGTACAAACGGACCACAAAATTCCGGCCAGAAGACCAACTTAGTGTCAATTAACAAGTGTATTTTGCCACACCAGCGGACCAGAGAGTGAAAATTTTAAAAAAGCGAAAAGATAGACGAATTTCTCTGAATGTTTGAGATGAGGCTTGAAGATTAGTATTATCTTCGTTATTCGGACTATTGTCTCCATCTTCATTGTTATTTGTACAACGTTTCGGCCGATATGCCCTCCGGTCTTCTTTAGGTATTTCTTATCGGACTCAGGAACCTTCTCCGACTCGGGAACCCGAGTTCGAAAAGAAGGTTCCCGAGTCCGAGAAGGTTCGCGAGTCCGACAAGAAATACCTGAAGAAGGCCGGAGGGCATATCGGCCGAAACGTTGTACAAATAACAATGAAGATGGGGACAATAGTCCGAATAACGAAGATAATACAGATAGACGAATATCTGGATCTTACTAAAGAGATGAAAATCAGTGCAACATAGAAGTGACCGTGATGCCAATTGTAGTTGGTGTCCATGAAAAAGTTCGCAAGTGCCTGGAAAATAGGTTGGAGGGGGGGACTGGAACTCACAAGTGCTAAGTTTTTAAGGGCCATCCTTGTCCAGTGGAATTGGATACTTGGTAAAGACTCCTCTGATAACGAATCCTTTGGTAATCCTCTCGGGTAGAGAATCCTAGGTTCCTTCGTCAATGGTCGAAAGTATACTGAGAAAGAATCAGTGTTTAAGTAATGTATCCACCACGCATTATGGCCAGCAATTGGCTAAGGAATATGTTGCAGATTGACTGTTTGTTTTGCGCGGGAAGTCGAAAAGACAAAGGAAAATTGAACAAGGAAAAACAATAGATAGGCGAGACAGAAATCTTAGTATAACAAAAGAGGTGTGACAAAGGACTCATCTGGACAAACGCGAATTTGAACAAAGAGAAAGGACTTCCGGTCAAGGAACAAAAGAATGTGTGGGCGGTCGTCAGTACTTAAGCGGTTATCAGACCAGCCCAGAAGAGAGACCCGAAGAGACGGCGAAGAAAGCAGAAGGGTCTGACCGTCGATACGGTCGGGCGCTGCTAGCGAGCAGTGAGGCTCGCCCACCACCTTCCACCACATAAGTAGTCGTAGTGTCATTTTCCATGCCCGCCACTCACCTACCACACACCGAAGAAAATAAAGAAGAGTCATCTTTTGTATACGCGTATCTGTTGTTATTGAAGTTCAATAGCTGACTACTAGCATACATGGCTAGTGGGTTAGTGACGATATCCGCTACTAACATACACGAATTTAGCGGCGTGAATTCGAGGCCAGTATGCAACAAATAGACCACATGATCTCGCTTAGTCTATAAATCCAGGCGGGGAACTAGAGCACACCTTATATCCAAAAAGAATCCAACAACAAGAATCGAGACCATCCAGACAACTGTCCTGTTAAAATCGGCTGGGATACTTAGGAGAGACTTGGAAATTTATGGAGACTTACTGCCACCCAAGCTTCAGTGAAAAACTAACTATCAGTAGTTACCTGATGTGAAAAGCTAGCTAAGAGTTAAAAAATCCCAAATTAAAAACGTAATTATAGATCTCTCTCTCTCTCTCTCTCTCTCTCTCTCTTCTCTCTCTCTCTCTCTCTCAATATATATATATATATATATATATATATATGGTGTATCTTTATCCTTCCTGTGGCTTATAGAGTGAAAAAAAGAGCGGAAATATAGATTTATCATTAAGCGACTCTAGATGTGTGTATTGAGCAATTTCCAATATTTATTATCCTGATTTATTCAGGTTATTTTTAGTTTTTCTGACAGTCAAAATTGTGACTCGTAGGTTTTCTCTTCTTTTTTCCATTGAGCCCCACATAAAAGTAATATATATATATATATATATATATATATATATATATATATATATATATATAACATTGTTAGTAAGTCCACTTTGGAAAATGATTATTTTCATGCTATTATCTTTATTTATTTTTTTTTTTTGGTCTCTTCATATCTGAGAAGTGGAATTGGCCAGAAACATATTTATGAATTTCTAATGGAAAATAGTCTTGTGTGGCTGCAGTTCTCACAGACTTTTAATGAGATGCAAATGGAACTCGTACTAGTGAGAAAGACGAATCTACCGAAGCGCTGAAACGGAAACAACGGGCTGCTAGATACTAGGCGAGATTAAACCAGAGTTGATAAACTAGAACAAAAAGACTTCATATTTATCGTAGATTCCACCTACACTTGGAAATGTACACACAGGATAAATATTGTCCAACCGTAGAGTCTCTATATTTTATTGATGGTGTATGTTCTTCTTTTTCTATAGTTGGTCTAAAAATATGTGAGTAATCTTAAGCTCTTTGTGACGAGACTGAAAGGCAGCCCTATGAATAAGCGGATTCCCAGCCCCCACAAACAAAGCGCGTCAGGATATGTTTGGCCTGTGCGATGGGGAAGAGTGTGGCGAGCGGCTATGGATACTCGAACACGCTACTTCCTCGTAGCTGAGGTGTTGTTAGTAGTGACCCAAATAAAGTATATCCGAATTTGCATAAGCGCAGCCGAACGAGCAAAAATAAAGACGGACTGTCGTTGACAGGGTGAGGGAGGAAGAAAGTGTTTGGACGGCAAGTGAAATCTGACGACTGCTATTTGAAGTGAGAGTGGCGTGTTCGGTTGGGAAAGGAATTGAATTTCGTTCAGTTGGGAGAGACTTTCAAAGGATTGATATTACCTTGAATTTTTGGACCCTTTCAAAAGACTTTTTAAATTTTTTACTATTGCTCAAACTGTATCGGCCATTGGTCTTTATTTTCTGTTGTTTACAAATTTATGTAACCTAGAAATAAAGACATCTAACCGATACACATACATTAATCTAGCCAGAGAGCTGTGAACATTTTAGTGCATGAAAGTGATGGTGATACCGATAGTAGTTGGAGCCATTGCAACTGTAGCGACTGTCTTCCCCTGGGGGATGAGGTTGAGTAGAAAAGGGTTGTCTTCCCTTGCCGCCAGGAATTGCCACTAGGCGGCACTACCAACTGGCTATTTAAAGTCAGCACGGGAAGCTATCTGTCTCTCTTTGGTCTGGCATCCACAAACATGCACTAGACGAAGTGTGTCTCTGTCCATTAACGTGGAGGGCTTGCGCTCTAACTATAGGCTTGTATGCATGTGAGTGCATAGCCCTTTAAAGACTCTACCAAATGGGTCATATACGGTAAGTGACTCTTCGATTCATTAAGAACTATTTCTTACTTACTAAAGACTCTCGTCCTAACTGTATCTATGTTATACATTTCATATTCCATGACAATAAAGTCTGTATCATTGTTATATGTACCTCCTTGTTGGATTTTACTACATACATGTTCACCTACGTTAGAGACTTCTTTGAAGCCTTCTAATGTATCATAAGAAGTTTTGGCCAATAAAACTCAAAACCACATTTAATTCTTATAGAACGGTCCCCAAATGTTCTGAATCATGGGAAGAATTAATACCACCCAGACCAAACCACCGTTAAAATCAGCTAAAATACTTAGAAGAGCCCTGGAGACCAGTAGAGACCTGCTGTCACTCAGACTTCAGTTGAAACTCATCAGTTATCGTTTTGACGGCATATAGGACGCACTGGCATATAAGACGCACCCCCATTTCAGCAGGTCAGATTCAGGAAAAAAGTTTTTAGTGTACTTAAGCATACATTGTTGAAAACAGTCTAGCCGTGCATTACACAAGCAGAAACATAGCTGTATAAAACCAATTTGGCAGTTTAGGGTAGGTAAAAGTACTGAACGTAAGTTGGGTTAGTGCGCACCATAGAGAAGATTAGCAAAGACCTACGTGAGGTCTCAAACTTCACCTATGATGAATAAGACGCAGGATGATTTTTTGAGCCAGAATTTTGGAAAAATAAGTGCGTCCTATATGTCATCAAATACGGTAGATCTGGTGTGAAAGGCTTGTAAGTAGTAAAATAATAAATTGTCCATTTTATGCCAAATTATAGGTTTTCTCTAGTTTGGCTGAATTCTGATCGAAGAAAAACGTTTAGTCCTGCTTCCCCCGCAGACAACATATTCTTAAGAGTGAAAATCAAATCTAACAGACACACGAATTCATTTTGTTACCACCAAATCATAAATTCGCGTGAATTCAACATTTCATGTTTTACCATTTAATTGACAGAGAATAGGAAAATGAATAAATATTGATTTTAGACAACCTTCATCAGGACTTGAGATGGAAAGAATGTTGTTTGGATAAGGGTGGATGACTTTCGAACGATAACGTCGACTTCACCAAATAGACTAAATTCATCTTTTTGGAATACTTTGTGTTTTCCTATTTTCTACATATATTCTTAAATATATATATATTACAGCTCTTTCACTGATATTGAGCACTCCACTGATAATATCACAAAAAAAATAATCCGGCATTAACTCACTAGTGATTAGCATATGTATAAAAAATGTTATTATATGTTTTTTGTGGATCACAGTGAAAATAGATGTAATGGCAATGAGGTAGTACTACTCATTCCCCCAGATATCAATAACACTGGTTTATAAAAAATATTTTTTGTCTGAGGCAAGAATGTGAATAGGTGTTTTTTTACTAATTTGGGTGTGCTGAATTCAAATTTATAAACAGTTTTATTCTATCACCTCTAGTTTTCTGTCTTTTAAATAGTCTCATTTTAATATATACAGAGTATATACGTGCTTATTTCCACAGTTACAGCAGCTTATTACAGATAAAACAGGATAGATAAAGAACATTGACGGAATAAATATACTTGGATGACACAATGCACACAATTCATAGTACCGCAGACAGTTAGAAGTGTGTTTTCTTAGATGATCTGCTGTATTTTGCCTCCGGGATGTCACACAAGAGCATCCAGCATAAGTCTCCCATCATACCGGGGTTCCACTTGCCTTGGTAGTTGCTCTCCATCTTCGTAATGTCTTGGTGAAATCTTTCTCCGTGCTCATCACTCACTGCTTCAAGGTTTGGAGGGAAGAAGTTGAGATGGGAATGGAGAAAATGATTTTTGAGTGACATTCGGCATCCCATATCCTCATAAGTCTTTAACAACTTCTCAATACAGGCTTGGTAATCTGGTACGCGTATGTTACCAAGAAAGCCACTACAAACTGACTTAAATGCTTCCTATGCTCTCAGTTCCTTTAAGGTAAGAAGCTTCTCAAAATCAGTATCCTTCAGCACTTCTCGGATCTGAGGTCCGACAAAGATGCCCTCTTTGAGCTTAGCAGCACTGAGACATGGGAACAGTACACAAGTGTTGGAAGGCAGCACCATTTTTTGTCCATGGCCTTCACAAAATTATTCATCAAACCAAGCTTGATGTGAAGAGGAGGAAGAAGCACCTTATTTATGTCAACCACATGATTCTCCTTGACGCTGTGTTCGCTGTTGATTGAGACGTGTTGGCTACGCTTAACTGCCAAAATCCGTCTTGATATATAGCTATATATATATAATGTAATGCTATCACTTACATTTATTGCATAATAACTAAAAAAGAAGACATAAGTCACACAATATTAGAAATGAACACTGAATGCATATACGCCTTTATGTACAGTATGTGTACAAAATGTACAGTATGCATATCTACAATACTAGAGGTGATGAGGAAAAACTGAATTCAGCACCCCCAAATTAGGTTAAAACAGCTATTTTTGTGCTTGCCTCAATTTCTTTGTAAACCAGTGTAATTGTAGTTTGGTGTCATACCCAGAAGATCGTTTTCTTTCTGTGTGTGTGTGGTGGGGGTCTTCCTCCTCTGTAGAGTATAAAGTCAGCATATTTAAGCCCTGACAGTCCGAACACACAAATTTGCAAAATGAGAGTCTCCAAATATTACAGAGGATCCAAATTGGTTGGTTGATTATGTTTTACAGCATATCAAACCTCTTTCGGGTTATTTAATGCAGAATTAAGTCATTTTGACAAAGTAAGGATGCAGGTTGCTTACAGAATCTGCTATAGTAACCGATATTTTCTGCATAACCTGTTCGTAATACGGAATCCAGTTATCGGGTATTGTAGATAAGAGTTGGATTAATTAAGGCTAGAGCTGTACAGATGGGCGTTCGGAATAATTTCTGGTAAGCAGTAATGAGCTCTAGAAAAGAATTTCATATGAAATGCATCCTATAGTATAAACATTACAGTATTAGTCAATTAAGGTTGGTGAGTTGGTTAGTTGGTTGGTTGTATTTTACAGCATGTCAACCCTTGTGTTATTTTACGCCGGAGACGATTTTGTTTTATTAATTATTGTTTAGAATTCAATTTTTTTTATAAAACTGTTGTTTTTTTTTCAAACACATTTTTAAAATCATTTTTTGATCTACTTGACCCATAGATTGGACCCTAAA
>CM042144.1:65503234-65540734 GCA_023376005.1 Doryteuthis pealeii | reverse complement strand
ATATATATATATATATATATATATATATATATATATATATATATATATATATATCATGGATCTTTGCTAATCCACGAAGCAAATAAATTTACTTCTGGGTTAATAAAAATCGATTTAAAAGTGCTCAATAAAAAGAGCTAAATATACGAGACCAAAGGAAGATAAACAACTGGTGATCTGAGTTGACAAACAAGTGCAGGCATTTGAACAAGCATAAACTGTGCTAGGTAGGTTCTGGCATTACGTAGGTTGGCACACCCACGTACTTAAGAATGGGTACAACCCGGATATTAATAAAAGTAGATGGCTGGAATAAGCAATAATTCCTGAAGAATTGCTACGGCAAGAAACTGCAGTTGGAATATTTTATAACATTCGCTTTAAAAATAAAACGTATATATATATATAAGAAATAAAGAAATGGCCAGTTCAATCCCATAGCTTTACAAATACATTGTTTTGCCTTGTTCATGTGCCTTTAGGTGAGGTTGTATATATATATATATATATATATATATATATATATATATATATAATATATATATATATATATATATATATACTAGTCATCCTCAGACACGTGTTTCGAACTTTACTTCTCATCAATGCCGCTCGACTTTTTAATAGCTACCTCTAGCCGGGTGCGAAACCCGACAGATAATTCGTCCTTCAAGTTCCTTATTCTCTCGATTATCGGGAACTGTCAGTCTTGGGTGAACAATTAATTGATAAACTTTCAGGATGTATGTTTTTACGATCTGTAAACAGGCGAGTATTTGCTTTTACGCTAAACGGTGAAAGGTCAATTAATGTCTCCCTTACAGTGCTCAACCATGAAATTTCGGAGCATATATATACTAGTAATCCAGAGACACGTGTTTCGAAGTTTCCTTCTCATCAGTTATTCTTAACGCTTTTTAAAACTCGTAGTATCCGATTTTTTTCTGCCAGTCCCTAATATATATATATATATATATATTATATATATATATATATATATATATATATATATATATATATATATATATTATATATATATATATATAGGGACTGGCAGAAAAAAATCGGATACTACGAGTTTTAAAAGCGAATTAAGAATAATTAAAAATATTATTTAAGGTTAAACTTTGTCAAAATCGATAAGTAGTAGCATAATAACCATCATTAAAAAAAGAAAAATATAATTACATATGCAGTTTATTTTTAAAAGATTTAAAACTATTTGTTTTGGTAAATTTCGACGCGATCCGCCATTTTTGCTGTTTTTCAATGGTTTTAGGCGCTTGTTTACAATTTTAACGTAACATTTGGGATTTAAAATTTTTTTACCAAAAATCAGGTAATTATCCGATTTTAATGAAATTTTCAGTATTGATTTAACAATTAATGAATTTTATAATGCATCAGTTATTTTATTTCAAAACTTTAATTTAGTATTTTTGCTATGAAAAATTAATATATAAAATTCATTTAAAACATGAAAATCCTGATGTTAAGTTTAAAATGTTATATTTTTAGATTCTAAAAATAAATATCTACTTAATGCAAACCTTATTTTAGGTCCCAAAAGTAATAAGTTTTGAAGAAAAACTGGATTGAAAAGATATCCCCTCCCCCTTTTAAGCAGAAAAAACATCAATGTATAATTTTTTTCTTTTATAAAATAATGGCCAATTAAATAATTATCGAAATGAGTAAAAAAGAAATCTCCAAAAAATGAATTATCTATTATTTTTTTACATTTTATTTTTCGATTTTCGGTACTTATTTTCTCATAGAAGCGCAACCGTAAATCTTTTTTTGTTTCTATTCATAAATTCGGTCTTTTATCTCTTTATTTATACTGTAATTAGTATAACATATGACCAAATCGAAACAATTTTACGCCCCCAGCATAAGGGGGGTCAAAATTAAGTAACCTGAAAAAAATTACAAAGTTTTGAAATAAAATACATAATGCATTATAAAGATCATTAATTGATACATAAACACTGAAAATTTCATTAAAATCCGATAATTTCCTGATTTTTGGTAAATTATTTTCGGGGGCGGGGGCTAAAGTAATTTTGTCAAAAACGCATTTTAGGTTCCGTTTGCCAGTCCCTGATATATATGATTTATTAGCAAATAGGTTTTCTCGTATAAATATTCATTTGGTTTGGTTTTATAAACTGTTAGAAATAAATTAACTTCAGGTGTATCAGTAACTACCGGTGGTTGACCCTCAGTCACCGTCTTCCAGCCTTTATATGATAAAAAGGGTGATTTTTGCCATCAGAGCATTTTAAAATATACAATCGAACAATTATATAATTGATAGGTCTTGACATGACTAGCTGATTGGAAGGGTAGAGTGCTGCATGTTATGGCCAACTTTTTACTCGGGTCATAGACCAGTCAGCCACCATGCATTACGGGTCGCCACCCACAACCAACAGGTGGCCTCATTAGTGGAGGATGTTACCCCACTGCAAGGGTGCAGTCGGCGTATTCTACAGCACCAGCCGGCAAAGCGGCATTCGCCTTGGGAAAACTAGTACAATTTAATGCAATCTTCATCAGTTTCCGTCGATGCAACTGATATATGGAACTGTTGCACCGAAAAAAATCATTTTAAATCTGCTATTTAACCTTTAATCATTTTAAATCTGCTATGTGACCGTCACAGATTGATGAGGTGGGAAGGGTTTAATTGTTTATTGCAAAATACGAGATCCAAGTTCACTTTTAGGTTTTTATACTATTCAAGGAATTATCCTTCGTCGTTGTAAATCGGCTTACTTTTCTTTTTCTTTTTCTTTTTCTCTTGAAGAAGAAGAAGAAGAAGAAGAAGAAGAAGAAGAAGAAGAAGAAGAAGAAGAAGAAGAAGAAGAAGAAGAAGAAGAAGAAACAAAAAACAACAACAACAACAAAAACAACAAGAGCATACGAAGATGGTGGTGATGATATAAGGTATGTAATTTTCAAGATGAATCTAAAATTTCATGATAAGGACTAGAAATTCGATCGATCGAAAAGCGGTCGAGATAAAAGACGAACGATCGTCAACAATAAAAGATAAAAGAAAAAAAAAGAAAAGAAAAGAAAGGAAAAGTTTGTGAACAACATGCAATCGAAAAGATCAGAATGGTGATAGAAAAGATAAAGATCTCATACTTCAAAACCTGACGACAAAAACAAGACGAAATATTCAATATAAAAAAATATATATATTTCTTCAAAATGGCCGATAAAAATAAAGATAAAGGAATCATTTGATGTGGAAAGAAAAGTGCATTTGTATTTCAAAAATATCGACATTTTGTGAAAATATCAAAAGATGCCAAAACAAGGAATAGCAATTGTTGATTCTCAGAACGATTCAAGGTCTTAATACCAACGAGGTAATGGCTAGTAAGCAAATCGACACGATTACAACTAAGGACTGAGTTCCATCATTGCAGAATATAACACACATATTGCATGCTCTGTCGGTGAGGCTTAGATCACACTGACTGTGCCAACTTAACCAATATAGAGGCATCTCCACACTAGAAAGTTAAACCTCTGAAATGTGTACACCAGTTCAAATACCTAGGTAGTAATATTTCATCTACAGAAACCGATAACAATATACGCATAAGGAAGGCATGGACTGCTTAAGATTATTAATCATATGAAAATACAACCTCTCTGCTAAGATAAGGCGAAAAGTTTTAGTTGTGTCAGTGCTACTGTATGGTTGCACCACTTGGACTTTAACAAAACGCCCAGAGAAAAAGCTAGATGGGTACAAAGATGCTGTGTGCTGTCTTGAACAAATCTTGGAAGCAACACCTTACAAGAAAGCAACTGCACAGCTACTTGCCCTCAATTAAACAAAGCATCCAAGTAGGACGAACAATACACGTTGGGCACTGCTTGAAAAGCGAGAATGAACTCATAAGTGACGTTCTTCTGTAAAAATCCACACATGGAAACACAAGTGTAGGTCGAAAAGTAAAAACCTACACCAGTCAGGTGTATGCGGATACTGGACGCTGTGTGGAGGACCTGCCTGTGGCGATGACCTATAGAGATGTTGGAGAGAGAGAGAGAGAGAGAGAGAGAGAGAGGAGAGAGAGGGGAGAGAGAGAGAGTCATGGACACTCATGCTGCCAGCGGGACATGATGATGATGATGATGTATACCGCGCAGAGGAGTAAAAATCAAAAAAAATCTCGGGTATGACACGGAACTTCATCTGGTGGTGAGGCTTCAGTTCTGGACCTCTGTCGAGTGTTGAGTAATCTTTCATTGACTTGACTTCAAGGTTTAATTTGACACGAAGTGGTAGTACTTGTTAGATTCCCATCTATGGGTTGAATAGATATGTTTGCAAATTATTTGCATTATATGGGAATACTTAAAATTATATATCTGTATCCAAAGAATTTCTTCAAAGAATTTCAATAAAATCATACAATGTACACAATTCTCTAACCTCTAGGCATATAATAACCCCAGACAAATTGACAGGCCGATGAAATCAACCAAGTAATCAACACATAACTAAGTAATGCTAAGACTTGCCTCTAACTAAAATTACTTTAGATACGAAAGAAAAATCTGTCAGTCTGTCTGTGTGTATATATGTGTGTACAACCACCGAGAGGACGTCCTTTTGTAAAGGAAAATTGGTGATCAGCAAAGACCAAAGTTCTATAAATTAAGCACCCAATTTTTGTTCGAGACGGGGTTTAAAAGATTTTACCCCACATTTTCCATAAGAGCTAAATGAAAATATAAAAAGGGTATAAAGTTAAAATAAAATCGTCGGGGCGGCCTAATGTCGGCATCAGCCATGCAGCGAGGGAGTCTATCCCCTTTTCACTAGCACTAGACCAAGGAGATTATTTTAGCGTCTGAGGTGGAGCGCCACACCTACCATCAGCTCCTTACTTTACCGCACAGATCCCTGTGCTACTCATACGCTGAGTTGGCGAGGGCGGGTATTGAACTAGAAACCTTTTGTTTCCTAGCCGAACGCTCTACCGACTGAGCTAACCCGGGTATAAAGGGTATAAATCAATGATATTAAAAAAAATTGATTTTAAAGATGGTAAAATAACTACAAATTGATAAAAGACAAAACGTAATAAACAAAAAATAAAAGAAAGAATACAAACAATAATAATGATGAGAATAAAAATAAACAACATAAAGCAAGAATATATAAAGAACAAAAGATAATAAAACAAATATATAGAAAAAAGATTTTGTATTAATCTATATACAAGGTGTGTCAAAAAGTACAAAAAACAGGATTTTTTTTTACACACCTTGTATAGATATAAATAAGAGATTTATTTTTAACTTCTTGAATTTCTGGCAACCACGGGTAGCTGATGTATATTTTTTGAAAAATCTAACCTTTTGTGAATTATCGTAAATTTCTTTGTTTAAAATCCTCATTTCGAAAATAATGTAGACTTTTATAATTTCTTTTAACGGAATTTCATATATTTTGTTGCTTTTTTCTTTCTCCAAGTAACAAACTGCACTAACTGCCTTTTAAACTATTCCAGGGAAGTGTATCATTTTTCATTAATTCTATAAAGACAAGATGCACAACTGCTGCTGTCTTCTTATCATGTCATCACTGTTAGGAGAAGCGTCAAATGCTTCACATTCATGTGACACACAGCTAGCGGACCGATTTGATGTAATATGACGACTACGAGAAGGTGAATGTCATCTAAGTGTACATTAAGTGCAGAAGATCAGTTGGTATTAAGAAATATAATCGAATCGAACAGATGGAAATGTCCGAACAACGTGATATGTGATATGAGAGTAAATTTCTCTTATTTATTGAAAAAGAAACAACCCAAAAACAGTGAGAGTTGTTACACAAAATTCGTATATTTGATACGATTCATAAAAGCAGCAAAGTATTTGGTCCTTACTGAGGCTAGACGGACGATCGGAAAGGTCTCCTCTGATTATTCGACTGGTCCCATCAAGTCTTAGCACCTATATGATTGTTCCGAATCTATTGCTATTATGGCAAACCCCAGCCCTTTTTACCATATATGTGTAAGAAGACGATGTGTCCAGAGTATGTTGTACGTAGTGCCTTTTTCACGGCACTAAATCGTGTATGTTGTATAGTGGTATCAAATTGATATCGCTGGTGTATATTGTCTATTTAGCTTAAATGTAGTAGTCGGACTTAAGGAAATCACAACACATGTGTATGGTAGAAACTTCTGACTTTATTTCTTCTTACTCGGCTGTGCGTGGGTGGCGAGCCTTGACAATGACTGCTGAGATGGGTTGGTGAGATGGAAAGAGTGGCTACGTGGGTCTCACAGCCGCTCGGCCGTGACGGATCGTAGCGGATGTCAGCTCAATTGTTCTCTGTTTCGAGTCTTCTATCTAACTGCCGTCCCTGCTCGACTTTCTTTTATGTATATAAACCGCCCACACATTTTCTTTTGTTATACTTATCAGCAGAAAAATCTACTTCCGATTTCATTGTTCTACTTTTTTCTTTGTTCGTGTTAACCGGGAAAAGTCCTTTGTCATTTTTGTCATCTTTTATTTGTTTCGGTTTAAACGGAAAATCATACTTCCGCCCGCACGATATGCAACATATGAATATTAAACTGTATCTAGTGGGGAAGTTCCAATTCTGAAGTTCTGAGTTTGTAGGGTTCAATGTATGGGTCAAATAGATGAAATGAGTTCCACAAAATTACACCTGTAAAGTAAAATTGCTATATACTTTCAGTTAATGAAAGATCTAATGAAATTATGTCTATCAATATTGAAACACATTGAATTAATGCAGCCCAACCCGTTCGCCCGAGGTAGGATGTGACACAATGTCACAGGCATGGGGTGTCCAGCGAGGATCAAACTCACGATTTGGTAGCAATGGATCTTCTAGCCTGCAAACCATTACAATGGAACGCCCTTTACGAGGAAGGAAACCTCGTTGGTATTTGCGCAACCTGTTCGCACTAGGTAGGATGTGACACAAGGTCGCAGGTATCAAACTCGCAATTCAGGAGTAACGGATCTGGGAGACTAGATTGCTAACCATTAGACCACGATGGAACACCCTTTTTTGAGGAGAGGAACCTCATTTGGTAAGTAGATAGGGTGGAGGTTCAAATGAGATTATTTGGATCTTTTATGCCTTTCTTGCAGCTCCCCCTCTCTGTCTCTGTTTCTGTCTCTCTCACTCACCCATCACTCTCTTTCTCTTGCAAGATATTGAATTAAAATGAAATAAATATGATTATCGAATGAAAAAGTGTTTATTATTTTTGCGAGGGCGAATCAAAATTCTCAAAGCCCAACTTGTTGAAAAATGTATGTCAACATTGCTCTAATATTACACTTATTTTTTTATTCTCTTATCTAACACACTGAAGCCAGTGAAATAAATTCAGTGCTCGTGTATCACTGTTAGATAGAAGAATATTGTTTGCCTGCTCAGTGAATATTTGTATGAAATTCCAGTCGTGTTTGTCCATGATTTCTTCTTCGTTGAAGTCGTATCCTCTTAAGTGTTGAATAATACACTTCTTAGATGCATATCAGTTATTCAGGAAAAAAAGAAAATTTTCATCCATAAAAAAGTATGCGGTGTCTGCATATGCAACCTCAGACTCTACGCAGAAAACTTCATCGATTTTTTATTTGGAGAAAATTACAGTTCTTTTGGCATAAAAATCGACTCGTACACGACCATATTCGGTATGCGTTTATTTAACGGCCATTTCCCAAACGAAAGCTCTTTAGTGTGTAGATAAATAAATCTATATTATGATAGGTAAGGGCAATTTTAATAAAGGTTACAAAAACATAATTTATTGGTTAGTTGGTTGGTTGGTTGGATTTTATGGCATGTCAACTCTTCGGTTATTTTATGCCGAATACGTTTTTGTTTTATTCATTATTGAAGTGTATTCAATTTTTTTAATTCAGTTTTTAAACCCATTTTTAACAAGTACTACCACTTCGGGTCTGTAATGTAAATATAGATAAGGGCAATTTAATGAAAGGTAATAATCATGATGTTGTGTCAGCAGCATGAATATCCATGACAATATCTTACCAACCGTTCATATCATTCACTGCTCCTGGTAAGTCCTCTTTGCAGTATCCAGTATACACACAGAGTTTGTTAATGTAAGTCGTTGTTGGACGGCCCGTACTGGCGTTTCCATCTGCTGTCGTCCACGGGAGAACATCGATTATGAGTCCGTCCTTGCTTCTCCAGCAGTGGCCGGTATGTCTTCTTCGTCTCACCCGGATGGAATTATGGAAAATGACAAAGGTTATTAAAAAAACTCGGAGAATGAAAATTAGAGTTTGAGAGAGGTAAAAATTAATAAATTTGATAGTTGGATAAACAAATGAACACTTTTTGATAGTAAGATAGATAAATATACATATTTACCAAAACCCTCCGCACGAGCTGGATGTGACGCAAGGTCAATTTATTCAGTGGGGTGTTAACAGGTTTGAATTCAGAGTTTTCCTTATATACTGGTTGCCTAACCAAGGTTAAAGAGCCCAATCCGCCCAACTATTTACCCATGGTTGGATTCTTACCTTTTCAAAGAGTATTAACACTGCGTGAACTGCAAACACACACACACACACACACACACACACACACACACACACATATATATATATATATTTAGTTATATATAATAATAATAATTAATAATAATAATAATAATAATAATAATAATAATACCAACCCACCAAAGACTAAAAATTTATGAAACCTTTCCTAAAACTTTATATAAAATAAAAAATTACAAAAATAAATAATAATAATAATAATAATAATAATAATAATAATAATAATAATAATAATAATAATAATAATAATAATAATAATAATAACAAACAAAAATAAATAAACCTATGATAACAATGATAAGATATTAGAAAAAAATAAACAAAATGAAAAAATAACACATAACGTACAATAGCATCTCGCTAAATTGATACAGTAGATTAGAAATCCCACACAAATTATCCGGGTGCACCATGACATAAATTAGAAAGCCTGTCTAAACTGGTTGATCCTGCACACAATGCACTATACAACAGCATATAAGAAAAAACACGAACAAAATATATTCATTTGGTTTAAAAATTGCATAGGCGAGAAACTGTCAGTTACCAAACGCCGTTGATTCATCATGTCTCCGCAACTCTCATTTATTTTATGTCTTGATATTTGCTAATTGCGTACATTGTACATTTATTTACACTTTTTGTGTAATTTTATTTTATCTAATACAAATAACTTTTAAACAGATCTATTTTGTCTATTGATCAAAACCCTAAAAGTTACTACCGCTCCGGGTAAGTGTGAACCAGGGAGTAATGGCAATGAAAGGGGCTCTCCATGTTCCTCAGAATCCAAACCCGCGGCCTTGCCACCTGATAGAGTTTAGTGTCGTACCAAATCACACTTTTTCGGGAGTATTACCCCTCTGTAGAGAACACAGTGTATTATAAGCCTCGCCAACAGGGCGATGATAGATAGATAAATAGATAGATATTGGGCCACATAGATATACATATATGTTTACTTATAGGTTGGTATTTACACAAACCGTTTGCTAGGTAGGAAAATAAAGAAATAATTGAAGGAAAATAGAAAAAAATTGAAAAGAAATTGAGAAATAGAAAGAAAAAATTAAAGAGAGAAAAATATAGAAACAAATAAAGAACGAATGAAAAAAGAAAGGAAAAAAGAGAGAGAGAAAAAACAATTAAAGAAAGAAAATTACACAAAGAATTCAAAAAAACAAACAAACAAACAAAGACGGGCTCAAATAAAGGGAAAAAATGAAGAAAGAATGAAATGAATACTTGAATAATGAAAAAGTTTAAAAAGAAAGAAAGAAAGAAATAAGAAATAAAAAAGAACGTAAGCAAAATAAAATAAAATCAATGTAGACGAAAAGAAAAAACAAAAACAAACAAGAATCAAAGTAATAAATAAAAAAAATAAAAAAAGGAGGGAAGGAAAAAACAGAATTGATTAAGGAATGAAGTTTAAAGGACGACATCGTTCAATTTGTCAGATCAATCTAGGTATTAAAACAAAATATACATAGACAAAAATACATACATACGTAGTGGATTGTATTTCACATGAAGGGTTAAAAGAAGATACATATTTCTCTTTCTCTTTGTCTCTTTGTCTCTCTCCCTCTATCTATCTGTCTATCTATCTATTTCTCTTTCTTTCTTTCTAAACCTCCCTTCGCATCACGCCAC
Organism: Doryteuthis pealeii; assembly: GCA_023376005.1. Lineage (NCBI taxonomy): Eukaryota > Metazoa > Mollusca > Cephalopoda > Myopsida > Loliginidae > Doryteuthis > Doryteuthis pealeii. The sequence goes on along the minus strand of CM042144.1, from coordinate 65,530,450 downwards.
ATGCAAGAGTGTATAAAGAGATGTACACCACATGCTTTTCACTTGGTCTGAAGATCGCATAGGCGAAAAACTGACAATTTCAAAGATCCGTTGACTCTGTCTACGCTATCCTAACACACACAAACATACAAACACACAGACACACAGAAACCCAGACACAGACACACACACACACACACACACACACACACACACACATATATATATATATATATATATATATATATATTAACATTTTATTTTTTAAATTTCAATTCATTATTTAACACATATTTCTTTACTTGATCCGTTCGCTCATTTTGAGGTGTTAACTCTTTACGGTTTTCTCCGATTTCTTTCTTCTTTCCTTTTTTCTTACCCCAAACAATAACATGTAAACACATCTCATTCAAACATCAACAAGTTTTATGATTACTAATAACATTTCAATCTTTGCAATACAAATTATACCCCTCCACCAGAACTTTCAAAATTTTTAACCGTCCCTAACGGCCTCTGCGTTCATAAACATTTTAAAAAATATTATTTTTCGAACTTTTAAAATTCTATTCTTGTCTCCAACTCAAAAAAAAAAATACTACTCTGATGAAGGTCGGCAAAATCTGTGTACGGAACATTTTATGCATTTTTCCTATTATTATATCATCATTTTTCAACTCCATCTGATTATTTTAATAATAATAATAACGTAAATCCGTATAAATTTTGATAAACATACCGAAACACATGTGTAAGTGATATCGATAAAATTCATTTTTATCCATCTACATTTCTTTTCTTCACTCATTTTTTCCTCATATTGTCGGATTCATTTCCCATTCTCATATATATATATATATATATATATATATATATATATATATATTGTCGGTAACAGGTATTTATGGCCATAAGCTGCATTTTCTGGTTTTGTCTTTTTTAATTTTTTTGAAAATTGAGTGTGACTCAATATTGATATTACAAAACGTCGAACCTTCTTTAGTCCTCATTTACTTTGCTAGGCTTGGCATACAAGTCTAAGGCTGCTTAAAGTACCTGTGTCATCGAGTACAGAGCCTGTTAACAGGGTCTGTCGCCGAAGTCAAACACATGCGGAGTTGACTAACGGCTCAAGATCAAAGTTTTTGAACCAGCAGGCGAACTTAATGGAATAGGAAAACTAACGATTTAGAATCACAGATACGCGCTGATTAATTCGCCGAAGGAAGTCACTTGGGTAGAAAGAGGAAAAGAAAAAAGTATTACTTTATTTTTTAGTTAGTTTGGATTTTTAAGAATAACAGAAACAGTCGGATATATTTCGAGATTTTAACGTTTAATAGACATGAAAAACATGCAAGGAGTTACCTTCTTCCTATGAATTTAGGAAATGACGGTTGGAAACCCACAGAAAAGACCGGTCTGACCAAATTAAAACATCAAATAATAAACGTGAGGACCAAACAATAAATGCGTGTTCGTCACCCGGAGAGAAATGATGATGAACGGCTTTTGTGTAGGTGCCAACAAGACACCCTTGTGATGTTATTTATCTGGATTTTGAGATGAGATTTGGTATTCCATCTATAGTTAAAGAAATTGATATGTGTCACATCCTGCTCAGAGGTTGATATATATATATATATATATATATATATATATATATATATATACGCAATCGGGATATAGTAACTTGTTTATTTCTAGACTTTCTGAAGCCTGAATAAAATAAGGAAGAATAAATTGTTAAAGAATGTTAACACGCACACACACACACACACACAACAAAGATACAAACAAACAAGCATACAAACAAACAAACAAACGAATAAATAACAACAAAACAAACCAGGAATGTGACATTTCAAATTAAGGTAACGTAATACGTTTTCTTATTTCCATGTATTCAGACATTCATTTTAGTTTGATTTATATTTTTATCCGTTATTTGAATATATTTAAAAATGTTTTTGCCCAGACGTCATGTTGTGTTTTGCAGTGGAGAGTTATTTTTGAAGATACGAAAGTTGCTATCGCGAATAGCACACCGGGGAGTCTGTTAAGGTCGTTTTTCGGACACTTCCGATGGATGCAAAGAAACAAAGATGATGTTTGATGCTAAGAAGACTCAGCTGCTTCAATGAAATACGAAAAGCAGAGAAATCTTAAAGATTAACTTAAGGTGACACGACTAGGGTCACTAGGTTCTTTTTGTATGTGTTTGTATTTACCAACCCCTCCACACGAGCAGGATGTGACACAAGGTCGGTTTTTAAGCAGAGTTTAACTATTTTAAATTCAGAGTTTTCCTTCTCCTATATTGTAATCTAATATTGAATATTTTCACATAGTTATTTGGTTTCAACTATTAACGTTTAATGCAAAGGATTTGCATCGTTATATGTTTTGAACAGTTCTTATCTAATCCTAATAATTTTTTACGATTTACAGAAATTAAAATGGTAACTATTCTTCTTCTTCTTCTTCTTCTTCTTCTTCTTATTATTATTATTATTATTATTATTATTATTATTATTATTATTAGCGTTAGTTGATAGTATTTCAGTGGAGTGACAACAAGTCTCCTCAGGTCTCCAGGACTCTTCTGAGTATTCTAGCCGATTGCAGCAATGCAGTTGTCTGTATGGTCTCAATTCTTCCTCTGATTTCCAGATCCTCCAGTCTTTTTTCCAAAATTTTTGGGACCGTTCCAAATGCACCAACTACATTTGGTATCCCGTTCACCCTTACATTCCACAACTTTTTCAATTCTCTGGCAAGGTCCTGGTATTTGTCCATCTTTTCGTTTTCCTTCATTTGCACCCTGTGATCTGCTAAAATCACCAAATCTACCAGTTGGCAAGTTCTCTTTTTTTGTTAATCAATACTAGGTCTGGTTTCCTTGCTGGGATAGGGTGATTCGTCTTTATCGCGAAGTCCCGGGGAATTTTATGCATGTTGTTATTATTATTATTATTATTATTATTATTATTAACCTTTTTTAAGGAATTATATTTCTGGGTAAATAATCTTAATACAACTAATATAAAAACAGTTAAATGTTTTCAAGTATTTCCATCAATTACTAATGATTAGCTACTTTATCCCTAATTGGATACATGAGCATTAGCGCTATGTGAAATACAACCAGCATCGTGAAGGATTTGAACTCATGTTGCCATATCCATTTCCTACGATGATAACTATTGCAACACGAGTGCTTCTTTTTTTTTATGTATAATAAGATAATTGATTATTGCCGTACATTCATTTACTGTTGTGCATTTTTATTTTCTTAGACCTGTATATTTGTGAAATATTTCATAATCTCGTAGTCTAGTTAATTAGTTCTGTGTTTATAAGTTAGGTAATTAAATGTCTTTTTACCCAGTCCCTTTGCCATTATCAGGAGAAGAAACAAGGTCATTTCTTTGGCGGAGTGATTTCAGAATTTACTTTCTAGATTGGTCTGACTCAGACCAAAGAACCTTGTGTGGACTACTATTTATTCCTAGTTGAGGGAGAATAGTTGGATCCATGCTTTTCCAAGTGTACTAGCGCCAAGGAAAATGCATATAGCTTCGTCCAGGATTTGAACTCGAGTCGTCGATTGGATTTCCAGAGACGATAGTTAGGTAACTAAATAAAACGATTGGCATTCATAGTCACTTTGAAAGCTCTATGAAAACGACTATTTCATCTTTAAGAGCTATAATAGGAAAAGGGCGATTTATTCGTTCATTGAATATTTTATCTATTATATCTATTATGTCATATGAAATCGTATAATGTATGCAACATTGCAGGTGTTCGAAAGTGTTGGAAGTCTCGAAAAGATTAATGAGATTTGATTTCGGTGAGAAAAGAACAAGCAAATACTTTCTTACAGTTTGGTTTCTAGTTTTATCATTGTGTTTACAATTTAGACCGGCAATCTTCATGAGTCTCCAAACCTTATTTTATGGAGAGGAGGAAAAGTTAAAATTCAAAAGACACGTCCGATACGTAATATCCCAGAAATGTATCTCCTAAAACTCATGACACAAACTTTCTCATCACTTTAATCGAAAATAATATTGACCGTATGGAGTCTGAGTTACAGCAAATCTACTCAGAAAATTCTGAGCATTCTAGCCGATCTTAAGAATGTTGTAGTTTTGAGGTCTCTGTTATTTCTCTGATTTCCAGTTCAACCAGACACTTTTTCAAAGTCTTGATGACCGTTCCAAGGGTCCCACGGGCATATTCCACAGTTTTTTTCTGTTCTCTGGCAACGTCCAAATAGTTGTCTATCTTTTCGTTTCCTTTCATTTTCATTATTATTATTATTATTATTATTATTATTATTATTATTATTATTGTAAAATAGAAGAAAAACCAAGATTCACATTTTCTTCTTCATGCATTTTTAAGGTCACTTAAACCGTAAAAGAGTTTCCAAGGGAGATAATTCAAGTGTGAAATTGGTTTGCGCAAAATACGATTGACTGACACTGAAACGAAGAACATTTTTAAATACAGTTGAATGCTTTTAAAAACAGCCATCTTTTGGCAAATATTTAGAGAAAGGAAAAAACGAAAGTAATATGATGAACACGTAAAAGAGTCTTATGGTCTGAGAAAATGTTATTTTCCCTTGCATACGCAATGACAAGTCGGTTTTATTGTCAGTAATTTCCAAACGATGAACTCAAATGACTTATTTCGGTAGCAAATCTTTCCCGGTTAGGCACGCAAAATGGATTCCAAGTTTCTCGTTTCTAGAAATTGTTTGCCTTTCATAAGACTTTCTCCTTTTCTTTTATATTGGACTTTTATTCAACTAGCGTTTAATAATTTCTATTTGTTCAAGATTATTTTTTCTTTATACTGATTTTCCCTACCTTATTCCCAAAACCTTTAATCCCATAAATGATTCATACACATTTTTGGATTTAGCCAAAAAGTAATTATTGAAAAAAAATAAGTATAAGGATAGTCGTCCTATAATTATATAGAATAATGTACATTTTCTCTAGTAGATTTTCAGGCAATATTCGGCTCGACATTTTTTTAGATTCTTCCTTTTCAGACCTTTATTTTGTTTTCTTTTTTCTACAAACTGATATTCATGCTCTTTCTTCATCGATTTTTCTCTCTTTCTTTCAGACGTTCTTGTTTGTTCTTTCTTTCTTTTTTCTTTTTCTTTTTCTATTTTCTTTCATTTTCTAATCGTTTCATTCTTTCTTTCTTTTTTCTTTCTTTTATTACTTTTCTTTTCCTTTATTTTCCAATAGTCCCTTTCTTTCTTTCTTTCTTCTTTATATTTTTCCAATCATTGCTTCTTTCTTTCTTTCTTTCTTTAATTTTCCAATCCTTTTTTCATTCTGTCTTTCTTTCTTTCTTTCCTATAATTTTCTAAATCTTTTCTTTCTTTTTGTTTTCTCAAATTTCTCAATCCTGTCTTTCTTTCTTTTCATCTTTTTCCTCTATTTCTATAGTCCTTTGTTTGTTTTTGTTTGATTTATTTTCCTTTGTTTTCCAATCCCCTCTCCCCTTCTCTCTCCCTCTCTCTGTCTCTCTGTTCTGTCTCTGTCTCTGTCTTGTCTCTGTCTCTCTCTCTTTCTCTCCCCTCCCTTTCTCTCTCTCACTTTCTTTCTTTTTCTATTTTATATCCTTTTTCCTTTTCTATTCCTTGGTATTTTTCTTCCTTCCTTTTCTTCCTTTATTTTCCAATCCCCCCCCTCTCTCTCTCTCTCTCTCTCTCTCTCTCTCTCTCTCTCACACACACACTCTCTCTCTCTTTATTTTCTTCACACAGATACACTCTCTCTTCTCTCTCTCTCTCTCTCTCTCTATCTATCTATCTATCTATCTATTCTTTTTCTATCTTATATCCTTTTCCTTTTCTATTCTTTGGTATTTTTCTTCCTTCTTCTTTTTCTTCCTTCTGCTTTTTCTTCCTTCTTTTTCATTATCTTCTTTAGTTTTTTTTTATTGTTCTTTATTTCTCTTTTTTTCTACCCTTGTTTATCCTTCTTATTTGTTTTCCCCTTTCTTTCCTTCTTTACGTTTGGTTTCAATAAACTACAGATGTTGATGTTGTTGTTGTGGTTCGTTTTCTTCCCCGTTGAACCTTTTGAAGTCCAACCTTTCGTTTTTATGAGAAACGGACAGCTGTCTTATAGCACTTTCATTTTCAGAGTGTGCACTCCTCCAACAATTCGATCGGACCGGCTAACACCATCAAAACGTTGACGTTTCTACGCCACATTTCATTGGGTTAGGCGCGTTGCTGATTTTTTCTTGGTGAACAAAATCGCTGCCGATAAATTACCCTTAGAAACAGTTAATCTTCTAAGGTCAGTGTTTGTGATTCGATATACGAAGTTAATTTGATGAAAGTTTTTTGAGCAATGTGATCCCCAGTAACATTTTTAAGTAAAGAAAAAAGTCATATAATAAAAACAAAAAATAAAAACGTGTGTTTATCTTGGCGCAATGACAAGCGAGTTAAATCTCTTTGATAGTTCAATAAGTTTTATTTTCTAGGGAGTTTTCACTACTGTGGTCTAGATTTCATTTATGAGAAAGGAGAAATGGGATTAAAGGCATGCCTTGATGTCTGCTTCAAACCCAACAAGAACCACCGAGCAATTTAGAAAAAAAACTAGATGGAAATTACGAAAGGATACCGTGTTCTGTTTTGAACAAATCCTGAAAGCAGCACCCGGCAAAATAGTAGTTGTATGGCCATTTACCACCCATCTCGCAAACCATTCAAGAAAGGGGAGTAAGACATGCAGAGGATCACTGGGAAAGTTAGGACGAACGCATAAGTGACGTTCTTCTATGGATTCCTGGACAGACACACCGGTATTGGTCGCTTAGCAAAAACTTACATTCATCAGCTCTGTGCGGATAGTGTTCGCTGTCTAGAGGACATACCAAGTGCGATGGTTACACGTGTGCACGCACGAGAGAGAGGGGGGTGAAGAGAGAAAGAGACAGACAGACAGACAGACATACTGAGAGCCAAGGGAATCTGTGCTGCCGGATAGTGTTTGTTTTCATGAGGGGACAATTCTTTCTGGTATTCTATAAATATTTCATCTGTCCAAATATACAGAATTCCTTACTTGTAAATCGAAATACATAACTTGTCGTCATTTCGTCTTTATTTCGTGACTAATATCTACTTTACAACGATGCTATTTAGTAACTGGAAAGTTAGGATGCCCCTATTCTTTTCTATAAAGTCATAAACCCCCAAGAAAAAACACTGACGCTGAAAATGCCAATAGACCTACTGCCCTGACCCCAAAAACCGTATCATTATGTTATAAATCAATTGGTATGAGATTAGAAGTGGCCACTTCACGTAGTGTAATGTTTAGCAAGCCATTGTTAGTGAGATTTATTCTCACTAGGCCATGCATACCTATGGTATTGTGGAATCGGTGACCAGAGTTCAAATCCAAGATGAAGTTGCTTGACTTTAACTTCGTGCCCTTAGGAAAAACATAAATACATCTGTTTCTTCTCTTAACCATCGATTTAATAGAAAGGACAGACTAGGCTCTTTAGACTTGGGTGGGCAACTAGTCTAGGAGAAGGAAAAACTCTGGTTAAACTAGCTTCACTATTTAAAATGATCTTATTTCAAATCCTGCTCGTGGTTCAAGGGTGGGGTAAATATATACTTCTGTCTCTTTGTCATATCTAAGCTTAGCTAAGTAAATAACTTTAAGGTTAGGGTCAATCCTGCTTAGGGGATTAAGAATATGGATTGTGTAATCCAGAAAATAAAAATACGAGCTTTTTAATCTGGATTAGGAAATATTAATGTTTCTTAGAAAAGTTCCGAATTCGTAATCATTTAAAAGGCGTGAAAAGTCTTTTTTAGTTGTTTCCTTGTATCAATAATCATTCAGAATAATCTTATCAATATTACTGTTCTTAGCAAATTTGAGACGATCAATTTTTCGGATTTTTTTTTTAATGTAATTTTTTATGTGTTTAGATAGTGTTTACTCTTTCCTATGCATATATAACAAATATTATACGGTTATATTCATATAAACATTAACTAGTTACAAAGGAAATAATTATAAGATAAATATCAGCTTTCTGGATTACTAATAGCTAGCTTAAAAGACACTCTATCAGACGGCAATTAAGCTACAAATTGCGGAGGGCACTTGATTGGGCCTTTTGCTCAGCAATAAGTCATTATACAATGAGTACGTATAAAAGTTTATTAAACTTGACCAATATTAGCAGTTTTCAATAAAACAATATGATTTGTCTATTTGGAACTTATTGTAAAGCTGCATGATAAACAACATTTTTGGTTTTCACATCCGGGTGTTGTATATTGAAGATATTTAAAAGAAGGTGAAAATGGAAATAGGGTCTTCCGGTTGGATCGAGGCTGGGAGAAGACGAAAAGAGTAACAAATGACTTTTTCGGCTAAAGCGAACAAAGAAGGATGGGTAACAATAAGTTTGGAAATAGATGTGTCCGCTGATAAAGATAACAAAAGAAAACGCGTAGGCGTTTGATATATATAAAAGGAAGCCAGGGATCCCAGGTCAGTTAGAGAGTCAGACAGCGGACGGCAAACAGAGCACAAGGAGCGACCGCCGACACGGTCCGTTGCGGCCAAGGGCGGTGAGACGCCACCAGCCACCCCTTTACCTCACAATCCCAACAGTAGTAGTAGTCATCCTCAACCCTTGGGCATTCCTATTGTCACACTCGCCACCCACCAGCTAAGGGAGAGAAATAAAGTCAACTCCTACTATACCCATGTGTTGTGGTTTCTTAAGTCCGACTACATACTTTGCCACGTGATATACATACCCGCAATATACCCGCTACGATACGTACGCCGATTTAGCAGCGTGAATTTGAAGAAGCCGCTATATAACGTATTGGAAATTGATGCCACTATACAACACCGGGTCAGCACAAAGATTAATGTCGATTATTCCCAAATTCATTTCCAAGTTATAAAAAATTGTTATTGCACAAAAGAAAAACCAAATCGTCACAAAAAATCACGTAAACTATCATGGAAAACAATTGCAGTAATTAAAACTTGGGAATCCAAAATTTCAGGATTGCGGGTCCGGATTCGGCGTGGAATGTTTAAAATTCAGTCGGTCTGATTCCAAAATATGTTGTGGTACGGCCTCTAGAGATTAAGTTGAAAATAGATGACACACCGACACACTGACATGCTCATTTATAATTAGAGATGTTTTGTATAAAACCTTCTAAAAATAAACAAACCTCATTGGAATTATCGATGCTTCAGAAATTAGAAATATTTTTCTTATATCCAATTTAAAGGTGTAAATATTCAAGTCAAATATTGTAGCGAGGGGGAGAAAGAGCGGAGAAATTTTCCAAAATTTGGTTAATTGTTTTTCCTTGTCTAATTGTTTCACTAGGGAAATTGATTCGAATTGTTCGATTACAAATTCTTTGTTTTACTTCAAGAGTTTCATTTCTCACAGTCTGTTTTGTCTGATCCAAAAATATGCAATCATTCAAAGACTAAAGAATACAAACAATTTCAATTCGTTTGCTTATTTATTTAAAAATCAAGAAAAACCGGTATTGGATCGGAAACAGGTTAATAACACCGAAAATTGAATCTTCGTACCGAGTTCAAATTCCGGCTGTTTGTTTTTACTTCGTTCTTATGCCATTTATAAAAGCATTGACCAACATCAGGTCAATTTTGGGATTATTTTTGGTTTTCATTCATCTTATTTGTTATTTCAAACAAATCCCATGGAATTCTTACACTCTACAACCGTTAATTAAGCAGAAGAGATCGGAGAAATAATAAAGTACTTTTAATAAAAAAAATCAATAATAATTACCAATTGTAATAAGTGCCCTTGAAAAGGTCCTCAAAGCTCTGGTAAAGAATTTTGGTAAATTGGAAATCAGAGGAAATATCGAAACCATCCAAATTACAGCACTGTTGGATCGGCTAGAAGACCCAGAAGAGTCCTGGACACCCGAAAGGACTTGCTGTCACTCAGCCTCCAGTGAACCACCAGCTACAGCAGTTGTGAAAATCTCATAATAATAATAATAATAATAATAAATAATAATAATAATAATAATCAATTAATTTATATGCAAAACTAACATCAAAGTGTTCTCATACCGCATAATTAAAACAGATGATATAAAAATAATGTTGGCAGGAATGAAAATAGAAATCTATATTCCAATACGCACAATATTTCTCAATGAAAGAAATAATGAAGAGAAAAGCTGCCAAAGAGTTTAATAGAATACAGCATTTACCAAATAAAGAATTGAAAAATCATGAAATATTCAAAATATATTTTTTAGAGTAAAATATATTTAGTATAACTAATCCATATATCATAGAAATAATCATACTTTAAATATACGCTCCTACATTTGGGGCGCTGGTGGTTGTCGTCAGTTATTGTTTATTCTTTTTTTTAATAATTTTATTTTACGTATTTCATGGTTTTAGCACTGAATGAAACAGCCGTAACTTTTAAGTCGGTTTAGATTTCGATAATCTTATCTCGGGGAATACTTCAGATTAAAGTTATTATTAAACAGAAGTTGAAAAATACTTCAATAAATACGTCGTTTCAATTGTGTGTTACTAAAATTTAGGATAGCATATTTTATATTTACCGATAAAATATGAAATAATGAAATGCGTCTACCGCCACATTACGACGTGTCGAAGATTAATTACTAACTTTAAAAAAATAAAATAAAAGAATACATCTTATATTTATCAATAAAATATAAAAGAGTTTTACGTTTACCTCCCGAATATATTCAGTAAGGATGAAAACTAGATAAGAATTTATGGTAAGACTTAAACCATTATTTTGATAATTTGAAATCTGGAAAAGTTCAGTCACACATCAAAGCAACTTTACAAATAATACAAAAAGAAATGCTTTTGTAAGAAAAAGGGTTTATAGTTAGTACAATAGGTTGTTATATAAACGGTGATTATTCGAGGGGGGGAGCATTTACTGATATATTTACAATGCAAGGAATAAAATGGCCGAGAAAGAATGAATTCAATAGGTATTTGCTCAACCCATTCGTGCAGGATGTAACACAAGGTGGCAAGTATATGACATATACCGTGGATCGACCTCGATATTCTATAGTATGTATTTACCTAACCCCTTCGCCACAGGTAGGCTGTGACACAAAGTCGTAATTATGAGGTTTAAAAAAAAGCAAAGAGCGAACTCACTATTTAGTAGTATGTGTTTATCTAACTTGTTCGCTACGGGTAGGATGTGACACAAAAATGAAGTATGGGGCCTCCACAGAGGATTGAACCAACTATTCAGTGCTATATATTTACCTAACCCGTTTGTCACGGGTAGGATACGGCACACGGTCGCAAATAGGGAGCATCCAGTGATGATCACACTCGCTATTGAGCATTATGTATTTTCCTAATCTGTTCGCCACGGGTAGGATGTAACACAAGGCTGCAAGTATAGGGCATTTAGTGAGGATCGAAATCGCCATTTAGTAGTAATGGATAACGAGGTCAGCTTGCTACCCATTACACTACGATGAATAAGTGTGTGTGTGTGTGTTGTGTGTGTGTGTGTTAAGATTTCTTCCAGCATGGCTAAAGGCTAAATGAGGTGAAATGTAAAGGGAGGCGGACTGTACTAAAGCAATCTTCTTAGTGGAGAGCTGGAATGCTTTCAAATGCAAATGCTTTATACTTAAATGAGTTCACACTATTTGTAATACTGTCTATCATAAAGCGAGACATTGTAATGATTTATTTCAGCACTCATATTTGAAATTGAAATCTCGTACTTGAATTAAATCTTCCAACTTCCTTGAAGCTATAGATGAACCAGTATATATTTATTCACTTAATCCATCCGCATGAGCAGGTTGCGACACAAGGTCAATTTTTTAAAAGCGAAGATTAACATGCTTAGATTCACCATTTTCAGTCTCCTAGACCAGTTACCATTCAAGGGTTATAGAGTCCAATCTGCTCTACTATTTTAACCATAGTTGGGGTTGGGTAACTGGATGCATACTATTCCAAAATGTATTAGCAATATGTGAAATGCAAACAACATCGTTCTGGATGTGAACAGCCCACATATCCTGGATTAGTTCGGGTAAGAGTCCCCGTGGTGTAGTCATTAAATCGCTGGACTACGACTTCATAGTAAGCGAGTTCGAATTCCAGTCGTGCTATTACTTTTGATTTTCGGATTAATACCCTTTGGAAAGCTATGAAAGATATGAATAAATAGATATGAGCAAGCTGGACATTGATAGAGAAACAACAGTTCATTCCACCAGCAATACTGATTGGCTTTAACGGCATATCAACTTGTCTAGACGTATCTTATATTTAGAGGTTAGGGAATCGCGATTAATGTATTTTTATATTTCCATTTTTGTGTCGTTGTTCTTAATAGGAAGACTTTATATAATATAACTGTTATGACCTGTTTAAAGGCCAATAAATAAATACTCAACACAGAAATAAAAGTAGAGAACAGATGTATTCAACATATATCAATGTACAAAATGAGGAGGGTTTCATTGGTACAACGTACACGAAGACATGCACTTGCTACTCCCCCCTTGAGCAGCTTTGCTCTATTAAATATATCCTTTGGGTAAGTCCATTGTTCTGGTCATAGGTGAGTCACCTACAACAATAACTAATGTAGATAACTAATATAAATAACTTTTACACAGTGATTTCAAGTATTCTTATCTAATACGAATAATTGGCACACAGCTATATGGTTTCAAGTATTCCTATCTAATACTAATAATTATTTACATTTAAGTAATTATTTCTATTTAATAAAAACCATAGTTATATGGTTTCAAGTAACTTATAATAATCCTTAGTAAACAATTATATCTTCAAGCAATAATTCTCAATATAAATAATTTACAGCTTTATGGCATCAAATATTCCTATGGAATACTATTATGTTAGGCACTATTTTTATATGGTTTTAAGTATTTCTATCTAATACTAATCAATTATACTCATTTATGTTGTTTCAAGTAACTATTTCTATTTGATAATCATTCATTTGCCCACAGTTTCATGTATTTTTATCAAATAATATTAATGTTTCAATAGATCTATTTGATTCATAGACGGGAACCAAAGAGGTGTAAGATTCAAAGTCATAATTGAACATACAACTCCGACACATTTCTGAGACAAAACATTTTATATAATACAGCACATGAATAAATAAGATACGTAAACAATAGAAGATGGAATAGAATAGTGTACATGAACATACATACATAAAAGTCACGGAAAAGATAATATTAAAGTACACATAATATAAAGGTACAGACATGAGACTAAGAATAGTCCATGCTGTATAAATCACTTACAGTTACCAGGGGGGGCGAAGCCTCACCGAGAAAGGGGTAGATAGACTCTAGCCCATATCAGTTCGTTGATAAGATCTAGCTAAAAGAGGAAGAGAAGTTTAAACTAGGCGCTTAAATACCAGAGGTCCCCTAGTGGGAACAAACCGCAACACCGCGGGAAGATAACTCCTCCTGGCAAAGGGAAGATAATCCCAACAGAGGTACTACCACCTCCTGGTCAGAATGGACCTGGATGTAGCGGCAATAAAGGAGTACTCCCCAGACAACTAGAACTGTAGCATCACCAATAGATGCAGTTTACTGAAATAATCAGAACATTAAAAAGAGGAGGCTTTAGTCTTGAACAGCACTCTCTCGTGTACAGATGCATTTGGATATATTCAACAACAACATTTAAAATCATGACTTGCATCTGATTTCAATCTATCCATCTCAATCTGTTTATATCTATCTATCTACTATCTACAATCATCAATCAATCAATCAATCTATCTAAGTACGACGAGACTATTCAATAGATAATTGAGTGACTACTTAGGCAACAAGTGGTAATGTATGCGTCCTGAGTTGTTTGTTTATCAAAGTGATTGATTCGGCATTAAATGACCCGAAACTGGTTGATATGCCGTAAAACACAAAAACTAATCTAAATCTATTTAGGCTTGTTCATATATATCTCAGAATCTCTCTATCTGTTTCGATCTGTTCATACTCCCCCCTCTCACTCTCTCTCTCTATGTGTCTGTCTGTCTGTCTGTCTGTCTCTCTCTCTCTCTCTCTCTCTCTCTATATATATATATATATATATATATATATATATATAGGAACATTCATAGGCTTGTTTATATCTATCTCTGAGTCTATCTATCTGTTTCGATCTGTTCATATCTCTCTCTCTCTCTCTCTCTCTCTCTCTCTCTCTCTCTCTCTCTCTCTCTCTCTCTCTCTCTCTCTCTCTCTCTCTCTATATCTATATATATATATATATATATATATATATATATTAGGAACATTCATAACAGAGAAAGGATTAGTGACAATATCTTGTAAAGACGACATCTTAGATCCATTCGTGATACGGTGCTTTACATTTTAGACTTCTGTCAGATTAGTTTATGCCTGGTAAATAACAAATCCTTGTGAAAATTCGGGCGAAAAACTTGCAACCCATTGCAAATATAATCCACAGGGAATGAGATGCGTAGAAATGGAACAATGGTGGTATTTATCCCCCTCAGTATTCATGGGTAGGATGTGACATAAGGTCGTAAGTATGTGTCTTTCCAGTGAGGATCGAATTCGTTATTGAGTAGTAATGAATATTTCATGTCTATCTTGCTAACCATTACACTCCGATAGGAAGCCTTGAGGTGGAACAATTCTTATTAAACTAGAATTGTAAATCATTACTTTTATACTGAGTTTGCTTCTCACTGGGTGCCCTGACCAAAGGACAAACTTCATATATATGTGGAGCAATTTGAACTGAATATTTCGTAACATGTAAATTTCGCTATCACACGCAACCTCCCATATATATATATATATATATATATATATATATATATATATATATATATATATAGTATACCCCCACCCCACTATTCGCGGGGGTTACGTTTTCCCCTCTCGAATCATGAAAATCCGCGAATTATTGATGCAGTTTTAAAACGCCTATGTATGATATTATATACGCTAAATATGCTTCCCAAACACATTCTAAAGACAGTATTACTCATTAATACAGTAATAATGTAGTAATATGTAGTAATAATAAATTCAAACAGTAATGACGTAGTATAATGTGTACATAGTAATGATAAATTATTTTATATTTACTGATGTTGTTATGTTAAAATTATTCGTCTGCAGCCAATCAGCCGGAAGGAGAAACGAAGGCTCGTAAATGACATTGTTATTTTAAAGTTATTTACCAATTATACTCTATCATCTCTGTTTTCTAATTTTATATTTATATTTACTGACATTGTTATTTTAGAATTATTTACAAATTAGGGTAAATGTGAGCGTTTTTCTGTTACAAAATGTCCTGAGAAATTCACTAAATTGCCGAAATTATGAAAAAAAAAATTTGAGAGCAAAATCCGTGAGTATGCGGGGCCGTGAACGGTGAACTACGAATGGGTGAGTGTATACTATATATATATAATATATATATATATATATATATATATATATATATATAAAATTCACTCTGTTGAAAAAAAATCTCTCTGTGTACGGAATATTTTTATATTTTCCCTATTATTATTATTATCATCATTTCAACTCCATCTGATTATTTTAATAATAATAATAACGTAAATCCGTATACATTTTGATAAACAGACCGAAACACATGTATAAGTGATATCGATTAAAAGTGATATCTATAAAATTCATTTTTATCCATCTACATTTCTTTTCTTTACTCATTTTTTCCTCATATATATATATATGTGTGTGTGTGTGTGTGTGTGTGTGTGTGTGTGTGTGTGTTATATACATATGTGTGTTTGTGTGTTTTGTTATCTTAGATTGGTTACCTAACCAAGGCTAAATTATTCAGTCTGTCCTACTATTTACCCATACCTGGTGTGGAAAGGATAGGAATTTATACCTTTCCCAAGAGCATTAACACGAAGTCAAATGCAAACGGCCTCGTCCAGAATTAAATCTCGGTTTGCTAATTCAATTTCCTACGACGATAACCATTACAGTAAGCGCGCATGACCAACAAAGGTAAGCATTATATAACCTGGTCAGTGTTTACATGAGTGACAGCTTGTAGTCTTATTTTAGAATAATTGAAGGTCAGTAAATCTCGTGTGTAGTGTAGTTCATATATCCCAAGTTATTGCAAGTACGACCCGTCTTGTCTGCTTCATTAATCTGGTCTGCTTCTTAGATTGGCACCGCCCGACAACATCTACCGATTTTTCAACCTGCCACCCCTTCCCGTTCCCTTTCCCAAGCGATGATGTTATAATCATCAAATTCTGCTAGTTTCCTTGATTTGACCGTCTGATTCTTCATCATTTCCTACGTTTTCCAACATTTTTTTTGTTTTTAACATTTACGACTATTGTTTTGGTTTTCATTCTTTAAATATTTGTGTTGAATATCTCAGTTATTTACTATAGACAAACATCTGGATATTAAATCAGTTTTTCTGATTACCTTTTTTTTTACCGTCCAAAAATAAAAGTCTGGCAAGTCTACAATTCAATAGTCTTGCCATTGTTTTCCAATGTAAATTTTCATACAAATGATTTTTATTGTCGTATTAAAAAGCCTACGGAACAGAGAATATATTCACTAAACGATAATAACCATTCACTTTAGTCTGGCTCAAGGCCCCAAAGATAGGATTTCTTTACAATTTTGCAGATGGTATTTTAACAAATCAATAGTGGATTCATTTACAAACAATAGAGCTATATTGTATTTATCAATTTATTTATTGGAGGCGTGTGGTTTAATGGTTAGAGTTGCAGGAAATGAACTCGTCAACCCAAGCTTAAATCCTGGACGAGTCAGTTTGCATTTCACATAGTGCTAATACCCTTGAGAAAGTTATACATTCAACTACACTCCCTCCAGCTATAGTTAAATAGTAGGGCGAACTGGATTTGGATAGGCAAGCAGTCTAGGGGAAGAAAAACTCTGGAATTAAACCTGCTAAACCCCACTTAAGAACTTGAACTTGTGTCGCATCCTGTTCATGCGGAGAACTTGGTAAATACTGTATTTACCAAGTAACATGGCGTGTGAGCACAGAGTTACTGTGAGACTGCTAAATAGTAAATTAGTATGTTTAGTTTACCTTAGTATCACACAAATCCATAATTGTAATCTTGAGATACTATCAATAGTTTGAATCTCGAGCGATGAAAACGGATTTTTTGGTTGTTCAAATACTTTTTATGGAAAGTACCTTAATTAACACTAACTTTTAGATTGTTTATAAAGGTTTGGTTGTTTTGTTTAAAGGCATATCAACCCATGTAGGTTACTTTTTTGCCATTATTTTTTATATATGATTTGTATCAGAATAGTCTGTAGGTAAATATTTTTGTTTTTAAAAGAATTGTTGGAGCGTGAGACGAAGGTTAGTAGAAAAATTCTGCTTCACAGACGTATGCTTTGTAAATGGTCTTGTTTCGTATACGTATCTTAGATATGTTTAAATATATATCTAGTTCTTTGAGCTTTATAATTAGGTTGTCAGTTTTGATATTCATATTTTCTACACTGTCGGATCTATTAAGAATTCTGGTTGATCTTTGGGAGTTAACTTGTTTTTGTTTGTTTGTATGGTCTTGTTTAATAAATTTTTTCTTGGTGATTTTGTGTTTCATGTGTGAGGGGTTTCTGGTTTGAGATGATGAGGATTTTCATGTTTTTTAGTCGTTTTTGTTCAGTGGTTGGTTTTGTATGATTTATTTTGAGTTGGAGGGAATGTTGTTGATAAAGGCTATATAATCTACTGATGATTTGGACAAGGACACCATCTGTTATTTGGCATAAAATCGCGGAAGACCCATTAATGTTAAGGTTTCGCAAATGAATTTATCATTTTGTGAATTTTTCAAAAGAGCAATGTGAGTTTGCTTTTTTAATTTCTTTGGTCGATTCTGAATAAGATTTTATAAGGAGAGAAAAGAGCATTTTTATTGAACAATTTAATTTTAGCAATGAAATTTTTATAGTTATATTTTTATAGAGAGTTATAGAGTTGGTTTCAATTAAATCCAGTTCTTGTATACACATACACGCATAAAAACAACATACATATACGCAATAATTTATAAATATAATATATATATTATATATATTATATAATATATATATATTATACATATATATATGTATACAATGTATTATTATATTTGTATATAGTATATATATAAAATATATAATTATATATATATATATATATATATTTATATATATATATATATGATGAAGCTCATGGTATATTCAGATTCCTGTAGAAATAGATCTATAGCCCTTTTTCTTTAACTAATATATATTATATATATATATATATATATATAATATATATATATATATATATAATAATATATATATTAGTAAAAAAAGAGGGTTATGGACCTTTCTACAGGAATCTGATTATAACCATAAGCTTCATCAGACCACTAACATTATTGAAAATTTCACCACCTTAGAATCATCCTAATACCAACTTACCTGGTAACCCACCTTACACAAACACACACACACACACACACACATATATATATATATATATATATATATATATGGGTGCGTAGTGTAATGGTTATCGTCAAAAGAAATAGACACGACAAGACGAGTCCAAATCCTGGAAGACGCTGTTTACATTTCCCATAACACTAATGCCCTTGGGAAATGCATGTTACGAACTATCCATCCTCCAGTTACAGGCAAATATTAGTCTCTCTAATTTTGATTAGGTAACCGGTCTAGGAGAAGGAAAACTTTGAATTCAAATCTGTTAAACTTAAAGAAATTGAACTTGTGTCACATGCACCAACATCGTCAAATCGGGCTAATATCACAGAAACCCTTAACTCTAGCTCGCCATCTGACCCTATTGTCTATTGCTCTTGGCTGCTCCTCTACAAGACACCCAGTGTTTGCACAGAGCTGATGGATGTGTTTTTCTGATCAGTCAATACTGGTGCGTTCATGTGTAGAGGTAGGCAGGAGAAAGTCGCTTTGGAAGAAACATCGTGAAAAAGTTTGAAAGTGAGGTTTAAAAATAATTTCAAGAAATGTGCAAATTGTTCAGTGCTTAACGAAAAACTATCAAATTCCCCAACCATTTTCCCAGCTCCTAGAGAGAGAGAGAGAGAGAGAGAGAGAGAGAGAGAGAGAGAGAGAGAGAGAGAAAGAGAAGAGAGAGAGAGAAATTGAAAAACACGAGAAAGATAAGAGAGAGAGAGAGAGACAGACAGACAGAGGGAGAGAGAGGGAGACTGAGCGAGAGAGAGAGAGAGACAGACAGACAGACAGAGACAAAGAGAGAGGGGCAGACAGACAGACAGACATACTGACAAAGAACAGTGTAATATTTATCAGTACAAAAAGCACAACATCATTCCATACATGGATTCCAACAAGAAGTAACAAACACCATATTCTCTAATCTCTTAGTGGGTGAGATTTGTTTTGAGCTAAAAACATCTTCCTCTGTTGTTTGCAGATATGTAAAATGTATGTATGTAGTAGGTAAGTATTATAACATGATGGACCCCGCTCTCTTGTGTGATAGGAGGCAAGCGGCCGCACAGCGCACAGGATCATGGAACAGTTTCTACATAGTGTTTTCTCAACAAGTGTCTTGGGCATGATGTTAACATGCATCTTGAGGTAAGGTTCCAATGCTGGAGCTATGGGAAGTGTGGAGTAACCCTTCATCACCATTAATCCGAGGTCCACTTTGACCTGAAGTGGTAATAGCTGTTAGGGTTCCATCTATGGGTTAAATAGAACAAAAATGAGTTTTAAACATGCTTTAAAAAATTGAATACTCATCATGAATGAATAAAACAAAAATGACTTGGGGATGAAATAACCAAAGGGTCGACATGCCATAAAATCCAACCAACAAAAAAAAAAAAAAAGAAAAAAAAAAAAGAAATCATATAAAAAAACATTCGGTAGAAATTTTGGTTAGAAATAGATTCTGAGTTAAAAAAAAAATTAGACTGTGAAATCAATCAGCCGTTTATATGAAATTTAATTTTGTCGGTACTTTTATTTATTTACTTACACTTTTTTGCATTTTTTTGTTTCGTTCTTTTGAGAGACTTTGGGCAGATTGAGTCCAGATGGGGGTCTCTTTATTACAACTGTTTGTTCAGATGGATCCACCCCGAATTAATTAGATCCAGGTAGAAAAGAGAACGTCAAGTAATTGCTTTCCATTGTTTTTACAGATTGGTTCAATGGGAAACATGTGATTCTTCTATTCGGAACAAGAGGATCAGAAGTTTTCCGAAAAGAAAGAAACCTAACACCCCCAACCCACACCCTAAACCCTTTTCCATTTGAACCATCGATCATAAGTTCCCCAGCCGGTTTTTTTTCTTGATGAATGAAGTAAGACAAATAATACGCCATTAACACAGGGAAAGAGAAGATAGTTCGTGGCGAAAGAATGATAGGATATCAACTCACCCATCGCAATAAATCCCACAGTTCACACATTTTAATTGTGAATAGTTTAAATAGTTTTACATTCAGTCATTCACTTATAAACTTTTTTTTTTAAATTATGATGTTTTATGCAAAGCTGTATAAACAAAACAGTGAAGTAATTGTTAAGGTCACATATTTCAGATAAAAAACGACACATGTCGGTGAAGTCCCTGTGGCGTAGTGGCTAACGTGCTCGTCTGCGACGTTGTTGTAAGCCAGTTCGAACTCCAGTCAGACTATTACGTTCACTTTCTATTGTTTGGTTGGATATTACGGCCTGTCAACCCTTGGGTTATTTTATGCTGAAGACTTTATTCATTCTTGTTTTTTTAAAACTCTTTTTTAAACTCATATTTTAAACACATTTTTAAAATCTATTCAACCTATAGATGGGGCCCTATCAGGTAATACTACTCCGGATCAGAGTGGACCTGGGAGTAATGCCGATGAAGGGATAATCCACACTGCCCAGAGATCTAGAATAGGAAACTCACCACTAGATCTAGTTTAATGTTATACTCAGAACAAGTTCCTTTCGGATTAATACCCTTGGGAAAGGTATGACGCCCCTCACTCCACACATCTATTGTTTAAATAATGCTACTAATGTTCTTCTAGAAGGATGGTTTTGGCATTAAACAACTCACGAATATTGATATGCCATTAAACAAAGAAACCGAACCAACACATGTCCTTCCATTCTGTTATTTTCTGGTATGTTCGTTTATCTCTCTCTCTCTCTCTCTCTCAATCTCTCTCTCTCTCTCTCTCTCTCTCTCTTATATATATATATATATATATATATATATATATATATATATATATATATGAGTAAGAAAAGGTGGAATGAAAACATCACACAATGCTGTTAAAGAAGAAAACAATTTATAATATAATCATAGCTGATACTGATCAATATTTCGATTTTACAAAAATCATCATCAGAGCTCATTCACTCCCGTAGTTGTATGGGTCGGAGAGGTAAGTCAAAATGAGTTTACAAAACAAAAACCTTAATACTGCAAAAAAACGAAAGACGTTACAATATTCACCAACGTGGGCATTTCGCGCCATATATATGTCGGTCATGTTCCATGTATATCTTTTGTCAATAAATGTAGCGAATTTTTGAGATGTTGGCAACAAGGCGAAAACAATTTAAACGGAAGGGGATGGGTGTTAAGAAATGTGACGGTGGGAATTCAAAAGACTTTTATTAAAGGAATTTTTTACGATTAAATGTTTTTATTATTTAAATTTTATTTTTAAGTTCTGTAATTCATAAAATGATTAGATATTTACTGTAATTAGTTTTTATATATAAAGTGAAAAAGTTATGAGCGAATATGTTAATATTTTAGAAAAGGAGTTTTATATATTTTTATTTTACGATTAATTATTTTTAAATTTCTAATTATTATTATTATTAAGTTCTGTATTTAATAAATGATTAAATATTATTGTGTTTTGTTTTTATATATAAAAGTAAAAAAGGGTTATGGGCGGAATTGGTTATTATTTTAATAATGTTAAGCGATTTGGATCTAATGTAAGGTATTATTTTAAACCGAAAACAAAAACAAAATAAAAACGGAAAAGATCTTATTCATAAAACAAAACAATAAACCAAAATTTAATTTAATGGGACGTAAATAACGGAAAAAGTTATGTGAAGGGGATTTTATGGTTTCTGATAATAAGAGTCGCTAGATAAGGGGATATATTAAAGAAAACCTTGTCTTTGGGGTATGGTTTTATGGGTAAGAATAACACAAGATTCCATAATTCTACGCAGTGTTTTATCATGTATGTGGGTTAATATTTTAGCACCTTTGAAATCAAAGGTATGATTGAGATCAAAGATGTGTTTAGCTAATGCATTGTTTTGGAAACCACGTTTATGTGATATTTGTGTTCCGATAGACGTTTAGTTAAGGATCGGGAAGTCCCCCTACATATTTCTTTATACATTTAAGCAGTCAATAGTGTAGACTCCAGCATCAGAATGTATGTGTCTGGGTTATTTTTATTTTGAAGAATGTTCTCACTGTCTTCGTGGGGTGAGCGACAGTTTTTATACCAATCTTACTTAAGTTTCTATTTATTTTATCAGTAATAGGATTATTTGGAAGTATGATGTATCTATCAGAGACGTTATTACTATTATGTTGTGTGTCATTGTTTGGAGATGTGATATTATTATTCTTGTTTTTATTGTGTATTTTAAATGCCTTTTTTCTGGCACGGTGTACGAAATTTAAGGGTATTGTAATTTGAGGAAAGACCTCTCAATAAAATTGAATTCTTCATCTAAATGTTGCTTGTTACATATCCTAAGAGCTCTTAGAAAGAAACCAATTATGATACCACTTTTTATCTTAGTGTTATGGTTGGAATAAAAATGGATGTAGTCATTTTTGTTAGTATTTTTGTGATAAACTTTGAATTCTAAACTGTTGTTATTATTTATGATAAGTGTGTCTAAAAATGGTAGGGAGTGGTTATGTTCCAGTTCATGTGTAAATTGGATGGAGGGTTCACTTATATATATGGATGGAGGGTTCACTTATATATATGGATGGAGGGTTTACTTATATATATATATATATAGTGGTTATGTTCCAGTTCATGTGTAAATTGGATGGAGGGTTCACTTATATATATGGATGGAGGGTTCACTTATATATATGGATGGAGGGTTTACTTATATATATATATATATATATATATACCGATCTTAGCTAAGTATAGTACAATACGATAAGCAAGCTGGAGACTTCAAAGATTGTGCAGCTTCGATAGTAGGAGGCTTGTCTGCTCTGAAAATCACCATTTGAAATTTGATATAATGGAATGACCCATCTCCTCCATACCGTAACAGTGGCGATGGATCTAGTCACTATTCAAGAACACACAGATTACTCTGAGCAGAACTCACTTGAAGAACTTAGACGACGGACTCTCCTCCTAATACTCATGTGACCTTACCTAACAAAATTTAATCTTTAAAAAAAATTAGATTAAAAAAACGACACATATCCTTTCACTCTAATTAAAGTTAAGTCCTCTTGAATGTACCGGTTCCTGCTCGATCACCTAAGTTAATCAGTGATGAGCCTGTTCAGTACTTAATTGGGAGACGCCTTAAACAACGGCTGGTACTGTAAACTATTTAACTCATGTGATTATCAAAAGGAGTTGATTCGGCATTAAAGAACTCGGAAAGGGTTGATATGCCGTAAAACAACTAACCTTTAAGTCTGTTATTTTATTGTATTTTACTTTCATCAATAGATATATTTTCTGAGTTTAGCTATGGCACAGGGC
This sequence comes from Doryteuthis pealeii, assembly GCA_023376005.1. NCBI lineage: Eukaryota > Metazoa > Mollusca > Cephalopoda > Myopsida > Loliginidae > Doryteuthis > Doryteuthis pealeii. The sequence continues at coordinate 65,506,509 of CM042144.1, read as the reverse complement.
TATAAGCAGATTTTAGACCTGGAAGATTGTGCAGCTTTCATAGTAGGAAGCTTGCGTTCTTTGAAAATCGGTATTTGAAATTCTATCGTTTTAAATATAATCATAAACTAGTACAAAATAAAAAAAACTCTCTCCAGGCGATATAAAAATAGATTTTTGAAACATATTGTCTGAGGGGTGGGAGTAAAAAATTCAGCGAGTTTGTACCCTAAGTAAGTAAAATCATCAAATTCATTGAAGGATTAAAAGATAAAACAATTTGAAATGTAAACTTTAAATATGTATTAAAATAAAACAAACTATATATAGATATATAATACCAGTCATGTATTTATTAAAACTTGTTTTAAAAAACAACGAGGACTGTCTAATGTTGCATGTTCAAATTTTGAGAGTATTCATTCTATGTTATGACGATTTTTGGGTAATGTGACGTAAGCAGTGACGTAATTTTTGTTACAGACAAAAACCGGAAGCGAATCTCCATTATCAATAGATATCGACGTAAAATGCTGCTCAGTGGAGTTGATATTTTTCATTGGATCTATTAGTCGGTTTTCGAACACAGGTAGTATCGAATTGTATGTGCTGATTTTGAAAACAAACATTCTCGACTTGGAATATTGGCGGTATACAATCTTTATATTTCTATTCCTTTGTATTTGACCGTTTTATACTAGGTTAATATATCTCTAGTGTAAAAAGGATATATATATATATATATATATATATATATATATATATATATGTGTGTGTGGTGTGTGTGTGTGTGTGTGTGTGTGTTTGAAAAAATCAAAAATAAACAGATGTGTGTAATTATTGATTTTATTTTTGAGCGACACGATTTTTGACGAAATTGTGCATAAACATGGAGATAAATTTTAAATAAAAGTAAAGCTGCAAGCTATTGTTTCAAAATAAATAAAAAAATATTTTGTGATTTTAATAAAAAGACTTACGTTAACATTTCAGAAAGAAGAAATACTGATGAGTGCTTTTATTTTTAACTCATATTCCGACCATTTCCTTCTTTCTTTCTTTTTTTCTGTCTTTTCTTTCTTTTCATTTGTGCAAAGTGAAAAAAAGGATTAAATAAAAGCAAATTAAAAAGTATCTTGAAGGCAGATTTGAAAATTTTAATTTCATTATGTAAACTGGTCCTTCCTACCCTTAAGCAATAAGTCCAAACAGACAAACATTATGTATATATATGGCAGTTACTACCATATGCGTGTTTAATCAATATTTACCTGATGATCAACTTAACGTTGTGAGTAGGATGATTTTATTTTTACTTTTTGATAATAATAATAATAATAATAATAATAATAATAATAATAATAATAATAATATAATAATACCATCAGCTAATACTGATATGAAAAACACAAAAGGAGTGAAAATAATAATGATAAGGAAACTCACGCACACATACACACACACATACACACACACACACACAGACACACACATATATATATATATATATATATATATATATATATATATATATATGAAATTTAAATGAAAGTATCTAATGAAAAGTTTTGGGAATTTAAACACCACTAAGTAGTTTGGATTTTTTGCTATTCTTTATGATATTGTTACAAGATTTCACGGAAAGAATCTTACATAAAGATAGAAACACAAATATACGGTATATTTCCTACTCCTCTTCCAACTTCTCTAAAGCGATGTTAATATGTGCATAGGACAGACATGGACTGCTCTTGACTGACTATCGATCATATGTAAATCTGATTTCTCTAATAAGATAAAGCGAGAATTCCTCCATGATGTAGCTGTGTCAGTGCTACTCTATGTCTGCACCACTTGCATTCTAATAAAGCGCTTAGAGAAAATGATAGGATTCGGCGCGTGGACTTGAATGAATTTTGGAAGCAGCATCCCAAAAACGGGCAGCTGTACGGCCACTTACCTCCTATTACACAAACCATCTAAATAAGAGGAACAATACATGCTGGACACAATTGGAGAAAAATCGTCGGGGCGGCCTAATGTCGGTATCAGCCAAACAGCCAGGGAATCTATCCCCCTTTCACTAGTGCTAGACCAAGGAGATTATTTTAGCGTCTGAGGTGGAGTGCCACACCTACCATCAGCTACTTACTTTACCGCACAGATCCCTGTGCTACTCAATGCGCTGAGTTGGCGAGGGCCGGTATCTAACTAGGAACCGTGTAGTTTCTAGCCGAACTCTCTACCGACTGAGCTAACCCGGCCGTTTATGTTAATTTTGTGGTGTAATAGTTAGCATATCTATTACTACTGAAAAACGAGTTCGATCTTCGCTGGATATCACGTACTTGTAATCTTGTGTCAAATTGTGGCGAAAATGTTGGGTGACTTTTTGTATGGACTATATAAATATGACATAAAGATTTTAAACTGTTAAAACTTAGAAATACATCTTGTAGTGATTATCCTTATTTCATCACATATCAACTTTGGTAAGAAAGGAATTGATCCTTAACAGGTTCGATTCTAGCAAGGATTCTGATATTTCCTTAGACAGACAAAATATAGAAACATAAAAAGGGCAGTTGCTCAGAAGAGGTATCTGAATTTGACACCGTTTGATATTTGCATCTAGGGACGATTCGAAAAGTTACCGTGCCCCTACCCCCCAGGTGGGCGCACCAAACTAAAAGTCATAGCTTAGAAAACTGGGGTAGTCGATTACCGTAACGATCTGCATTCCCAAAGTTACGATCAAATATCTTGAAGGCTTCTAATATTTTTGAAAGTCGATACTGCACGGTACTGTTGCTAACATTACTTGTTGCTGGGAACAGATCAACAGAACCTTTATATATAATATATTATATATATATATATATATATATATATATATACATATATACCTGTCTTTCTCTCTATATCTACTCCTACGACGACTGAATAAAGCCTGGAATGAAACGCGGATCAAATGAAACGAAATCCGATAATCTATTTAAGAGACCAGGAAGGAATAGCTTTTAGTTGGAATCAGGTTTAAGAATAAGTGCGTGGGTCTGGAAAAAGGTGATAAAACACCCCTTGAGATTATTCAAACGATGAAGAAGAGATCATCAATATTTTCATCCACCCCCTCCTTTTTTTAGTTCCCTCGGGGAAATAGGGAAGCATTTCGATTGCAGCAAGAGATCGCTTTTTATTCCACGCTCCCCGTTTGTCGTCATAGAATGTTGACTCAGCTATCCGACTTCAGATCCCGGCTTATTTCTGCCAGTTATATTGTCAGTCTTTCTAAT
>CM042144.1:65468234-65498234 GCA_023376005.1 Doryteuthis pealeii | reverse complement strand
ATAAATCCCGATGTGGCACTGCATCTACGACAACTATTTTTTCTATTATGATTTCACATATATTGAATATTATTTGTACCAAAAATATAGTTTGATATTTGCTCAGAACCGAAGTTACAACCTTTAGCAAAAATTTGTTAAAATTTTGCGCTTCGATTTTTCTGAAATTTTGTACAGGTGTGGATTATTATATAATCCCCAAAATTTGGCGGAATTATGTTGATTCTAAAAATCGGAATAACTCTTCAAATTTGGGTAGGGTGCCGCGAAAAATGGCAACTTTTTGTAACATATTTTTGTCTATAAAATGAGTTCTAGAGCTTCACTACTCCTAACAATTGGTTTCTAAGAGCAATTTAGCCCAAGGAATCCAAGAATGCTATCAAAAAAGTCTTGAAGTTAACCAATTTTAAGTTATTAAAGATTTCTGATTTGCAAAATTTTAACTGATGCTGTAGCGTTTGTTCTCAGCAAATATCAAACTATCTTTTTGGTACAAATAATGTTCAATATATGTGAAATAATAATAGAAAATACATTTTTGTCATAGATGCAATGTGACATAAGGATATTGATCTTGCTAGGAAAAAATCAGAAATCAGAAATAACTTAAAATTGGTTGACTTTAAAAAATGATAGCATTTTGGAATTTCATGGGCAAAAATGCTTTTATAAACCAATTTGTAGTAGTAGAGAAGCACTAGAACTCATTTTACTGACAAAAATAGGTTACAAAAAGTCGCCATTTTTCGCCAACCAACAAAATTTGGAGAGCGAAAAATCGACATAACTCTGCCAGTTTTTGGATTATTCGGACTATTGTCCTCATCTTTATTGGTATCCGTACAACGGCTGGATTCAAAGTTCCGTGATGGCTCCCTATTGCAAGAAGGTTCCCGAGTTCGAAATTTCCTCCCACCCTTATCGGTCATCGCTTCTAGCAAGGTCCTCCTCACGACAACCAGTATCCTTACAGATCTAATCAATGTAAGTCTTTGATAGTCGGCCCACTCTGGTGTGTCCATGTGTAGGTGTCCACAAGAGAACATCATTTATTAGTTAGTTCTTCTCCAGCCGTGTCTGTCTAACTTGGGTGGTTTTGTGTGATAGAAGGCAAGTAGCCATACATCATTTTCTGACATCTTCTGACAGAATGAAGAATTTTATATAGTTTCCATCTAGCTTTTTAAAATTGCTTTGTTAAAGTCCGAGTAGTGCAGTCATACAGTAGCAACGAACTTTGAAGAATTCTCGCTTTATCTTAAAGATCCTATGATCGATAATCAGTCTATAGCAGTTTATAGCATTACAATGCGTATATTGACATCGCTTTCAGTAGATGAGATACTGCTGCCTAGGTATGTGAACTGATCTGCTAATTTTAGAGGCTTACTATCCAGTATGGGGATGTCTCCCTCTTGTTTAAAACACATGAACTCCGTTTTATCTGAGTTCACATGGAGGCAAATACCTCTTGCTGCTTTCATTAGGCTATGCAGCAATGAGTAGGCTAATGAAGGTGTATTTGCGAGAAGCGCTACATCATCGGCGTAGTCCGCATCTATAATAGTTTCTGTGGAATATCCCAGGCTTCTTGCCTCCACCCTTAGCCTGAAGCCTTTGACTTTGATTAGATCTAATAGTTTGGTTGGTTGTTTTGTTGTACGGCATATCAAACCTTTTCGGGTTATTCAGTGATAAATGTTTGTATATTTCAAGTTCTTAATATCTTCAAATACTTAGTCATGGTATACATTTTTGTGCAGTTCGTTTCATTCAGTAACTTTCAGATTTTGTATTCATATATTTTGGTATTGTTTATATTTGTTATTTTTCTATATAGATCCACTGCGTTTAAAACTAATGACGTTTGCAGTGCGTAGTCTAAGCATATTATAAATAGAAAATGAGATCGCATAAAGAAGAGACATGAAAATAAATAAAAAAATACTTAAAAAGAAATAGAAAAATAAAAAAGGAAAAAAGAAAGAAATAGAGTAAAATAGAATAAAAAAGTGAAATGAAGGAAGTTAAAAAGAAAATACGAAAAAAAGAAAAGAAAAAGAGAAAGAAAGAGTATATGTCAATAAAAGAAAGAGAAAAAAGAAATAATAAGAAAAGAAAAGAAAAAAGAAAAAAGAAAAAAGAAAAAAAAGCAAAGAGGGAAAAACACCCTATAAACCTATGTTCAATTCTCTTAAACAACCCCTCAGCAATTGTTTTTATGCTCGATTTCCTTTGCTTGTTAAAAAAATAAGGTTCACTTTTTGAAAGCAGATCCACTTTCAATTCATAGCACGTGTGTCCCACACTGTCTGTGATGAAACCCATTTGGCTTGTCTCTTTTCAGACGAAAAGGGAAAGAAGAAATGAGAGAAAAGGCGAAAGATATTCAAGTTTCACTTAATCGAAATTTTACTCGTATAATAAGTTTTTCTTGGTCGTAATTAGAAACTAAGGTCGATTATTTCTTCGATCGGCAGCTTTTATTTCAGTGTCTTATTGCGACAAAAAAGAAGCTTATCAAAATACTTCATTATAATGTCACAGGAATTTTAACTCTAAACAGTTGGTTACTTAACGCTTACGATCACGAAAAATAGGCTGAGAGGATTTATACTCACCTAATAGAAATGTCCCATGAACAGACATGAAGCCTCTTTTTTCCTCCGTCCGCTTTGTTCCCTTACTAGCGAGTATTCTTCCAAGCCATATAAGTGTTACTATATAGCTGCACCACTTGGATTTGTAGGGACCGTGGTTGTTTGGTGAGTGTTTAGTTAAGTTGAAGAAGATCTGAGTTTTGATCCCCACAATTTAAATGTATAAGACTACGGAAATGAAGTTTCCATAGAAAACAAAAGAAGAAGACAAAATTGATAAAAGAAACAAACTTTATATACATTAATTTGCAATTGGTATATTCAATTGTTCTTTTAGTGATGTTGCCGACTGTATGTGCCTGTACGTAGTTGTGTGTGACAAGTGTGACATGTATTGTTTATATTTGTGCGATTGGTTGTGTCAACATTGTAGCAGTTTTGTCTGTGATTGAAACTTCTGATTGGAATTTGTTGTTGTTGAGCGAGAGAGAGAAAATTGGAAACGAAAATACGAGACCAACCTGATATATCATTTTGTATCTTCGGGCAGCGACTTCACCCCATTGTGTCGATGTTGGGGTAGAACTTTCGCTCCTACTGTCGAGTTAGGAGCATCAGCTCCAACTCTGTCGAGTCGGGAAGAGCGTAAGCTCCCACTCTATGTTTTTAAGCTAAAAGGGTCTTTTTATAATTCTCTTTTGTAATTGTCTACGTGATCATTAAGTTAAATTTAATATTGGAATTTTCAAATATCAGCTGTTTTCTAATGACGTACATATCGGATGATTTTGTAACATTCCGATGGCGTACATATATTTAAATGGAATTTAAACCATTGTTTCTATTGTTCCTAAAATATTTCCAAACTAATATTATTTCGATTATCTTTGGTTTACCTAATTCTAAACACATGACATACAATTGTAAAACTAGTTATTTAAGAAAACTTAATAAATTTTAATTATTTCAATTCCACATGCCGTAAAAATATAGGGGCCAATCCATATAGATTTTAACGAAACGGTTAGATAAAAAGCTAGATAGGAACTATGCAAGGATACTACGAGCTGTCTTGAAAAAATCCTGGTAGTAGCACCTCACAACATGCATCTGTCCGGCCACTTACATCCTATCACTCAAATCATGCAAGGAAGACACTGCTGGTAAAGCAAGGACGAACTCATAAGCTATGTTCTCCTGTAGAGCCCTACACATGTACATACCGGTGTAGGTCAACCCCTACATTTACCATCTCTGTGCGGATTCTGGATGCACTGCAGAAGACATGCTAGGAGCGATGACTGATAGCGGTGGTTGAACAGAGAAGGAATCATGGAAACCCGTGATGTGCAGGCAGGTTAAATTAGGTATAATTGGCATTTTAATCCCATAGGCAATGTTTACTTTATATGAGATAGTGTCCAGTATCCGAATATCTATTTTGACTTGCCAGCCTGGCGCAGTATAATCTTTCCACCATACCCTCTGGTAAGTATAGTAAATACTAATCACCATATCTTGTTTAAAGGTCAATCAAAGCGAATTTAGACAATTTTCCTAATGAACATTGATGTGTATCATTTAATGATAAACAGCTGATTTGCATTCAATGTGTTGATGAGTCAACAGAGAAAAAGTTCGTGACAAGAATCTTTCTTGGAGATTTTACACATTTTCTCATCTCATTTCAGTTTTTTCATTTCCAGTTTAAAAGATTTAGGACATTGATAAAATGTTCACAGATTATTTCACTTGGGTTTTGCTTCTTTTACTTTTACGTTTACTTTTATTATTATTATTATTATTATTATTATTATTATTATTATTATTATCATGAGGTTTTCTCATCAGCATTAGATGATGGTATTTTCCTCGAGTGTGAGTGACAACAAGTCTCCTCAAGCCTCCAGGACTCTTCTGAGTATTCTGACAGATTGCAGACATCCAGTATTCTGGATGGTCTCAATTCTTCCTCGGATTTCCAGATTTTCCAATCTTTTTTCCAATCTTTTTGGGACCGTTCAAGAGCACCAACTACATTATTATTATTATTATTATTATTATTATTATTATTGTTTACTCCTTTTGAGTTTTCACATCAGTGTTAGCTGATGGTCTTTCACTGGAGTCTGAGTGACAGCAAGTCTCCTCAGGTCTCCAGGACTCTTCTGAGTATTCTGGCAGATTGCCGCAGTGCAGTGTTCTGAATGGTTTCAATCATTCCTCTGATATCCAAACTTTCCAAGCTCTTTTCTAATCCTTTTAGGACTGTTCCAAGTGCACCAACTACAATTGGTATAACTTTCACTTTCATATTCCATAACTTTTTCAGTTCTCTGGCAATGTCCAGATATTTGTCAATTTTTTAAATTTTCCTTTAACTTCACCTTGTGATCTGCTGGCACTGCAAAATCCACCAGTTGACAAGTTTTGTTTATAATTATAAGTGATCCGTTTTATTTCAAAGTCCCAGAGAATTTTGCGCGTTTCGTTCTCAAGAACAGATTCTGGTTTATGCATATACCATTTTGTTGTGTGGTCAAAATTTAATTTTTGCATAACCCAGTGGATCACCTTCCCAACCCAATCGTGTCATTTTTTTTATTCTCGTTGTGCTAGTTTGCTACATTCGCAGAGTATATGGTTAACAGTCTCATCTCTATTACCGGAAAGTCTACATTTACTATTCTGTTGGGTCTTATCAATTTTCGCTTTGATGTAGTTTTTCCTTATGACATTATTTTGTGCAGCAATTATAAGTGATTCAGTTTCTCTTTTGAGGTTTCCCTTTCTTAACCATATCCAAGTCTTTTCCTGTGCAACCTCTTCTATTTGTCGTTTGAAGCGTCCATATAATTGTCTTTCTTCCCATTTTTGTTTTCTATCAATCATACTTTTTTTCTTTTTTTCTTGGCGGAGTATGTGGCGGAAATACCTCCCACATTTTAAATGTTGAAAGCAACGGTTCACACGAGATCACAGAAGTTAAGCATCGATGAGCCTGTTCAATACTTTGATGGGTGACCATTGAAAAAACAGCCGGGATTGTAAGCAACTTTATACCAAAACGACTTGATTCGGCAGTAAATGACCCAAAAAGTGTTGAATTGCCGTAAAAAAACAAACAAATCAAACCAATCCTGTGGTGCAAAGGATCTTAGGTATGTGGCAATGGTAGCGAATGTTTTCTCATTTTTTTTCAGGTACAATCATGGCGTGAACAGGTGCACACCTTTCGTTTGTTATTGAAATGTTGTTTTTTTTTTAACCGGTTAATCTTATTGGGGATCATTGCGTTGGAATTTTCACTTCATAGTAGTATCTATTTTCTATCCTGAACCGCATCCTTATGATGTAACTCGAAAAGCTCTCTGGGTAGCAATTACAAATCCACTAGTATTGAAAAACTTTTCAACAGGAAACGCGTGTAGTGTACCGATATTAGCCATGATCGTAAATAGAAAATATTAAGATAGTATCTAGATGGAAATATCGTTGTTAAATGCTTCTTTTTATATTCACTGATATGTCTTCCAAAGTCTTCAAATGTCTTCTGATGTCTTCTGATGTTTTGGATTCTCTGTGAGGCTCTGTTTCCTCGGTATTTCATCTCCCTTTTTGTTCTGAGTAACATTCCTCTTTCTTGTTAAATGAGGAACACGGAGACATACTTTCTTGTACAGATAACTTTATTTTATCAAATTCCTCTTAACCAGGCGTGCTTGCGAGGATCAGTTGCTAAAGACGCAATTTGCATCTCGCCTCCACGGGCTTTAACTTGATTCTAAATCGAAATCTTACTTTCACAGGCTCATCCGATCACGTGAGGTCCTAAGCCAATCAGAGAGGCCCACTCAGTAACCAAGTGTTTAAAGCTTGAGTTTGAACACTCTATGAATTTTCTTATGTAATCTACACTTCATTACAAAAACGATAGGCTATGCCCATTCAATATGTAACACCATATTTACTTACCTAAATTTACTTGCACCACCAAAGATACAGTTTAAAATGGGTGAGGTATTTTTTACTTTCCTTTTTTTAAAAAAATCTACGACGACTTCTTTCTTTGTTACTTTATCTTTCTTCTTTCTTGTCCTTTAATTTGTCCTTTTTTCTATTATTGCTTTTCTTTCTTTTTTCTGTCAACACTTATGGTGTGGGGATGAGCAACGAGTTTTTTTATCACTGAAAACAGAATCGGCCAAATAGAGAATCGACTGAGGCTGGTCATGTTCACTTGACATTAAGTTATTTAGGGAAGTTAAAAAATAATTTCATTTGGATACTTACCCCTTCCCAACTATTCTAACTGGTATGGCACGATGCTTGATACAAAAAGTGTATGTGATTTAGCACTGGATAAAATATATTTTCCGTAAATACACTACCTATTCTGGAAAACTTGCGACATTGTGTCACATCCTACTCATGGCGAACGTGTGTGGGAAATAAGGAAGGTATCCTATCGTGTTGTAATGGTTATCAAGCGAAGATTAATAGACTTTAATACAGAATTGTTATTCTCCTGGGCTGGTTGCCTAATCACATTTAAAGAGCGCGGTCTGTCCAACTATTTACCCATACCTGGGGTAGAATAGTTGGATACATACGTTTTCCTATGGGAAATGCAAACAGCCTTGCCCAGTGTTTGAACTCGTGTTGCGGTGTCCATTATCCTACAATTGTTACCATTACACCACGCGCCTCCATTTCTTGCATAGTACTCTCTGTGCGCTATTTTAAAACAACTTACGCGTATAAATACTTTTTAGTTCATGCTGAGATCCATCATGCAATAATAAAAAGCCGATGGTGTAGAAACGATTGTACTGAATGAACTTTGAATTAAAAATTCTTACTCTGTGATCTTTTCAATTTTTTTTTTTTGATTTCTCCAAAGCCGTAGGTTAGAATTCTCTTTATATGCAATAAATATTGAAAACAAAATTTAAAAAAACCTTTAATGAAAAATAGTCAATATACAAAATGTCACCTCCGCACCAACAATGACAACTTTTGAAATAGACAATTGTTTTCAATATTGTCAATCTGATCGTCCGTACATAAAAAAGATAATCAAAAAGTCACGAACACCTGAAGTGTCACAATACCTAGTAAACAAAACCAAACTTAAAACCAAAGAAATTTGTTCGTCTACTTCATGGCAGTAGTCAGTGTTTGTCTCTAAGTATGTATGCCGATTTTTCCGGCATGCAGTATATTCTGCCAACAGAGAAAATTAACATAAAACAATCTGCTTATCCTCGAGAAATTCTGTTTAGCCTCATATTAAGATAAATCAAGCCAAAAGAGCACCCACTTTTTTTAAAGATGGGTACCTATTTCCCACTACTTTTGGCTGTCATTGTTCATCCCCAATTAAAAAGCAAGATCTTAAATGCTGATATTCAAAATATTTACAACTGCTCCACACGAGCATAATGTGACACAATGTCAATATTTAGGCAAAGTTTAATAGGTTTGAATTCAGAGTTTTTTTCTTTCTACTAGACCGGTTGCCATAACAATGTTAAAGTGCCCAGTATGTCCAGCTAGTTACCCAAAACCGGGGAAGAATATATGAATTCATACCTTTCCCTAAGTTATTAACGCTATGTGAAATGCAAACAGTCTCCCCCGGCATTTAACCTGTGCTGCCATATCCATTTCTGATGATGGTAATAATTTTATGGCAGTCAGTCCCTCAGAACTTGTCTTGTAACATTGTCACAATCGACTTATCGTCATTTGTCTGTATTCTTGTTGGACCCAGTTTAATATTATAGTGAGTCATATTTTGCAGTATTTTCGCTGGTAGGTTGGTTGGTTGGTTGGTTGGTTGGTTTGCTAGTTAGTTGGTGAGTTTAAAGGCATGTCAAACCATGGGTTATTTTATGTTGAAGACCTTTTTAATTCATTTTGTTGGGTATTGAATTTTATTTGACTCATTTTTTAATCTATCTAACTCATAGATGGGACCTTAACAGGTACTTCCACTCCAGGTCAGAGTGGACCTTGGATAAATGAAAACAAATAACATCATGTGTATTAATAAACTGGTGGTTATGTTATATTTTTCATTAATTTCATGTGTTAAACTAGAAGGATAAATTTCATTAACTTCGGATAGTTTGTTGGCAAATATTTTGATTTGATTTGGTTTTATAAACTGGTATAAATAATTTTCATTAACTTCATATGTATTAATCTGTTGGTAGAAATAATTTAATGTTAGATTTATAACATATGATTTAATTGACTTCATGTCTATTAATAAACTGGTAGAAATAATTTACATCAACTTGCAAACATCTATTTTATCCAAGAGATGGGACCCTAACAGGTACTAACCCTCTGGGTCAGAGTGGACCTTGGAGTTATGGCAATGAAAGGGTACTCCACACTCCCCAGAGCTCCAGAATTGGAACCTCATCACTAGATGAAATTTAACGCCATGTCCAGGAGTCTAAGACCCTCAGCCACCACCTTCTAGCACATACATGATAAAAAGTGTTAGGGATTGCCATAAGATCAATAGGGTCGAGAATCATATAGGAGCTAGGAAACGCGTGGTGTAATGGTTAAAGTCATGGGAAATGGATTCGTCGCCCCGAGTTCAAATCCTGGATGTGGTAATTGTATTTCGCTAATACCCTTGGGAAATGTATGAATCCTACTCTCCCTCCATCTATGGATAAATAGTAGGGTAGACTTGGTTAGGCAACCCGTCTAGGAGAAGGAAAACTCTGAATTCAGACCTGTTGAACTCCGCTTAAGAAATTGACCTTGTGTCATATCCTGCTCGTGCGGAGGGGTTGGTAAATATATATAGGAGCAAAGGTTTGACTTTGTCCTCCCCGAATGCCCGTCTAGCTCGAATGGGGGCCAAAGTGGAGAGTAACATTACATGGAATGCTCAGTCATTAGGATTCCGTCCTTAATCAATACGAGTTGACGCCCACGGCCAAACAGGCGGCCTTATTAGTGTTGGGTTTACCCCTCTGCAGAGATGCAGTCGGCTTATTCAACAGTCACAGCCGACGGGCCTGCAGTATTTTGGTACGAGCTAGTTTGAGCTACGTATACCATGAGATCGAAGTGGTTCAATCAGTGGTAGGTAGCTGCTGTGGTTGGTAGCATCGTAGAAGTTGGTGGGCTGACACTTTGTTCATTGCTTCAAGCCATGATTTGAAAACTGCACAGATAGGCGTGCAACAAAATCTAATTCGGGAACTTATACTTTATGATATCAAACTGTGACATACCGACACAAAAGACACACACAATAAAAAAAATAATTGTTGTGCAAAAGTTGAAGATGCAGTTGATTACAGTACAGTAAACAGATGGCTAAAGAAAATTTTACTTTTACTGCAGGAACCACAAATATCAGGAAAGATTAGGTAGGCCAACATCCATTGATTCCCCGGCCTTACCATAGGCGCAAATTCGGTGTGTAGCACTCCGGAAGTATCAGGCGAATTCAGAATCTCACAGTTCTGTGTTGTTTTACACCTTCACGACCTCAGCAAAAGCATCAAGCACTGTCGAAGATTTCCCTATGTTACAAAAATACCCCCCACAAATGAAAACGTAAAAGCATTGAACGCCTTGGTATTTGAGTCAAATTAAGTCAAAATCTGGATATCGAATGCTGATTTTCCAGGCAAGTAAACTCATACCACTTTGCGTAATATTATAATTATTGTCCGTTTAGACTTGTTCTTGTATGAAAAATATTGATTTTACTTAGTTGGTAGGTGATGTAGTTGTGATGTAGGTGTGTATTTTAGAGTCGTACGTGTGCAAAACGTCAGATGAGCATGCAAACGGCATTAAGAAAGATTTCTTTGAAAATTTGGCGACTTGTTAGCGACATCAAATCGACGTGAAAAATCAATCGAGTGTTTATTATGCAGCGTAAAAATGGAACATTCGATCTAAATATATCGAACTCTGCTTTTGTAAGCTGATTGTGGGTAATCAATCAGCTGGAATTTCTTTGGTATTTTTAATAACAGTGAAAAAAAAAAGACTCGACGTCGGTACATAGCGTAAAGCAATGAATAATAAAATGAAAAGATATTGAATGCTTAATTGAGGATCTGATTACAATTCTTTGAAGATTTTGCTACATTCATTGCGTCAATTTTATACAAATCCTAGAAAATGTGTCTTTTTCAGGTAATGTATACGATATAGGGTATACTGTTGATTTATTGGCGGATTGATTTTAACTGTATCTCCATCCCTATAGGGTTATCTTAGAGGTTAGAAAATCGCATTCTTTGTAAGTTTATATTCATAATTTTTAAGTAGTTGTTTTTTTTGTTTTTTTTACACAATATCCTGTCGAATAGGAATAATTTTAAACAGATGACAATAAAGGCATAGAAAAGGCATAAGCGGCTAAAACAGATTATCGATCATATGGAAATCGGATCTCTGAGAAGATAAAGCGAGTATTCTTCGAAGCGGTCGCCGTATCAGTGTTATTGCATAGCTGCACCACTGGACACTGCTGGAGAAGTAAAGACGAACTCATACGTGACATTCTCCAGTGTACATCTACACATGGATGCATCAGAGTGCACCTACTGAAAAAAAAACTTACATTAATCAGCTCTGTACGGACACCGGATGTCGTGAGAAGAACATGCCAGATAGGCACGGCTGGCGAGAAAGACATGGGTATCCATGATGTCAACGTAACATGATCAGGATCATTTGACCCATAAATACGACACTAACAGGTACTACTACTCTGAGACATAGTGATGTTTAGGAAGAGTGTCTCTCCGAATATGTTTAATAATGTGATACCAATCTTGTAGGAACATTTATTATTGTAGCATTGTATCATACCAATGTTTAGATGTATTTTGGACGCTGGACGTAGATCACCGTTTCCAAATGCCATTATTAGAAACAATTGTTTGTTAATATCGGTGCTCAAATAGAGTTAACTTATATCAGACTAAGATGCATTTAAGATATATTTAACGCTTTTGGTCGTTGGCCTGGAGGCGCGTGGTTTAATTGCTATCGTCGTAGGAAATGAACTCGCCGATCCGAGTTCAAATCCTAGACGTGGCTGTATGCATTTCACATAGCGCTAATTCACTTGCGAAAGGTATGCATCCAACCATTCTCCCTCAATGTATGGGTAAATAGTAGGACATGCTAGGCTCTTTAAACCATGGCATGACAACCAGTCAAAGAGAAGGAAAAATCTGAATTCAAACCCGCTAAACTATGCTTACAAAAAGACTGTCAAATCCTAGTGATGTGGAGTTGATATATATATATATATATATATATATATATATATATATATATAATATATATCAAATTATCAGCTGGTGACACCGTGTGGTCATTTTTAATCACTGCTGATACAGGCAGCAGTCAGCGATTTGTTTTATATTAGCAGCAGCCATGCTACAAATATCGCAAATCAGTTGATTTTTGTTTAATTAATTAATTATATTTCTTAATCAGCAGAAATCAATAACCAAATTTGGTGTGTTTCTTAGTTATAGGGTTATTAATGTGTATGCAAGATTACGAATCTGAGTGACCTCGTGTTTTGGAATTATACGTCGACACGTACATATCAAACTTCCTTTTATATAGATAAATATATATATATATATGTGTGTGTGTGAGTGTGTGTGTGTGTGTGTGTGTACGCGCGCGTGCATGTGCGTGCGTGTGTGTTAGGTAGTACAAAACTTGTATAAAGTTTTAAAGAAGAAACGGTTGTCACCGAAGGCCGTTTCATTTATCTTCTTATCAGGGTAAAATAGATTATATTCATTAAGAGCAGTTAAAAGGGAATTTATTGCTTTATTCAAAAATAAAACGTTTCATTATAATAAACGCTTGATTTTTGTTAAGAGGGAAAGATCAAGAATGTAGCGACAAAAATTAGATGTTCCCAAGAAGATCAAGTTTTTTTATAAAATTATTTCTGTCGGCAGAGTGGACCGCGATCGAGACAGATTCTTAATATTGTAAGATAGATGAATCGAAACATTGAAAAACTCTTCAAGCCTTTGTATCGGGCTATTAGCGTTAAGAGAAATGCAACCAGCCGTGTCCAGGTTTTGAACTTGTCTCACCGTGTCCATTTCCTACAGCGATAACCATTACCCCACGGTCGCCTCCATTTTTGGTAGTGTGTAAGCTTGTGATGCACACCATTCATTAGGGGTCTGTAATCGATTCTCACCGGGTGAACATATCAGAACAGGACGCCTGTGATAGATCAATAACCCGAAGGTCTCTTTGGTCATTTTTTTTTTGGGGGGGGGAGTCCGCTCTTTGCTGGATATTGTTGTCATACTAAACATTGTTAAACAATAATGTCATTGAAAGATTAGATATCATCATATCGTCGTTATCACCTCGCAAAAAGGAAAGCACGGGAAATAGAAGAGGGAAATTAATTACGTTAATTAAGGAAGAGTTAAGAGATAATCGGAAAGCAAGCAGCAATTAATCGAATTAAGGCGATGAATATCGCAGTTTCACGTTGATATAAAACGAGAAAACACAAAATGAGAAAGAAAGAAGAAAAAAATAATATCGGGAAAAATGAAATGAATTATCATTTGGTCGTTTCGTTTGGTTAGCAATGAAGTCGAGAAAGGAGAAATAAGTAAAGAGAGAATAATAATAATAATAATAATAATAATAATAATAATAATAAAGAAGAAGAAGAAGAAGAAGAAGAAGAAGAAGAAGAAGAAGAAGAAGAAGAGAGATGATAACGAAACCAAAATATACAAAACGAATAAAAATAACGAACATGAAATTGCAATTTAGTAAACGAATTACAGAGAGAGAGAGAGAGAGAGAGAGAGAGAGAGAGAGAGAGAGAGAGAGAGAGAGAGAGAGAGAGAGTCATGAAATAGAAAAAAAGTATCGGGATGGAACTTGGTTTATATTAGATTCACATTGACATTTTATATTATGACGGAATCAACCTTGTAAAGTTGGCCAATGATGGTGACAGTCATTTTGTTTATTTTTTGTGGGGTGGGGCAGTGAAGAAACGGGATGCTATGGCGTGGGCATGTAATATGGTTATGAATGTCTATTTTTCTTTGTCAACCAGCTATAAGTGAAGGTTTTGTCAAGATAACAGGACACAAAACTGGAAAAGAATTGGATTCAGTTTTTTTAGAAGTGCTCATTGCAAATGTAATATTAATCTCAGTGCAGATATTCCTATTTCCGACAGAATAATGTTATAGAACCCCATATATATATACTAGTAGAGGTACCTCATCTATAACCGAACTAAAAGGATCGTAGAAACATCAGAAAATGGAAGAAGGAGAGAATAGACAGTAGTAACAGAGGGAATAAGTGCAAAATAATTTATCAATTTTCTCATGAAATCTTTTAAAAAATCGCTAAGAATTCATGTATCACAATATTAAGTTATTCTAGGAATTATTTTTTGTTTACATTTAAAATATTATCTTAAAAAATGTAACCCTAAACTCTTGAATTTTTTAAACATATTTCTATTTTTCTAAAAAATCTTTTTGTACATACGACAATATTTTAAATTCAGTTTTTAATTGCTTGTTGATAAAAATATATTCGTTTAGTTTATTTCATTTTACCCCTGCAAATGTAACAATAAAAAGAATTAACGTTTCCTTATTTATAGGTGAATATTTTCGTTTATCAATTGAAATGAAAATTATTCTAAAAAATAATCTTCATTTCAATTGAATAGTTTATTTCTTTTTAAAAAAAAGTTTGTGGGTAACACTGATTAAAAATTAATACATCTTGTTTTAAGAAATAAGTCTTTATATGACAACAAATAAATTCAGTTCTTAATTGCCCATTGAGTTACAATGAAAAGAAATGTATATTTAGGCAGCAGATTCTTTTGTATTGAAAATCATAGGCAAGAATTTAGTGTTTAACTTTTTATTTTGGTTTTCTTTTTGGTGAATAAGATGTCAAAACTGTGGCTGTGGGCAGTTTAAAAACTGTCCAAAGTCAGTGTATCTGTGGTTCTGAAATGTTCAGCCTAAACCAGAATCAATTTTCTATCCGGCACAGCATCATGCCGACGTAATATGAAATGAGCACGAAAACCACTCTCTGCACCAGTCTTAAAAAACATCTTTCAACAGTGTGCACCGTCCACTTACCTAAGTTCAATTTCACCAACATGTAACTGTTAAAAAATATTGAAGGTATTTCTGCCGCATCACGTACAAGTGGATATTAAAAACGTAGTAAAGTTTGCGAAGTGGAGTATGGTCGGCATTAGCCGGTCAGAGAGGAAGACTATCCTCTTTTCCCTAACGTTAGACCTGGGAGGTTATTTTTGCGTCTCAGGTGGAGCCATATCTACCATCAGCTCCCCACTTTACCGCACATATTTAAGCTAGCTACTCATGCACTTGGCGTGTGTCAGTATCAAACCCGGAACCTTGTGGTTTCTAGGCAGATGCTCTACCGACTGAGTTAAACTGGCCCCAATGCTTACGACATCTGGTATTTATAGCTGTCATCCATCTAAGTACTGATGAAGCTCTACACTGCTCAACATCGATGATCGGACGAGAAACGGTGTGTTCAACGTGATACGACCGAAAATATTATAAGATATATTCCCACATAGTTATTTGTTATCAAAGATAGAAACTGATGAGTACATATGAGTAATCCATCCTTGTGTATACAAACTCGAAAATAACACATACATACATATACACAGAACGTATACACACACACAAGCACACATACACACATGCACACACACGCATACGCATGCGTATACACACGCGTCTAAACACAGGCATACACACACATGAAAAAGAACACACACGATCGTTCACACACAAACACGCGCAGACACACACGCGTAAATACACAAACCCGCATACACACATATACACACACATGCATAGATGTGAGTGTGCATGACCACAAAAATATACGAAGACACACACGCATACACAAACGCATACAAAAACAAACATGCATAGACAGATTATAAACACACACACATAGATACACATTTGCACACTCACATAGATACGCGCGGGAAGCACATACACACACACTCAAGCACACACGTACATACACGCACCGAGAAACGCATTGACATGGGTAAAGATACACGCACCCATCATTCAAATACGCATGCACACGCGCATTCATACTAACACGTGTACACACAAATATACACAGACCCTATATATAAATGTGTATATATATATACACTATATAAATACACTACGTATATGTATATATATATATATATATATATATATATATATATTAATCATATATATAGTTAGTAAAAGCATACATACTTACACGTGTACACATAAATATACACACACCCTATATATATATATATATATATATATATATATATATAATATATATATATATTAATTATATATATACAGTTAGTAAAAGCATACATACTTACACGTGTACACATAAATATACACACACCCTATATATATATATATATATATATATATATATATATATATATATATATATATATATAATTAATATATATACAGTTAGTAAAAGCATACATACTTACACGTGTACACATAAATATGCACACACTGCGTATGTATATATTATATATATATATATATAATATATATATATTATATATGTGTGTGTGTGTGTGTGTGTGTGTGTGTGTGTGTGTGTAGTTAGTAAAACAAACGGTTTATAAGAAGAAATATAAATCCATCAATATGATTGATTGTGTCATATTCAGTTGTGAGGTGAGAAGAAGATATGAACAGAACAGAATTTAGCAAGAATAAACATATCTTTTCTTTTGGCTTCTTTCTCTTTTTTCCCCCCTTCTTTTTCATTGCCTTTTGTTTTTCTTTTTTCCTTTCTCTCTCTCTCTCGAGCCAATATTTACTCGAGAGTTGGGTCGCTAATCGAATTTTGTCCAATGATTAGATTTTGTCGCACCTGATTGTGTTTTATCTTTCTCTTTCAATCAATATTTTCTAACTTGTCATCCTCTTGACGACTCAAAACTCTTCTCAATATCTTTTTTTTTTTTGGTTAGTTGTTCTTTTTCTAATTGTTTTTTTTTATTTATTTATATTTTTTATTCCTTTATTTTCTTTGCTTCGTTTGAAACTCGAACATCGCCCAATTTTAAAATTAAACACACAAAAACAGAAAGATCATAAAATTTTTCATGTTTGAAAAATTCAATTTAATTCAGAGATAATATCTTCTGTTTATGTTGTTCGTGGTTGGACAAGAAGAAAAGAAGAAGAAAAAAAGAAGAAAATGTTTAGATGTCATTAAAGAATTCGCTTTATTCTTAACATTAAAACGAAATAGGACAACACTTGACACCAAATATTTTTATCACACAATATATATATATATTATATATATATATATATATATATATCACATATCTATCTATCTATCTATCTGTCACTGTCGTATCTATTTCAGCCTATTCGTATCCATCCCACTCTATTTATATCAATCTCAGTTTATTCATATTTACCTAGTAAGCAATCCCGTAGCGTAGTTGCTAATGTGTTGGACTGCGACATCGTAGTAAAAGAGTTCAAACCCTTCTCGCGCTATTACGTTCAATTTCGGACTAAATACCCTTGGAAAAGCTATAAACCTCTCTCCTCCTTGCTTAAATAGTACTTAGATAAAATAGTACCATTAATGTCCTTCTAGAAGGAGGACTTTGTATTGAATAACCCACGAATATGCCATAAAAACAAAGAAAACAATGAAAAGAAACTATTGGTTTGCATACTGAAAAAAACAGGTTTTCAAAGTTTATGTACTTCCTATTTGGAAAACTGGCGCATACAATCTTCTTACTGTTGTATTAAGCTAATTTTAGTAACTAGAACTGTTTCAGTTGAAATTCTCATACCCCGTGGCGTAGGAAGCGAGTTCAAATTCCAGTCGCGGAATTACGTTCAATTTCGGACTAAATACCCGTGGAAAATTTTTAAACCCCCTTGCTCTTCTGTTATGGGTTAAATAGTACGACTACTCTTCTTCGACATTAAATAACCTAGCCTCGGCATTAAATAACCCACGAAGGTTGATATGCCATTAAATAAAGAAACGAAACCAAAGTATGAATTTATGTATGTTTAATGGACTATATTTTTGGTTATATTTTTGGTGCATTTGTGTTTACATAACTTAATTGTAAAAACAAATATAAAATAAAACTAAACAAAAAGCGATCGCATTTCCATCTATCTACTCAACCCAAAAGTTTACCTTCTTCTAGATTAGTTTCTGTACCAAAGCTGAAGGGCCCAGTATACTCTATCTACCCACAGCTGGAGGGAGGGACATGCCTTTTTTAAGGGCATTAGCAAAAAAGTGAAACGCAAAGGGCTTTGTCCAGAATTTAATCTCGGATCACTGATTCCATTTCCTACGACGATAACCGTTAAGACACTCGTTGCCATATATAATTTCCGTTCTCATATCAGCATGCATATAAAGTGTCACAATTAGTATTTTGTTGTTACGATTTTTGTGGCCATTTTTAGACTGCAGGTGAGAGCACTTTACAGTGGAGATCCCTTGTGTTCCTTAGTGTTAGTCAGAATCCTTGGTTGTTCTTTAGTGAAGAATCCTTGTGTTAAGCAGAGTTCTTAGTTGCTGATCCGTTCGTCAGTGGTGAATACGTGCAAATGAACGGCTTTCAAGATCGGCGATTAAATAGTTACCTGACCACGTATTCGAGCTTGTTGATTGGCTGGCTTTAACCCACGCGGCCACGCAGATTCTATTAGTTTAAGTGGTGGACTCCAGCACACTTTATATAACAAAATATTCCAACAGTTGTTAATTGAATGTTGAACATTAAAGATACAAGAAAATCATCATCATCATCATCATCATCATCAATGCATGGTGACAGCACGGATTTTTTTGGCTTTGTCTCTCGTCATCCGTCCCTAACGGCCATAGCATATAATGATTTTGTACAAATGTGACACCAATGAGGGAGGAATGGCTCACTCAATGGAGAATGTATTGTCAATAAGCGTGCATGTAAAAACTGGTTAGCAATGTTTTGCTGAAAATACTTCACTTTTTGATTGATTAAATCGGTCTTATGTTGATCAAATCAAAACATTGTTTGAGAACAATTAACGTTCTGCAACAAGGGAGATAGCCAGCATGCCAGAAACCACCAATTGAACGACTTATCGGTTTGCTTATCTCAGATGATTGGCTTCTACATGACTAAAGCCAAAACTCCTACTTGACCATGTTGCATAGCCCTTCTTCGTTATTCTGAATCGTATATGTTATATACTGGCATCTTCAAACTCACGCTGAATCGTATACGTTGCTGGTATACTGCTTAATGAAATCACAAGGCATTCTGTATCATGTTTAAAAAGACTTCTTTATTTGTTTCTTCTTCTAACTCGGTGATGCGTGTACAGGGCATGGAACTTGACGTTGGTGGCTACTAAATGAGGAAGTCAAGATGAGACTACAAAAACTGCTATCTGCCACACGTGGGGCCTTGTTGAATGGTGGCTAAGTAACGGGTACGCCCCCCCCCACAGGGGAGGGGAGAGCGTGTCAACTCTCTCACGACTGCTGTCCGAATGAACTCACTCAACCGACTGACTGTCCCCACTGACCGCTGAATGCTTAACCCTCTCGCTTTTGTATTGACGACACGCCTACGCATTTTAATCTTTCTCTTTGTCCCTCAGCCGGAAGTCTTTACTTCCCTTTCCAGTCTCTTTGTTCAATTTTCCTTTGTCTTTTCGAACTTCCCGCGCAGAACTAATGCGACGATCGCCAAACCATAACAACCATATTGAACTTTTCTGTTTTTGAAACAAATTGTAACGTACAGTGAAAAGTGCATACTTGACAACAGGATAGAATGCAAGAAACTCTTGGTCAAGTGAAGTTATACTGCATTTGTGATGAGGCTGTAATTCTGAAGATCTGGGACATGTGAATTACCCCTTCAATACCATTACTCCCAGGTCCACTCTGATAAGGAGGGATAATACCTTTTAGTGTCTCACGGATTAAATAGATCTATTTGCAAGTTGATGTAAATAATTTCTACCAGAATTTCTATTTATTGATACTGAAGTTAATAATTAATCTAACATGATAATTATTTCTACCAACTTATTTATACACACGAAGTTACTGGAAATTATTTCAACCAGTTTATAAGACCAAACCAAACAAAAATTATTTACCAATAAACTATTCGAAGATAATGAAATTTATTTCTATCAGTTTAACACGAAGTTAATGAAAAATTAACATAACTACCAGTTTATAAAGTTATTTCTTTTAATTTAAGTTAAAGAAAAATCATTTCTACCAATGTATTGATAAACATTGAGTCAATGGAAATTATTCCTCCCAATTTATAAAACTAAAACAAGCAAAAATATTTACCAACAAACTGTTCGCTGACAAATCATATATACAGGAAGAAAAACGTTGGTATTAGATGGCCCAAAATGAGTGATATGACGAAAAGTGATCAACCAACCTAACCTCTCTGCATTGAATAACCCTAGATGGGTTGACATACCGTTAAAATAAGCCAATCATTATTTTAAAAACGCTTTAAATACAAAAATACGAATGATTCCCATAGGTTGAATGGCTATTTTAGTGATTTTTTTGCTATTCTTTGGGACAAAACCATTTCTATTCTTTCAGCCGGTATTGTAAAGCAATAATGTCTGCCATTCTTTACTCATTAGATCTTGGTTGCTGAAGAATTTTTCACTAAAGAAAAAATAATTATCAATCAACAAAGATCTGATTTTTTTTTCAAGCGAACTTATATTTTAACGTTAGAACCGAAAAGAAAAACAGAATTTCAATTCAATCGATCGGAGTATTTGGGTCGCGTGGTTTTAGTAAAACTAAAACAAAAAGAAAAAAATGGATTTTGATTGGATATTTGCATTGGTGGACAGAGAGAGAGAGAGAGAGAGAGAGAGAGAGAGAGAGAGAGAGGAGGGGGGTAGTGAGAGATGTTTACTAAATTAACGCGTCGAACAGGTGTTCGTACACCTTGTTAGGGATAAACATTGAAAATATCTACATTTCACTGCAACCATTTCAGTGTAATAGATAGATTCTCATTTCGGAATATTCAACTAGAATAACCCAGGTTCAATAAATATTTAATTATCCATGGGTCTACAGTATATTAATTGTTTGATAAATTTTAACGGAATATAGACCTGTCTAGTGTTATTTTATGCACAGAAGTTAGGGAATGGCGCTCATTGTACGTTCATATTTACACTTTATATGTAGTTGTTTCTTAAGAGTTTTTTGCATGGTCTTCTTGAGTATGAATAATTTTGAAACAGATCTTTTTGACCCCTAGATTGTATCTGAAACAGTTGTAACTACTCCAAGTCAGAGTGGACCTGGAAGTAATGGCAATGAAGGGATATTCTACACCCCACTGAGCTCCGGAACAGAAGCCTAACAACCATGTTGTTTAAATTTATGTCCGGGAGACAACTTTTTGGTGGGGGTACTTACCTTTTTACAGATCTCATGTCGAGCCATCTTTATTAAGGAAAAATAGTATTCTTGCCGGTAGGATTTGACACAAGGTCACAAGTATAGAGCTTTCTAGCGAGGATCGAACTCGCTTTTCAGTTTTAACCAATGTATGAGAATAGTTTGCTAACCATTGTACCACAACGAAAGAATTCGCTTTTGAATTCAATCGATATTATGTATTCCACAACGACATTACGATATAATATAACATGTTTATATGAATATCGATAACAAGCAAGTCTAACAGATCAGGGAAATGAGTTTAATTCTCCCTACTTTGTACCATACAAATGTGTGTATGTCAATGATGATCAGATGCTAAGTCTGTAGCTTATGTGTTGATTTCGATCTTCATTAAATGCACCTTTTAGCCGCCCACTGTCGAGCCTGTTTTCTCCCCCTACTTTAATATACTTGTGACCACAACATATGTAAGCATATGGTATTAATTTGGTTTAGGGGTCTATTAACATAGGTATTTACCCAACCCATTTGCCAACCCGGGTAGGATGTGAGATAAGTTCGAAAGTGTGGGGCATCCATTGGGGATCGAACTTGCAATTCAGTAGAAATTAATCTGCGAGACTAGATTGCTAACTATTACATCACAATGGGTCACCTAACATATTTACCCAACTCGTTAGCCACGGGTAATATGTGGCACAAATTGCTAGTATGCGGCATCGAGCGTGGATAGAATTATTTGTTCAGGAGTAATAAATCTGCGAGACTAGCTTGCTAACCATAAACCATGACGGGCTGCTCTGGTGGTCTTTTAAGGTATGTCATATAAATAATTCGTTTCTCAAAAGAACTGAAGAAAGACGTATGAAAAAATAAAACAAAAAGATTTATACGAGAAGTTATTTTATTCTAAAAATCTAAAATACTTAAATTATTTTCTTCAGGTGTAACAATGGAACCACAACTCTACTCCCAAATATGAGATAACATTTTTGTTTTTTAAGCTGATTGATTGATTGATTTTATGGCATGTCAACTGACTTAGGGTTATTTTATGTCTAGAGGTTATGGAATCGTTTTCATTGTACGTTTATATTTACATTATTTCTTAAGAACATTTCTTGCACACAGTCGAATCAAATAAGAATAATTACCTTAAGAAATACCAATCTGGTAAAAGGCCATGAATTCTGAGGAGTAAAGATCAAAATCACTACAGTAGTATTGTTTTGAAGACCAAGCATACTGACCATTGTTCTACGGAATTTGATGTATGTTAACGAAACCATTTTGGGTGGTGGTGGGGGATGTTTAATGATAGAAATTTCACATCAAACAAAGAAACATTTCTGTCGGTCTTATTTTCGTTGTATTGTTTCAGTTGTTTTGTGATTTTTTGATTTGGTATCCGAAAAATTTTAAACGGACAGAAAAGGAAACGAAGAGTCATGTGTTTCAATGGGTATTATGAAATATACAAGGCGGCTGTTATTTTTGAAAAAATAGTTTCCTTTTCTTTGCTCTCACTCATTTGTGTCCATAAATAAATCGTCAAGCAGTTGGCTATTGTTTTTTCTTAATTAACATCAAAATTCATTTAGTAAAAAAAAATGCCATACTTCGAGTATACTTACTCAAAATAGTAAATGTACTCTTAATTCCTGTCCAAATATAATCCTTTTCTTTCCAAATTTAAAAGCATTGATAAACTCATGACAACTCCGATAGTAATCAAGACGTACCGACAGAACGGATTTGCACGATTCTCTCCCGCCATCCGTTCCTTTCAGTCATATATATATATATATATATATATATATATATATATATATATATATATATATATATAATATATATAAAGTATAAAAAGTATAGAGATTGATTGAAGCTGTATTTGCCAAGAGAGAGACGAATTATGAATGAAACGTTTTCTTTAAAATATTTCTCTTTGCATTTGACACACTTATTCCAAAAAAAGTAATAAAGGAAACAAACCGAGGAGAAGAAGAAGACCAGAAAGAATAACAGAAGAAAAGAGGAAGTGAAAAAAGAAGGAGAGAAAGGTGAGAGAAAAAGAAGAGGTCAAAGGAAAGCACGGGAAGAAAACGAAATGAAAGAAGAAGAAAAGACCTGAGATAAGAATCAGAACAAGAACAAAATAATGAAAATACATGAATTAAGATGAATTAAGAAAGAGAAAGAAGAATACTGGGAAGGATTTGTTTAAATAAAAATATAAAAAAATAAATATAGGAAGTCTGAAAATTTAGTAAGAATGTGTGACAGAATTGAATGAGAAAAAGATTTATAATTGCAAACTGAAACAAGAAAACTTAGTAATGAGTTAAGCTGATTCGATAGAATTTAGTCTAGGAATGTCACTAAATGAGACAGACTCCTAAAAAAAAAAAAAACAAGAAAAAACCTCACAGATGGTAAAAAATGTTTACAATAGGGATAATAAATAAAAAAGATCTAAAACAAAATACATAGATGTAATAGTCACATTTTGTTTGTAATAATTACATTAATTCCTTACTGAGATTGGCGTAGTGGCTAACATACTGGACTGTCACATTTTATGAAGTGAGTTTGACCTCCAGTCGTGCCATAACGTTCACTTCGCGTAACGGTTATCGTCGCAAATAATTTGATTCTGTGACCCGAGTTCTAGTCCTGGACAAGGCTGTTTGTGTTTCTTTTCGCACTAATTCACTTGGAAAAGGCATGAAACCATAAAATCCCCACAAACTATGGGTAAATAGTAGAACAGACTGAGTTGATTAGGCAACCAGTCTAGGAGTACGAAAACCTTGAATTCAAATCAGCATTACTCTGCTTTAGAACTGACCTTTTGTCACATTCTGATCATGAAGGAGGGTTGGGTAAATACATCTATAGAATACTTTACTATCGTAAATTCACTATCATTGTATTTACATTATACATATAATAGCCATATTGCATCATTAGTACTTTAATTGCTGATTATTGACAATCCCTTATTTCAGGATTTTTAATATATTTCTATAGTAAAGTTATTAATGTATTGACACTCTAAATTTAATATCCCTATTCTTCTAGAGATGTTGTATTAATTGACCACTGACTATCCCCTTTGTCTTGAATTTTAATACATTTACTGATGGACAGTTGAATTGTTCAAAAACAAATTTCCGTCACAATTTGCAAAATCATTTAAGAATGTATTCTGGCACATTTTGTGTGATTATAATTGTGTTCATTGGCAATTAATGTACCTATAAACGCTTGCTGCAGAAAATTGAGGTCATTAGACCTGTGACGATTTTATTCGTTACTTTCTACATTTCTTCCGTTAAGCACTAGGTGGCGTGGTTCATAGCTTAGAAGAGACAGAAGCGCCAAAGTCAAATCCTCTTAGACCTTCCAGTATTCCGAATTAACACACACTAGTTGTGTATCCTCTCCATATGACACGGATTTTCGCTCCCACGGGCATTCCGTCTCCATGGAATAGGAGAGAAATTTCAATCCAGTAAATGTTATACTTTATTCTATTATCAGCAGCCGCGACACTTTATTTACTCAAAGACTATTTGCCAATAAGACATTGATTCTTATAGAGATCTGTATAACCTATTCTTTGTATCGTCTATTCTGTTTTGTATTCTACTTCTATTAGCTCTTTTCCTACATTAAGCCGCTCACAGCGGCTCACCCATTAAAGTACAAAACTGATGGTTAGTTCATTATAATTGAGAAGAAGGACTCAGATTACAATAAAAATAGGACTTTATTTGAATAGAATGATTTCTGAGGTGAATAGATAGAGAACTTTGAAATATCGCATCATACACGAAGAGAATACCAAGAAAATTTGGTATGGCCGTGGGAGAAATTTGTAGGCAAAGAGTTAAGTTTATTCAGGCAATAAATACGGTGAAGAGGTCAGATGTGGAAACACCCGAAACCCCAGATGATCTCTGAAACATCACTGATGACGCATCTCAGTGGGTCTATAAGAATAAGCGTGTTAGTAGACACACATACACACATTTTTATTATAATATTTTTTAGCACAACTGAATGACACGTGATTAATACCGAAGGACGTTATGCTTTCGATTAAAAGTCTCGCGTTAAAAGATCTGACCACATGAACATATATCGGTTATTTCCTATATCCAACATAAACAAAGGGGAACCACTCTTGACTGATAAATTATTTATTTATTTATTCATTGATCTACTAGGAAAAAAGAAGACAGGGTTAGGGCTAGGGTTTAGGGTTAGGGCCAGTTTAATGGGAAAATAAATAAATAATTCATCAGTCAAGAGTGGTTCCCCTTTGTTTACGTTGGACTTATAGGAAATAACCCATATATCACCATTGACGAACACTTGACCAACCACTTTTTATACTATTCTCCCATCTGAGGATTATGTTATACACATGAAATTTGAGTAACAGTAGTATAGTATCCATAATCTTATATTTCAGGTTTTAAACATGCTCTGCTATATATAGCATTGAACACTATTTCGATGCATATACTTTTCTTATATATATATATATATATAATATATATATATATATATAGAGAGAGAGAGAGAAAGATTTATATAACATGAAAAAAAACGTTTCATTGATGATTGATGTTTAATACGCAGACGCTGTGTTTGTTCGTTTGTAAAAAATTCTTTAATTTTCTTTAAAGTTTAAAACATATACATCGAAATTTTCTCACACATAAAGACACATATATATACAGAAATTTAAGAAAAAGAAAAATAAAGAAATCAGGTACGAATGAACTACTGTCAACAAGTTTCACTCAAAATAACCATTAGCCTCGATCACAGCCTCAATCCTGCTTCGGAACCTGGAGCTGATGTTATAGTTTCCTTGGAAGGTATCAAAACTACCTTAATTCTGTCGATTAACTAGGCTTTTGTAGGCACGGCGATTGGTGTTTCTCAACAACGCCCCATACATAATAATCCATGAGGTTTAGCTGTTCGGAGGCATTGACTGGTGTAAAAATTCAGCGACAACCATTTTACTTTTCCCAGAGTTGTAGCAGGCCCGATCTGCTATTGGCCTACATGTTTGGCAACTCATCTGACACACTGTTTATCCTGGTATGGAAGCACCTGTATTGTCTGAATTCGGAGGATGTGCAGGCGACATCCCAGAGCCAGAAACCAAATCCTCGTTTTGTTATTTCCTTTCTCATTTGAGAGTTTGTTCAAGTTTTCCCTGGTTCAAGCTTTGAAGTATGTGAGAGACATTTAATTTTAACGACAGGGTCCTGCAACACCTTTTTCTGCAGAGGAATTCTGCTGTACAAACGCAATCAGATCGTCTTTTATGTTGCTTTCTTCTAGCTACTACCTCATAGTCTCCATTGCAATTCTCTAGTTCATGCCTGATTGATTTACAGTGTTCAGGGAGCATTGAACAGAAACAATAATCTCCTTATTTTGATGGCCGGCGCAGATCATCATGATACAAGTTATACTCTTCCAAGATTAAGGTGGGTTCCAGTCATCCATTCTATCTGTCATTATGTATATGAATGAAGAAGAGTCCATGCTTTTAAATGATGCCTAGTGTGCGTCCATATCTCCAACCTACGGAGAAAAATAACCCAGTATATATATATATATATATGTCAAATTTATTCCGAACACCCTGTATGTATATGATTGGGCCTTCGGTCCAACAATGACACTTTATGCATTAAGTACATATTAATATTTTTCAAACAAAATTTGAAAAGTTCAATGATGATTCTTCTGCTACCACTTAATTTTAAAACAATTTGATGTACGTAGGTCCTTAATTTCCGTTTGAGCGATTATTTCTATATCATGGGTAACTTTCTATGAATTTCGCAATTAATTTCGATTTCCAACTTTAAAAATTGTTATGAAAAATTTTTTTAAAAGAACAAAAAAGAAAAAAAATTGTCGCAGAAAACCATAAAAAAATCGCCCAAAACAATCACATTATTAAAAACTAGGGAATTTAAAATTTCAGGATTGCGTGTTCGGATTTGATCCGGAATGTTTTTAATTTTCTCACGGAGACCGCCTGATTTCAAAATGGTAATGATATTTTGGGCCATGGCCTCTAAAAGTAAAGTTGAAAAATGTGACACATTGACATACTGTCATTCACACACACACACACACACACACACACACACACACACATATATATATATATATATATATATATATATATATATATATATATATATATATATATATAAGTATTTGTTGGGAAAGAGAGGGTAAAAAATATTTTAGTGACACGTATCAAACACCATTTAAGCATGTAAACTCATTTTGGCTTTTAAGCTTAATAGAATAAACAACACTATGTTTCTCCTACTGAATATTTCTGTGTATTTTCAATTCAGTAAATTGTTATAACAGATCTTTTTCATAGTTTAGATTCTGTTTTCTACTCGTTATTAGAAAGAAATTTTTTACATTTTCTTTTATTTAAAAATACTTTGAGTACTGAAATAATATATTTACAATTCAATAATTTACTACGACAAGATAATTTACGACTTAGATCAAGAGACTATGTAACGGATCGAAAGTACTTTTAATAAATTCCAATGAAGAATCAGTTGCTTGCTAAAACTTATGTTGATTGGTTGGTTGGTTGGTTGGTTCATTTTACGGCATTTCAAGCCTGGTTATTTATGCCGAATACATTTTTCATTTTTTTTTTTTTTTTGAGTATTCACCTATTTCTAATTAATTTTTAAAAACATTTTAAAACTTATTTTAATCTATTTAATCCATAGATCAGACCTTAACAGGGACTACTACTTCGGGTCAATGTGTACCTGGTAATAATGACAATAAAGGGGTACTCCACACTCCCAAGAGCTCCAGAATTGGAACCTCAATACTAGACGCAGTTTAACGTCATACCCAAGCCACTAAGCCTATTAGACACCGCCTTCTAGCACATATAAAAAGGGTTGGGGTTGCTATAAAAGCAATAGGGTCGGAACAAATATATAAGTGCTAGGGCTTGACGTGACCAGCCGATTGATCGGGGGGGTTCTGACCACCTGTCTAACCTAAGTGAGAGTCAAAGTAGATTGTTGCATGCTTAGCTACTAGGATTTCGTCCTTAAGCAAGTGGCCTCATTGATGATGATGATGATGATGATGATGATGAGAGAGGAGGAGGAGGAGGAGGATACTGATAATGATAATGATGATATGTTTTGAGGGTAGCTGCCACCGGGATAGGATGCGACACAAGGTCTTTTAAACCTGGGAAACCACACACAAAGTGAAGCTTATACAATGGCTAATGAAAAAAATGCGTGGTTGCCATGGGCATCGCCGTTTTGGAGCGCCTCAGGTATCGGGTAATAAACCAAGCCTGTCCATTTTACACTAGGGTGCAGGCCGACGCCTATAAACCAAGGACATTTGATTGTATAACTTTAAGCACCATACATGCTTTTTACTCCATATTTAAAACTGCAACATTTCGAACAGTTTATAATGGCGTGCGTAGAAAACTACAACAAAATATTTCTTTCTCGTTGGCTAAGAAAGAGGTTCACATGAAGCTGTAAAATTCCTAGCAGTTCGAAGATGGTTGGATCTCAATATATAATTTCTATTTAAACTGTCAAGCAATAAAGGACTGGGTTGAAATTTGATGGTGAGTGCAACCTATTCCAAGATTTTGGGCGGTGTAGCACTGGAAATAAAACGGCTTCCTCACAGTAAAGATTCTGAATGTTCCAAAGGTTCCCAGATTTTTCAGAAAGAAAAATAGGCAAAGAAATATTTCCGAATTGGAATCTGTGATTCTTAAGAAGGCAACTTGCATTCCTATAATTCGCTTCCCTTTAATCTACAGAATTTCATACAAAACTAATCTTGTCTTTAAGAGTTAAATCGATTCCTTAGAACTTTTGCTTATATTCTTTCATCTATTGATTGAATTCTTTCTTTCTCGCTTTCATTTTTTTTTCCTTGTTTGCTTTTTTTTTCTTTCTTTCTTTTTTTCGTTTCTTCTTGTCTTTGTATTCTTTGTCTATTGATTCGAATCTTTCTTTCTTTCTTTCTTTCTTTTTTTTTCTTCTTTTTCTTCTTTTTTCTTTTTTTCTTTTTCTTCTTTTTTTTTTCTTCTTTCTTTTTGTCTTTGTATTCTTTTTTTTTCTTTTTTTCTTCCTTTTCTCCTTCCTTCTCTTCTTTCTTTCTTTCTTTCTAACTTCTTCTTTTTCTTTCTTTCTTTCTTCTCTTCTTTTTTTCTTGTTTCGTTTTCTTCTTTTCTTATTTTTTTTTGTTTGTTTTTTTTTCTTTCTTTTCTTTTTTTTTTTTTCTTTTTTTCTTTCTTTTTTTCTTTTTTTTTGCTTTACTTTTTGTTAACATTTTAGCAATTGTATTTCTTCCCTTTCTCTTTATTTTCCTTTTTTTCTTGTCCTCATTATTATTAGAAATTTTACGTCGTCATATTCATATTGTTCTCTTTTTTTTTCTTTTTCTTTTTTTCGTGATCGTTGATAGTCTACTCGACATCTTGTTCTCGTCTCACGATTCCACGCTGTTCAATATTCCTTGGGATGAATTATAACGAAGACATTTTCTTGTCACCATTCTTTATTGTCATGTATATCTATTCAACACATTGCATATCACCGACCGTACGTGCCGGAGATTAGCCACCTCAGACCATAGGTAGAAATAATCGACCACTCACTTCAGCGATTATGGACTAACTGATTCCTAACAAAAAATATATCTTCTAATATGTGGCACCAATAGGTTATTGACTGAAAAA
>CM042144.1:65460734-65463234 GCA_023376005.1 Doryteuthis pealeii | reverse complement strand
AGTTCTTCATTACATTTATAGGGCGGTGCCCATCTCCTCTCAGATTAGCATATAGATTACATTTGGCTCCACTTGTAGGAGGTCGTTGGTGTTTGGTTGTTTTGTTTAACGGCATATCAACCCTTTACGGGTCATTTAATGCAGAATCAAGTAGTTTTGATATACATATTTACCAAACCACCACACGAGTAAGATATGACACAAGGTCGATTTCTTAAGCGGTGTTTAACAGATTTTTTCCTTCTTCTAGATTGGTTGCCTAACCAAAGTTAAAGAGCCCAGTCTTTCCTATTATTCACCCATAGCTGGAGTGAGAATAGTTGGATTCATACCTTTCCCGAGGATATTACGAGTATGTGAAATGCAAACGGCCTCGTCCAGGATTTGAACTCGTCACATAACCATCACACAGCACGCCTACGGGTCATTTAATGCTGAATCAAGTCCTTTTGTCATTGCTTACAGTACCTGTTGTTGCTTAAGTATTCACCCATTCTAAGTACTGTACACATCTATCGCTGCTTTACTTCGATGATCGAGCGAGAACCTGTGCTTTCAACGTGACTTGACCGTAACCAGGTCATTGGTGTAGCATGTCGTGTCTTTCCTTGTATTGATTGGCCAAGATTACCTTTATGCAAGGTTTCAGTATCCCATTGTCCTGGAGACCCTATAATGGTGATTCTTAAACGGATGCCATATGGCCCCCAGGGACTATATAACATTTTTTGGTCCAGGCAAGCAACAAAAATACCTTCTGCTAATCCGGTTTGCTGGGAGATCAAGAAAATAATTTTATTTTGATTTGGACTGTTCTTGTTAAACTTTGATATGAACTAATATAAAACCATGATAATCAGGTTTTTGTTTAATTCCTTATGATCTGTCATTGTTTTGGACTTCCTTCAATAAGTTGAACATTTTACTTTATTTCAAACAAGCTACAAATTATTTTTTTTTTCTAAAAACTGTCTTTGTTTAATTGATGTTTTATTGTTTCTTAAACCAAAACTGACCACAATTTCAAGACTAAATAAACAAAAATTGACATTATTTCCTAATCTTATTATAATGGAGATTGGGTGTTTTTCTGTCTGTAACCGAAACTATATCACTACTCAAGTCATAATTCCCTTAGTTATTGACATCACATTCTCAATGATTTTATTTTTATTTAAACCTCAATTATTAATAAAATTGTTTTACATTATTAATACTGTTAACATATCTACATACTAACAACATGCAATTGTATTTATATATACAACAAAATAGCGGCTTACAGTGTGAATGGGAAGACTAATTTGCATATTGATATTAAAAATGTAATTTTAATAAATATATGCTTAGTATTATTGGTTTATAACTGTTTGGTTTCATTTTAATGAATATAAGCAAAAATCTCTTCAATGAATCTTAAATGAAATCCATTAACAAGAAAAATAACTGTCATTTTATTCTTTACTTCCTATTTTAACTAAAGACTTAAATTAGAAAAAATAACAATGTAAGACGGGAGTGATGGAAGAGTAAGTTTCAGTTGTTCTATTTTTCGATTATACCCTCTTCCGTTTAAAAACTTCAATATTTGCACTCTGTTTCAAATCTTTTTATCTGCATTCTTATTTAGTTTCATTAGCCTTTCTAATTTAATACGATATTTCATTACATTAAAACTTAAATACTTCCTCCCGGAGGGTGCATATATTTGCTAGTAATTTTAATGGTGTTTTAATATACTATTAACAACTATAGATGATTACAAAGTAAAAGAAAATTAGATTGGGGTACAGTTGTGAAAAAAGTTAGTCTAGAGCACTGTTTTCTTGGCTGTGCTCATTTCCTCTCGCAGATTCATTGGCTGGTTTGACGCGGTGACACTAGCTGGTCTTAAGTTAGGATAGCGTAGAAACAGAGTCAACAGTATCTCGTCTATACGATTATCAGATGGATGTCCCTTTTTATGTCGTTATGTGGGGCATAATGGAAAGGGTAATCTAGTTTATATGACTTTCTGCGAAGGGTGCTCTAATTTAGACTGACTAGTTATTCACGTGAATATCTATTATTATACTAAAGCTAAGCGAATCAATTTTTATCTCTTAAAGGTTTTTTTACTGTTTAGTTTAATGAGATGAAAATTATACTAACTTATTACTTACATTCAGGATTGAGTTATGTTTGAAAAAAAAATTAATTTTAATTGGTTCTAAGTAGTCGTAATTTGCAATTAAGTCAAAAACTGAGCAATCACTTTACATTTACATTCTGCTTTACATTCTGTCTATCACTTTCTTCCGCTCTATGTATCTCTTGATTTCATCATCGGTATATATGTTAGTTTCTCTGTGAGAGTAGAGTAGAGTAGAGAGAGAGAGAGAGAGAGAGAGAGAGAGAGAGAGAGAGAGAGAAGAGAATTTGAAAAGTATTTCTATGTTAAATTTCACAAGCAGTAACCCGTGGCTTAAATTAGGTCAAACATTCCCTTTCTCATAAATCT
>CM042144.1:65393234-65455734 GCA_023376005.1 Doryteuthis pealeii | reverse complement strand
TGTCACTCAGACTCCAGTGACAGACCACCAGGTAACGCAGTTACGAAAAACTCGCATGTAATTAAATGATAATTTCTATTTTTTTCACTTATTCCATGGTCTTTTCTTTGGTGCGTTATTTACTAATATCGTTAAAAAATATGGTATTATTGGTTAATGTTTTTTTATTCTCAAATGTATTAAAACCAATCCTATGAATGATTTTATATAGAAACCAATTAAAAAATAATTAAAATAAGTATAATCATTTCATATGTGTTATTTAATTCTGTTTTCTCTTAACTCTTACTAGTGTGACTTGAAAGACTGTCGTCTGGGCAATTACTACCATCATATTTTATATTAAATTAAATAACCCATGAGGTTTTTTATACTATGAAACAAGGAAATGAAGCAATTCTGGAAACCTACTCTACTTGGTTCCATATCATTACTCTAAGCCAGTAGTTCTCGAACTTTTTTCCTTGTACTCTTTTTAATATATTTCCGAATTTTCTCAACACAGAGGTTACTTTCATTCTTGTTACAGAGCTAAATGTATATTTGTTATGGATGCGCTAATTATTGGAATTTTACAGGACTATGCAAATATTATCGATTTTCTAAAATTGATATTATCGATTAAAAATATACTGAACTAATTAGTGTTTATCTTTCAAAACTGTGAAATCATTTGTTTATAATTGTCAGTTGGATTAGAATTTGTATTTCTAACATTGATCGAAAAAAGTTATTTTAATTTTATTAACAACTAGCTTAAAAGTCGCTGTATCGGGTGGCAATTAAGATACCTCCCACAGAGAGAATTTATTTGGTCTTTGGTCTAACAATGACTCTTCATAAATTTAGTACATGTTAAATTTTATTAAACTTCGACAATATTTTGTAAACAATTAGCAGTTTTTTTAACAAAACAATGATATAATTTGTCTATTTGGAACTTATTAATGCTGCATGATAAACAATAATTTCGGTTTTCCAATTCGGCCTGATTCCAAAAAGATATGATATAGTGGGTAACGTTCTCTAGGAGTAAAGTGTAAAAATATGATACACTGATATCCGCATTTATAATCAGAAGTTGTAAAAATTGTTATCGTATAAACAACAATATAGTAATTAAAACTTGGGAATCTAAAATTTCAGCATTGCAGGTTCGGATTCGGTCCGGGATGTTTTTAATTTGCACATGAAGTCAACCTGATTCCAAGATGGTATAATATGTTGAGACACAGTTTCTAGGTGTAAATATGAAAAAATGTGACACACTGACGTTCGCTTTTAATAGTAGAGATGACGGTAAATCAAATAGTTATCCAGGCTTGAACAGAGGTCTGTCATCAAATTTTAGATATCTGAAAAGTGCAAAGCATGTGAAATCTACAAAAGAATTTGTAATGTATGCGTCAAGTTTTAGTCAAAAATATTTTACATGAATGGGATACACATGGGTTTGCCAATACGAGTCTTCATCAAAAATAAATAAATAAATGAATAAATAAATAAATAAATAAATTAAAAAAACAGTTAAAAGAAAAGGTTCTAGGCGTTGTGGTCAGTAGAGATGTTGGTTATTATGGTTGTTTTTCTTTACGGCATATCAACCCTTCTCAGGTCATTTAATGTCGAATTACGTAATTCTGAAATCAGTTTGCTTACAGTACCTGCTGTTGCTTAAAGAGTCACTCATCTAAGCTTTAACAGTCTCATCACTGCTTAACTACGGTGATCTACCGGGATTCGATCTTAAAGAAAGTCATGAAAGGAACCATTATTATTGATAATTATCCGAGAACACAAAGAAAAAATACAGGTTTTAAATATGATTCACAAGGCCAATTTTCTCAGAATTTTGGTTCTTGTTGCAACACAGTCTTAATAATTATCAAAGTAAATAACTCTTGTGTAGAATTCTTAGTTTTGCAATATTTAAAATGAAAATTGTCACTTCTCTATACTCAGTAATTTGGTTTAGTTTGTTGGATTTTACGGCATGTCAACGCTTGATGGGTTATTTTATGCCGAAGACGTTTTGTTTTATTCATCCTTAATGAGTATTGTATTCTTAAGAATCATTTGTCTATTTAACACATACATGGGATCCTAACAAGGACTACCACTCCAAATCAGAGTACACCTGTGAGTAATTGCGATGAAGAAGCACTACACACTTCCCAAAGCTCAAGAATCAAACTTCACCATTAGATGCAATTGAACGTCATGCCTTGGAAATTAAGACCCTCAGCCAGCTTTCTAGCACATATATGATAAAAAGAGTTGGGGGTTTTCTATAAGAGTAATAGGGTCCGGATATTCGTATAGGTGCTAGGGCTTGATGTGACCAGTCGATTGATCGGAAGGGCTGATTCCGGCTGCCCGTTTAGCTTAAGAAAGTGCCAATGAGTTGCATCATTGGTCGACACTTATGGCCAACAAAGTGGGCCCATTGCTGGTGGATTGTTACCTCTATACATAGATGCAGTCGATGTATTTTATTACCCTAGCCGACAGGGCGTATTAGTTGCAGTTATAGTAATGTGTTGGTTTCACAGACAATTGATATCTAATTGCTTTCCAGTCTTGTGCCATATGAATACGGCGTGATGAAAACTGGGACTAATTTATTGGACAAGGTCAGCTCATAACCCGAAAAAGCAATCAATTAGCTAAACACTGCCAACTACAATAATAAAGATAAATAGCTACATTCACAGATCCATTACGACTAAAAATGCATGTTCGATTCTAGCTGGATTCCCTATACTTGTGACTATTTGTCACATCCTACCCGTCACAAACAGGTTGGGTAATATGTGTAATGGTTAGCAAGCTAGTCTTGAACATTCATACTAATGGAAAGCATGTTCAGTCCTCGCTGGATGCCCATACTTGCGACCTTATGTACCATCCTACCTGACCCAAACAAAGGAAATTAATATTAATTACGAACTTAAGTTAATTTTTAATTCTATAGATATTATCTTATCATTGTGTGTGTGTGTGTGTGTGTGTGTGTCTGTGTGTGTGTGTGTCTGTGTGTCTGTGTTATATTTATCTACGTAAAGACAAACAGGCACTCATACGATGTGTGATAAAAACGTATAGTGTCTGCAGCATTAAATACTTTAAATTCTTACATTTAAAATTTGAACGACGATATGAGAACGATGGAAAGACTTGTTTGATAAACTGCTGATATATTGACGTCCAAATTCTTTTTTAAGTGCCGGTTCCTAGTAATTAATTAATCAAAGGTTTCGTTAGAACTTTGATCAGCATATCGTGCAACATCGGCTTGCTTCTATACTCCATACAGATTTGGCTACGTGCAACTTTTTCTTGTTTCGTAGAATGAGAGTTCATTTCCCTTGTGTGATTTGACGCCGCAGTTTATATATATATATATATATATATATATATAAAATCTAAACGGGTGAGGTAGAAAACTTAATTAGTGGAGTATCTAAAAAGATTGTTTTTAAAATAACTTTATTGAAAAATATATTTATTCAATATCTTCCCCGCCCTGTCAGCTGGGGATGTAGAATAAGCCGACCTCGTCTCAGCAGAAAGAAAACCCTCTTCGCCATGGGTGTCGATAGGGTAGTTTTGAATAAGCGGTCTGTGACCTGGGTACTAAGTTGTCCTGTAACATGCGACACACCCCTTTGGGACATACCTAAGCTAGAATGTCGGTCGGAGGGACTCCGTACAATCAATCGACTGGTCGTCAACTCCTAGCAACTATTCTCCAAACCGAATTCTTCAAACTGCTCTTATGGCAAAACCCAACACCTTTTTATCCTATAGGTGATAAAATGCAGTGGTTGAGGGTCAACAATGTATGTATATGCTACGTTATCTGGTCGCTTTTTTAAGCACATCAACTTTTTTTAAAAAACTTTCTAAAAGAAATTTTCTTTTGACGATGACCTAATTTTGAAAAAAAGAAATTACTCGGAAAAAATATTCATTTTCGTCTCATCACTTTTGTTCAATATATATATATATATATATATATATATATATATATTATATATATATATTAAAACAAATTTTGTTGAAATTAACGGAAACCTTAGTTTTTTTAGTTTTCTCTTTTTTCTCTCAATTTTTTCTAACAGTTTTTAATGTTATCAGCTAGAAAAGAGTTAACCGTCCGAAAGAAATTTGATTTGCCATTAGAGTTCTTTAGGTTTTCTTCTAAATCATTATCAAGCCTGTTAAAATATGTTATTATTTTTTTATTATCCTAAAAAATTATCTGTTGTCGCTAATGTGACATTCAATAACGTGTGTATGCGCGTGTGTGTGTGTGTGCGTGAGAGAGAGAGAGAGGGGGGGAGAGAGAGAGGTAGAGATAGAGAGATTTGATCAGCAATCCTTTCATATATAATCAACGATGTCTGACAACGAGTATATCTCTTATTTTGATTTTTCGGAGTGTTGTTCTCATCTTTATTGTGAAATATTCATACACAACATTTTGGACGATGTATCTCCTGATCTTCATCCTGTGTTTCATGTAATCCATCTGAATACCTGAAGAAGCCCGGAGAGTACATCGACCGTAAAGTTGTGTGTGTATATTTTACAATAATGACGAGAATAAAAGTCTGAAAAATCAAAATACATATCAAGCCTCATCTAAAAACTCACACAAATGAAGAATATTTCGTAAGTTTTTTATATTTTTCTGTGCGCACAAGTGCAATCCTTTAAAGATAATGTGTATGGAGAAATTGTCTAAAAACAAAAGTATGGGCTGGAATTATCTAAAAGATAAAGTGTATGCAGAAATTGCTCAGAAGACAATGTGTATGCTGAAATTGTCTAAAAGACAAAGCGTGTGCAGAAATTGCTCAGAAGACAATGTGTATGCTGAAATTGTCTTGTGCAGAAATTGCTCAAAGACAATGTGTATGCTGAAATTGTCAAAAGACAATGTGTATGCAAAAAAAAATTAAAAAGCGTGTGCAGAAATTGCCCAGAAGATAATGTGTACGTAGAAATTGTCTAAAATACAATGTGTATGCGGAAATTGCTCAGAAGTCAAAGCGTGTGCAGAAATTGTATAAAAGATTGTTATTTCAAGGGTTAAAATAGTCGATATTTGTTGGTATAACTCTATTACGTTTTAACAAAATGATATTCAGTTTATTTTTTCATTTTAGCTTTTTAAAAACCGATACTTTGTTGAATAAAAGTCGATACTGTATTTGCAAAACAACAGCAAAAAAAAAAAAGAAAAAGAAAGAAAAAAAAAGAAAAAAAGAAAAAAGAAAAGAGAAAAGAAATGTGTCAGTAAAGTCAAATGTGACCTTGTCAGTTGTAGAAATGAAAGCTTGGATTGCAATAAAACAAAATGAAATTAAAAGATGAAAAGACATTACTAAACACGATTAATAATGGTTGATAATACTTCATCTAAAAATAGAAAAAAATGTTATTAATACTGTCAGAAACAAAGAACAATAACAACGTAAATTGCTCAAGAAAAAAAAGAAAAAAGAGAGAGAGACGGAGGATGATTCTAGGTAAATTCATCGTAGCAAATTCGTCGTGATAATCCTGTACCAAGTAAATCCATCATCAACAAAATTTATCGCCAGCAAATTCAACGCATGGAAAATTCCTCGCAAATAAATTCATCGTATTAATGCAATAAATAGTTTATTGTTAACTTGCCCTCCTCAGTATAGAAAGTGTGCTATATAAATAGTCTTAGACCACTTAATTTTCTGTGTGGGTGTGTGGGTAGGGAATACACAGCAGTAATAAACGCCAATCTTCATCTCCCGGTTCCTATTTCTAAATAATCGGTGGTGCATCATTTCGTAAATCTAAATCAAAAATATTTAAAATATGAACGAAAAAGCAACGAAAAAGACACAAATCAAAATTTGTTACAAAGATTTTGAATCGACATTTTCTTGTCATTCTCAACATGATCAACTAAAAAAATTATTAAAAAAAGAATAAATGAATGTATAAGTAAAAAATAAAAAAGACTAAAAAAAATGCTTATATTTAATTTCCCTTATTTAATTATTTTGAAAGTATGTGCACAATCAGCAAGGTAAAATTTATGCAATGAGATAAAAAGGTAGCGTTGCGGGATATTGAAGATCATTCTATCGTCGCAGTTTGAAATCGTTAGATACGACATTTCCCCCGCAATGTTAGTGATACTAATAACAGCTAGGAGGCTGTGAGTCGTTGAATATCGTGACCAAAAATCACACGAACGAAACGGTTCTTGACTCTGCAAGTGACGTAAACATTTTAAATAATAATTTTCAGAGTCACCACAGAATGAGAAAATGTCACGAATCAACAAAAAGACACGTATATTGCGTGGCGTAACGGTAAGCAATTGAACTCGACGAGACGAGTTCAAACCCCGAAGGAAGCTATTTCACTATGCACTTATGTCCCTGGAAAAAAGCACGAATCCATCTATTTCACCCTTCCCCAGCTATGGGTAAAATACTAGGACCGACGAAGCTCTCTTACTTTGTAAGGCAACCGCTCTGGAAGAAGGACAGACTTTAGATACAAAATCTTAGGTGATCTTCGGCAGAATCTGTAACACATTTGCGCACCATTTTTCTGTTATCGGCTTTTCAGAAATTTTGTCTGGTTCTTTAAATGCATTCACCACTATAAACAAATCATCTTTGTAAGTAGAGTAATGGTTCAAAACTTTATCTGAACTCTTCAGCCCTCATACGTCATGATCAACGAAAGAGTATCTATCTCTCTATCTATCTCTATCTCTCTCTCTCTTTCTTTATCTATCTCTCTCTCTCTCTCTCTCTCTCTATCTATCTATCTATCTATCTATCTCTATATATATATATCTATCTATCTATATATATATATGTATATGTGTGTGTGTGTGTGTGTGTGTGTGTGTGTATGTGTGTAGCAGAATGGTATTTATGTGATGTAACGTATTTAATAAACGTGGAAATTTGAAGAAAAAAAATTCAGTGGGACGTGAAAATCATATCAATAATACGGATATGAAATTTTCAGACTGAAAGAGGCAAAAAATACCGAAAGAAATTTATATCTGAACTAAAGTATATATATATATATATATATATATATATATAAGTTAAAGTAACGT
Organism: Doryteuthis pealeii; assembly: GCA_023376005.1. Taxonomy (NCBI): domain Eukaryota; kingdom Metazoa; phylum Mollusca; class Cephalopoda; order Myopsida; family Loliginidae; genus Doryteuthis; species Doryteuthis pealeii. Next base: position 65,448,599 of record CM042144.1, on the reverse strand, counting down.
AGACATGAAGTTAACGGCGTTTGTTAACTGATAGTTTCTCGTTAATGAGATTTTAAAACTTGGTTTAAAAATCCCATAGGTGAGAAACTATCAGTTACCAAGTATTTAGGTTATCTATTGCCAAAGCCGTCCTCTTGAAGAACAGTAGCGGTACTGGTGCTCGAACTTGTTTACTATGTTAGACACTAGATACTTCTCTAAATTGATTTGATAACAAGTTAAAACGTGTTTCGTTCTTAACATTTTTCCGTTGGAGAATCCATCATGTGCAAACATACATTTGGAGGTGAACTTTTTTTTAATGTATAAATAGAAAACAAATTTAAATGTAACATTAACGATTAGCTTTTCGCATCTCGCATTATTTTCGCATCATTCTCAAAAAGAACAAAAAGAAGAAAGTTCTCTATTTCCCATACAAACTCAGAATTGTGGGATTTACAATTAAAAAAAAAACTAAGCCGCCAAGTTGATTTTTTTCTTTCTTTCTTCTGGCGTTCAACCTCCACTTAAAAGTATGATTCTCGAATCTTTCCCAAATCGGTTTCGTTTTTTTTTTATCTTTCATTTATTTATTTTTTTGTTATTTGTTTTTTGAATCCTAGATTAAAAAATAAATAAAACTTGATTTAAAACAACAACGACAACAAAACCGTTGTTTTTTATTGATTATTTAACTAGGGCGAGTCAAAAGTTTTGCATTATTTTGCTACGAATTAAAATATAGATTAATAGAGATAAATGAATGGCTGGTAGAAAAAAGTATAGATAACAACGGTAACGATGGATTCGTAATAATGCCCACAAACAATAGATTAGAGGTGAAAAATATCATATACTAGCCGAGAGAGAGAGAGAGAGAGAGAGAGAGAGAGAGAGAGAGAGGAGAGAGAGAGAGAGAGAGATGATTATATTAGAATATGTATATATCTGCCATATAATAAACAGTGTGATCTTTAGTTTTTTTTTGTTTGTTTCATTGTTTATTTATCCGTATCTATTGGAAAGATAAGAGTGGAGTATCTGTGGGGACTTGCCTATTATTTCCAACACTTTTGCCAAAGATTATAACGTAACTTAGATTCGATTGTTCTTCTATGATTGTGCTTCCTCCTTCAGACAAGACGAAGCAAAAATGAAGCTTAGTCTCTGAAATTCCCATCACTGAACAGAAAATATAATGTAATGAATTATGTGCTGTAAAATTAACTTAATTCAGAGTGTCATATTGTCGGTATCAGCCGGACAGAAAGAGAATCTATCTACGCCTTACCTACCAACAGCTCCCGACTTTACCGCACCGTCCAAGCTGTCCTTTTCATGTGCTGAGTTGGCGAGGGCCGGTATTGAACCCGAAACCTTGTGATTCCTAGGCGGATATTCTTTAATGTTTATTCTTGTTATAAATAATATTTTTATTTGGTGTAATACATTTTGATGTTTTTAATGAACTTATTGACATAAGCGTGTCTGAAGCTCGGTTGTGCCTTAAACTTAGCTCTAGAATCAAAATATCAAATGAGTGATCGTTCGTCACTCAGAAAATTTATAAGTTGAGACACTCATAAATCAAGGTACCAGCGACCCATGAGGATAACATAAGACTTTCTGCTATTGCAAATGAATTCAACATGTTTTGATTTAAGAAGCTCTAACCGGGAATCTCCCCAAACAGTAGAAATCAGAAGATCTGTTCGTATCTCGAAACTACCAGAACATTATTCCTTGGTATCAATATTAATCAATAAACGGAATATGGATTTCTTAGGATTATCAAAATGTAATATTTACATACGGGACCTGTGGATATACCACAGTATGATGATTTAATTATTACACTTTTGATTTGTTCACTTAAGAGCTATTACGAAATAGTTCAATATGTAAAAAGTATAATAATCTTGATTTAAATCTCTCTTGCTATTTTTTTCTTTCCTTCTTTTCATGTTTTCATTATGTTCGATTGAAACAGATAAGTGTCATCGCTTCTGCGTGCTCAACCCTCTCATTATATTTCCCCTTCTTTTTTTCTTTCTTTCTTTCCTTATTATACATTTTTCTGTGTATCATGTCCTTTTTCTTCCCTTTATATTTTTATTATTAAAACGGAATGGTCCATTATTTAGCTGGGGTGATGACACTCATAAGAAACAGGAATTTTGAGGTTAAGTGACACAAAATAATAGGAATTTACATTTTTGCATTTTATCTTGGACGATTTGAATGGTCTCATTTTTAACCAGAGGGTGTTGCAAGGTGATAACGGTCGGCAGATTAAGGAACAAGTGTATTAATATATAGTTGTCTATGCTTATATTAATTCCCTTGTTTTTGTATTTCTCAGTCTACTCTTTGGAACATGTCGATTGAAATCCAAATATCTAAGATGAATAAAGTTTAGTTACGGGAGCCAATTGTTCTGTTGTTTTACACACACTTCATGCCAAAATGAAGACAGTGCAATCTATGAAGGAAAAACGAAGGGGAAACTAAATAAATCTACCCAGCTTATTGAATGCTTGAGTATAAATTTTGGGACCATATGATCTTTAGGCACCCCTTTTGCTTTGCTGATTCATAAGTACATTTTTTTTTTCATTTACACCGTCAACATCCGGTTTGTTAACAGACGATTTTTAGAGATTTTTCAAATTATAAAACTAGCCCCTACACCCTAACCCTAATCCCTAACCCCTAAATCTACCCCTAACAAACAACCGGATGTTGACGGAGTAAATGAAAAAAATTACTTATGAATCAGCGAACCAAAAGGGGTGCCTAAAGGTCATATGGTCCAAATTTTGACGTATCTTTGCCGCCACGTCAAAGTACGTACATGCTTATAGTTAGTGAACGCCCACAGTTAATTGTTGTCTTTCTATGTCTGAACATGCATACAAGGACTGAGGCATTCCATCGTGGTGTAATGGTTAAGCCAGCTAGATACATTATTACTGAAAATCGAGTTTGATCCTCTCTGGATGCACCAAATATACCGTAAAACAAAACAAACCAAATCCTTTTTGTTATTATGTTCGATTGAAACAGATTAGCAATATCGCCCACCCCCAGCTCTATATTTTTTCCCTACTCTCTTTCTTTGTTTCTTTCATATTATATTTTTCTGTGTATCATGTTCTTTTTCTTCCCTTTCTTTCTTTATAATAAAAGAGGAATGGTGTATTTTTAGCTGACATGACGACACTCATAAGAAATAAGTATTCGGCGGATAAGCAACATCAGATAATCAGGATTTACATTTTTGCTTTTCATTTTGGACGATTGGGTTGGTCTCATTTTTACCCAGAGGCTGTTGCAAAATCATAAAAATGAAAGAATACGATTATTAATATATAGAAAATATGCAAACTACCTATTGAATAATTAAGATATCAAATAATAAAATAATATAATTTTTGGACCAATGGGATCTAATCACTGGACATCGAGTGTGTGGACCGCAAGGCGACCGTTGAAAAATAACTCTAATCTATGTGTATTTCTTGGGAAAAGGTATTCTTGTTCTCTGACGCCATGTATTTCGTCAATTCAAACTCGGTATTGGGGCTGTAGTTTTAATTATTCATTGAATTTTCATTTCTTGCTTCCGCTTTGCAGGAGTCTTTGTGACTATTTCAAGGATGTCGGTAATTATACGAAATGCTTTCATTATTATGATTATTATTGCAAAAAAATTCTTTCCATCACAACTCGCACACGATCAAACTGATTTTAAATCTGATTACGCCTTTTGTGTGTGCACGAACTGACAATTCACTTCAGGCAATGTCACTTCTCTCTCTCTCTCTCTCTCTCTCTCTCTCTCTCTCTCTCTCTCTCTCTCTCTCTCTCTCTCTCTCTCTCTCTCTTTCATCCTGCCTGATCATATGAACAATTGAAGGTAACAAGAAAGACACTACCTTAATTATATTTGATTACTCCTATTGTGTGTTACAAAACGAATGCAGACACCACACTAGACAGTAAACCCCCGAAATTAGTAAACCAGTTCACATCCCTCGGTAGTAATATCTCATCTACAGAAAGTGATGCCAATACACGCAAAGGAAAGACATGGGCTGCTATAGACAGATCATCCATCGCATGGAAATCTGATCTCATTAATTAGATAAAGTGAAAATTTGTCGAAGTTGTAGACTTGTCACTGCTACTGCACGACTGCACTACATGGACTCGAACGAAATGCTTGGAGAAAAAGCTGGGAACTGTATAAGGATGCTGCGTGCTGACTTGGACAAATCCTGGATGTTGCACCCCATAAAAGAGAAGCTGTACGGCCATTTATCTCCAATCACACAAACGATCCAGGTAAGACAAACAAGACACGCTGTACACAGCAGGAACAAGGACGACCGCATAAACGACGTTCTCCTATGAACTTCTACGGCATTACAGGTACCCACCTCGAGTCAACAGGTGGCTCCAATTTTTTTTTTTGTGGGGGGGAGAGGTTTTAACCCTCTGCATGAAGTGATGTTTTCGTATTATACAGCCCCAGCCGACAGGGCAGACATGTATTATCTTTACACTCAGATTTGTCTGAATGAATTTAATCTCAAAACAGAAAATGGCTGTGCTGATTTTATACGTTTCAAGTTTTTCTTGATGCAATGAGTCGACTGAGATGCTTTAAAAATATCCGATTCCATTTTGTTTTGAATATTGAAAACAAAATTTTAAAAATCGAACTGACATGATTGTTACAAAATGTTTTTAATGTGATTAACCGATTTGCTTCGATAATTGGCAAAATGCTTCTAATTATGTTATTTGATTTTTTTAAATTTTTAATTTTTTAAGAAATGAAAAATTCTGAATAAATATGGCACCCAGCCGTGAAAATTATGATTCGTGAAAGACGAAAGGAAAATACTTTTTCATTTCTTCTGATGCGAATAGACACACACACACACACACACACACACACACACACACACGCACACATTACATACTCTCTCTCTCTCTCTCTCTCTCTCTCTCTCTCACACACACACATAGACACAGTGAAAAAAACAGAGAAAGAGACAAAGTTAGAGAGAGAGAGAGAAATGGGAATGAAAGACAGAGAGAGTGTGTGTGTGTGTGTGTGTGTGTGTGTGTGTGTGAGAGAGAGAGAGAGAGAGAGAGAGAGAGAGAGAGAGAATGATAAAGAGAACGAAATAAAGACGGAACGAGAAAGAGATATATATTTACAAACAGGTACAGTGTGGTATAGAGAGAATAATAAGAAGAAGCTAACTTACAACCAGATAGAGAGAGAAAGAGAGAAAGAGAGAGATATGGGGAGGGAGGGAGGAATGAGAGATAAAGAGAAAGAGAAAGAGAGAGGGGGCTCAGGGAGAGAGATAGAAATGAGAATAAAAAACTAACAAACAGAGAGACATACATACTGAACGGGAAAGAGATACATATTTACACAGTGTGATATAGAGAATAATAAGGAGAAATCAACTTGCTAAGAAAGAGAGAGAGGGAGAGAGTGATGGAGAGAGAGATAGATAGAAATGAGAATAAAAGATCAACAGAGATAGATAGATATAATGATAGATAGATAGATAGAGAGAGAGAGAGAAAGAGAGAGAGAGAGTGTGCGTGTGTGTGTGTGTAAGAGATAAAGTGAGAGAGAAAGAGATGGTCCTACTAGAAATGAAGTTGTTTCGTAATAAATGTACTGTATTTTTTTCGTCGTTTTCTTTGAAATGGAAGTAAAAACACATTTAACAGAAACAGTATTAAAATAAACATGTTAAATGTTAATTAGTTTCATTTTTCCTTTTTTAATTTCAACTCTTCGGAACAAAATCATCTCGCCATATTTAAATATGATCCGTTGACGTTGATTATTTATGAATGTCAGGCTGTTCTACTTTTTAGTTGAGGTAGTTCCATTGTTCCTGTGATGACTGGAGAAGAACGGATGGATTTCAAATTGCTGATTTTCTGGGCTGAAAACTTTAAATTAGCACAAGATAATAAAATCCAATAGTCCTCAACTAGTATTTCAGTTCCACAATAACACGTGTTTAAATATGATGTTTGCATAATTTCAAGAATAGAATTTAGACCAAAGTTTGTGTGTCGTTTAATAAATAGGGGAACGTTTTAAAAAATAAGCAAAATCATTTTTTTTTTCAAAAATTATTTCGAATAAATATAAACTACATTGTTTGAAATTGGTTTTCGCGAAAAATATTTTAATTAAGTCAAGTTATTTTTTTAAATTTTGAAGGGAATATAAGGCTCACTCGGTAACGCGTTCGGCAAGAAACCACAAGAGTCCTAGTTCGATACCGGCCCTCGCCAACTCAGCGTATGAGTAGCATAGGGATCTGTGCAGTAAAGTAAGGAGCTGATGGTAGGTGTGGCGCTCCATCCCAGACGCAAAAACAATCTCCTTGGTCTAGCGCTAGTGAAAAGGGGATAGACTCCCTCGCTGATTGTCTGATACCGACATTAGGCCGCTCCGACGACTTACTTTTGCAACATACTTCGACTCTTCCAACTGAACACATATAAAGATACGAATATGCGAGGTTATTCGTAGTCGAGTTTACGTAGTAGTATTCGTAGTCGAGTCACTACGAGTCGAGTAGCTAGTCATACTGTTGGAGAACTGTGCGTTGACTCTATTATTTATATTCCTGTACAAAAAGTAATAAACCTTTTCTAGATTTTAAATATTGTATTTGATAAATTCAGTCACAACAAAATATTTTTTCCATAAAATTATTCTATAAATATAAACTCAGCATTGTTTAAAATTGGCTTATAGGAAAAAACATTGTTTTGAAGCTATTCAAAATAGTGGCAAATCAAACACAATGCTTCAGGCTTGAACAGATGTATGTAATCAAAATTTGGTGGCTGAGAAGAATAAACCATGTGAAAGTTATTGAAGAATCTGTAATGTGTACGGAGGATCATATTTTAGTAAAACGTATTTTTACAAATAGGCTAAACATTGGTTTGCCACTATGAGCCTGAGCCTAAAAATGGAATGGATATATAATGGCACAACGGTAAATAAAAAGTGCCGGGTGTAGCGATCAATAGAAAAGATAATGAGATAAGCATGAGTAATGGTTAATAAAATGGCAGTTGCCGATTATATTAAAAAGGGGGAGTAAGAATCCCAAAATGCAGTAACGGAAAACAACAAACACTGAATTCAAATCAAGCGCCAAAAAGGAAAAGCGGGAATTTTTCAGTAGTTCAGAGAATGACAAGACGAGTGGCCACGCAACAAATCAGCTCCATTATCAGCAAAGAAAAACAAGATAAAATATGAACTATTAATACCACAATATAAAACAAAGGACTATGCCCGGTATGCTATTATACATGTCTGTAATTCTATTTTAATATAGATTGTTATTTTAATACAACTCCGTTGATTTCTTTCATTGTGTTGAGTTTTGTTTAAAAGTTAGTAAGTTGTGTAAACCTACATAAAATATATACAACACCCAGCTTGCTACACATCCATCACTATTGATTTCCTTAATAGGAAAAAAAATCACCTTATTTATTGAATGACCTTCGTATAAATCTTGTATAGGAAGAATGATGAGAGAGGTGAAGAATTTATTGAAGATGAACATTTGTTTTTCATGTCCATTCGAAAACCAATAATCTACCTACTGAAGTACGACACTTGTAAAATCCAAGGGATGTAATTAGGTTGAATACTAATTTCTAAACAACGTGTTTACAATCTATGTATATTGTTGGACAGTCAATTTCCAGAGGCCAAGTTTTAATTACATTACACAAAAACGTCATTGGGGCGTCAACGTGCCAATTATCTGTGAGTTGGAGCTTATTGGATAATCTCATCTGACGCCATCTTTGCTAGCGTTTGCCCAAATCTCCAGAGCTATCAGCAAAGTTAACTGCATTTTCTTGAAAATCCTTTTCTTCAATCAGTGACTCACGATAGCCAAGTGATATTTCATGCACAAAAGCGACTGATTAGTCGCATTTTGTGTGACGCTGTCAGATTAATGGGTGCAACTTAGATATGAGATACCAACTTCTAAAGTGACTAAGCAAAAATATATATAAGATATAAAAAATAATTTGGTAACAATTAGAATCCAGGTGGAGAGAAAACACCTGGAAATTTTCCTATTTAGCTAAGTAGACTTAATTTTTTAGGAAACAGTGATATCATTATTTCTCTCCTTACTAGTTCTTCACACTAGCGTTAATTGGTGGTATTTTTGGTGTCTGGGTGATCACAAGTCTACTCAGGTCTCCAGCAATTTTATGAGTATTCTAGTCGATCTTAACAACGCTATTGACTGGACGGTCGCGATTCTTCCTCTGATTTCCAATCCCTCTAGTTTTTACGACCGTAGATTACGACAAGAAAGTTCCCGAATTCGAAAGAAGGTTCCCGAGTCCGAGAAGGTTCCGGAGTCCGAGAAGGTTCCCGAGTCCGACAAGAAATACCTAAAGAAGGCCGGAGGGCATATCGGCCGAAACATTGTACAAATAACAATGTAGCTGGGGACAATAGTCCGAATAACGCAGGTGATACTAATCTTCAAGCCTCATCTAAAACATTCAGAGAAATACCTCTAGTCTTTATTCCAAACCCTAGGGAACCGTTCCAAGAGTACCAATTACAATTACTATTACCTTTATCCACAAGTCCCACAGTTTTATTTAGTTCTCTGGCATGGTCTAAGTATTTGTCTATCTTTTCACTTTCTTTCAATTTCACTCTTTGGTCAGCTGCAACAGCAAAATCCACCAGCTGACAAGTTCTCTTCTTGTTAACACTAGGCCTGGTCTCCTGACAGGGAAGAGGTGTTGTGTTTGTATCTCCAAATCACAGAGAATTCCATGTGTCTCATTCTCTAGAACGAATTCTAAGAAAAATGAAGAAATCCTTTTAAACTCGGATTTATAATTTTGACAAGTCCCACATTTGTTGTATTTACAGGATACGACATAAATAAATCTTAAAATTTTCTTCAATAAATTTCAAATTGTCATATAGGCTAGTGGCAATGGTAGCTCCACGGCCACTAGCCTATGTTCCCCTCTCTTTCCTCTCAATGGCCGTGTCATATCAGTGACGAGATATCTTTGTCAAGATACCTGGCGATGAGTGAGCGCATCAAATGTGAACTCCTACCTGTCAATGGGCATTGGTTCTAAGTGAATACGAGTAGCAACAGTCGGAATTCCCTACGTACCGATTCCATGTTCTAAACTGATAATCAGTAGACCCCTTAACACACATACACACACACAAACACACACACACGCGCGCATTTCTTTAATTAAATCACTTTCAAAATATTTTTGTAAGCACATTTTTCACAAATATTTTCTCTTGATGATGACCTAAAGTCAAAATTAGTAGAGAATAATAAAAAATAAATAACATAAAAGAAATAATCCTATTTGCCTTACCACCATTGTTTATCTCATCTATATATATATATATATATATATATATTCCTTTAAATATATAAGGAATATATATATATATTTGTGTTCATGTGTGTGTGTGTGTGTGTGTGCATGTCGATCAAAATAAACTTAATTTCTCGTAAGATGTCCTTCTTTTTGAGTCTTGAAACCAGTCAAATAGAAGCAAATTGTTTATAAATTCAAGAACTTATGAGCACTATTATATATATATATATATATATATATATATATATATATATATATATATATATATATATATATATATATATATATATATATATATATATATATATATATATCGGATGTTATCTCTAGTGATTTTGATTTATATATTTAACTCAATCAGTTCATATATATATATATATATATATATATATATATATATATATATATATTCATATACAGTTAGCTCACTTCTTATCTATCTATTCTATTCTATTCATATCTATGCATTCATTTCTATATCAATGTAAACATCACATGTTCACTCCTCGATATTTGCTGATTAGCAGTTTGCGGTTGATGTCAGTTCATTTCAATGGGAGAAATATTAGAAAAAAAGTATATATTTAGATTCAGACCGGTTTAGCTTAGTCTGTAGATAAACCGCCTAGAAATCATCAGGTTCGATACCGATCCCCACTAACTATGAGTAGAGCAGAATTGGGTAATTTGATCTGTGTGGTAAGTGTGATGCTCCACCTCAGCAAAAACAATCTCTATGGTCTAGCGTTAGCGCAAAGAGGATTGACTCCCTCGCTTCCGATTGATACCGACAGTAGGCCACTCCGCCAACTTCCTTATATATTTAGAGGAATGAGTGACAATAAAATTTGACGAATCTAAGAATTCTACTTTATCTTAAATGTTTAACATCCGTAACAGAGTTCCACTTTTGAAATCTCTGCATTGTTTTTTGACGGAAATGGGGACGGGTGGGAGGGGTCAAGACCAACCGACAGAAAAAAACGCGTTTGTAATACTTTGTCACGATGTGTTTCAGTTTGAGCTTCAAATTGAAAAAAAACATCAAACCTTTCCCTTGTGCCGTCATTGTAGCAAGAAGTGTTAAATAAAAGGTAGCAAAACTGATTGTTCTCTTGAAAAAAAAAAGAATAGCCAAGAAAATACTAAATACATTTCGAAAGATGTAGTTAAAAAATACTCTATTCCAACAAGTATTAAACTCGAGAAAATCGAGAAGACAACATAATTTGACATGTTTTTTTTCATTAGATAATCTATTCGAACACACAACAACATATACGTTCATAAGTGTTTTCAGAAAATACTATTTTCTTTCTCTGGAGATGAAAATCTTACTCCTACGTTTTTTTTACGGTATATGACTCTGTTTTTAAAAACACACACGAGACACCAAAAAATAAGTAAAATTTAAACTTTTGAGAATTTTTTTTTCATTCAAGGGAGAGAAAACAATTTCTATTTCTCCTGGAATTGTAAGAAATATTACTGTTCTGACATTTTCCGATCCAACAGTCTCAGAATTACCCCTTCTTACATTGAAAATCTTTCTCAGAATCCGTTTCTTCAAAACCATGTTCGTTTTCCATCAATCTATTGTCTTTCCTCAATCGAATATTCCTTCCTCGGTCGTTCATTAGTTAACAGTTCAAAGGGAGGCAACTCTTTTATTTTCTAAAATTTTTTTGAATTTGAAAATATCGGGAATCACCTTTTTTCTTAGACTTGTATACATTTTTTTCATAGACTTTTTAATTCTTTTGATTCTTTTTAACAAGTTACGACAACTTTCTTTTGTTTTCGCCAGGTCCCTGTAAAAAGTCAGTGTAAAGTCTCTATGGGTGTTCAGTCTCTTCTGGCGTTCTTTTAGATTGCCACCCTCACCCCGGGGGAGGAAAGTGAGTGTGGGGTGGATTTTCCTCTTCTTCAGCCTAGTCTGACTAATTATATAGAAATATCCGTAGGGAAATCAATGCCAGGATCATGCAGCTGCCAGTTTGTTTGGCATTTGCTTTCGCAACAATTCTCTCAGTCGATGCATCAACTCAGCAATCCTCCAATTTTATCATGAATCAAAGGCTGCTGTCTCTTCTATTCCTAAGAAGGATAACATTATCATTCTTCGTAACTTCAGTGGTAACTTTGATGACATAGCTTAGCTAAGATGAACAGCAGTGGTTTTAAAATATTCAAACTTTGTACTGAATTCGAACTGGTATGTATTTACCCTACCCGTTCGCTACGCGTAGAATTTTACGCAAGGTAATAAGTATTAGGCATCCAGCAAGGATCAAATTCGCTATTCAGTAGTAATGGATCTCCGAGATTAACTTGCTAACCATATATATGGCCGCCTAAATTCATTAATTATTAACTAATTAATTTTCAAAATTAGGTATGACTTCAATTAAGCACATATCCTCCAAAAATTGTCGGATATGTATATCAGAAATAAACACATTGTTTCTTTATTTACTTTCATACTGTTCTGCGACAAGTCACAAAAAAGTGGAATATAACTAAATTCAAAATAAACGAAAAATCTGGAAAAGGCCAGCTAGTGTAATGGTTAGACTCCCCCGCCTGTCAGCTTGGCAGTCGAGGTTTCGAGTCACACACGGAGCAGTCTCCCATGAATATAATCTTGCTGATGAGACCTAATAGGTCGAAATGTACATACCGGGATTGACAATTTTTTCGATTTGTTTAGCCTTACACTGGAACATATATGCCCGCCTAAATTCATTAATTATTAACTAATTAATTTTCAAACTTAGGTATGACTTCAATTAAGCACATATCCTCCAATATATATATATAGATGGATATATATATATATATATATATATATATATATATAGAGAGAAGAGAGAGAGAGAGAGAGAGAGACAAAGACAGAGACAGAGACAGAGACAGAGATAAACACACTGAGATAAATAGATAGATAGATAGATCAATTCATATAATTCTGAATAAAGTGAGAAAGCGAAGTAGATAAAAAATATCTAAATCCAACTGACATGTGATGTAGACAGATTATTGTCAACTCAATCTTCTCTTTTATTAGAAAACCAAAAAAAGGAAAAGAATATTAGCTACAACAATGTCGACGTCGAGGAAGACAATGTGGATTTTTATTCAGCTGTCCAAGATGCCAGTTCAATTTTATTTATTGTTAATTTCCTCAAAAACCAGCACTCTATTTTCATTTCCGGTTCTGCGCATTGGACTAATATTATTGTATCGCAAGTATAAATATGTATCCCTTTCCACTCTCACTGACGCATTTCCTTGACTATCCAGCTTGGTAAGTTGGTCGGTTGGATTTTACGGCATGTAGACCATTGACTCAATATATGCCGAAGACATTTGACTTATTCTTGTTGGAATACCCAACAAGAATAAGTCATATGTCTTCGGCATATAATGAGTCAATGGTCTACATGCCGTAAAATCCAACTTTATTCAGAATTATTTGAATTGATCTATCTATCTATCTATCTATCTATTTATCTCAGTGTGTTTATCTCTGTCTCTGTCCCTGTCTCTCTCTTTCTCTTTCTCTCTCTCTCTCTCTCTCTCTCTCTATATATATATATATATATATATATATATATATATATATTGGAGGATATGTGCTTAATTGAAGTCATACCTAATTTTGAAAATTAATTAGTTAATAATTAATTAATTTAGGCGGGCATATATGTTCAAGTGTAAGGCTAAACAATTTTTTTTTAAATAAACTCATTTTTAAAATCTAGTTAACCCCTAAATGGGACCCTAACAAGTATTATGATTTCGGAATGGACCTGGGAGTAATAGCAATGAAGGGGTACTCCACACTTCCCAGAACTTCGAAACTGGAACCTTACCACTAGATGGATTTTAGCGTCATACCCAGGACCTTAAGATTCTAAGCCACCAGCTTCTAGCACGTATATGATAAAAATGGTCGGGGGATTGCCATAAGAGTAATAGTGTCTGGACAATCATATAGGCACTAGGACTTTACGTGAACAGCTGAGAGATTTGGTAAATTCATATATACATGCGCAAACAAACAAATAGATACACACACACACACACACACACACACATATATATATATATATATTTATACTCCGTGTTGTTAAGAGCGGAGAGAAAAGTCATATGACTTTATAAAATGCTTTTCACTTCAACAGCATTTTGTTGGTGTTTTCATATCCTTTTATCTATACTCATACCTTCAGATTCATTTCCTTTCTTTTAACTTTTATATTTATATATATATATATATATATATATATATATATATATATATATATATAAAACAGAGATTTTGGTATGTACGTATCGACGTATAACAAAAAAACGGGAGGTCACTCAGATTCAAAATCTTGCATACACATTGATATCGTTCTAACTAAGAAAAACTCCAAATTTGGTTATTGATTTTACTGATTAAGGGATTTAATCGATTAATTAATCCAAAATCACCCAATTTGCGGAACTGTCTGTATATCAGCCCCTCCTGATAATAAAATATTGTCTCTGCCTGCTTATTGTTAAAGCGATAACAGCAGCGAAGTTTTGATTTAAATTAATTAATTTTGCAGTCTAAGCCGTTCAGCTCCGAATTTATGGCCTATTTGTAGTCCAATCTTTAATAATTTTTATATCGTTAGAAAGAAAAGAAAATACAATTTCAAAATATGTAATTTGTGTGAGTTTTTATTAATTGAATCATTTTTTACAGCGAGTTAAAAAAAAAAATGCTACGTATAGCCGAAAAATATACGATAATACGAATAAGGCAGTGCAGTCTATGCCAAGCAGTTAGGGATCTCTTGCCTATATATCATCTAATCTTTAAAATATTTATATCTTTAGAAATAAGATGAAATAGTCTTTCTGAATATGTAATTTGTATGTGTTTTTATAGATTAAATTATTTTTTACAGCGAGTTAAAAAAAAAAAAATGCTACGTATAGCCGAAAAATATACGATAATACGAATAAGGCAGTGCAGTCTATGCCAAGCAGTTAGGGATCTCTTGCCTATATATCATCTAATCTTTAAAATATTTATATCTTTAGAAATAAGATGAAATAGTCTTTCTGAATATGTAATTTGTATGTGTTTTTATAGATTAAATTATTTTTTACAGCGAGTTAAAAAAAATGCTACGTATAGCCGAAAAATATACGATAATACGAATAAGGCAGTGCAGTCTATGCCAAGCAGTTAGGGATCTCTTGCCTATATATCATCTAATATTTAAAATATTTATATCTTTAGAAATAAGATGAAATAGTCTTTCTGAATATGTAATTTGTATGTGTTTTTATGGATTAAATTATTTTTACAGCGAGTTAAAAAAAAAAAATGCTACGTATAGCCGAAAAATATACGATAATACGAATAAGGCAGTGCAGTCTATGCCAAGCAGTTAGGGATCTCTTGCCTATATATCATCTAATATTTAAAATATTTATATCTTTAGAAATAAGATGAAATAGTCTTTCTGAATATGTAATTTGTATGTGTTTTTATAGATTAAATTATTTTTTACAGCGAGTTAAAAAAAATGCTACGTATAGCCGAAAATATACGATAATACGAATAAGGCAGTGCAGTCTATGCCAAGCAGTTAGGGATCTCTTGCCTATATATCATCTAATATTTAAAATATTTTAAGAAATAGTCTTTCTGAATATGTAATTTGTATGTGTTTTTATAGATTAAATTATTTTTTACAGCGAGTTAGTAAAAAAAAAAGAAAAAAATTGTAGAAAAATTAAAATTTACGCTTTACGGTTACATTATTAAAAAAATAATATTTTAATTGTAAATAAAAATATGAAAATCAGTTTTTTACGGTTACTAAAATTACTTTTAACTCTTTAATTTAATTATTAATTTTTATTGTTAGAGTTATAAAGGGTTAAAAACAACAATAAAATTGACGAATGTCCTTAGAAACTGTTTTCATTTTGCTGGGAGGCGACTGGGTCGTTAACTAATTATTTTCTAAAACAACTTTAACGACTGGATTTAAGTGGTCTGTGTATACTCAACAATTAGATGTGAGACGAATTGAACATTTCAAGATTTTTTATATGTAAGTACAGTACGAAAAGAAAGAAAAACTTTTCAGTTCTTTTGACATTAAATATCATAGATTTCATAGGCGAAATTTGAACTTTTATGAAAATTGTTTTGTACTTAATAATAATGGTAAAAAAAAGTCTTAATTTTTTAGAGATATACTGAAAACGTTTTTAAACAATAAAAATAGATATTGCAATACAGTGTATTGAATAAACGAAGAATTTAAATTTTCCATTTTCAGCTTCTTTTTATCGTTACATCTTTAGAAGTAAAAACGGAATATAAATTAAACGAATATATTTCTTTTAACTTTAACTCAACAAGCAATTAAGAACTAGATTTGAATTGTTGTCATGTACAAAAAATTGTGGAAAAATTAAAATTGTTTAAAAAAAAGTTTACGGTTGGTTACTTTTTAGTTTGAATAAAATGGCGAAATCTTTCAAGTACTCATATGAACACAATTTTAATTCTTAGCTTCTATTATTGTTAGAGTTTCTTTAAGTAAAATAAAATGGTGTTTCAAGAAACTACATATTTTTCTAGGCAATAACGTAGGTAAACCTATTTTTTCGTCTGCTTTTCATTTTAAAATCGAATTAAAATTAACTAAATCGATTATTTAAGGTTAAATTTTTGTCTAACTCGAAAAGTAGTTAGATTATGAACATCAGTAAAAAAAAGCCAAATAATATTACACATGCAATTTATTTATAATACATTTAAAACCATTTTTTCGGTCAATATCTGAGTTAATTAGGCATTTCTGCTATGATAATTTAATATATAAAATTCATTTTAAATATGAGTATCATGATGTTAAGTTTAAAATGTCATATTATTAGTTTAAAAAAACTTGGTGTTGGGGTTTAAGGTTAGTTTAATGGGAAAATAAATAAATAATTTGGGTTCTGTTTTTTTCTGGGCCATCCTAACTTTGACACCTTTGCGCAAGTTCAGTTCGGGCAGTTCCGATATGGGGGATCAGTTTACGATAAACTTATAAATGAGCACCCCTGAAAACTCAAATAATAAAGAACTTTTAAGAATTTTTTATTTTAAATCTTATAGATTGGTGTGTAATCGATAATAATCCATTGAAGGAAAAAATAAAAAATAAAAATATAAAAAAAATTTTTTTAGCCGTTCCGATATGGGGGGATCGTTTTACTATAAACTTATACGGGGAAATGAGCACCCCTGAAAACTCGAAAAGTTAATAACTTTAAAAAAAAATCTTTTTAATAGTCTGATAGATTGGTGTGCAATCGATAAAAATACATTGAAAGAAGAGAAAAAAAAGAAAGAAAAAACGAAAATTTTAGAGGTGGGGGCTGAAAGTTCAGGTCTGCCAAACATTTTTTTAAAACTACTTTAGTATCGATTTCTAATTATTTTTGTAGAAAAATCTATTGACCCCCCCTTTAAATAGAACATGTATTACTTATTTTAAATTAATTATTGAAATGTAGGTACTACCAATTTTCCCTGTGAAATTTACCCCCTCTATATTTAACACAATGAAACTTGCATAAATGTTAATATTATCTTGAGAATTTTTGGTCCTTTAGAAAGAAGAATCATTTCTAAAAATTCATGATGAGTTTTTAACGAAATTTTCAGCTTACGGAAATAATAAGAATTATAAACGAACAATAAGGTTTACATTTTTGTACCGTTAAATCAATTGAAATTTAACGTAGCGAAAAAAAAAAACAAGTTATGACTACAGGCTTTTTAAAAATATTCTATGAAAAAAAAAACTTTCTTACCTTTTAATAAAAATCTGTCGGAAACTGTTTTTTTCTAAAATATATTAGGGGAAATATTTTTGACGAGGTCTACACCTACCTATTTTATTTTATGAAATATGAAAAAATTAACTGGAACAAAACGATTTTTACGTTTATTCTATAAAGATAAGAGTCTGAAAAATTATATCAGTTGATTTTTATAAGTCTCAGAATTGCCCCCAATCGGATAATTTGATCTTTGAATTAACAGTTTTTCTTTGTAACAACTCTTAAAAAAAAAAAAATTTCAAAAATATTCAATATAGCCTAAAATGATCACGTTACCTATTTTGCTGGTACATAATTTAAATGCTTTTAAAAAATCTCGAATAATTATTTTTTTAGTTCTTATTTTCATTTTATTTTCCGATTTTCTGTACTTATTTTCTACCAGAATATCATCCTTATTTTTTTTCAATTCACACCTTCGGGCTTTTGTCTTTTTATTCATACTGTAATTACTTTCAAAATTATATAACATAACCGATATTTTGAGCCCCCAAAATAGGAGGGAGCAGTCAAAGTTAAATGCCCTTAAAAAAACAGAAAGTTTTGAAATAAAATAACTGATTCATTATAAAATCCATTCATTGATAAATCAATAATGAAAATTTCATTAAAATCTGATAATTACCTGATTTTTAGCAAATTTTTTGTGAAGCGGATTTTGTGAAAAAAAGGATTTTTCAACAAATTGCATTTTAGTCCGGTCATGGACCGGGTACTTTAGCTAGTATATATATATAAGATAGAGACCACCAATCTCGCCTAAGTAAGGGCCAAAGTGGAGTGTTGTATGTTATAGACTATTCAGCCATCAGGACTCCATCCTTAAGCATCACTGATCACCATCTGCGCCCAACAGGTGGCCCCATTGGTGGGGGTCTTATCCTTTTGCAACCCATCCGACTGGACTAAGCTTGGTACGTAATGTAGAGATTGACACAATTTGTGTATTATACTATCATAATGACCTACGGAACTGGAGTCGTTATTACCAAAAAATAAGTATACACACTTTAGGTTATTTCTGTACGTTATTTTCATAACGACTGCGCGGAATTGATCGATTGTCTGATTGATTGATTTTTACGGCATGACAATCGGGGTTATTTCATGCGTAGAGGTGAGGGAATTGCAGTCATAGTACATTTATATTTACTGTAACGTTGTGGGTTCCAATTAGGGATCTATTACGTTGGGGTACCAGTTCGTATTTAACCTTAGTGGCTTTCCTTTCTCGCCACTACAATTCGTATATTCGTACGTACAGCAGTTTGTTTACAACTGACACGGACCTAGCAGTCAGCCTCTTCTTAGCCCCAAAATTCTTCCCCACTTCTTTTGGTCAAGGGAAGATATCACTTCACGCACGCCGCGTGCTCCTTCGTTACGGCCAATTGACTTTATCCACGGGTCGTCCCCTTTACGATAGTGACTTTACTATCTTGTTTGCGTCGTGAGTCCATTCATAAAAAGATTTCTTTCGTTGTAAATAGAGCAGACTAATAACACCGGGTTTACTTCTCAGAAGTTTATTATATTCCAACTTCCTATAACTTTTGAGAGAGAGAGGGTCCCTAATAATCTCTGCCTTAACAAGAGGTGTATTTTAACTGGATTCAACTTCGAGTTTTTTAGTCCTTAGTAAACTTCTCGGTGAACAAGCTTTTCTTAGCCTTTCCTTATCGTCTTCAGCGACAACAGCTTAACTCCGTACGATCACTGGCCCCTAACTGCTCTGCTCGCAGACTCCAACCCCAACTAACTGACCGTGATTCTATTCGCGGGTCTTAAATAGCATTTCTAAATAATATTCCAGAAGATTCTTTCTCTAGAATTTTCGACTTCTTTCTGGACTAAATCGAATATTCGATTCGTTCCAATCTCACTGGTCAACCAGAGTTCACCAACCTAAAAGATCAAAGATTTCTTGGAGTCCAAAAGACTGTGTTTTTCTTAATCCTAGACTTATCGTCTGCTTTCTCTCGTTAAAAAGATGTTATCTATCCTAACTACTTTTTCGGTGATTCCACAAAGACCACCCAGCAACTCAAGATAATCGGTAGTACATTTTTCTAAGGTTCTTTTCCAAGTCTGGCACAAGGCCACAAATATAGGTGCTGGGCGGCGATTATGTAACATTACATTTTTTGTGGATGGTTCTAAATAGGTTATTTCCACACTGTTATATAGATATCACCAATTTCTATTTAATATAAAAATCGTTTGCACTTAGTTTTATGGTTTCATGTATTCCTGTCTAATACTAATAATTATATGTTTTCAAGTAATTATTTCTATTTAATGAAAGTTATATTTTTGCACACAGTTATAATTGCGAAAAATGTGTATCCAACTATTCTCCCTTCAGCTATTGGTAAATAATAGGGCAGACTTTAACCTTGATATTGCAATCGGTCTAGATGGAAAATTCTGAATCCAAACCTATTAAACTCCGCTTAAAAATTGGCCTTGTGGCGCATCCAGCTTGTTGCGAAGGGGTGGGGTAAATAGTACCCCGCTTAAATATTGGCCTTGTGTCGCCTTCTTCTCGGGGTGAAAAGAGCTTGTTAAAGGCATAATTCACTTAAAAATCGAACTTGTGTCGCATCCGGCTCGTAGCGGAGGGGTTGGATAAATGATACTCCATTTAAAAATTGACTTTTTGTTGCATCCTGCTCGTGGCGGAGAAGTTGGGTAAATTCATACTCCGGTTAAAATATCAACCTTGTGTCGCATCATGTTCGTGGGAAGAGGGCTTGGGTAAAAACATAATCAGTGCATTCTAAGCCTCACCGACACGGAAAATACATAATATAAACATTTGGTGAAGATAATATAAAAGTCACTTTGTAATTATCCTTTCATATATCTTTATTTTAGAATCTGACATAACAATTCGTGGACACTGTGAAATAAATCGAATAATTGCTGCACTGGCATTGCCTGAAAGTAGAATAATGCTGTGCTTGGTTTTGTGTCACCATTCATCGTTTAAGGCAGATATTGAAGTTCTCCACAACCATAACTTGCAAATCAATGGACACCAACAGAGAAAAGGGAGATAGCTGAAGATGCGATGGATAGAGGAGAGTGGTCTCCTGCTGGTCTATAAAAGATAGAAGGACATTAGCTGACTGGATGAAGACTGTACACGGAGGGATTATCTTGATTCTTTTGTATTTTACGCGACTCAAGAGCAACAGGGCTTCCATCAAAATTTGCTGGAAATAGGGTTAATATTCTGATTGTGTATTAATCTAGAAAACGAGGCTATCAATAGTATGAGAGTGGGATTAAATGTGCATATGATAACTTTTTCTTACTAAAGAGATCCAAACAATGCAACACCGATGGAAGAAATGTGTGGATGACAAGGGGGGTTATGTTGAAAATAAATCTCTCATTTGGTCACATTGCATGACAGTATCTTGGTCAGCCTATGAACGTTTCAGCCGACCCTTGTATATAATTTTATTCCCATAATTTTATTTATTTTACCAATAGGAAATATCACCTGAAATAATACCCAAATTCATTAATGGAACAGAAAGCATAAGAATAACAGTACAATAACATCTACCCGCATAAGGAACGAACGTAATAAAACATCTTCGGCATAAAATAACCCGATAAGAGTTGACATGCTATACAATCCAACCCAAACCAATATACATATATATATGTATATATATATATGTATATATATATGTGTATGTGTGTGTGTGTGTAGGTGTTCTCTATCCCTCTCTCTCTATCTATCTATCTATCTCTATCTCTATCTCTATCTGTGTGTATGTGTGTGTGTATCGACTATAGACACACTCCTACCAGTATCTTATAAAACGTAATTCATCCTCTAACCCAAATATATTAGGATTTCTATTAAAACGGTTATTATGGTGATTATTAGATATGATTTATAAACAAAATCTACATTGAAAAATTTTACTAAAAATAAAACTGCATTACTTCTGTAACCCTAGATAAAATTTCATCCACCCACACACACACACACACACACACACACACACATATATATATATATATATATATATATATATATATATATATATATATATAATATATATATAACGTGTGTGTGTGTGTGTGTGTGTGTAATTAGAAGCGTATGTTCACATTAAATTAGGATTTTACTTCCGTTGAGTCTGGTAATAAATTAAACCTAATTATATCTGTTTTGATTGTATAATATTCAACTTGAATATTTAAAAAATCCTGGTATCTTTGATTTCGACGAAAGGAACTTCATAACAATTAAGATGCAGTGATCAATTCATTAGTGATTGTCGATTGCGCTCGGCTCTTCTGCTGCAATATTCCGAATACGTATGCACCGTATCAATCATTGGAGAGAACGGAAATCAAATAAAGATATACGTGTGCATCTTATGTCTGAATTGATTACAAGTCAATGTAAACATCAAAAGAACGAAGATTCCGTTCAACTCTTCTTCTTCCGATTGAAATAAACCGAAAGTAAATCTTTCTCTGATGCAGATCTGGCCAAGGTTTCATCTTTGATTATCTCCGACTATAACAAGTGGGATTGCATGTTACCCGGCCAGTTTCAGTCAGTAGAGGAAGGCTTGAACCCTTTCTCCCCTAAAAAAGAATTGTATGAAGTGAACCAAGGATATAAGGATATTTTGTCTCTATGAATAGTCCTCGCAGATTCTGTGAGAACATTTTTGATAGGCGATATTGATTGGATTAAACAGTCTTAAAAACATTATTTTATGCTATAGTTATATTCAATATGAGAAAGCGCTAAATTAAATATAGGTATGAATTTATATTCATTCTAAGATAGATAAATAGATAGATAGATATCAACAGAGAGAGAGAGAGAGAGAGAGAGAGAGAGAGAGAGAGAGAGAGAGAGAGAGAGAGAGAGATTGATGGATATGAACAATTAGATAGATATGTACAAACCGAGATAGATAGATAAATAAATACATAGATATATAGATATCAACAGACAGACAGACAGAGACATAGAGAGAGAGAGAGAGAGAGAGAGAGAGAGAGAGAGAGAGAGATTGATATAACAAATAGATAGATAGCTACAGACCGAGATAGATAGATAGCTAGATAGTTAGATAGATGGATGTATGCATACATACATTCATACATGCAGGAATGCATGTGTGTGCATGAGCGTGTGCACTCTTGTATGTATGTAATGTCTATTTGTCAGACTGTCCTGCCGGCGGGGCTTAGAATAGGCTGACTGTATAACCTTCTGAAAGGGAAGACCCCACCAAAGAGGCTTACGATAAGTGCTGGAGCCATTGGCAGTTGTGACGGAATATTTTAGAATAAATCATTAGTGTAATATCATTGTTTACGTGAACAGATATTAATGAAACAGAAATATTTTTGTTATTTAAAACATTTTAAAAGATATTAAAACAACAGGGTTTATCTTTCACATCTTTAGACTATATCATTTGAACTCGAAAATTTCAAATAAAAAAATTTCCTTCATCATATTCGTGAACTCATCTCTAAAAATAATGAAGTATATAAATATAATCTCTCTCTCTCTCTCTCTCTCTCTCTCTCTCTCTCTCTCTCTCTCTCTCTCTCTCTCCACACACACACACACACACGCATATACACACACACACACACACACACACATATATATATATATATATATATATATATCAGTCGATTCATATTGATATATATATGTCTCATTTTTCTATCTATTCATCTATCCATCTCAGTTTGCTCATATCTATCTATCTATCTATCTATCTATTACATAGTAAAAAGGAGAAAATGAACTTTCTATTTTAACAAAATTATTGCTGTATTTTCCATCCTATCACCAATACTTACAATAATAGTTTGAGGTATCATTTTTAAATAAATCTTAATAGTAATATTGTTTGCATGAACATATTTTGATATTTTGATCAACGTTTTTTAATTTGATTTTTTATGGTTCAAAGCGTTGAACCAATATAGCTTACCTTTCATGTTTTAATTTGTATCATATAAATTTTGAATTTTAAAATAAAATTTGATTCCTCCGTCATATTTGTCAACTCATCTCTCAAAAATATTAACCAATATTGATTAAAAAGGAGATTATCTTCATATTTTAGCAGTAAACAGTTGTACCTTGACTTACGAGTGTTCCAATTTATGAGTTTTTCAAGTTCACTAAAAACATTTAAGTTTTCAAATCTATTACGCCAACAATATCATTTATAAAAAGAAATGAACATTAAAATATATTGCCGCACATTTTAAAAAATAATGTTTTTTTTTTGTGGGGTGGATGGAACGATTAATGGCATTTCCGTTTATTTCAATGGGGTAAATGATTTGATTCACGAGGAAATTGAGTAACCAGAGCAACGAATTAAACTCTTAAGTCAATGTAGTACTGTATATTGTTTCATATTTTACAGATCATACTTTCTTTTCATATTTTACCGAATATAATTTCTCTTCATATTTTGCTCATACTTTCTCTTCATATTTAACCGAATAAGATTATGTCTCTTCATATTTAACCGATCATATTTTTTCTTTCCGATCATATTTTTTCTTTATATTTTACCGAACATAATTTCTCTTTATATTTTACCGAACATAATTTCTCTTCATATTTTACCGATCATAATTTCTCTTCATATTTTACCACATAAAATTGTGGTTAAATGATTTGATGAAACAATGTACAGTGATACTTTGAATTATAAGTTTAATTTGTTCCACTTGTAACTCAATTTCCTCGTATATCAAATCAATTTTCCTCTTTAAAATTAATTGAAACCTCATTCGGGGAAATAGGAAGAGAAAATATACATTGGCTTAATTCTAAAGTTCCAATTGCTTTCCCGCTGTTCGCTGTTGTATATATCTTCTGACCTTCCATAATGTCAGATGAACATCAAGTCCCATTAACGTGGGGAGCCACACACAAACCGGAGTTCACGCAGTGGTCAGTATAAGGATTGTGTGAATCCCTTAACATTCCTCTTTTGAAACCTCACAAGTACTGGTCATTAAAACCCAATACTGTCGCTTTTCCCGCTGTTCAGTTGAATGGCATCTGTTTTGTCACAGCAAATATCATGTTGGCTGTGAAATAATTGATAAATGGAGCGCAGAATTTCCCCTTGTCAAATTGTTTCGAATCTGTGGGAAGATTTGAAACGGCACAAAACGGCATTTGTGTTACATTAACTGTTACAAAAGAAAAATCAAACAGGGAAACACAAAAGAAAACATTTTGTCATTTTACGAATTTCTTTTTATAGAAATTCTAGGCCTTTTATATAATTATGGACACGTTGGCAAATATATATTTTAAAGCATTTACTCTTGGATTATCTTCTTGGTATATACGTATTTACCCAACCCGTTCGTATGAGCAGGATGTAACACAAGGTCGGTGACAGTGAGACATCGTAAGGTCTGAAAAGAAGTGAAGTTGTATCTCCCATTTTTTGTAACAAGATATACTTGATCCAGCAAGCCCAGACCGATATGATGACCAGGAAGACGTTATGTAGTATTTTTGAGTCGATGAATGAAAAATTATATTGTTTTATTAATTGTAAAGTTGTTAGCTCCGAAATTCCACAGCTTACCAGTCCTCTGTCGGTTACTGAACATTTTGAAAATTACCAACTCTCACGAGACCGTTTTTCGCACTTACCGCGAGAGTGTTTTACCTTTGTTGGTGGTTAAACTGCTACTAAATTGCAGTTAGCTATCTGTTATAGATTAAGTTGTGGAAAATAGAGCAAGTGTCCGTTTTATCCATGTTTCCGTGAGGATTAGAGAAGCGTTCTCTAAACATAATTCTGAAAGTAGGTAGCTATAGCAAATTTAAAGACTCAAATGTCTTAGGGTTGTCATCATCCTCATATCGCATGACAGCACGGATTACCATGACACACACACACACACACTCTCTCTCTCTCTCTCTCTCTCTCTCTCTCTCTCTCTCTCTCTCTCTCTCTCTCTCTCTCTCTCTCTCGCCACTCGTGTCAATCAGTCATCGCTCCAGGCAAATCCTCATCCAGTATCCGCACAGAGCTGATCAATGTAAAATTTTTCTAAGCCGACTCTAGTGTGTCCATATGTAGGTGTCCACTGAAGAACGTCTCTTATGAGTTCGTTCTTACTTCTCCAGCAGTGTTCTCTTCATTTTACTTGGATGGTTTGTGTGATGGAAGGTAAATGGCTTTCTAGATGCTTTTTGTGGGATGCGGCTTCGAGGATTTATTTAGGACAGCGCGCAGCATCCTTCTGTAATTCTACTTTAGCATATTTGTAGGTTTAATACAATATACCTCTCGCTTCATAGTAGGACCGAAAGTAATTGATAATACCGATACCTGATGGCAAAATGTCGACTAGAAAGAATTCTGGTTAAAGAAGATGAAAAAAAAAAGAACAGAAAGAAAAAGAAATCATCGGAATTTCTGGGGGTACAAAAAAGAAGCCGGGAAAATGGTGGAAAGAATTAAGATGATCGCTTTTACGAGAACAGCTGAGATCAACAATCATTATGATAAGTGAGTTTCTTTTTCTTTTTCTTTTTTTAAGTAAAACAATAAATCAGTAAAAAAAAAACAGCTGACACAAGCGCCCCCTGTGAAAGCTTTTGTCTTTTTAAAAGCAAAGAGGCGGTGTGAAACCTTTTTCCGATTGAGTTTAAACTATTGGTTGCTAAATATGAGAGCAGCAGCTTTTGCAACCGAAATCGAACCCGCGAACGGATCCAACGACTCATTCGGAAAACGAAAATAAAATCGATATCGATTTGATTACGTCACTGATCCAGGATTACTGACTGTTTTCTTCTTGTGAATGAAAAGCGCACAACTATCTTGCTGGTGTATGTGTGCTGGGGTGGTATGGTGTGATGTAATTGAATGAACAAGATTAGCATACCATTTTTTGTTGAGGTTGATTCTCACTTGGTGCTCTATACTTCTGACCATGGACAAAACTTAAGCTTAACAAATTTTTTTTTTCGAGAAAGTAATGTTGAATTTTTAGATAGAGAATGAAAATCAGATGAAATGTAAGACATTATTGACAATGGTAAAATCCCACTCTGTCAATGCGGTTTAGAATACGCTGACTTTATCCCACTGAAGAGGAGTAAGATTCCCAAATAATACAAAAAATGTGTCCCGTGCAATGTGACTAAATTAAATCTGATGATAAGGCTTCGTTTCTGTACATCTTGATAGTATGGAGTACCCCCATTGCTATTACTCCCGGGTCTGCCCTGACCCGCAGTGGTAGTACGTGTTAGGGGTCTGTCCATGGTCGACTTGATCTGTTTAGAAATATTCGCATTCAGTAGGAATACTTGATTTAATATAATTATAAATTATGTGTATTAAGAATAGTTACTTGAAGAACTAATTGTTTCCAAAGGATTATTATTATTATTATTATTATTATTAGTAGTAGTAGTAGTAGTAGTAGTTACTTGAAACCATACAATAGTGTACAAACAAATGACGCCCTGTCTGCTGGGGCAGTGGAATACACCGACTGCACCCGTGTAGTGGGATAAGACCCCCACAAATGAGACCACCTGTTAGATGTGGGTGGCGACCCGTGATACGGTCGAAATTCTGATGGTTGAGCAGTCCATGACATGCAATACTCCACTTTGGTCCTTATCTATACAATACGGGCAATTCGGGAGGCCGCCTCCAAACGTCTGATAACGTCAAACCCTCACTCCTATATGATTGTCCCGATCCTATTGCTCTTACGGCAATCTCCTATCATATATGTACTAGAAGGCGGTGGCTGAGTGTCTTAATGCCCTTAAACTTTGGGGAATATGGAGTGCCTCTTCATTGCCATGACTGCTGGGGTCTACTCTGACCCGGAGTGTTAGTACCTGTTAAAGCCCCATCTATTGATTAAACAGGTGAAGAATGAGTTGTAAAAATATGTTTAAAAAATTGAATACCCAACAAGAATGAATGGAACAAAGCATCTTAGACATGGAATAGCTCATTGATTGACATGCTTAGAATCCAACCAACCAACCAACCAACCAGCCAGCATACTTAATAAATATGATATTTAACAACAAACTATTCATTTACAAATCATACGTACCCACCAAAAGATTTGGCATTAAGTAATCCACTAGAGTTGATGTGTCATAAAACGAAACAATCAACCAAACCAACAAACAAATGACAATTATTACATAGAAATAATTACGTATTATCAAAATATAAAAAACCATACAACTGTGTTAAAATTATTTGTAATGGAAAAAAAATCCTATAACTATGTTCAAAAACTCTTTTAAAAAAATTACACAAACAATATAAGCATAAATGTACAATGAACACACTTTCCTAACTCCTCGGCATAAGATAACCTTAGACGATTTGAGACCCCGTAAAAATCAATCAATTGATCAATGAAACCTATCTTTTGGTTTAAAGAAGAAGGTTAGAAAACCCATTAATGGTGCAGGAGGAAGAATAGCACACTAGGACAAATGTTGCCGTGAGAACAGTGATTATGATGATGAGGATGATGAGGATGATGATGATGATCTGAATAAGTTATCAAGTGCAATGCTGGTTCGCCTAACTGGGTGAAAATAAAAGGGTAATTTTAACGATAGCGTATACAATGGACAATATTTCACTTTTATAGAGTAACTTCTTGGCAATGGAACGCTGTGTATTAGTGATACGATTGTTTCCATCTTCCCCGGGCGAATATTCATTGTCTCAAATCCACAGTTGCCGATGCGGAAAACACATTTCTTAGATATAAATCATTTTACCAAAGGCTGTTTGATAGCGAAGAGTGTGACGTGTTTCTTCTCAAGATAAACAGCAGGATCTTGAGACTCCCACCAAAGAATTTAAACGGTTACTTTTGCTCGGTAACTGTCAGTTTCTCACTCATTCAATTTTCAAATATGGTTTGAAAATCGCATCGGCGGGTAACTGATAGTTACCAAGCGTCATTACCGTTTTCTCTTCGCTACCGTTAGATATATATGGTCTATGAAGATATTGAACACAATTTACTTATAAATATAGCAAACTATAATATCAATATTAATATATATAATATATATATATATATATATATATATATATATATATATATATATTTCATATTTATATTTTATATTTATATAAATATATCTATATAAATATATATATTTATATAAATACATATATGTATATAAATACATATATTTATATAAATATATATATTTATATAAATATGTATATATATATATATATATATATATATATATATATATATATATATATATATATATAGGCTAGCGTCGACATAAAGTCAATATATATATACATACATGGTATTGACTATAGATTATATTATATAATCAATAATATATATATATATATATATATATATATATATATATATATATATATATATACATGAAGTCAAGTGCAACTACGAAAAACTCTCAGTTACAAAGAGCCGTTGACTTCATGTCAAGTTAAATATACATGCTATATCAATGATATCGAACATTATTTACCTATAGATATTGCAAACGATATATATATATATATATATATATATATATATATATATATCACTACCTTACCTAAGTATTGAAATTGTGACTTAAAACAATCTGATCAGTTTAACTCATTTCACTTTATAGGATATTTAAGAAGGAAATTACACTGAATATAAGCCATGATTTTTAACAAAATAGTCAGTATCAGTTATGACGTGGTCAATAGAAAATGGCCTCTCTTATATCTGGATCGACAATGTTTGTAAAGATATATAAGTAAAGTAAAGTAAGTAAAGTCGTCGGGGTGACCTAAAGTCGGTATCAGCCAATCAGCGAGTGAGTCTATTCTCTTTTCACTAAACCAAGGAGATTATTTTTGCATCTGAGGGGAGCACCACACCTACCATCAGCTCCTTACTTTACCGCACAGATCCCTGTGCTACTCATTTGCTGAGTTGGTGACGGCCGGTATCGAACTAGGAACCTTGTGGTTTCTCGCCGAACGCTCTACCGACTGAGCTAACCCGGCCCTTGAAATATGAAGGTAAGGGTTAATATTTCGACACGACTAATCCTCTATGTTTAGGAAATTTGGGTGGGGGCAGAATTGACAATGAAATGGTGTTTGGGAAAAAAAAAAGAATTCGTTCAATCACCAAGCCAATCTCAAGGGGAAAACGACGTGTCAGCATGTGGATCAACATTGTGGAATAACACGTTCTATGTTAACTTTCTTGGAATATTAACTCTAAACCAGCTGCTTTTGAAAATGATGGAACTGCACTCACTGCTCAAACTTTTTTTTTTAAACTCTCGAAGAATAGATAAAAAATATTTTTAAATTCCTAAAGGGAAAATGCCATCATCAACTTTCTATGTTGGGGAATATAAACAAC
Organism: Doryteuthis pealeii; assembly: GCA_023376005.1. Lineage (NCBI taxonomy): Eukaryota > Metazoa > Mollusca > Cephalopoda > Myopsida > Loliginidae > Doryteuthis > Doryteuthis pealeii. Next base: position 65,418,797 of record CM042144.1, on the reverse strand, counting down.
ACTCTTTCGAAAGTTGAAATATCTACAAAATCATTCAACAGCAACAAAGTGTTATAGTTTAAACCAGGCATGTTAATCAGACAACCTATGGGCCGTATGCGGCCCTTGACAAGCACACAAACAACCCGCACAAATTATACAAGTTTCTATTCATTGAACGGCCAAAATTTCAGTTTTTCTAATTTATAAATCCTATATATTGGTTGGTTCATTTTAACGGCACGTTAAGCCGTCTTGTGTTATTTTATGCCAAGCGGTAAATTGTGAGTTGTTTCAGATTTATGGTTATATTTTTTCCAAGGGTTTTACTTGATTTTTACAGTAAGTTGTCTACAATTATTTATTGCTAAATGGATTAGGATTCACTTTAAGGGATATGTGTTGTATATTGAAGATATGTATTACCCATGTGTTGTGGTTTCTTAAGTCCGACTACATACTTCGCCACGATATATAAATACCCGCAACATATACTAACTACACGATTCAGCAGCGTGAATTGGAAGCCGCTATACAACATATAGAATTTGATGCCAGTAGGCAACATATGTTTATACGAAAACGTTAAATCTTATGGTTATATTTTTGTTATAATTTCGTTTATGTCAGGAAGGACAAATTATCATATATATTGACATTTCTAAATATATATCTCGTTTTTTTGAGTTGACAAAAATTGTCTAACAACAGCAAAATCCCGATTAGAATAAATTACAAAAGACTGTCAGCTTGACCTTCTTTACTGACCACTGCTCCAGGAGCATTTTCTTTACTGAATAGCCTAAGTGTTTCTACTCTATGCAATATCTTTTCGACTCGGGTTCGTGGTGGTAAACGCATGCTTAGTCCATTTTCTTTTATTAAAACATGGTTATCAATACAGATTATACATTCTTCTGTGAATTTCAAATAGCTTGTATTTTTCGGCCACCAAAAGATTGATATACCTCTTTTTAAGTCTGGAGCACTCTAATTTGCCACCATTTGGAATATCCCGAAAACAAATATTCACACTTCTAGAAAAGGTTTGTCTTATTTATCGAAGTAAAGAAATAACAAAAGACTTAGAGATTTAGCATTATAGTCTATTTCAGGGAGCTTAGACAAAGTGTCTAACTCTCCCAACTCATCAGATGCGAATATATATATATATATATATATATATATATATATATATATATATATATATAAGTAAAGTAAAGTCGACGGGGCGGCCTAAAGTCAGCTAGGGAGTCTATCCCCTTTTCAATAGCGCTAGACCAAGGAGATTGTTTTTAGCATCTGAGATGGAGTGCCACACCTACCATCAGCTCCTTACTTTATATATATATATATATATATATATATATATATATATATATGTGTGTGTGTGTGTGTGTGTGTGTGTGTGTGTGTGTGCGGTGCTATATTTGTAAGTAAATTGTGGTCAATTTCGTGGATAGAGAATGACATGAAGTCAACGGCTCTTGGTTCTGCAGTTCGAACATTTCATTAGCGAGAAACTGTCAGTAACCAAGCGCCGTTATTACCATATCCACACCACACACACACACACACACACACACATATATATATATATATATATATATATATATATATATATATATATATATAGAGAGAGAGAGAGAGAGAGAGAGAGAGAGAGAGAGTGAGAGAAAGTGAGCGAGATAGATAGATAGATAGATAGATAGATAGAGAGAGAGAGAGAGAGATATTGGAAGGGTGTGGTTGGCTTACGTCGTTATCTGTATGAATAATATCAGCTAATCGAGTTCAAATTTCTTCTGAGTTTATGTAATGACATTAAGAACGTTGTAAATCCGGTTCTTCCTACGCTCTATCTCGTCTAATGATATTTGGAGAAAATTCTTCATATATTCAGAGGAAAGAGAATGATAAAACAAATACAGAAAATGAAGGTATCTTCGTTGTCAATGTTTAGACAGATTTATCAAATTTTAAGATATTTTACACACGTTTCATGTGTTCTAATGGAAATTACATCTGGGAGGCGGTACCGACTTTTATATAAACGACATATAGTGTTTTGTAAATTATTTACATAGTTTGTTGACAGAACTCTATTCAAGCCTGTATCACTCTGTTTTATTTGTCGCCATTTTGAATAACCTGAACACAGATATTCATGCGAGAATAAAATAATTTTTGGAATCAATCATTATCACACAATGTGGAACTAATGGAAAACATTTTGAAATATATATATATATATATATATATATATATATATATATATATATATATATATATATATACCTTTGAAAGGAAGGAAAAACTCAATAAAACGTCATTCTGTTATAAATTTATTTCGACCAAAACTTAAAAGTCTTTTAGAAATTTAAATAAATAAATTTCTACCACTCGCTAGAAAATCGGACAGAAGGCACAGATAAAAATAAAGTGAAAAACCTGAAAAAAATTTTTTTACCAGAATCCTTCAAGAGTGTGTCAGGCAGCAAATATATGTTTCTCTGTATTTAATCTAAATTATAGATTATAATAATCTATTATTGAGCTCTCTAGGAACTTATATAAAAATCCTTGTATTTGCACCTACTAAAACATGAAATAATTATAGTGAGATTTTGAAGATCCCATGTAGAATCATCCCTTACTACCAGTTTTGGATACTTTACACACACACACACACACACACACATATATATATATATATATATATATATATATATATATATATATATATATATGGAGAAAGTAGACAAAAACTGGATGGCGGGAAATTATAGGCATTTGAGAACATGTAGACTTGTTTCGAAGTTTATTTTTTTAAGGTGTTTTTTTTTGTTTGATATATAGAGCTTCGATTACACACACACACAAACAAACACACACACACACACACACACACACACATATATATATATATATATATATATATATATATGAATGAGCCTTATTTGTAATCCAGGATCAGGCTTTATCAGAAAAAACCAGTGAGAGAAATATTGAAGTCTGAGTGGTTGTAGTAATTATTTTTCTGAGATGAATGCTAGGGTACATACCAGAATAGATGGATCTTCGGTGTGGTAGGGTGCTTATTGGCTAAGGTGCTGGATTACGAACACATAGTAAGTAAGTAAGTTCGAATTTCAGTCGCACAATTACGACCACTTTCGAACTAATACCCCTGGTAAAGGTATAAATTACCCTCTTCCCCGACTACGGGTAAAATAGTACCACTATTGTTCTTATTTTTATATTTTCAAAGTACAGTTTGCATATTTTGTCTAGTGTACATGAGAATAATGGCAATGAAGAGCTACTCTGTACCGCCCAGAGTAACAGAAGCAATTTAGTGTCATACCCAGGACACCCCTTTTAAATTTAGAACCGGACTTTTTCAACTGCGGTGGAGTCGAAACCGGTGCGTCCTTACCTCATGACATCTCAGGTTTAATTGATTGACTTAGCCTCTAACCCTACGGATTCTGAATTTCAACGGCTTTTATTTAAAATCTATCTACACTAACAGTCCAAAAATAACTACTTATCAATATACAATAGCAATTAGATGTAATGAATGATAGAAGCATCAAGATGATAGAAATATGGTCAGAATGGCTGACAATATTACACATATGAAAATCATCGCATTGGGTAAGTAATGATCGAATTGTGTCGATTTTTAGCTCTCCAAATGGGGAGGGCGAATAATGGCGCCTTTTTGTAATCTATTTGTCTGTAAAATGAGTGTAATAGAAATTATCAGGATTATGATTGTGGTTGGATATATTTGAAATAAGATAGAAACAATACATTTCCTTTGTATCAATCATATTGCCTGCAAAATTCTGACAATATACAAAGCTCAATATCGGCACCACATTTCATAATGGAATTGAAAATTGGAAATGATAACAATATAATTCATATATAATCGTTTTATAATGAAATAATAATTCTTCGAGTTTTGTGACGTTTTCACAGCACTTTCTGATCTTTCAAAAAAGCTAGATTTGCCGTATTCTCCAAAAAGCTAGAGTTGCCGTATTCTAAGTCTCAATCGACCGGGATGATGAAGTGAAACATTACACCTATATATTTAGTTATTTTTAAATAGAAAAGCAGACTAAACTCTTTAGACTTGGTAGGGCAACCCGTCTAGGAAAAGGAAAACTCTAAATTCAAACCAGCCGTATTCTTAAAAATTGACCTTGTGTTACATCCAGCTAAACTTTCCTACGACGGTAACCATTACACCAAGCTCATCCGATAGTGTTCATTCTCTGAGGCAAAGTTGTTTTCCAAAAGTTGGGCTGTTGAAACACAAGTTTTATAGAATTATCAAATAAGAACGTCTTAACTTTATCTAGTACTAGAAGCGGCTACCCTGCTAAGCCTGGGTAGAGGAGAAAAAAACATCGATCGATCTTCCGTTATTCATGTTTACTTTTTAGCGAGAAACACCGAAAAATGGCAGAGTATAATTTTAGCGTATAATGCTATTTAATTTTTAATTTTTAAGATGTATTCGAAATTAATTCAAATCATCATTATTTATGCTCAAAAATCAAGCCCTGGTGATATTTAATGTGTCTGTATATTTACTTTGTCGTTAATTGTTTTATTTTCAAAGTTTCCAACCAGACATACATATACACACAACTTCCCTTAATATATGTACTAGAAGTAGCTACCCGGCGTCGCCTAGGTAGATGAGGGGTAAAAAGGTAGTCTCGCAGATCCATTATTGTTGAATCATGGGTTGGATCCTCGCAGGAGGTCCCATTAAAATCCCTATGTAAAAAAGACCTTGCCTTGATCCAGTCACTCTGAAAAGAAACAATAATGTCTCCTATTTAAAATACTAAATGCAAAAAAAATCCATGTTGTTATCATTTAAATTTAATTTTCTCTAATTATCTTCACTAATATTAATCAAATCCTCATTATTTTTGCTCAAAAACCAAGCCCTGATGATATGTAATGTATATATATATATATATATATATATATATATATATATATATATATATATATATATATATATTTACTTTGTCATTAATTGTTATATTTTCTAAGTTTCCTCCGGACATACATAGAAACACAATTGCCATTTATAGATAGATAGATAGATAGATAGATGTTCCATGACTTCTGAGTGACAATTCTTATCACTGCAAATTTTGGAAGAAATTGATATTCCTGAATATTATTTTTGTTGAAGATCATTTAGGAGAAAGAAAAAGATATTAATGTTTGTTTGGTATTCATCAAGGGGATAAACATAATAGTGACTGTTGGTAGGAAAAACAAATATCAATGAAGAAATCAAGTAATTTCAGTTTATTTACAATAAAACTAGTATTGGAAATTCCATAGTTAATTATCTCCCCCTACCGCTAGGTGGAGAATCGCCAACATCGTATGTTGGCGCCAAAACCAAAAACTTCACTTATCACGGAGCACTCACTGAGGGTAGTCGCGTAAATAGCGGTCCCTAAACTTCACTTATCGCATAGCAATTACTGGAGGAGAGACGTAAAAGTAAAAGCTCTCATCATCAAGCCTAAAACAGGGGCCACATATCACAGAACTCTACAACCAGCTCACTTCTAAGGCATTGTATCAGCATACGTTAAAAGGCGGTACAATAGCACACTTACTGAAGGACGAGAAACTACCGAGACGAAGTGTTTTATCAACATTTCCTACCAACGAACAGAATACCCCTGTTATCACCACTACTCCAAGCACTCTGCTTAACTCACATATAAGTCTGGTAGCAAATACCAATAAAATTTGCAAAAACGTTTATGTAATTTTTGCTGTTTGTTCCTTCTTTGTCAGACAATTTGCCTACAACTACGGAAAATAAGAGCTCCTTCGAATCCTGAAAATACTCTTACTAGTGACAAAACCATACATTGTAAACATTTCGTGTAACGGTATCGTCGAAGGATATGGAATCATTGACCCGAGTTCAAATCCTGAACGAGTCTGTTTACGTTTCAATTCACGCTTATTCCTTGAAAAAAAGGCATGAACCCATCAGTTTTTCCTCCAGTTATAGATAGATTCTAAGGGAGATTGGGTTTTTTAGCCTTGGTTAGGTAACTAGTCGAAAAGGAAAACCTTGAATTCAAACCAGTTGGATGTTGGATCTTGTGTCACATCCTGCCAGTGGTGGCGAATTTAGATGAATACTTCTATATAGATTTAGTCTGTTTATGTATAAATATTTACAGTTTTCCACCATTGTTTTCCTTAGGGTTTTTAATATTCAATGATTTAATGTCTATGAACATGTCGATAAATTTGACTCCGTATCGTGTCGTGTCTGTTATTTAAAAACAAAAATTTAAAAAAATAAAAATAAACAAAAATAAAAGAAAAAATACAAGAGAAGGAAACAAAGTGTAAATGTAATTTTCTTATTTTTCGCGATAGAATCAACTCGTGATTTGTACCCAAAGGAACATCACGAACCTAATGAATCTGATGACGGTGGATGGCGCTGTGAGGTGACACGTTACCTAATTTATAACCCGCTTCCTGGGGGTAAAGTCTTCAAAACTATGGATCATTAGATGCATTTTTTTATCCTCCTTTCATTAAATGCCATGAAAAATGGGTTATCTGTTATTTTGGTGTGAAATTTCACGTCATTTCACGAACGGTGAATATTAGATATATCAGCAAATATATGCACCTTCAGGGTACAAGTATGTAAGCTTTCAAGTAATGCAATTTAGTGGCACCTTGACTTACGAGTTTAATTTGTTTCACTTGTAATTCAATTTTATAGTATATCAAATAAATTTTCTTCATTAAAATGGCATTAATCCGTTTCACCCCAACCCCAAAATTTTGTTTTTTTATTACATTTTTCAAATAAGAAAAATAGCACTCTATTTTATTAAAACATAATTAAATAGAATGTAATAAATGATGTGCTGTAAAAAAGCAAAGACAGCGGAGTGGCCTATTGTCGATATCAGTCGGAGAGCGATGGAGTCTATCACATTTTCCCTAGCGCTGGACAAGGGAGATTGTTTTGCGGCTGAGATGAGAGGCCAATGCTTACCACCAACCCCCAATTTTATCGCACAGATCCAAATTGCGTTACTCCTATGCTGAGTTGTGTAGGGTCGGTTTAGAACGAGGAAGATAGTGGTTCTGAGTCGGATATTCTCCCGACAGAGCAAACCGTTTTTATAAATATTTTCTTTTGTGTAATAAATTTGGAAACTTAGATTTTTTTAGAGAACATAATAATAATAATAATAATAATAATAATAATAAGAAGAAGAAGAAGAAGAAGAAATGATTAAATTGATTTATATTACATCTAACACGAAATATTATACATCACCATGGCCACCAAACACAAATAGGCTCTTTCATACGCACATACGCACGTGGATTCGGTTATTCATATGTACACCCGCGCGTGGATACAGTCATAACGTCACAGCCTACACGCATTTTCATACACATGCGCATGACAATATACGCACACATACAAAAAAAAAAACGCATTCACGTAAACATGCAACACGAGAATACAGTTATAAAAAATACCATCATTTTCAAAAAAAATTTTCATTTAACTAGCAATGCCATAACAAGATGACCTCAGTTCCAGTGATCTTCTGAAAAAGAGATTTTATCTCGAAAATTCAAGAATAAAATACAGATTAACACACAACACCATTGTTACCTTATTATTTTTTTCATTACACCTGCATTGTGATAGCCTTCAAAATCAACCTCCAAACCAATATATACACAATGCTTCAAGCAAATTATAAAACTCTTGTATATATATATATATATATATATATATATATATATATAAAATATAAAATATACCTAAATGCAGACATGACAAAATTCCTAGCAAAAACAAAAAATAATTTGATATTTTTGTGTGAAATTTTATGTCATCTTTTGAAGACTAACTAATCAACATAGCGGAAGTGATATGTTTTATTTTCACTTCTGTTTAGTGATATGTTACGCGCTTGTGCTATTTATGCTTGCGGTATATAATTGTTTTCATTGGAGCTACCATTACCCCTTGCCCAAGCTCACTTGGATCACTCTGGTGTCAGTTTAAAATGTGGGGGGCATTTCTGGCACAAACTGTAATATGACAGTTGTAATATAAAGTTGAAACTTAAAAAAAAAAGCTTTATCAAAATTGGTGAATTTTTCTTATTGATTCCGCATTAAATGACCCGAAAAGGGTTGATATGCCGTACAAAACAACAAAAAATAACCAACAAAAATAAATCACTATCTTTCTTTTGCCCCTACATCATACTTCAATATCGGAAGTGTGTGGTGTGTTTTTCTCTATGTTTGTGTTTGTATTTGTATGTGTGCATATGCATGTGTGTTAATGTGTGTGTACGTGTTTTAATGTTTGTCAATCTTAGTAAGATATTTACTTTCTGTAGTATATCTTAATCTAATAAAAACCGATTGATATTTTTTTTCAAATAGGTACACAGCAAATACGTATGCTTTTTCCCACACATACAAGAACATCAAGAACATCAATACGCATGCGTGATTCTAAAACAATCCTGTATTTATACAAAGAGCTCAAAGGCGAATAACGGAAAACGTGTTTGATGCTTTGAAGCTGTCGAGAGGTTCAGGTGTTGGGTTAGGGATGCATAAAGCGCAGCTTTTTGTACAAAGGCGGCCAAACGTTTGTGCCACCTTTCAGGGCGCCCAAAATACTTCACTGAGAAGCTAACACTGCAAACAAATCACCGGAATAAACGAATGACTTAATGTATCATCCGGAATAGAATCGAAACACAATGACAAGGTGCGCATGCGTATTTAGAGATCAAGCAAAGTAGGAATTTCATACTACCATTTGAACACGCTCAACATTGTTATAGTTCTCAGGTTCACTCTGACCCGAAATGGCAGAACCTGTTAGAGTCTCATCTACAGGTTCCATAAATAAGAATCGAATTCGATAGGACCAAGTACAAAAAACAAAACAAAACAAAACAAAAAAAACTCTTAAGAAACAATTACACAAAGATATAAATAATAATAATAATAATAATAATAATAATAATAATAATAATATCAGGAAAAAAATTTTGGTGAATTGGAAATCAGAGGAAGAATCGACACCATCTAAACTACAGCACTGTTAAGATCGGCTAGAATACTCAGAAGAGTCCTGGAGACCTGAGAATACTTGCTGTCACTCAGCCTCCAGTGAATCACCAGCTACGACAGGTGTGAAAAACTCGTATAATAATAATAATAATAATAATAATAATAATAACAATAATAATAATAATGATAATAATAATAATAATAATCCTGGAGACCTGAGGAGACTTGCTGTCACTCAGACTCCAGTGAAAGACCATCAGCTAACACTGATGTGAAATCTCAAATAATAATAATAATTAGGAAGAGAAGTTCTCAAAATAGTTTTGGCTATTTACCCATAGCTGGAGGGAGAATAGCTGGATTCGTTTTAATCCCAATGGTGTTTGCGCTCTGGGACATGCTGCGCCCTAGATGTAGGGTGGGCCTCATATATACTAATCTATACGACTAATAAAAATGAAAGGAATTTGATAAGGGCATAACAATCATTCTTCCTTGTCAAAGGAATCTAGAAAAGAAATGTCAAGCATTCTGGACAAGAAAAAGAAAACTCCTGAAGTTTTATAACTCCCAAACTGATCTTGTAAATGGTTGTAAAATGGTAAGTGAGAAAAAAAATTGAATGTAGAGTAAAATTGACATTCGGTAAAATGAAGGACTTAATTGTCGAAAACAGAGTAAATATTCTTTGTTACTATTCACTGTTGATTCGGTCTTGAAAATAAACATCTGTTTTTTTATTATCTCCCTCAAATCTCCCTCAAAACCTACTAGGGTAGTGCGTTAAAAAAACTTGAAAAAAGAAAGATAGAATAACAGAAAACTGAAAAAAAGAAAGAAAGAAAGAAGAAAGAAAAAAGAAAAAGAATGAAAGAAAGAAAGCATTAAGAATGAATTTTAAGTATGACTGTTTTCAGCCGGCCCAGGCAGCTGGACAAATTAACAGTGTAGTCCGATGGGATCCACGCATTTTTTTTGTGTAGCCATCGCCTTTGCTTCAGTTTGTGCGTGGCTTCCCACGTTAAAAAGACCTTGTGTCAGTGCAGGTATTGGTAAGTACCAAGAATGAATGAAATAAGAAAATGATTAAAAATATCTAGAAGAAAGAAAGTGAAGAAAAAAAATAAAGAAGAAATAAAAGAAATGATCTAAGCAGAATAAACCAAAAAATAAATAGACAAATATAAAGAAAATGGAAGAAGAGGAAGAAAGTAAGGAAAAAGATAAAATAAACTATGATATTGACAGGTTAATCGTACAAAACTCCAAGTTTCCCGGTGGATTTTTTCTATTGAGAGACTACCATTAACACAGAAATAGATAGATAGATAGATAGATAGATAGATATACAGAGGAAGAGAGAGAGAGAGAGAAAAGAGAGAGACCTATATATATATATATATATATATATATATATATATATATATATATATATATATAGAAAGAGAGAAAGAGGGAGAGAGAAAGAGAGGAGAGAGACGTGGCCATTGAAAAAATCAAATGAATTTTGCCCAAGGAGTTAGCAGTTGGAAACTGTTTACACCTTTTCCAATGAAATCTATAGTGATAGGTCATTTCATGTCAACATGATCTTCTTTACTGACAACTGTGTTTGAGACTTTTCCTTGACTGGAGAGCCTGTGTGTTTCTACTACATGGGCTGTTTTTTTCCACTTAAGTTCATAGTGGCAACTTACCTGTCCGTACAGATCACATATTCTTCTTTAAATTGAGATGGTTTGCACTTCATGGACACCAAGATTTTGATGACAGACCACTACTTGATTTGATTTGAATAGCATCAAAACAAACATACACACATAGAGACACACGTGCACACACACATACACACACACACACACACACACACACACATATATATATATATATCAAAGAGGAATAAAAGTGATGAGACAAATAAGAATATTACTTTCATGTTTTTTGCTTTTTGATGTCAGTGTATGTATGTATATGTGTGTATCTGCATATGTATATATGATTGTACAATGTACAATCATATAAATAGGCAGTAACTATACATATAAAAGTAACTATACATATACGTACAATGTACATGATTTCATATGATCTTCCCATTAATATATATATATATATATATGTGTGTGTGTGTGTGTGTGTGTGTGTGTGTGATTTTATAGTAAAGATTTTTTTTAAGTTTTAGATACTTTCTTCTCTCTCTTCTTTCCTTTCTCTCATTGACTTTCTTTTTATTATGTTTGTAAGGTTGGAGATCATTTTTCCTTTCAGTTCCCCATAGACACGTGTGATTGTCGAACGGCCTTATCATCGATACTTCACGGTGAATTTGAGATACGAAATAAAAACTGAAGATATAAAAATATGTAAAAAAAAAAAAAAATAGAAAGAACATACAAGGTAAAGAAAAAAAGCGATAGAATAGAAAATGAAGAAACAAAAGACGAAAGAAAAAATAGAGAATCAATGAATCAAGGAACGAAGAAATGAATGAAGAAAGGAAGGAAGGGAGAAATGAATGAAGAAAGGAAGGAAGGAAGGAATGAATGAATGAATGAATGAAGGAAGGAAGGAAGAAACGAAGGAAAAGAATGAATTAATGGATGAAGGTATGAAGGAAGGAAGGAAGGAAGGAATAAAGGAAGGAAGGAAAGGAATGAATTAATGGATAAAGGAAGGAAGGAAGGAAGGAATTGTTATAATGAGGAAAAAGGTGCAAAAAAAGAAATGGGAAGTGAAGAAGAAAATGAAGAAATAAAGAATGGAAAAAGAACAAATGGAAAAGTGCGAGTCGAAGAAAGAAAAAAGAACAAAGGACAAGAAGGAAAGAAAATGGTTAAATGAAAGGTGAGAGAGATAGTGAGGGACAGAAAGAAGGAAGAACCACAAATGAATACATGGAAAATGTAAGAAAAGAAAAGGAAAGAAGAAATAAAAGGAAAAGAATGGGAAGAACAAAAAAGAAGAAAGAAATGAAAGAAATGAACAATAAAAATGAAAAAGAATCAAAAGAAGATTGAATAAAAGAAACAAAAAGAAAAACCTGAGAAAAGTAAGAAAAGAAAAGGAACGATAGGAAAAAAGGAAGAAATGAATGAAAACGAAAAAGAAGGAAAAATAGAGATAAAGAATAAATAAACAAGAAAAAGAAGAAAGAACCAAAAGAGAAAAATGAAAATAAGAAAAAAGAAATAAAAACAAAAAGTAAAAGTAAAAGAAATTAGGATGAATGAATAAGGAAAGACAAAGGAAGAACAAATTGAAAAAAAAAGAAAGAAAAAGTAGAATAAAAATTAGAAATGTAAAGGTAATAAACATTTATGATAAAAAGAGGAGAAAGGGGAAAAATTTAAAAAAAAGCATGTGTATGAAAGAAAAGAAGAAAAATTGAATAAAGGGAGAAAAATGTAAGAAGGAAAAAGAAAGAAGAATAAACGAAAATAATTGAGAAAGAATTAATTTTTATAAATAAAAAAAATATAAACAATAATATAAACAAAAGTACAAGAACACGAAGAAAAGAATTAAACAAAATGAAGGAAAAAAAAGAAGAAGAAATGAAATAAAAATATTCTACGAAAACATATTCTACGAAAAATATTCTACGAAAACAAAGGAAATAAATTAAATGAATGAAAGGAAAAAGTAAGGACAGAGAGAAAAAAGGGAGGAAGGAAAGAAAGAAGGCAATAAAATAGTACTACAAAATCGAAGAAAAGAATGAAACGAAATGAAGGAAAAAAACGAACGAAGGAAAGAAAGAAGGACAGAAAGAAAGAAAATCGTTCTACGTAAACGAAGAAAAGAATTATAAAAACTGAAGGAAAGAACGAAGAAAGGAAAGAAAGTGGAAAAGAAAGAAATATAAAGGAATGATAATCCTACTACAAAAACGAAGGCAAGATTTAAATATAATAAAGGAAAGAAAGAAGGAAGGAAAGAAAATCGTTCTATGCAGATCAAGATGAAAGAGGAAATGACTGATGAAAAAAAATATGAAGTAGAAAAAATTGAAAACAAAATCGCAAAAAAAAAGGAAAAAGAAAAAGAAGATGGCGTGCATTTAGAGAACAAACAAGAATGAGTTTTTAATGTCTCGACTTGCAAATATTTTTACCCCCTTTGTCTGCGTTCGATTATGAAGGGTCGATAGAAAAATTAGGCCGAGCCTGTATTCAAGATGTATTCCACCTTCATGTGAAAGACAACACCAAAGCGGCTGAGGTTACACTTTTAGCAATTTTTATTCCTACTTCGATTTTTAGCGTGACGTATTTTCTCATGCCGGCATCAATTCCCATTTATGTCACCGTCGTTGTCATCGGTTCCTGGAATTGTATAAACTATTATTTCATTTATTTTACAGACTATCGACTTTTTCTTTCTTGAAAGGAAGAAGGAATTTAAGAATTGGGCGAGGTTCTTTTTAAAAATCGGAACAAGAATACGAGAACCACTACAAAAAGAGGGTGAGAATCGACTCTTTTACAAATTGCAAACCCGTAAAAAACACGAGGGTGATGCAATAAAAGCGCCCCGTTGTGGTAAAAATTTGCTAATGGTTAGCAACCTAGTCTCGCTGATCAATTACTACTGAATAACGAGGTCGAATCTTGTGGGATATCCCATACTGGCGGCCTTGTTTCACATCCTAACGATTGCAAACGTGTTGTGTGAATACCTACGAATGTATTTCAATAAATAAGGTGAATTCTGCCTAGGGAGTTGGCAATAAGAAACACTTACACATTTTTCCATGGAAACCATAATGATGTGTCCATTTATGTGTCAGAAGTCAGTGTGTTTCCACTACATGGACTGTCTTTTCAACTCTAACTCGTGGTGGCAACCGCCCTGTCGTCTGGGCGCTAGAATGCACCGACTGCACCTCTGCAGAGGGGTAAGACACCCCGAATGGGGCCGCCTGTTGGCCGTGGGTGGCGACCCATGATGCTTAAGGATAGAACCCGGTTGGATGAGCAGTTCATGACTTGCAATACTCCACTTTGGCGCTATCTTGGCTAGACGGGCGGTCGAAAAGACCCCCTCCGATCAACCGGCTGGTCATGTCAAGCCCTAGCACCTATATGATTGCCCCAACCTAACTGCCCTTATGGCAAGCCCCAACCCCTTTTTATCATATGGGTGCTAGAAGGCGGTGGCTGAGGGTCTACATGTCCTGGGAATCACTTTAAATTCTATCTGATGGTATGGTTCCAGTTTTGGAGGTTTGGAGAATGTGGAGCACCCCTTCATCACCATTGCTCCCTGGTCAACTCTGACCCGGAGTGGTAGTACCTGTTAGGGCCCCATCTATGGGTTAAACAGAAAAATGTATTTATAAACAAAATTGTATTATCCATTAAGAATTGATTTATTTTAAAACTTTATCGGCATTAAATGACCCACTGAGGTTGATATTCCGTAGAATAAGACAAAACAAAACAAAACCAAACGTGGTGGCAAACCTATGTTTAGTCCATTCTTAGAAACTAAATAGGTTTCTTCATAGACACCACTTCGGTAAGTTTCACATGATACGTTCTTCTCAACCCGCCAAAATGATGACAGACCTCTCTTCAAACTTGGAGCACTCTGTTTGATTTTCAGCCATTTTGAATAGAGTCAAAACGCATATTTTTTGCGAGATCAAAAGTATTCTTTGCTATAAACTAATACAAATAATGCAGATTTTACATTTGTAGAAAAAAGATTCTGAAAAAGAAAAATTATTTTACTTAATTATTTTGAATGCGTTCTTTTATGTCCCAGCATGACCCTCTTTACTCCGCACGGAAATATATATATATATATATATATATATATATATATATATATATATATAGTGAAGGGGAAACCTATTCGTTCACAAGATCTAAATTGACAATACTCATGCAAACGGAAAGGTAATCTTCGTGAAGAAAAAGTACTCTATACTTGTAGAAAAAAAAATAATAATGAAATTCATCGTTATAAACAAAGCATTTTCACACCCTCTTCGGTTATTCATTTTATAATTGAAATAAAACTGCATTTCATTAACATTTTTGTATAATAGTTAAGATTATGTAATTACCCATATATTGTGAAAATATCAGAGTCTTTCAGCCATGATAAGTTGGAAATACTTACTTTTTAATGTGGACTAATACTTTTTTCCCTTCACTGTATATACTTAAGAAATGAAATCCTATTCTAAAGTTTTTATCCTCGAAAAGTATCCCCATCTATTGTAAAAGAAAAAAACGGCTTCCGAAAATCGGTCAGATATTAGTTGCTGTGAAGCTGTATTTCAGCAGGTGAGATTTTCCCTCAGATCAATAAATACCAATCAATAAATTGATAGGTTGGTAGGAAAAAGTAGGTAGAAAATGTGTAGGTTGTTGTTGTTTCATTCTGCAAGAATACTTGCAGTTTATCCATCAAGTACACCTGTCCCCCATTTAATGTTTTAATGTAGAATGTCGACAACTTAGTGAGTGTGTCGTGTGTGTTTTAATAGCACAAGATTCGTTTACCATATCAAAATGAACATCATTACAAAGAAGAAGCACCAAATATTTTATGAGAGAACGTGTTTCTTTTTATTCTTTGTTTAATATTATATCAATCTTCATGGGTTATTGTTATAGGTGACACACCCTATAAGACTAATGGAATGCGCCGACAGGTTACTATAAATAACAGGGATAATTGTGGCTTAGAAGTAAGCCAATGCGAGTATGCCAATAACTCTGTTCGTCGGACATAATTTCCACATCTCTCTATTGTATTTGTCTACTTTCTGTTAATACATTTTTCTACATTTGTTACCCGTCGTTTTGTTCTTATTTGACCCCTTAAAACCTCACAACAGTTATTTAATGACAAAGCCATCCTTGGAGAAGAGGATTAGTGATACTATTTAACCCTTGGCTAGGTGGGTGATGTTGTTCGTACCCTTCCCAAGGGTATCAGTCTGAAACTGTACGCAGTAGTAAGGATGGAGTTTGAACTCCTCTACTACGATGTAACAGTTCAGCATGTTACCCTCTACGCCACTGGAACACGCTTTTCCTCCTTTATGAGAAGCAAGGTCTCAAACAAAATGACATAATGGATTTTTTAAAAGTTTTTGTTTCCTTTTATTTCTAATGTTTGATTAGTCTGGCACAAGGCTATAGCAGTGACTCTGACTTGAGTAAAGAACTTAAGCCCAATACAGAGATTATGGAGATGGTCATTTAGAAACGGTTATCGTCGTAGAAAATGGTCTCAGCGTCTCGAATTCAACTTCTGGATAAAGCTGTTTTCACATTTATGTTCAATTAATTACCGTCCAGCTGCGATAGGTAAATGATAGGGCAGTCTGGACTCTTTAACCTTGGTTGGCCGCCTGTTTAGGAGAAATGAAAACAATGAATTTTAGCTATTTGTACTCTGTTTAAGATTTTAATTTGTGTCATATCCGGTCGGAGATGTACGGTTAATACACACATAGACTATTATGAGTAACACATAAGGACTATTTCGAGTCATACATAATGACTATTGTGAAGCATACATAAAGACTATTATGAGTCATACATAAAGACTATTGTGAGTCATACATAAAGACTATTATGAGTAATACATAAAGACTATTGTGAGGCATACATAAAGACTATTGTGAGTCACACATAAAGACTATTGTGAGGCATACATAAAGATTATTATGAGTCATACATAAAGACTATTGTGAGTCACGCATGACTACTATGGTATGTCAGGCATAAAGACTATTTCGAGTCATAAAGACTATTATGAGTCACCCATAAAGATTGTTGTGGTCACACATAAATGCTATTTTGTAGTAACAAAAGAAAAACATTTGAATATATATATTTCTGATAATTAGGTAACTAGATTTTTATAAATCCATAATTTACATTTTAGAATGTCCCAATGTTTATTAAGAAATTTGCACACCTCTCGATAAAAGGGATCCACGGAAATTTTCAAATAATAAACAAATATAAATTGATAATCCGATTTTAATAAGATTTTCGGTATATGAAGTAATGAAAAAAGTGCTTTTATTCTAAATAAAGTTTTACTCTAAATTAAAAGGTTAATATTTTTCCGTTAGATTTTCCTTCGCGCATTGTCCCCTCTCCCTATAGTGAAAAATAAGTTTCTTCGGTGAATGAAAATGAATTTTACATATTAGAAAAGAGGATTCAATGACGGAACAGATGTAAAAATAATCGATGATTATGTAAAGACGGTAGTACGTCTTACATTTTGAATATCGTAAATGATAAAAAATAATTATCATATTTTGGCATTTTTTAATCATTATCTTATTTTTAAAGAATGTGATATTAAAAGTTAAACTTATCTATCTTTTTATTTTATTTTCTTTATTTTAGACATGTTTTAAAATAAATAAATGTAAAATAAGATTACCCATTTCACTGGCAGACGGAGGAGTATTTATTTAATTAAAGAAAGGTTGTATTAAAAAATATATCTAAAACGTAATGAGATTCTATTTGTATAGTCTCTATGAAAAATATATTGAAAAAATATTAAATAAAAATGGTTGCATTTTTTTTACGGGAGTCACACACAGCTTTGATCAAATAGGCGATAACACTCATGGCCCAACAAAGATAGTATTTTAATCTCATTTTAAGCGACACACGACAATAATGCGACAATATAAAGATTAAGAATATTTCTGATAGAATTTTATAATAAATAATTTAACATTCTAATTTTATTGTTTCCAGCTCTTTTTATTTTCAATGTCGAAATAGTTTAATTCTGACACCTTTACCTCTGCTGATTTTAATTTGTGTTTTTCAGTGTAAGAAAACACAAATTGCAATTATGGATGACTTAAAACATAGGCGTGGTTATGTTAAAGCGATATGACAGTTTTGAAAGTGTAAAAACATCAGAAAATAATGTAAAACGAAAAAGTACGTTAACTGTTTTTCTTTCTTTTTAACACATAAACTTCAAATGGTTCTTTATATTAAACGTAATAGGTAATTCTCCATATTTTATTATCGTTTTAAAATATATTTCTTTTAATGTTGCCCCTTTTTACCCGCTTTTTATTCATTCTATGCTGTTCAATTGAAACTGCTGTAATTCTTGGAGCCATTGTTGTTGTTGTTAATGTTGTTGTTGTTGTTGTTGATGATCATATCATAATCATCATCATCATCATAATGAATCACTGTCAATCCAAGTCTGTAGTAAGCCTCTAGCCGAGAGATATTTCAGCCGTCCTTCATTGGCATTGATAATCAAGTGAATGAGTTCAAGACAATGAACGATCTTAATGTTTTTTGTCCTACCAACCCATTGGCTACTTCTTAGCAAGTTGCAGCTACCACTGCTAGAAGTGATTTTGTTTACATCTTATACGATGATAATATCCAACTGAAACTTCCAAAATAATTAATAAATTTTAGATTACAGTTAACATGTTCTTTTAAAATAACAGGAAACAATTTCAAATGTAAGAGTATTTCTGTTGCACTCTTTATTACAATAATATTGTTTTGTAATTAAGTTCTATAAAATACTTGATTGTAAATATATAATATTTTTGCTGAGTCTTAGAGTAAAGTAATATAATGAATGGCAAACATTTGAACTTCAGCGCTCTGAACGTGATGCTCACCAACACATCAATCTGGAGAATTTTTGCGAATCTTGGAGAAGACATTCATGAAATATTGTTACGAAGGCGAATTCTTTCTTTGTCACTTTCTCACATTGGCGAGAATTGATATGTCGGAGGAAGTGGAGTAAGAACTTTGAACGATACCGACCTTCAAAAAGAAGCGTGACTGTTCACCGGGAAACCGGATGTGGCGCATTTTTGGGAACAGCACGAATGAGCGGGTTGGTAGAGAGAGACGCAAAAGACAATTTATAAGAGAGAGAAGAGTGTGTGTGTGTGTGTGTGTGTGTGTGTGTGTGTGTGAGTGAGAGAGAGAGAGAGAGAATTCTGTGTGTGAGAGAGAGAAAAGAAGGTGTGGGAGAGATTAAGATTCAAAGCGTATTCTTTTTTTTTTTTGTCTCTTTTTGCTTTAATTTTGATCCTACTTATTTCTGCTCTTTTCCTGTATCACAATAAAATCTGTCAAATAAATGCAGAATTGTTCTGCACATTTTTTAGAAAGAAATCAGCATGAGAAATGCAATATTTTTCCGGTGCATTTCCTGTGAATTGACGTCAAAGACAAAGAGAATTCTTCTTTGTATATGTATTTACCCAATCCCTCCACACGAGCAGGATGTGACACGAGGTAATTTTTTAAGCGGAGTTTCGCAGGTTTGAATTCGGAGTTTGCCTTCACTTAGACTGATTACCTAACCAAGGTTGAAGAGCCAAGTCTGCCCTACTATTTACTCTTAACTGGAGCGAGAATAGTTGGATGCATACATTTCCCTAGGGTATTAGTATGAAATGAAATGCAAACAGCCTTATCTAGGAGTTGAACTCTTGTCGCCGAATTCATATCTTAACTATAACACCGCGCGCCCACAAAGGTAACTGAGTAAACAAAAATATTTAATTGTAAATGTATCTATTTATCGATGAAAAAAACCCCGGCTAATATTGAAGGGAAATGAGAAAAGGAAATTAAAGATCCCCCATAAAAGATGTAATGAATGTGTAAATGAAAAGGATAATTGTATCGGTTAGGAAACAGACCGAAAAATGCTGGTGTAAGATTCAAAGTTAATATTGAACATACAACTCCGACACGGGTTGAGAGACAAAACATTTTATATAATACAGCACATGAATAAACAAGATACATAAACAATAAAAGATAGAATAGAATAGTGTACATAAACATACATACATAAAAGTCACAGACAATATGATATAAAAGTACACATAATAAAAAGGTACAGACATGAGACTAAGAATAGTCCAAGTTGTATAAATCACTTACAGTGACTAGTGGCCAGCGAGAAGAGGGTGACAATTGTCTAACCCATGTGGGTACCTACGAGGAGAGGTAGAAAAGAGGAAGAGAAGTTTAAATTAGGCGCTTATATACCAGAGGTCCCCTACTGGGAACAACGGCAACACCGCGGGAAGATAACTCTTCCTGGCAAAGGGAAGATAATCCCTACACAGGTAAAGAAAGACAAAACTGTTAACTACATTAGATTTGAATGCAGCAACTGATCCAAAGGAAATTTTTTTAAACGACACAAAAATAATACCTGCACATGACATGGTGGGAACATTAATAGACCAGAAACTGTGCAAATGACTTGAGTTCGATCATGTAAACATCAAATAGTATCGGCACAAATAAAAAGACTTTCGATTAAGGATTGAAATTATAGTTGAAATCGGTATAAATACTGGAAGGAAACTAGAAAACAGATGGGGCTTGTTGTCACTTGATCTGTAAGGATTGTACTTTCCCGGTGGACCAGAAAGTAAAAATGAAAGAAACGAAAAGATACACACATACTTGGATGTTGCAAGAGAACTGAAAAAATAATTGTGGAACATGAGGATAAAGGTGGAGCCAGTTGTTGTGACAAACTTGGCTAGAATAATCAAAAGAGTCCTGAAAACCTGAGTAGACTTGTTGTCACCCAGACTCCAGTGAAAGACCATCAGCTTACGCTGGTGAGAAAATCTTGCAAGTAGTGAAATAATAATAATAATAATAATAATAATAATAATAATAATAATATAATAATAATAATAATAATAATAATCAAAAGATATCGGCTATAGAAGGAAGACTAATAACTTACTTGAGTCTTCGTTCTATAGCCGATATATTTTGATTTACTTCTTCCAACTTGATTTGCTGTTGTCTTTTAACCTTTTTAGTTACATGTGTATGAATAAGCCAGAATCTCTTCTTGAGAATGAAACGCATAAAATTCTCAACAAAATTTTTTTTTTAAATATTTTATGGGACTTTGAGATAAAGACGGACGCCTTATCTCATCAAGAAGACCAGAACTAGAATTGATTAACAAAAACAAGTCAACTCGTCAACTGGTAGATTTTGCAGTTCCAGCAAATCACAGGTTGAAGATAAAAGAAGACGAAAAAATATACAAATGCCTAAACCTCGCAGGAGAATTGAAAAAGCTGTTGAATATGAGGGTTAAAGTGATACCAGTAGTAGTTTGGGCACTTGGAACGATCACAAAAAGCTTAGAAAAAAGACTTGAGGAACTAAAAATCAGAGGAAGAATTGAGACCATCCAGACAAGATAATTGTTGAAATCAGCTTGAATTCTCAGGAGAGTCCTGGAGACCAGTGGAGACTTGTTGTCATTCAGACTCCAGTGAAAGACCATCAGCTAACACTGGTCTGAAAAACTCACTTGGAGTGAACTAATAATAATAATAATAATAATAATAATAATAATAATAATAATAATAATCCATCAGCTAACACTGGCGTGAAATATTCCATAATAATAATGCTGAAGTATCAAGATTATGCGGTAATTCATCTCCAGTGAGCGTTATCAAATGCAAGTAGAACCAAAATTCATATAATAATAATAATAATAATAATAATAATAATAATAATAATAGAAAGGTAAAAAAAATTGTAGGAAAACGAAACGATTTGCATTTAGAATTGAAAGCGCAAATCAATCAAAGTAAATATTGAAAAGAGAGAAAAAAAACTGAAAGAAAAAACAAAAATCAAAAGCAACGGAAAACGTCTAAAAAATGTTGGTGAAAACTTTTGACAAATTACAGGATAAAATTTGGAGATGTTAAAAAAACAAACCCAAAAGAAAACAAACTGAAACGATTTTTCGGGAAAGAAGAAAATTGTCGTGTTGAGATTCAGTGAGGCAAGCAATAATTGGCAGCTAACTTGGAAAATGGACAAAACTGAACAGAAAATATAAAACAAGATTTAAAAAAAAATAGACAAAACTTGAATGAAAGAAAGAATACCAATTCCTCAGCAACGACAAAGTATTTGAAGCAACAGCCAGAGAGAGAGAGAGACAGACAGACAGACAGACAGACAGACAGACAGACAGAGACAGAGAGAGAGAGAATAATAAAAGATGAATATAAATAAAAGAAAATAATTCCAAAATAAAAGTACTTACAAGTTCTCTAGCCCAACGTTCAATACTTCGATCATATTTTTATCGAAACTTTTTTCCTCCAATCAACATCCCACGGTTCGACCCTATTTCAATCTAATGACATTTTGTTGAATTGTTAATGTATCGTTCAAATTCAAACCATATGAAATATCTTTTTTGAAAATATCAAACTTCTTGAGAGAAATAAAATTATACCGAAAATTATGAATCAGATATAAAGTACAAAATACACCTGTAAAGGAAATTTGTGTACCAACTTTTGTCTCACACTTTAACAATTTGTTTAAAAACAAAATATTTGTTACGATTTTTGTGGCTATCCTTAGGCTTCAAGCAAGAACACTGTCCAGCGAAGATCCTTTGTGATAAGCAGAGCGCGATCCTTAGTGATGAATTCTTTGGTTGTTCCTTAGTGCTCCTTAGTATTGCAGGCAGTTCTGTTCGTCAATGTCAAATAGATTGCAAATGGACGGCTGTCAATATCAACGACTAAATAATTCACCAATCACGCATTCGGCTGTTGATTGGTTTAAACCCCGTGACTTCGCTTAGTCTATAGATTTAAGTGATGGATTGCAGCCTTATATACAAAAATTAATCCAACCATATTTACCTACAAACTATTCTCTTATAAAGCATATAAATATGTTTTGGCATTAAATAACCCAAAGGGTTGTTACGCCATCAAACAAACTAACCAAACCAAGTTCAAACCCTGTAGAGTATAATCTGATCAATGGTATATCTGATATCATATTGAAAACATGCAGTTTGAACGAGACACTCTGATTTATAGTAAGTAAAGTAAGTAAAGTCGTCGGGTGGCCTAAAGTCGGTATCAGCCTATCAGCGAGGGATTCTATCACCTTTTCACAAGGGCTAGACCAAGGAGACTATTTTTGCGTCTGGGGTAGAGCGTCACACCTACAATCAGCTCCTTATTTTACCGCACAGATCCCTGTGCTACTCATACGATGAGTTGAACTCGGAAGCGTGTAGTTTCTAGCCGAACGTTCTACCGACTGAGCTAACCCGGTAATATAAAATGTAAACGAAATACAAGGATGAATTATAGATTATCAATCATATGGAAATCTGATCTCACTGATAAGATAAAGCGACAATTCTTCCAAACCATAGTTGTATCAGTGTTACTGTACGGTTGCACCACTTGGACGCAAACGAAACACTGAGAGAATAAACTAGATAAGAGTTGCACAATAAGGCTGAACGCAATCTTAGATAAATCGTGAAAACAGATTGGCACAAGAAAGTAGCTGTGCGGCCACTTGTCCCTATCTCAGAAACCAAGTCTGATGAACAAGACATGCTGGACACCGCTGGGGAAGCAGGGACAAACTCATTAGTGAATTTCTCCTGTGGCCACCTGCACATGGGTACGACACAATCTGGGTCGTCAGACAAGGATCTAAATCGATCAGCTCTGTGCAGATTCTATATGCTGCACAGAGTACCTACCGTGGGGGAAGACCGATAGGGATTGTTAGCAAGAAAGATCCATGGATATCCGTGCTGTCAGCACGACCTGCTGATGATGATAAAATCTAACAAATGTATGAATTATACAGTAGTATAAGATGTAACAAATTAAATGATGAAGTATAAAGAAGCATAAAACATAGCAAATAAAAGTATGCATAATACAGTAGTTTAAATCTAACAAATAAAAGGATGAATTTTCAAAGAATAGAAGATAAACTTTTTCAACTAAGTTTAATGTGGGGTCATGAAAAAAATCATATATAGAAATCAATGTAGCAGACATCAATATTGAAAGAAAAAAAAGTTTCTTTCACTTAATTGTAAAAAAAAGAAAGCATAAAAACAAAAAACAAACAAACATAACTTAAACAAATAACAGGAACTATAAGAAAGTAATAAGTATTTTTCCCCGTTCTTTTTTTCAGAAGTGAGTTGTTCATCTGGCATGAATATTTTGCAAACAGAAAAAAACATAGCATCGAAAAATGAGCAACTCTAAAAAGGCTTCCAAATAATGATTTATTTCACAATAAATAATTGCGTACACACACACACACACACACACACACACACACACACATATATATATATATATATATATATATATATATATATATATATATAAACAAATACAAAGCCTCCTTTTATCTATATAAATACACACACACATATATATATAATTCAAAGTTATATATATATATATATATATATATATATATATATATATATATATATATATAATTGAATTATTTGGTCATTTATTAAGACCAGGAGTTGATTGATCGCATTAAAAATGGTTGTTTAACGATTTGGTAAGCATCCAGTAAAATTAGCGAGGGTAAAAAAGCTGACATCTTTCATGACATCATTCAACTAAAGTTTTGTATAATGTGTATTTATTTGAAAGACGAAAGAATATCGTTTTTGGCACTGACTCATTAATTGAAAAAGAGAAAAGATGGCAGCCATTCAATAAGACATATTATTCTCGGATCCGATCTATATTGAAGGAGGCACGTTGTGTAATGGTTATCGTCGTTGGAAATGGATACAGCGACCCGAGTTCAAATCCTAGAGGAGGCTGTTTGCATTTCACATAGCGTTAAAACGATAGGAAAATGTATACATGCAACTTTTCTCCCTCCTGGTATGGATAAATAGTAAGGCAGACTGAGCTCGCTAGTCGGAGTTAAGTAAACGATCTAGAAAGAAAACTCAGATTTCAAACCTTTTGAACTCAAATGCTTAAATGTTACCTTATGTTATATTCTACTCATGTGAATGATTTAGGTAAATATATATATATTTATAGATGTATAGCTCTCTATCTTCAGGACACTCTGTCTGTCTGTCTGTCTGTCTCCTCTCTCTCTCTCTCTCTCTCTCTCTCTCTCTCTATATATATATATATATATATATATATATATATATATAAAATCAAATTTAAGTCACCCCTACCCATCAATTCTATAATCAAAATATCCAAACACAACAAAGCTAACATACTTTAAATCCAACAACAAATACTACCGACAAAAAACTGACCTTCCAATGGGCAACCCAATTCAATGGCGTTCTAGCCTGCCTATTCGTAGAATTTTTAGAATCAGTCCCCTTCAAATATAGAATACCCAACAATTGCACATACTTTAGATACATAGATGACATACTGATCTCCCACACCAAAAAAATAGAACACATCACCAACAAATTAAACTCAGTACAACCTACCATAAAATTCACTTTTGAAGAATAATTTAATAACACCTTACCGTTCCTAGACACCCTACTAATAAAAGCCCCAAATAAACTAACCTA